>CM067542.1:7690000-8370000 GCA_034509755.1 Anisodus tanguticus | reverse complement strand
CGTGTTTAAGTCACTAAACACAGAAAAAACTCAATCCCACGTAAATTTCCAACAATAATAGCATTGAAGTTTCGCTTGTACAAAATGTATGGTTTGCTATAATTATTTAGTTTAATACACTGAACTCTTTCAGAATTTTGACAAGTATAGTTATACTCCTTTTGTCCCGGTATATGTGAGGATCCGGAGTAAGAATGACAAACCATTTAATTTCTATATGAAATCGATCTAAAATATTTTTTTAATATTTAAAATACACAGTAAAATATTAGAAATTTAAGAGTTAATACTTCAAAATATTTTTAAAAATAGATTAATCGTGATCAAAGAAAAAGATCTCTTTGAGTAGTAATGACAATGCGTAAAGATAGATGGAGTATCATTCAAAAATCTACGATTGAGGCTATATACTGAGAAGATTGATGAAATTTTATATAAAAATGATCAAAAGTGTTCTCCAAATAATATTAGTTGACTTAAAGAAAACATATGATAAAGCCGAAAAACATTATTTTTGTAGATGTTTGAGAAGAAATTAAACGCATTTAATACACAAGTTTTGGGGAGAAAATAAATATTTTTGAGAGTAGCAAAAACTATTTTACTAAAAAAGGTAACACTTTTTAGAAGCTAGACCAAATATTAATCGCTGCTCAAAAATACTTTTTAAATTAATTGGCCAAATACAAATTGTTTCTCACAAAAAAATACTTTTTTTAAAAAGTACTTTTAAAAATAAACTTATTTTAGAAGCTTGGTCAAAAGTACTTATTTTTTTGAGAGAATTAAGTGCTTCTTCGGAGGAGAAGAAATTACATTTCAGAAGCTAAAAAAAATTACTCTCCGTCTCAATTTGTTTGAAAGTTGATCAGTTTGGAATCAAACAACTTTTTCTTTGACTTAATTTTCAACATAAATTCTTCAAGTATTTTATAATAAAATTTACATATTTGAAAACTACATCAAAAGTACTATAAGTCTCCATAATTAATAATTCACAATATATAAAAAGAGTTGGAGAAAAATGTAGTCAAAGAAATAGTTGCTTGACTCCCAAACTGGTCGAACCTTCAAACAAATTGGGATAGAGGGAGTACTTTTTCCCCAAAAGGACTTTTGAGAATACACTTTGACTTTTTAAAAGTTTGGTCAAACACTAATTGCTACTCAAAAGTATTTTTTAAATTAATTGATAAAAAATAAACTGTTTCTCACCAAAAGTAAGATGCGGGTTCGGCATAACCCGATCATTTTGATTCAAATTTTGTATTTGCCTTAAAAGATTATTTTTAAAATTTCGTGTCCAGTCAAATTACATTACATAAATTAGAACGGAGAGAGTACTTTAGAACTCAATAAATTAACATAATTAAAATCCTATCTATAAATTTCAAATCTTAATTCCGCTCCTATAAAAAGATCTCTAGAGTTGAATGGACATTGAAGACTAGTATATTTAACCAGTCCTATTTAGTTTGCAATTGAAGTATACAATAACAATAACATACCCAGTCAAATCCCACAATGTGGAGTCTGAAAAGAGTAGAGTATACGTAGACCTTACTTTCACCTTGATAGATAGAGCGGCTGTTTCCGAGAGGCCCTCGGCTCAATTGATTGAAGTATAATTAATGATATTGTAGTTATAATTGCATTGGAAATAATGGACTCTTCTCTTTGTGAAGGGAAAAGTCCCGAAGGCGAAACCCCCCCCTGTACTAGAGGCCCCTTGGCCAGGTGGGATGTAAATCGAGGGATATGCGCGAGTGGCAGCCCTGCAAAGGAGAGGACCAACGGGACACGAACCAAGCAACATCCCTTGCAATATTTCAGCAAAGACTGTCATCACACGGATTCAAACCCGCGACATCGGAGTGATTATACCCCAATCACCTTACTACTTACCAACTCGTCTGTGCCACTGGGGCAATGGACTCTTTTCTTGTAGAGGGAAGTTGCCGTGAGGAAATGGTATAGGTAGTGGGTGAGTATCAAAAATGGAGGGAAAGAAACATGAGCACGGTTTCTCAAGGTTGTTGCAGGCAAAACAAAAAAGATAGAATAAAAACTTGGCATTGATGTTGTAAGAAATATTTATATAAATTACTTATAAAATACGTTATTAGGGTTTTTTGATTGAGGGTTAGAGTTATACAAATAGTAATAATGTAAGAATTAATTATAAGAATTTAGTTATTCATGTATTAATTATTTCATCTTTAATTTTATATAAAATAATATATAAATTCTCTCATAACATATTCTTTTATTAATTATATAAAATTATAAACCGATAACCAAACACCGTACTTTATATACAAAATTTCAAAATATAGCAACAAATATAATATTATACTAATTTTAATACATAAATTATTCAATTCCTAACGAGTATTCAATCGATCCCTTCATTATTTTTATTAGTATTTAACTTAACTCCTGCGAACTTACAAGTAGATTTTAGCTTTTTCACATGGGGCAACCGGGAAAGTGGACAATGGGCTCTGTTTTTCCTTTTCAAATCCAATGCGGCGAATCCTTGTGGTGAGCCCACGCCATCTTGCTTGTTGGGCCCCGCTATTCAGGATCTCGAACGTGTTCCTCACTCGCCGTACATGAACGCGTAATCTTCAACACCTTGAAAACCTTTTCTGTCTTACGATCATATTGCTGTCGGATCAAATGCCAATGTGTTTTTTTTTTATTATTTGCTCCGAAAGGTGGAATCTCCCACCCAAGGAGCCCCCACACCATTTTTTTTATTATTATTATTATTACTACTTTCTGTGTTCCAATTTAATTGACATAATTTCTTTTTTATTTAATTCTAAAAAAATGATATATATTTTATTTTATAATAATTAAATTTTAAATATTATTTTTTATATTTAACGAAATGATTCATAATCACACCATCTTTGACTTATTTCAAAATTATAAAATTTAAAAAAAAAATTAAATTTTTTTTTTATGTCTAATCAAATTATACTAAATTGGATCAGAATGAGTATTTATTAATGTAGCAACTGGCAAATGAAATATAATTTATCTCCAAACCAAGTTGTATGGTCTTCTAAGAAAAAATGATATATTTCGTGTCGAGACAAGAAAATGTTTTTACTATGTGGAGTGGTTTGTGCTTTAATTAAATTATTTTTCCCGTCAAATTGAAACTACTCCCATTTTCTTGGCTTTATAAGACAACATATATATACATATACTATAACAATCAAATAATTTTCGGAATCAAATTTTTATGTTATATTTTATCTCTATATGATAACATTTTATTTATAACAACGACAACAGTTTTTATAATAATATGTTCTTTATAAGTGTACCCCTCTATAACAGTTATTTTCTATTTTGCTAATATAATGATTAATCAACTTTATAAAAATAGAATCTCTAATATTACCAATAATAGGTCTAGAAATTTTGATAAAATATTTTGTTACTTTAATACACTATTTATGATAAAGAGAGTACTATACGAAAATATATATTTTCGTCATTAATTTTTTTGTTTGTTATACAAGGTGTGATTAAGCTTAGAATTTGATAACTAAAAATGAAAATTTAATTTTATGCATCTTTTTTCTCTATAACTGTGAGATATTATTTAAATATCAATATTGTTATAAACGTATAACAACCATTTGCTATAATAATAATAAAAAAAATAGGACGCAACAATATTATTATAGAGAGGTTTGATTGTACATACATAAAGAAGAAACAAAGGAATCCAAAAAAAACAATTGGTAATTGGTAACGAAACGAAAATGGGTTAAAAATATCCTTAACGTATTAGAAATAATTTTAAAATAGTTTCTTTATCTATTGTTTTCTAACGTTATTCTAAATTAAAATTGTCCATCCATTAACGATAATAATTATATAATTATATTTTAATTAAACACATGAGCTTTATTTATTGATCCATATATAAATTTTGACCCGACCCATCCATGACCCAACCCAATAAATAAAGGTCACATATTTAATTAAAATTTAATTAAATATCATATAATTGTATGATTAATTGAGAGGCAATTTAAGTCTAAAAATAACGTTATGAGAAAATTTGATTCAATAGGTGCAAGGTGAGTATTCTTGAGTAATTTTTAGCACATTAAAAGCATTTTTATCCGATATGTGAAAGGAAGAACAATTTAATCCATTAGATTAAAAAATTATCAAGTTCCGAAGTCATTGAATGAAAATGTGATTTAGATAAAAACAGAAAAATGAATGCGAATATGACGTATTATGTGATAACAATATAACAAGATATAATGATGATTAACATATATGAATTAAAGAAAGTAGTAAATAAAGCTGGAAATGGTAAGTGAAAGAAAATTGGGAGATCGATAATGATATCACACATTATATTGAAGTGGGGTGGATGAAACAGAGGCTCTTTCAGTATTGCCACCAAGATATAAAGATAAGTTCTATAGAATAATTGTTAAACCAACTATGTTCATGAGACAGTGTGTCCCTTGCATGACCAAGTTCAAAGTTGAACATACTTCGATAGTCAACATGCATAAAAGAGTAATGAAATTTCATTCTTTCCAATTTCAATAGATAATGCTAAATTTGAGCTATTTTCATAATTTGTGGATTTACCTTCTTTGTTTAAAGCGGAAAGCATTCTTTGGAGATCTTCCGAGAAAGAATCCCGATCTTTTTGACGTAATATATGGTAACAATATAACAAGACACATGATGATTAATAGATATGAATTAAAGAAAATAGTAAACAAAGTTGGGAAAGGTAAGTGAAAGAAAATGGGGAGATCGACGATGATATCATATCATATTTAGTGGGGTGGCTGAAATGGAGGCTCACTTTCGATGTTACCACTAAGACTTAAAGATAAGTTCTTTAGAATGATTGTTAAACCAACTATGTTGTATGAGGCAGTGTGTTGCTAGTAGAGATGGCAGTGGATCCTGGACCCGGTCCGGATCCGGTGGATCCAGATCCGTTTTATAGGATATGAATCTTCAAAATTTAGACCCGACGGATTCGGATCGGACCCGGATCCTTTTCTGACGGATCGGATCTGGATCTGGATCTTGTATTTGAGATCCGTATCCGGTCCAGATCCGACCCGTGAATCCATTTTTTATTAAATATATTCATAACCTAGAATGTAATTTTATAAGCATTTTCTTAAAATTGCTAAGCACATCCTTACAAGTTTAATTCTCAAAACAAGTTTAATTTATCCCCGCGTTAATTCAAAAATAAAAAAATAAAGAGGTAACTTCGATAATAAAATCAATGTTATATTAGTGAATGACTAACATCTTCATAGACAAGTAGTTAAAATTATATTCACTTCATTTGTGAATATTCCAAGCACATGCAAGTTCAGTGTTGTGGAAATACTAGTCAGCATTTTTCACAACTATTGTCATTGTCCAACATTTTCAATTAATAGCTCACAATCAAAATGAGACAACGAACAAAATATCTTATATGAACATTACAAAATTGAAACACAGCAAATTGTTAGCTAAGTAAAAATCGTTTGTCAGTTCCAAAAAAAATTCTTAGCAAGGTAATTTTTTTTACATGTGGATCCAGATCCGATCCATGGACCCTGGATCCGATGGATCCGGATTTAGATCTGATTTTTATGAACCCGATGGATCTGGATTCAGGTATGAAAAATGGATATGGATCTGGATCTAGTAGGATCCGATCCAGATCCTATCCGTTGCCATCCCTAGTTGCTAGTCAAGAACCCACACATCCAAAAAATAAAAGTAGCGGAAAAGATCGATGATGGTTAGTGTGGAACACTAGAGAAACAGGGATATACGGAGCAAGGTAGGAGTGGCCTCAGTGGTGGACAAGATGCGAAAATCGAGATTGTGATGATTCGGGCATGTTAAGATAAGAAGCACATATGCCCCAATGAGGAGGTGCGAGAGGTTGGCGGTGATAACTATAAAGAGAGATAGAGGTACGTACAGTGAAAAAGAATTGAGGAGAGGTGTTTAGACAAGACATGGCATGCACATCTTCAGTTCACCAAGGACACGACCCTATATAGAAGAAAAATATGGAAATCGACGGTTAGTAGGTAGTCGACTGATTTTTCACTTTTCTTGGAGAGTGTGGTTCTAGTCGAGCATGATTCCATTATTATTATTATTATTATTATTATTATTATTATTATTATTATTATTATTATTATTATTTTATTATCTCATTCCTCAATTTTATCACTACTGTTTTTTTTTATTATTTTGGTTGATTTTTATAATTTTATTATTAATACTTTTTTTTAATAATTCCATCATAGCTATTTTTACTCTTATTTCTAAACCTATTTTTTAAAATGTTTTTCTTGAACCAAAGATGGCCAAGCTTAGAATAACTATATATAGTCTCTAACAAGAGGAATCATTTCATCATCAACAACATATAGGTCAAGGCTAATACTTAGAATAGCTATATAGTAGTAGTTTTTTTTTGTCTGACAACAATATATCGTCAGACTTCTCTAGCTATAATAATCATGGATCCTCTACAATAGTACCATATTTGTCTAATGATTACGTTCTTGGAACCAATTTTCATGAAATGGTATATTATATCTTCTCTGTTAAAACTTAAAACATTTTGCTATAACAATAAAAGTATGAATAAACCAAGGGGTATCCCATTTCGTAGATAACCGTAGGGCCAAGAATCGTCAAATTTCGTTGAGAAATGAAAGAGATATTCGTCCACGAAGTGAGGTGTTTGAAGCATGAAAAAGTTTGGTTTGGAATCAATTCTCTCTCATCGGTGGAGGAAGAAAGAATTGTTGTGTTTATAAGACTCAAAATTGGTTTGGGTTTGGGACCCCAAGGGGTATCCCATGTGTTTTAAGGAGGGAGGACCTAGATGTGCTTCGGTTCGAGGAAAGTCCACACGCGCGCCGCCGCCGCCCGCCCGTCCCGTCAGGTTCCGGGTCACGGGCTGTGGGCTGTGGGTTGTGCTTCTTCTTATAGTATCTTTTTGGTCCAGAGAACTTTGCCAGATGTACAGTTTGATTCCAGAAGTTTCATATGTACAGTTTGGATCAGAATTCTTTCATATGTACAGTTTGGTCCCTGAAGTTTCAAGATGTACAGTTTGGTCCCTGAAGTTTCCAGAAAGTCCGATTTGGGCAGAGAGATCAGAAACGCCACAGCACTCAATTCAGCCATTTATTTTGGCTGAATTACTTCTCCTATAATGGCCAATCCGTTGCTCTTTTTCACCATTTATTTTGGTGGTATTACTACCTCCATAATGGTCATTACTTGGCCAGTAATGACACTTATGGAGGCAGTTAAACAGCCCCTCCTTTACCTATATAAAGAACCCCTTACACCATTGTTGAGCTACTCACACTACACGAAAATACACAAACAGAAACAGTTCTTCCTACAACTTCCAAGCATCATTTCATTACTCAAAATTCTTCACGGTAGCACTTGAGTTTCCTTTGCTCAATTATTCCATTGTTGTTTTATCTTGGGAGACAATTGTCCAGGACGTATAAAGGATACATACGGGGCAATATTGTCTTAAAGACAGAGTGTCACACTCGACTCGGCATACACAAAACAGTTTCCAGTTTTCTTGTTCAACATCTTTGTAATTTCAGTTTTTGTTGTTGAATTGTAATTTCAGTTTTCTATTACTTAGCAGTTATTTGTAATTCTCGTTTCCTGCACCTTTGTAACCAACATAACTTACACGTAGCTTACACATCAGCTTCTTTGAAGTAACTTACAAAGCAACCTCAGTTCCTCTATAAATAAAAAGTTAATTCAATTCACTTGTACATTAATTTAAAATTGAATAATATATCAGTCTCTCTATGAAATGAGCTTTTACTAAGTGGGAAATTTAAGAGTAATTATAGATCCAGTTTCCTGATGGGTCCACTAGCCCAAGTAATTCTATTTTTTCTAGATCTTTGGATAATGAATATGTGGAAAAATTTAATGTTTGCATCACCATCATTCTTCCACTGAATTCTAGATTTTAGCTTTCAAAAATCTTCTTCATTTCCAAGATTTTGATTATAATCATTGATGAGTTCTTCTTCTAGGTTGTAATCGTAGTTAGTTTTCCTATAAGGATCCATTTTTTGTAGTATAAAAATTTTGGACAGGAGAATTTTCGTTTTATAAAAATGTTTCCAAAAGTATCCGTATTCCAGCTAATGACATGCTTTGTGGAGTGTTTCACGGCATTTTTGTAATCAGCATTCCACAACCAATGATAATCTACTAATTCTTTAAAACTAGGATGTGATATCTGCATGGTTTCAAATCTAAATCTGTTGGATTCTGTTCTCAATTTTTGCTAATAGGTCTAGCAGTGTTCAAAAGTAAGCAGTGGTCCGAATGGGTACGAGATAGGTATATGACAGCCGTGTCGGAATATTATTGGACCCAATCAGAGTTTGCTAAAAAGCGTCTAAAAATTCTAGAATAATATGGGGGCCTATTTTTTCTTTTATTAGTCCAAGTATATTTACTACCTATATAACCTATAGATCTAACATATTTATATTATTCAAACATTGTAGGAAGGCAGTAATCCTCCTATTATGAATTCTATATTGTCGAAGTTACTTCATTAAATCCCCGCATAGCAGCCATGATCTATTAAACGCTTAGCAACAGTTTCAAGGTTTTCCCAAAGAATTTGTCTGTTAGCAAATGATGTACTAGCATAGAATAATAAAATAATCCATTTAGATGCTGAAGGGTTTACCTGAGCATTCACATGGATTTCCTGATCAATGATTGCTAGCTCCTCAGTTTTCCACATGAGGGCAACCCCTTTAGAGTATCCATCAGCTCTTATCTCAAACAGATCTGTGAAGTTCACAAGATCTCGTAGCTCTTGGTGATCATGCATCCTTGTCTCAGTCAGTCATATGGTGGACTGGTTGTTCCATTCCACAATCGCTTTGAAGGTCCTCTTAAATTTAGGGTTACTTCATCCCCTATAGTTCCATAATAGAACCTTCATCTTGGAATTTGCTATTGTTTTGCTTAAGCTTATGCTCTGTCTTGAGCCGAGGGTCTCTCGGAAACAAACGCTCTGTCTACCGACCAAGGTAGAGATAAGGTTCACATACACTATACCCTCTCCAGACCCCACGTTGCGAGATTTCACTGGTTATGTTGTTGTTGTTGTTTCGTAGTAAGTTGAGAAGAGTTCTAATTAGGTGGAAGGTCACTTAATTTCTTTTTCATTTATTTTTTGAAATTAGGGTTTAGAAAAGGGGACACGGGTACCTTTCATAATATTTAAAAGTTTGGCAATTTTAACTTATACACTTCAATCCCTTTAACTTATATATAAATATACATAGACCCCTCTCTCTCTTCACTCCCTATCACTTTCTAAATCTAAATTCTCTCAAACTCCCAAATCATTCTTCCTCTCCTCCGAGCTTGGATATTGTTCAATCGTCTTTCCCATGTATTTTTTAAAAAAATTTTGTAACACTTTCGGAGCATTTTAAGCTCCACATTGCCCTGAAATTTTTTCTTCCTTTTCTGATTCATGGTGTTCATAAAGTTTCGATTTTTATTCAAATTTTTGAAATTTTAGACTGTTTTTTTGTTTGTTTCGCTTTCTTTTTTTGTGTCTGATTATGTGTTATTTATACTTATTTTGCTTGTTTCGATCTTTCTTTTTCTGTTTTTATTTTTAAAAATACATTATAGTCTATTAATAGATTGTTGGTCGATTATTTCTATTTTTATATCGTGTTCGATCAACGTCTCTATTGTTTGTATATAGATCATAAAGAATGCGTAGATGTATAGGAAGAGCAGGAAAAATAGTCCCCCGTTCTGTTGATATGATTCAAACCCGTACTAATAATGTCGATAGTGAGCCCTACTTAGACCCCATGGATGAGCATAGTGTGGATGAAGATCAAGATGATCGTGGTGATAGTTATGTTTTTGAGGATGGTTCAAAGCAGTCAGATTCTGATTAAGTTATTAATTCATGTTCCGACGAGAAGGATTCAAGCTCGATCACGACGCAATTACTACCACTGCCGTCAACGCCTTTCACCTGACGTACTTTTCTTGAGAAATGATATGGAGTGTCTCTTCATGGAGCTCAGAGATGACATACAACAGTTGAAAATGCACATTCTCTGCGTGTAATATTTGAAAGGCTCGGGAAAGAGCCTGGTGATCTGATCATCATCCTCCTACCTCTAATAGACTATTATTTTTATGTAATTTTTTATAGAACTTTTATTTATGAAAAGAGAATGGAGGAGTTTGATCAAGAAAGATAATTGAGGAGTTTGATCAAGAAAAGAGAAGATGGAGGAAATAAACTGAAAATAAGCCAAACTGGAAATAAATCACCTTACTCTATAATAACTCACTGCTTAGGATAATTTTAGACCATTTTGGTTGATGATAAACTAGAAAAATAAAGATGATTGTTGGAACGTGAAACATGCTGAATTTGCACTAATCCAACGGGAAAAAAATTTAAAAAGAAATTAAAAAAATAAATTCAAACCCCAAACACCAAATTATAGAAATCTAAGGGCTTGTGAATAGGTATATCATAAATCGACTGTCGTCAATAACTAACAATTATATTTAGGCTCGACTTCATGCATGATCAATAATTATCCACATGTTATATATAGACCAATGATAATATTTATCTAAAAAAGTCATAAATAAATAAAATACTTTATAGTATTTAAATATTATAATAACACTTTAATACATCATATGAGAGTCATCGTCCATTTAACACATGATCAAAAGAGTTTAAGGACGAGTAATGGTACTTAAAAGGCCAATATTTATCTAAAAAGATTATAAATAAATAAAATAAAATAAATAAGACTTGATACAATTTAAACAATATAATAACACTTTAGTACATCATATTAGAGTCTTCATCCATTAGACACATGATCCAAAGAGTTTAAGCATAATTAATTATTGTCCTTAGAACAAGGTTGTGCTTTAAGAACAATAATTTGTTGTCACGCTAAGTGAATACTAGTGTTATGATTACCAATACTTATTCTAAAAATCTTTTGATTATGTGTTCAATGGATGGAAACTCTCATATTATGTATGAAAGTGTTATTATAATGTTTAAACAGTATCAAGTCTTTTTATTTATATTATTTTATTTATTTATGACTTTTTAGACAAATATACGCCTTTTAAGTATCATTACTTGTCCTAAAACTCTTTTGATCATGTGTTCAATGGATGGAGACTCTCATATGATGTACTTAAAGTGTTTTATAATGTTTAAATGGTATCAAGTCTTTTTATTTATTTTATTTTATTTATTAATAACTTTTTAGACAAATATTGGTCTTTTAAGTACCATTACTTGTCCTAAAACTCTTTTGATCATGTGTTCAATGGATGGAGACTCGCATATGATGTATTAAAGTGTTATTATGATGTTTAAATAGTGATATATCCTATTATTTATTTTATTTTATTTATTTATGACTTTAGACAAATATTGTCTTTGATCTATTATTGATCATGCGCGAAGTCAAGCCTAAATGATAGTTGTTAGCTATTGATGTCAGTTGGTTTATGGTATACATATCTACGTTCTCTTAGATTTGTGTAATTTGTTGTTAGGGGTATGTCACCTTCCTCATAGAAATTAAATTCCAACATTTTGAGGTCTACTCACATTCACTCATGTAATCACCATCTACTATAATATATTATGTAATCGACGCCATAATAAATCTATAATAGACTATGGCTATGGCCTATGACTACAATTGACTCCATAATAAATCTATAATAGAGTAGAATGTGACTATGGTCTATGACTGCAATCGACGCCATAATAAGTCGTTCAGGATTGATTTTTTGATGAAAAGATGAAATTTTCGCCGAAAACGTGATCTGAAAATTGGAGAAATCAGGAGTTTTGGGAGGAAAATATATATTTAATTTTTTATTTCTTTTTGAGGTAATTATAATGAAGGGAAATATTTATATTTTTTATTTCTTTTTGGGATAATTAAAATGTTGGGGGTTGAGAGCCAAAATGTATTTTTAAAAGTTTTCGGAATTAGGGTTGACAATAATAATTTCTGACATACTCATGTAATGCCGACGTAATAATTGGTGGCATTTCAGCAAATTTCTAAAAACTTATGGCCTTTTTTACAATAAAAGTGTTCAAAGTGGCCTTCCAGCTAAAAGCCCCTACAGTAATGCCAATACTATTTTGAATAAGAAAAAACAAGAGATCAATTTTGTTGGATATGTAAAGCACGTACGGGAATAGAAAATAACTATTACAGTGATCGAAAGGATAAACAACAAAGATTACAACAACAAGTTGTTAATCTCTTGATCTTGAATTAGAACTTCAAATATGTATCGTGTATTCAGAAATACAAGAACATGAACTGCTACACTTGTGGCTTGTAGATCCGCTGAGAATCCGAATGGTTAGAGTCCTTTGAGATTCTAGTTCACACCTGAAACACTTAACAACCAATTTGATAATCACAACACCACCGGCTGAGTCGAGAGATGGCTCCATGTCTTTAAGACAAGATTGCCCCCGTATATAGGCTTTAGGAAGTGTGGACAATAGTCTCCCAAGATGAAACAACAAACTATCAAATGTGCAAAGTCTACACAAATGATCCCAACGAAGAACACGAATAATGAAGATTGCTAAGAGAAGGATTGCTTATCAGAAAAACTGATCTCTTTGTGGTGCTGTTAACTTGCAAGTATGTTCACTTGTTCATTTATGTTCATCCATAGAATTGAGCCAAAGGCCTCAATTTATAGGTGTGCAAGATGACCTTTCAAATGCCCCATAATGACATTCAATTGCCATGTAATGGATGACATTTAACCCGCAAGTAATGCAGCAACATAATGGTCCAAGTAATGGCCATTATTGGGTAGATTCAATGACATTGAAACCACCTCAACAGCCAACCTTTGGGATTCCGTCGAGTAGTCACTGCCAATGCAGCACCGCGGCTCTGCCACATTAGCGTCGCGACGCTAATTCAGCCAGAAACTCATGATGCTCACTGCCAATCAGGTGTTGTGGCCCAGTCCGGGAGGCATCGCAGCCCTTCTCGGCTCCGCGGCCCCTTTTCCGACCCGTGCCATCTTACACTTCGCACAATTCTTCCTTCGTTTACCAACGTAGAACACTTGTTATTTAGCCAATAACCGACCATCATTCTATATCTCATACATTTTACTTACGTACCAATATCTCTTTCATTAATAAAATTTACGATACTTGGCACTAAGATTGCATGTGTGTGGAAACGACATTTCCGACGTGCGGGGTCCCAATTGTTTGAGTCATAAATAATGAGATAAACTTAATTCCACATTAGTAAATTTCCAACAATCCCCTCTTGAAAGAAATTTTGGCGCACACACAAGGCAAAACTCTTGATCTTTGGGCAGTCCCTTAGTTAAAGGGTCTGATATATCCTTTGATTAATAATCAAGGAAGTGACACCCATGATGATCAACTGCCATATGGTCTTATGTCTCAGACAGATTCGACAGATATGTCCAGACGCCGTCATCCGTGCCCTTCCTGAAGTCGATTGGCTAGCCACAGCGTATAACTGCTGAAGGCACGGATTTCTCCCAATAAGGGACGTCCTCTAAGGAGTCGTGAAGTTACTCAACTTCTTTCATGTTTTGTATAAAGTGATAAACTCTGATTCCATCATTTATCGGCTGATGCAAGTTTGCTTAAAGGATTTTCCAAGACCCACCATACACATTTACTTGTGTCATTGGTGTTCTTCAAGTCTGATGTCCAGTTTGCATCACTGTGTTCTTCCAAAATCGCTGGACATCCAGAATACCATAATCCATAGATAAGCGAATATTTCAAATATCGTCATATCCGACTTAACGCCTTATATCGATCATTTTTAGAATCACGAGTGAACCTTAGTTCAACTGATCTACTTTGTAGGCCGATACCAGGTCATTTGTAGTGTGTAATATACATTGAACTACATGTGACATGCGCATATCGCTCCTTGTATATGGGTGCACCATGATTCCATTCAGTTCTATGATTCATATCCATTGGTAGCTTCAACGAGACTGTCAACTATCTCACAATTGAGTTTGGAGTTAGATCAGTCCGTTAGATGTCTTAGAAATCTCAATTCCTAAGATGTCATATGTGATACCCATATCTTTCATATTGAGACTTTTGTTTCAATATGACTTCCACTTTCAGACTGTTGGTTTTTCAGCTGTTGGCTTTCTAACTTCAGAGTCAATGTTTCTGTTGTCAAATTCATTATTTCTGTTTTATCCGAAACTTCCAGGACCAAAATGTAAACATTTCAGGGACCAATATGAAAGTTCAGGAAGAAGCCCAACAGTACAACTCTGATCCTCCCTTTCCAACTCTCCGGTTAGGAAGGTTATTTCAACATCCATGTCACGCAAGACTGCAATGGCCCTGGATGTTAAGCTATTCACAGGGGAGCACATGTACAAGTAACCGAGGCCTTATACTCGTCAGTAGATCCATCTACTTTGTACTCAATTTTGAGTATCCACTTTTACAACCCAAAGGTTCTTTTCCCGGAGGAAGGTCAACCATTACACAAGTATAGTTCTATATGATGGAATCTATTTCTCTCTTTGTAGTTTCTTTCCAAAGCAACGCTTCTAGAGATGACAATTCTCTGTTAATTGTCCATGGTTCATTCTCAACCATACAAGCTAGAAGACTTGGAACAAGTCTTTGTCCCTTCTTTGCTCCGTCTCGGTTCAACATCAAGAATCCCTGAGTTCTGTAGATCTGGAACATTAAGTTTCGGATAGTCATCAACATCCGAGTCCTGTAGCTCTAGAACGTCTGGTTCCGAAAAACCAGGCACTCGCGGGTTCTTGTTAACCTCGAGCAATTACTTTTTTTTCCTTCTCAATGAAAATTATCTTCAAAGAATTCAGCATTCCTTGACACCAAGAGGCAATAAGCACTACTGTTATTTGCAGATCCAGTGGATATGCAATCTACAGTCTTAAGGTCCAACTTGACCTGTTTCAGTATTCCAACCTCGACCAAGTCACCCCACAACACAACATTTGTAGGTGGGATCATTTTCATGTTTCACATAGAGAGTTATCATTATCCTTATGCGTAGTTCTGTTGAGAATCACATTAGCGGTAAGGATCGTCTTGCCCCACATATTTTGGGTGTACAGCTTTGCGTTTGGCTAACACCGTTAGAATGAGGTAAGTAATGAGCAGTCGTTTGATCAACGATGCTTCACATTCTCCCTCTCTATCACTACGAATTCCTCAATTCGTAGGCTTAGTTGATTTTCAACTTCTGCTTTGTAGCACTTATCCGCTTCAACAGGTTCATATTTGCTTTTCAACAAACAAAGGATGCAATATGTTGTACCATCATCAATGAAGGTCACAAAGTACTTGTCTCCCCCCTATATTTTGTATAAACTTCAAATCACTCATGTAGGTGTGACTAAGTTCTAGAGGAGCGGTGTTTCTTACGCTATTCCTTTGATGGAATAGAAAGGTGATTTTGCCTCTTCGCCTACCTCACATTCATTTTGAGGGTTTATGTCGACAGAAGGCAACAATCTCAACTTCGTTAGCTTTTGAATGACTTTCTATTTAACGTGTCTTAATCTATGATGGAATAGATGCACGGATTACAAATATATCATTCATTTAGCTACAGACATATTGTACCATTCTTAGTTATTACAGACCTGTTGGACTAGTCTCAAACCAACTTGACCAACAGCATCCCTTAAACCAAGTTTGGGACATGTATCACCTCCTTTTAGAGTGATCTCATTCCCTGAAGTCTTATTGAGGACAACCTCTCCAACCCCTTCTGCTTTAGAGGTGGCATTGCTTCACATGAACAACCTCTTGCCCGTGGTTAGGGCGTAACTGGATCATATGTGATCTGGATGCTCTGGCCCACTCCAGTTGCTTTGGCAAACTGAGTGTCCAATTTCTTTTCTGTCTTTCTTTTAGCCTTCAGATCATTTAAGACCTGAAAACTTTGGCCCACCTCACTAGGTGTCCATTACTTTTCTGCCTTTCTTTTGGCTTTCAGATCATTTAAGACCTGGAAATTCTGGATCACTCTAGTCGCCCGTAGACATTGTACGACTGAGTGTCCAATATCATCCTATCAAATGAAGGATCTTCTGTCAGATAGGTGACAGGTTCAACGTCGTAAGATAAGCCATTATCTCTTAGTCTTCTTCCCTTGTGATTGGTGCACAGGAAAATCCCTGGCGCTTACTTAAGAGTGGTAACAATTTTCGCACAGTCAGTGGATCTCTCTCCTTCGTATGTGCGAACATACTTTACACACTTTTAATAATTACACCCAAAAGAACATATCTTTTAATTTTTTATTTACAATAGTCCAATCTTTAATCGGGAATGAAGGAGATTCAATATCTGATTTTAGAGTGTAGGGAATATAAGTTTTTGATGAAAACACTTTCATATTCCCAGCCTTGCTTTACACACTTTTATTCAGATATTTACTAAACACATTATAGATAAGGAAGGATAAATAGACCTTTGGATTCTGGCCCACTTCAGTTAGACTGAGTGTCCATATCTTTCTTACCATAATTCGGATCATTTGTCTGGGATAAAGGTCTTTTGCTACATGATAGAACATCATCTTCAGCCTTCTCCTCTTGTCCCAGTTGACATCCTCAGCCTCTCATGGGCGCTTGTTTCCACCACCCTCGGGAGCAGTGACACCAACTCGTCCTTGATCTTTAGTCGTACTAGCATGACTATCATCAGTATCTTGAAGCTCAGCATCAGATCCATAGATCCCACCTTTGACGGAAACAGATTTGTAACTATCGTCAAAGAGAGAACCAAAACTAGGACCAGATTTGAAAGCACGGTTGTTGACAGAGACAATGTTTGAACTGTTAACAGAACTGTCAACAGAACTATTTTCAAGAAGAAAACCACAGTCAGATTTGGGACCATATCTGCTGGCACACATCTTTCGAGCACTAATACAATCTTGTCTTAAAATTGTTGGATAAGTAAAGCACGTACGAGAATAGTAAAGAACTATTACAGTGATCGAAAGGATAAACAACAAAGATTACAACAACAAGTTGTCAATCTCTTAATCTTGAATTGGAACTTCAAATCTGGATCTTATAATCAGAAATACAAGAACATGAACTGTTATACTTGTGGCTTGTAGATCCGCTGAGAATCCGAACGGTTAGAGTCCTTTGAGATTCTAGTTCACACCTGAAACACTTAGCAACCAATTTGATAATCACAACACCGCTGGCTGAGTCGAGAGATGGCTCTCTGTCTTTAAGACAAGATTGCCCCCGTATATAGGCTTTATGGAAGTGTGGACAATAATTGCTAAGAGAAGGATTGCTTATCAGAAAAACTGATCTTTTTGTGGTGTTGTTAACTTGCAAGTATGTTCACTTGTTCATTTCTGTTCATCCATAGAATTGATCCAAATGCCTCAATTTATAGGTGTGTAAGATGGCATTTCAAATGCCCCATAATGGCATTCAATTTCCATGTAATGGATGGCATTTAACCCGCAAGTAATGCAGCAACATAATGGTCCAAGTAATTGTCATTATTGGGTGGATTCAATGCCATTGAAACCACCTCAACAACCAACCTTTGGAATTTCGTCGAGCAGTCACTGCCAATGAAGCGTCGCGGCTCTGCCACATTAGCGTCGCGGCACTAATTCAGCCAGAAACTCACAATGCTCACTGCCAATCAAGCGCCGCGGCTCAGCAAGGGGGCGCCGCGGCTCTGCAAAGGGGCGTCGCGGCCCAATCCGGGAGGCGTTGCGGCCCCTTTTCCGACCCGTACCATCTTACACTTCGCACAATCCTTTCTTCGTTTACCAACGTGGAACACTTGTTATTTAGCTAATAACCGTCCATCATTCTATATTTCAAACATTTCACTTACGTACCAATATCTCTTTCATTAATGAAATTTACAATACTTGGCACTAAGATTGCACGTGTGTGGAAACGACATTTTCGACGTGCGGAGCCCCAATTATTCGAGTCATAAATAATGAGATAAACTTAATTTTACATTAGTAAATTTCCAACCATAACTACACGTGACAGAAATCAAATCAATTTAAGTTTATTATGGTGTAAATGTGAGCTGCTGCTATTGCTGTAAAGTGAAAAGCTTAAACATGAAGGTCCAAAAGTCATAATTGATTGCCTTTTCTGAAGAAAAAAAATAAGGATAAAGAGAAAAATGAAACTTTCTTTTTAGCATCGGAGCATCTTGAAATGAGAATCATGAAATGATTGAAGTGGTAAAGCAACGGAATCATGTACTATGATAATGCTGTAGTTATCATTGTGTTGAAGAGAGGGGCAAAGTACCAAAGCCATGAGTAAAAATATATGCATGAGACATCAATGTATAAATAGTAATCACTTGTATAATTATGACCCTTTATGGAAACCTTTCCCTACTTATTATTGCACTAGATTCTTTTCGAACTCCATAAAATTTGAAAATGTCAAGCTTGGGAGGAGTTGGCCCTTGAGTTTGTTAGCATCATAGTTGAAACTTGAAAATCATTAGTTTTATCTATTGAAGTTGGAATTGTCAATCCTAATTGCAAATTCAAATATCTGAAATTCAAGCCGTACAAGTAATATATCAAAATTTATATATTTTATCTAAGGTTTAATTTGACAGTCTCAAACTTCAAATTCTGATGTTTGAAATTTTCATTTTCAGAGCCAGATTGAAACTTTAATTTCGTCGAACTGAATTTGATTTTAAAACGGTTTACACTACACATTTTGTAATTTAGGATTTATGCCTTAAATAGATATCCTCAAGTAAAGCCATTTTGTATAGTACTCTTGTTAGGTGTTGTTATTAATACAACATAGGCTAAAGGGATTTCAATATACAAATCAGTTCACGTTTTGTCCCTGGCCCATGTCAAACGTCTCAACCTTATTATCAAAATTGAGTAGGTTTTCTCTAGACTTAAATGGGCAATTCCCAGGATTGTCCCTAAAATAGGCTCGTCTTTATTTGCCCCTCAAATTGGTGGTCTTTAATTTTTGCTTTTCGCTTAAAAAATGACAAAAAAAATACCACTGAGGTTGTGGTTCTAATTCTAACCGAGTCAAAAAGAAAGAAAAAAATCGCAAGGTAAGATTTCATAGAAATTATGCCTATTCGACCAAAGTTATATAGAGATTATGCCTTAAGGGGCATAGTTTCATTAAAAATTAAGATTATGACTTGCTCGGCTAGTTATATAGAAACTACGTACCAATGGGCATAGTCTCTATATAACTTTGGTCGAATAGACATAATTCTTGTCTTATGATTTTTTTTTCTTTTTTTTTCCTCTGCTGGGATTCAAATTCAGAATCGTTGATTTAATAGACCCGTGAACAAATGATACTTTGGCCCATATATTTTTATTAAATGAGAAGTAGGGGGGGGGGGGGGAATTAAAGACAAGTGATTTAAAGGGGGAAAAATAAAGACCAATTCATAGGAAGGAAATCCGCACAAAAAAGGACTTAAATACAGTTTGGCACAAAGTTAGGCCCAACTTTGCTCAAGGCTAAACTCACAAGGCCATCATGTACTTGATCTGCCTTAAAACTAAATTTAATTTGTAGGTATAATTTGTTTAAGCTCAGTAGTCATGAATGGATGATTTACACAGATAACCACTACATTTAGAAATTGATCATTTTCTTAAAACAGTCCAATGATCTGAAGTAGGAAAGTGACCGCATGGTCTGAGTTTAAAATTCAAAACTACTAATATTTTAATCACTGTTTAATTTTGAAAAAGTAGCCAGCTAGTAAATACAAGGCCACAAAAATGGCTACCTGGTGTAAATATGTGGAAATGGGGTTCATATCTTAGCTCAACCCCACTTTACTTGGTGAACGTAGTATGTCGAATGGGTCATTTGCACTTTTGTCTACCTTTGTGTCGGTCTTTACTTTTATCCTTCAAATGGACTGTTCTTTAATTTTTATCCTTTAAAATTAAACTTATGTTTATAGGGGCATAGATTACGCATCATAATATCCACAAGTTATATAAAGAACCTATATCTCTATAGATATAAGTTCAATTTTGAAGGGCAAAAATTAAAGACCAACTTATATGAAGGGAAAAAATTAAAGATTATTTGATGTGGAATCAAGTCAAGCCCAAGACCTGTTACCAAATGCCTATGTATGGCTAAGTCAATAGCTTTGGGTTGCAATTATATGTTCTAAGGCTTAATTAAGACAATTCAGTTACCATTTTTCGTAAAAGATTGGATTCATCTGTAATAATTAAATTTAATTTTGGTTTTACTAGTTTATGCCTTAACTAAATTATTAGGTGTTAACCAAAATCGAAAGATGATAGCAGTAGTTATACGAGTTTTGAGGTATACTTCACGCCTTCTCCTGAAAATAAGTTGTAAACACTTTGTACTTATCTTTTTGTTTTTTCCTCCTTTTTTTTGCAACTCCTCATTTCCTGCTATATGACCAAGATACTCATTTGAAGCATAAAATTTTGTTGAAGAGTTGCACATCGGATGAAAAAAATGATGAGTGATTCCGTTAGAGGGACTTGAGCAGTTATCTGCTCCTGAACTGACTTTTGGAATTGAGTTAATTCAAAATCTATTTCTTCACAAATTCAAAAGCAAAATTTGGACTTATAAGTGAGTCATCCCTAAAAATATTAAATGACAAAAGCACCGAGGTTGATAAACAAAGTTATGCTAAAAAGGCCCTAGAATATTATTGGAGGACAAAGTAAACTGTCTGTGCAAAACAAGATACATGAAATAAACGAGGGTGTTTCAGTAGGAAATATTCTTTCTTGAATTTTTATTCATTAATAATTTATAATATATATAGTGTTACATAAATATTTACTTTGTTACAAATTAGGTAACTAATCAATCCTAATTACAAGAGAAATATAATTCTACCTAATATATGAGATGTACAATTAATTATTGTGTAAATATTCTATTACACCCCGCACTCGAAGCGGGAGGTCAGCGTATGCTAAGACTGTCCCGAAAATCTTCAAATAAAATCAGCGGAAGACCTTTTGTAAAAATGTAGGCAATGTGATAACGTGACGGACATGTAAGACACGTACTTGTTCACGAGCAACCTTTTCGCGAACAAATTGAATATCCAGCTCAATATGTTTAATGCGTTGGTGGTGAACCGGATTCCCTGACAGATAAATTGCACTAACATTATCACAATAAACCAATGTCACCTTCGGAACCGGACAGTAGAGCTCTAAAAGAAGGTTTTGTAGCGAACAAGATTTAGACACCACATTGGCAACTCCTCGGTATTCTGCTTCGGCACTGGATCTGGACAAGGTTGATTGCCGTTTTGAGGACCAAGAGACCAAATTATCACCAAGAAATACACAATAACCAGACGTGGAGTGTCTGGTATCCGGACAAACACCCCAATCGGCATATGTGTATGAAACAAGAGTGGTTGTCGAAGACGGATATAAATGCAAGCCATGATCGAGAGTACCCTGAATATAACACAAAATGCGTTTGAGAGCATGCAAGTGATCCTCCATCGGGTTATGCATGAATAGACAAACATGTTGCACAACATAAGAGATGCCGGACCTCGTGAATGTGAGATATTGTAGGGCCCCTGCAAGGCTGCGGTAATGTGATGGATCGGCATATGGCTTGCTGGAAGAAGCACTCAACCTCGGTTTAGTGTCAACCGGAGTGGCAGACGGCCTACACGATGACATGCAAGCTCGTTCAACAATCTCTGTTGCATACTTATTTTAGGATAAAAATAAACCACATGCATGACGTGTCACAACTATCCCCAAGAAATAACTTAGTGGCCCTAGATCTTTCATTGCAAACTCAGAGCCAAGTAGTGACATGATATACTTGCAAAGGGTATCAGAGGAGGCAGTTAAGATAATATCATTCACATACAAAAGAATGTAAGCAATATCATTATCCTGACGGTAGATGAATAGAGAATGACCAGACATGCTGTTAGAAAACCCAATATGTGAAACGTAATCTGCAAACCTCTTGTACCAGGCCCTAGGAGCTTGTTTGAGCCCATATAATGATTTCTTCAGCAGGCACACATGATCAAGATAAGTAGGGTCTCTGTACCCCATGGGTTGATACATGTACACTGTTTCATTGAGGTCTCCATGCAGGAAGGCATTTTTGACATCAAGCTGATAAAGCGACCATGCCTTCGAAAGAGTCGAACTGAGGACCATCCTGATAGTTGCCGGTTTGACCACCGGAATGAAAGTCTCACCGCAATCCACACCAACATGTTGAGTCTTCCCATTACCTACAATACGGGCTTTGTGCCTCTCAAATGTACAATCATATTTTTCTTTATGACTAAAAATCTACATACACCGAATCACATTAACATCAGGGAGATGGGGCACCAAATCTCATGTTCTATTATTAATAAGAGCATTAAATTCATCATCCATAGCCATTTTTCTATTCGGGTCATTAATGGCATACACAGGATTACGGGGCAATGGTGACTTGGCAACATGGGTGTGAAGACCATATTTTTTGTTTGGCTTAAAAATCCCATGTAGACTACGAGTGACAGGACGTTGGGCCGAAATTGGAATCGAGCCGGACGAGAGTGACAGACTGCCCGACAGTGACTGGACTACCGGGCAGTGGGCACACGGAACGGTAGGCTGCCCGAGCCGAATGGTGGGTCGAGACCCAGCGGACTACCCGTCACTGGGCCTCTCGGCAGTGGGTTGCCAACGAGAGGCTCAGTTGGGCCAGCAGCTGCGGGGCTCGATAATTGGGCCTAGACACCGGGACATGTTGGGCTTGTTTGGGAGGCTAATTTATGGATCAAATACGGGGGTATGCTATCGTCAAGAAATTCATAGGTATAAGGCCCGGAACAATGTTATTTCACAAAAGAGAAATTTGTTTCATCAAAACTTATGTGACGACTTATGATGATTTCATTAGAGGATAAGTCAAAACATTTGTAACCACTATGATTTGACGGATATCCTAAAAAAATACGGAGTTGATCGGGGTTGATGTTTATTGATGGTAGTAGAAGGAAAGAGATGATAGCATAAGCACTCGAAAACCCGTAAATGAGAATATGATGGGTCCCTTAGGTATATAATTTTGAGTGGGGATTAGTAGGCTATTTGTTTGCTCAAAAGTATGTTCAAAAGATAGGTTGTCATTTGTAACGCATGATGCCAAAAGGATTGTGGTAGAGATGCACGAACAAGTAAGGTTCTAACAATATTGTTAATGGTTCAAATTTTTCTTTATGCTTTTCCATTTTGAGATGATGTATGTGGACACGAGAGACGAAACGACAAACCATTAGTTTTGCAAAAATTCCAAAAAGGCCCATTATCAAATTCTCTACCATTGTCACACTGAATATTTTTAATATCCCGTTCAAATTGAGTGTGGATGTATGCTTTAAAGGATAGAAATGTGGAAAAAATTGTAACTTTTTAGACAAAGGAAACGTCCACAAAAAATTAGAGTAATCATCCAACAACAGAAGATAATATCGATAGCCCGAACAGCTCAAAACGGGAGATGTCCAAATATCACTATGAATAATATCAAAAGGCATAACAGTACGAGACAACTTAACATGTTTTTCAAGAGAACAAGAGTGACAAACATGAGAACTGCGAGGTCTAGTACACTCAATAAATTTATTTTGTTTAAGGGAAGCAAAAACATGTGCCCCGGATGACCCAAACGTTCATGCCATAAAGAAGGAGCTAATGGTGCAAAAGTGGATGGTAATTCGGCTTGATATGTGGTTGTGGTGATTGGATAAAGCTCGCCCCGACTATCACATCTCATTAAACGCATCCCCGTCTGATAATCTTTCACGAAAAATCCAAAAGGATCAAATTCAACAGAAACTCAATTATCAATGGTAAATTTTCTAACTGAAATCAAGTTTTTAATTAATTGAGGTACGTGAAGGATATTTTTCAAAATTAACGGTGGGTTCGAGGGAGACAAGTTTGTAGTATCATAATCACGAATTGGAATTGAATGACCATTTCCGACAATTATACCACAATTATTGCTCAAATTAAAATAGGACGAGAGATTACCTTGTAAGGACGTCATATGAGACGTTGCACCGGTGTCCATGTAGAAATTTGCGTCGGGCGGAGTAAGCCCAAGAGTGTGCATCACGGCCTCGATATCTGTCGAGGTCGCCACTGCCAAGTGAGCCTGTTGCCACTGGCTCGTCAGTGGCCCAAGGATTCACGCGCCGGATTGTTGGCTAGTCCGTTGTGTCTGGGCTGCTGGCATGGCCGTGGGCCTGGCCTAATTTCCCGTGGGGAATGGGCAGGGAAGCACGACCTAGGGCGACAGTTGTTGACACCCAATTTTGTCCCATCTTTTATGATTTTTATTCGCAATTTTTAATATTTTTGACACTTTAAAACAATTTTAAAATATAGGCATATATATGTATATATATCATTATTATTTGCATTTTTATTGTCATTTGCATTATATATATATCATAATCATGCTTTTATCCTAATATTATATGTTATTTTATTTTGACAAAACGGCATCGCATTTTTATTTTTTATTTTTTAGCACCAAACATTTCCCAAATATTATATTTTTATCATATTGTTATCTTTACAATTTATAAATTTTGCAAAGCTTTCTTTTTATATAAAAATCCCTTTTTATATTCTAAACTCATAACCCATTTATTTTCCAACCCAACACCCTAATTTCTTGTTTCCTAATTCCCTAACCAAACCAACCCCCTAACCCAATACCTCTTATTCCCTTCTCCTTTATTTCCCCAAGCCCAACCGGCCAATTCCCCAAGTCCAAACCGAACCGGCCCATCGCCCCTTTTCCCTTATTTCCCCCCAAACCAAAATACTTCTAGAAAACAAAAACTAATACCCACCAAACAAAAACCCTAGCCTCTCTTCAACTCTCCTCTCAACCCCACGCCCTCACCGCCGCACACCCCTATACCCCTGCCCCATCCCATCGTCGGTCACTTCAACCCACACCCTTATCTCCGAAAATCCGCCCCAAAAATTATATTTTTTGCCCACTTTTGTTTGAAATTCAAACCCAATTTTTCATCTATAAAAACCCCATTGTTCTTCATTGTAAAGGTGTCGTCGGATTTTTTTTTTTTTTTTGTTCTTGATTTGCATTACATCCTTTGTTCTTCATATTTTTAAAGAGGGTCCGAAAATCCGGAAAGAAAAGTGAAAAAATCGAGTCTGAAAAAAAAAGATTAAAAAAAAAGTGCAGAAATTTTCTGCAGAAAATTCATGGGGAGCAGCCAACTTCTTTGGTCGATTATCGCTTCGTTCCTTGTCCGATTGAGCTGATATTTGGACAGAGTGTTCCTCACATCTCAGTCTTTGATTGGGAACAGACAGAGGTGGATTCGGAGATCTGTAGCTCCAGATTGTCGTCGGTGAACAGTAGCTGCGTTTTGGTAATTTTCTTCCAATCTTACCTTCTTTGATGTTTGTTCTTGTTGTTATTATTTCTTCGTGTTTGGCGTTTATGTTGTAGCCATTTTGGAGAACGCTTTGTTCAGAAATTTTTAAAAAAGAACTGATTCGGGTCGGATTTCTGTTTCGGGTCGACCCGGGTCTGGTAATAATTTCATATTTATTGTGTTTAATATTTTGTTGTTGGTTATCTGAAAATTTTTAAAAAAATGTTTGATTCCGGGTCAGCACCGTTCCGGGTCGGGTCGACCCGGTTCGAATAAATTTCCCAGATTTTGTGGTTTAATATCTTGTTGTTTATTATATGAAAAATCAAAAAAAAAATGTCTGATTTCGGGTCGGGTCAACCCGAAATCCGGGCCGGATAACTGTTCAGTGTCCGAGTCGGGTCAGATTTCAGAATTCGGGTCAGACTTTTTAATTGCGAACTGCTGCTGTTTTTTTGGGGTATTTTAAACATCTGTTACGCAGCTATCTTGTTGTTTTACTGTTTTAACTAACATTGCATTTAGGCCGATGAAATTAAATTCGAGGCCGCACTTTTTTTTCGTTTCGTTTCTCTCTTTTCTGTTTTCTGTTTTAAACATCCGTGCCACGGATATGTACTGTTTTACTGTTTACTGTTTTGAATTAAATACTGCATTTTAGGCCGATGAAATTAAATTCGAGGCCGCGTTTTTTTTCATTTCTGTTTCAGTTTATTGTTTTGACATTTAAACATCCGTGCACGGATTGTTTTACTGATTTAAATAAATACTGCATTTAGGCCGATGAAATTAAATTCGAGGCCGCATTTTTTTTTCATTTCTGTTTCAGTTTATTGTTTTGACATTTAAACATCCGTGCACGGATTGTTTTACTGATTTAAATAAATACTGCATTTAGGCTGATGAAATTAAATTCGAGGCCGCTCTTTTCTTTTTCGTTTCTCTGTTTTTTTATTTACTATTTTAAACATCCGTGCATGAATTGTCTTACTGTTTTACTGTTTTGAATTAAATACTGCACTGGCCGATGAAATTGAATTCGAGGCCGCACTTTTTTTTGTTGTTTCTCTGTTTTATTATTTTACTGTTTTAAACCAAAATACTACACTGGCCGATGAAAAAATATCCGTCGATTTTTGAGGCCTCCACAGTTGTAAAGACGGAAAATAAAACTTCTGGGCAAGGATGAAACTTAAATCTTTTTCACCCGAGAAACCAACATGTTCGGTAGACAAGGCAACTAAAATGACCAACGAGTCATGTGTTCGCAGCCACGACGTGATTGGAATGATCTTTTCAAAATTTAAGTCTGAGCCCTCCATAATCAAAACATTTATTGTTTTGGATACAGATCCGAAGTTATGTATATTCAATTGTTTCTAACTGTTTATTCTTGACAGCTTGCAAAGATAAAGTCAAAGAAGACAAATACCCCTCGGAGATTATTTATTTTTGTTGTTGTCTTTTACTTTCTTTAATTCAGCTTTATTTTCATTCTGTATTGTAATATTATTGTACTCGTGAAATTATTGAAATATTTAGAATAGGTAGACATAGAATTAATTAATAGGGTAGTCTAAAATTGGAAACTCATCGCTAGTTTATTTATTTTAGGCTCGGTTAGTTTTAAAATTGAAAATCGCTAGTTTATTTATTTTAGGTCCGTTGCCCATAATAATCACTCTGCATACATTCTTATCAATTTTGCCTACTTATATTTTTTTCAGCTTTACATGTATATTAATGCCATACAAATGCATACTTGTACAAAATGCATCATTTTATTAACACCTTGCAATATTATTTTTTATATGTATAAAAACATGCATTTTTATTAGCATAACAATTTACCTGAATTTGATCGGATAACCGCAAGTTAGCGGATCTTAAAGGATGCCTAACCCCTTCCCTTTAGGATAATAAAGAACCCTTACCCAGAATCTCACTAGTTTTGTAGACCATAAAATCGGAGTTATTTTGCAGCTTTTAGTTAATATTCAGGTGCTCTAATTCACTTTAGAATAATTAGGTGACGACTTCTCAAAACAAGCATTTTTAATCCATCCGGAGGAAATCGACGTCATCGCGTCGCGAAGCCCGCAGGTCAAAATCGGGCGCGACAACAGTCAGGCCCACGGTATCGGCCCACTACCCCCACTGGGCTGGCTGTTGTTGCTAACCGCCGCCCCTGCCATCACCTCCACCGCGGCGATTGCTGCCGCCACGGTTTTTGCTCCAGTTATTACCGTTTCAGCCCTTCTGCGTTTTTTGCGGTTGCGACTGTTGCGGTTTTTCCCCTCCCACTGGGCTGGCTGTTGCGGTTTTTGCTCCCATTATCGCGGTTGCCGTTTCATATTGTGATGAATTCTCATCGGACATAGCAGTAACCAAGACTTAATTTGACACGGTGGTTGTCTTCTTGGCAAAATCCGCTTCTTCGAGGATGAGCATAGAACGGGCTTGGTAGAATGGCGGAAGAGGATTACTTTGACGGATGAGCGTACCTACTCCACTATATGCGTCAGTATGATGACAACCATTTGTAACAAGAGCCGATTGTTAGTTACCGACGCCCCGACGTTCTTGAGTTGGTCTGATAGAACCTTGAGTCGTTGACAGTATGCAGACTCATTGGGAAAATCTGCCATATCAGTGGTGGAAAATTCCTGCTTAAGTGTAACTGCCTTGGAATTCTTATTGTCTTGGAATATGCCACGTAAACATTCTCCAGCTTCCATAGCCGTGGAATCAGGCTCAAGAATAGTATGTAGTAAATCATTCGAGATTGTGGCGTAGATCCACTGGAGGACCGTTGCATCAAGGGTCAACCATAATTCTTTCTCATCATCGGTCTTTCGGCACATTCTCATTGCCTTTACATTATTATGTGATGGATAACTCGATGTAAGTGACAATGGATTTTAAAAAGTTCCACACATGTCGCATAATGGATGTTTTCCATCTCAAGAGTGATGGAGATATGAGATTTGATGTTGGAGACAGCAAGAGCTGGGTGAAAATTGGATTTCGTAGGATATTTAAGAGGTGGGTTGGTCAATCCATTTTTGCCATTGGAGAGGTAAAGAAGGAGGCCGGCGGCGCAAGGAAGATGGGGGGGGGGGGGGGGGGGGGGGGACGATATTGAAAGAAAAGTTTAGAGTTTAGGATCTTTGCCTAGAATCTGATACCATGTAGGAAATATTATTTCTTGATTTTATTCATTAATGATTTACAATATATATAATATTACGGATATATTTACTTTGCTATAAACTAGGTAACTAATCAATACTAATTATAAGGATATATAACTCTACCTAATATAGTAGATATATAATTAATTATTATGAAAATATTCTATTAAGATATTTTTATGATCCCTCTAATTTTTACTGCAAGACCGACAAACTTTATTTCACCAAGTAGGCAAGTATGCCGTGTAACTCTCTTTCTCTCCATTCTTAACAGCTTATTCTTCGCTTTGCCTTTGAATTTTCCACTTTCATGTGGCTCCTACCATAGCACACCAAACACGCCTCCGTCGGCAATTTCGAATTATCGTTAATTATGTTTTTCCGTTTAAATTCATCTTATGCATATTTTATAAAAAATAAAAATGAAAAGTCTACTCCTTCCGTCCCAGGTTATTTGTCAAAGTTGTCATGTTTCATATTTTAAGAGTTAATTTGACTAATTGTAGAAGTTAAATTGAATTATCTAAATATTTTATAATTTAAATTTAAATCTTTAAAAATTAATACTACAAACTATACAAAAAATATTACAAGTTTCAATTTTTCTCTAATCAATTTGATAAAAAAAAATACATATAAAAATGTTGATAAAAATTATCACATTGACTCTCTAAAAGCAAATATGACAGTTAATATGAAACGGAAGAAGTATTTAAAAAATAGAACTTTATGTAAACATACTAACTTAACTAAAAATTATTTCTAATTATAAATCATTTTTCTTCATTATATAATAAAGCCAATCGACTTTGAAAATCGACCACGTGGTGGCGCTATTGTCTACACTTATTCGTTACGTGTACTCCTCAGTCTTTTCCTTTTCTTCCTTTCCCACCTTCAAATTTTAGTATACATCTCTAAAATTGCATTATTAATATAATTTTTGTATCACTAATATAATATTTAGTCTTTGACATAAACAAAAACAATAGAGAAACAATTATATTTTGCTTTACTATTCGTATGCTAGTTGAAATTTAATTTTGTTATATATTACATTATTATTACAAAAGATACGTTATTTTTTACGTCATGAAAATATTTTTATTATAATCATCTATAGTTAGTGTGTGAACTTATTGGTACTTACTGTTTTGTTAAATAATTTAATTTAATTTTCTTGGTTTCTAAATAGATGCCATGTTTTTAAGCAATTTCTTGTCTGGACTCTAGAGGGCTGTAGAAATATAACTAAGTCTAACCAACTGACTATAACATGAACAAAGGGAATATATTCTCTCCTAGAGTCTTGGAGATTTTGCTGATAATTATCTTGCAAAGCTGATTAAAGGTAATAATATTTAATTCCCTCTTCCTTGTTTCCGTTTTAAACAAAAGTAAGTTATGTTTCTATGTTCCTTTTAGTGGTTAGTACTACAATGTTTGATGTATTGGAGTTTTAAGTAATGAATTTTGGTGGAATAATAAGATTGTTTTCTTAATTCTGGGGTGTTTAAGTAAAGTAAGTTGACTTTTAAGCTTTCTTTCTAGTTTGTTATTACCACAAGGAATTGTGAAAATTTGGTCTTTAAGGTTATTAATTTTTTGGTTTACTATGACAGCTTTTGTTGGATGTTTGAGTTCAAGAGTTGTGTGTTGAAGAATTTCCAAGTAAGCTGAAAAAGGTTATTCAAGTCAATAATTCATGAGTGAATTAGTTTAAGGAGAGAATTAAGCAGTATTTGCTCAGGTATATGGTTTTCCAGATCAGGCTGATCTGCTCTTTCAGAGTCGATCCAAGATTTGAAGTTTATGGTTCGGGATTCTAGCCCTGAGTTAGTTCTAAATTAATAATTTATACATATTAAATGAATTTCTTAAGAGAAATATAGGGTTTAGATCAAAGTTACAGATACGACCGAATCTGTCTCAACTGTGCATCCCCTTGTACCCAGATATATGAATCCAAGCTTTTATTTGGGTGATGTTACAGTTAAAGATGTGTTTTAATCAAGAAAAAAGGAGGTTGAATTGTTTTAGTTGTAAAAGAATCTGTTTCTTAGTTCATTTATCCTATAGCCAAACTAATTGAATTCTATGAAGTCAATTAGGTGTGAAGAAGAAAATTAATGACATTGTATGGACCTTTTTCTTGTTGCATTACTATCCTGTATTTTTTGGACTATTCTTTTATAATAATCTAAATGCTTGGTTATCAAAGACATTCTTGATTTCAGGTATTCAATTCAGAAAGCTGACTCCAGGATGGAAATTTGTTCGTTCTATTCGACACCCTATTATTGCATTGTAAATGTTAGACATGATGTGATTGGAAAATGTCTAATTCCATATCAGGGGAAGTTTCCCATACTAAAAGAAAGGAGGTTGTGTTCTGGATTAGATGTTTATAGCGTAAAGAAAACCAGGAAGCGCAGACGTTACACTATCGCTGCTCTAAAGGGATTCGACAGTGTTGACTCAAGTCTCTTGAGTGAAAGCTATAATTCAGATATGGTAGATGGGAAAGTGAGTACCCAAGATGTGGCTGGTAGAGTTAAATCAGTACCAAAGGTTATGATTCCTAGTTTACCTTGTGAAACTAAAGGCGATTCTGTTGCTGCGGTTGAGAGCTGTTTATGGGAATGGAAGCCAAAACTTAATGTTCATTATGAGAAATCTGGATGTCAAAATGTTGACTCCGCACCAATACTTTTTCTTCCTGGTTTTGGTGTTGGTTCCTTTCACTATGAAAAGCAGCTAAAGGATCTTGGTCGTGATTACAGAATATGGGCGTTAGATTTTATTGGACAGGGAAAGTCATTACCTTGTGAGGATCCAACTTCGGGGTCTAAAAGATTAGATGAATCGGAAGGTGATGGAAACAATGTTCTCTGGGGTTTTGGAGATGAAGCCGAACCTTGGGCAAAAGAACTTGTCTATTCTGTTGACTTATGGAGGGACCAAGTATACTATTTCATTGAAGAGGTAAAGTTTGTATCTTTGATCTGCTAGATTATGCATTGTCATTGACGTATTGCTAGCTTTTTAATTGCATGTTCTTTCGGATATACTCTGGCTCGTAACAAATGCTAATTAATGTATATAACCTCCTGTTCTGTTCTGTACCTAGTATTCTTCAGAGAAGATGAAACTAAAAATATTCATAGAAGGCTTACAAGCACGTTACCGGTGCAGTCAATGACAGTGTGCTATATAATGGCAGGCTACTGTTCCGTGGCACTACTTATTTATTGTTTTAACTTTTTTGTTCAACTTATGTATGGATATAACTTCACTTAATGCTTATATGATCTCACTCAAGGTAGGCATGTCTTGTTTGTATCATTTTTCTAGGTTGGGGTATAACACAGACTGATTCCCTCTAAACTGGTTTATTGGATAGCTGTCTGGGCCTTATACTTATTATTTGTGGTGTTTGTTCAAGTTGGCTATACCTAGGTCTGAATCAACTCAATCAATGATGATACTGTGCAAGTCAAAGCTTGTAAATTTGTACTGGATAGTGCTAGGCTATTTGTTTTCTGTTCTTCGGAAGATACTTAACTGTGATCTTCATGTGTAATGTTTGATGTTCTTTTTCCTATTCTTTCAGCATTTTGTGCTTATGTCCAAATGGATATTCAGTAAAGCTTCATATTATTTGACTAAACAGTAATTATTATGGTACAATGGGCTATTCGAGAAGTTACCAAATTATTGATTGGTTAAATTTGAGGGATCGTTTTAGAACAACATCGCTTATAAGGAACAAGTTTTAAACTCATATCCTTTGATTATGCAGGTTATTAAAGAACCAGTCTACATAGTGGGAAATTCACTTGGTGGATATGTTGCCCTCTACTTTGCAGCATACTACCCTCAATTGGTGAAAGGTGTAACCTTGCTGAATGCGACGCCTTTTTGGGGATTTCTTCCTAATCCTGTTAGATCTCCGAGATTATCAAGATTGTTTCCATGGTCCGGGACTTTTCCTCTTCCCACCAAAGTCAGAAAGCTCACAGAACTTGTGTAAGTATTATGACTTGCTCTTTCTCTTATGTAGTTTCCTAGGCCTATAAACTTAAATACTTAAGGAAGGGGATCTTCTTCTTGCCAGTAATACACTTTATATTGGTTAAGGTTAAGACCAGGGTCGTTCGATGAAACGAAATCATGTCTTGTGTTTTCAACTCACGTTGAATAAAATGCATCGATTCTTGGATTGTTTTATGTTCTTTCATCATATTATTAGAGTAATACACTATGGCTAATTTCCATGTTATTGGTATTTGGCTGGTACTCAAACTTATCCCTCTATACACTTCATTATGTTTTTCTAGATGGCAGAAAATTAGTGCTCCTGAGAGCATTGCAGAGGTGCTTAAACAAGTTTATGCTGATCATACCACAAAAGTGGATAAAGTTTTCTCTAGTATTCTTGAGGTAACGGAACACCCTGCAGCAGCTGCTTCCCTTGCCTCCATAATGTTTGCTCCTCGGGGACAACTAAATTTTAAAGAGGCACTGACTGGGTAGGTAAAGCAAGTATTACGTAGCTGCATTTGGTTTGCATATGGTTTCTCATACTGTAGCAAAGTTCAAATCTTCCACCTTGCTATTTTTAGGTGTCGAATGAACAATGTGCCCGTCTGTCTCATATATGGGAAAGAAGACCCGTGGGTGATGCCTATTTGGGGTTTACAAGTGAAACGCCAATTCCCTGAAGCTCCATATTATCAGATTAGTCCAGCTGGTCACTGCCCCCATGATGAAGTTCCAGAGGTAGGCCGTCTTACTGATCTATACATCTGTTTTTGACATTTGATCTTCGCTGTCAACGTGCTTTCTCATTGTTACCATCTCGTCATAAGTTTTTAGATCAAAACTTGTTACCTAGTAATAAGAGTTGCTATCTTTATTTTTGGATTGTCCTCATAGTTGGTAGGCGTTTGGCCATAGATTTCGAATATTTTTCACTTTAGTGATAGACCACTCTTGTGATCAAATAGTGGCAAACACACATTCTGCCATGTCAGCAAAATGTCTCAAATTGGTACACTTTTAGAGGAGTTTAGGTGTTCAATAGGAACTCACCTAAGTTAAAGTGTCTAAATGGAGATATACAAGTTTAAGGGGTTGCATATGTATATGGCCATTTGCAATTTATGGAATTGAAAATGAAGTTGTGTTTTATTATACTTTCTGCAAAGAATAAATGTACTTAAATATAACTTCAAAAGTGAAAAGTGGGTTGGAAAAAAGCTTATTTGAAATACAACTTCAAGTTGGATTTGGAATTTTCATGGGCAAACAATAATTTTTAAATAAAGTGAAAAAATTATTCCGGCAAAAGTGAATAATTTTTATGGCCAAACGTGTCCAAACATAGCAGAACCAGAGACGAATCTAGGCCAAGTTCTGTGGGTTCAGCCGAACCTTCACTTTATGTCTAAACTATGTATACATAATGCAAAAAAGTTCAAACACATAATAAGATCATACTTGTTCTAGGCTCACACTGACTCTGGATTTTTTGGTTTCGCTTCTGAATATAATCATATTACATGTGCAGATTGTGAATTTTTTGCTGCGCGGATGGATCAGGAACATTGAATCCGATAGTTCAGTTGCATTGCCTCTGCTAGATAGTCCAGAAAGCGTTGAATATGACGTCGTCAAAGATTTGGAATTTGTTCGCCAAGGAATGAAGAAATCAGTAGAAGTGCAATTTTACGGGTCAATGACTTCTCAATGGGAGAGGCTTGGCAAGTTTCTAAAATCTCGATTCCAATATGGAGTTTACTCTCCATAATTGCACATAATCTTTTTCATTTTTTTGTGCGCGTAAAATCCACATATTGTGTGATAAATCCCCACCGATGCCAAGCTGAATGCTTGTGTGTTAATATAACTTTAGCAATGTAAATTATAATATAGGTCAGCATATATAATTTTTCTTCTCATCCCTTTATTAAATCTTGCTTATCATTGACTAAAATGTCACTACCATGAACAATAGTTGTTTGTTATAAATCACTAAAATGATCAAACAATATTTTCCTTGTCGTTGTTACTCTGGCCATATTATTTTTATCCTATTATTTATTTGTTTATATAGAGTACAGATCCAAGTATCTTCGAGGGATTATAATGAGTAAAAAAAATATTTTCATTTTTAAACAATGGTAAACCTATAAATTTCACAATGATCATGAATAAGAAATTATTCATATAGAGTAAGCTTTCTCTAGATCCGAGGGTCTATCGGAAACAGTTTCTCTATCTCTCAAGGTAGAGATAAGGTATGTGTTACACTCTACTCTTTTCAAACCCCACTTATGAGATTACACTATGTATGTTGTTGTTTGTTGTTGTCATATAAAGGGTAAAAGAGTTGAATTGATAAGGTTGAGTTACCGTGGCTTTTTCTTCTAACAAGAGAATAGATGTAAACTTTTTCATGTGGTTGAGTTGGCATATGATGATCACTTCCCACGAGATTTTGGTCAGTAATAGATACAACCGGAAAAAAAAAAAAAAAGGAAATCCATGAAGGTAATATATAAACACCCTTCATATAGGTGTGTAAGTTGCAGAAGAAACCAAATTTCAACATAGGTTAAGGTATTATCCCTATATAAAATGGTAGAACAAATGTCTTAATTTTCCCACGGCTCAAATGAAAAGTACGTATACATGGAGATAGAATTGGTAAACTCAAGTATATTAAAGTTTTGGCGACTTGGTACAACGAATTCTTCACCTTGATACATTCCAAAAAATATTGACGGTATACTTATTCGAATTATTTTTAGAACAATTATATCATTTTACGCGTACTTCGATTAATCCGTCAAGTAGCCTATTCAACTCACATGAAAATCCAAGTTAATCCTTATCCCCAAAGTAGGTTTAATCCTTATCCCCAAGTGTTGTAAACGAAGCTTAAACCATAATTCTCCAACTACTGTTACATGCCTCAATCACTAGATTGTCTTCTTTCAGCTATGCTACATGAATACGCTACACTTTTCCAACACGGTGGCCTAACAATTACCACTTATTTCTAATTACCAAATTTTGAAAGCTGAGTTCATTACCCCACAATTTTGACCAAGCCAATACACACACGTCTTAGAGTAAATTAGTGTGCCGTTTTCAACTGATACATCCTAAAAGCTAATCCAGTTGCAGCGGTATAGAAAGAAAATTTCACACTTGTTATCTTGGCCCTTGGGAGCCAAAATTGTTCTCGTTTCATTTTATATGATGATACGTGATAGAGAAAAAGTTCAAAATATTGAAGGGTTGGATAATAGCAAAAGAAAATATTAAATGACTGAATTTTAAATTTGATAATGCAAACATCTCAGATAGTTACATGAGAAGTTAGAAATTCATATCCAAATATTTAGTAACACCAAAATAGAGCATATATAACTTAAGAGTTGAAAGGGCATTCAATTTTTATATCATATTAGTAGTTTAAAAATGAAAAAGTATACTAACTGCCAAGTCAATTTGATCAAAGATAATCAAATGTAACATTTAACTGAATTTTTGTAACTTGTAGAAAGATGATATTATGGTTCAATTCAAAATAGAGCAACATAAATTAGGACATAGAACAACTAAACTAACCTACAGCAAAATGATACCAGTTCCAATAGTCAAGATGGACCAGCAAAACTATGCCCACTACTTCTTCATTGGCATTTACCTAGCAAATCAAGTACAATAGAGGAGGCACATACTGTTTCAAGATCATCAAAAATTCTTGAACCAAACCTCTGACATTAACAAGTAAAAACTCCAAGAGGAAGAGTTATAAGAAAAAGGAGAAGAATCCACAAACCACGCAAAAGAAAACAATATCAGCAGAAAGAAATGTAAGAAAGCTGGAGAGTAAAGATTAATCCTCGTCCATCCCTGCTGGCTGATCTCTCCTGCTTGGACCCCCGGCTGGTTTTGACATTATAATCTGCAGTGAAGAATAGACGTTTAAAAAGAAAATAGAGAAGGTAAAAGAAGCCTACTCAACATTGAAAACAGAACCGAATAAAAACTACATTAGCAAACAAAAAAACATTGAGTACTCAAATATGAACATTGATCAGCTTGAAATAGGCCTCTTAGCCCTTTTTCTATCATTCATTGATGATCGAACTTTAATCTAACTATTATTAGACATTCTTTTTTGAAACTGCTACTATTATTTAGACATTCTTCCTTGCATCTCTATTACTCCTAAAAGAGTTGAAATTTTCATAAGGTGGTAAGAAACGGTGCACTTCTCAGGAATGAAATATGAATTGAGTAACTAATACAGAGTAACTCATTACCTGATCTACGCGAAGCACTGTGCAGACAGCATCAGCAGCGTATTTTAGAGCAAAAAACCTGCTCAAAAGGGCCAAGATGCATTAGGGAATAATAAGGATTTGCATAAATAACCAACAAATCCACCAAAAAGGAACTTGCTCAGGATACAAAATACATCATCATGAAATAGTAGTATAAACAAATCAAAAAGTGATAATAACAATAATAATGTGGGAGGACCTACTTAACTTTTTTGATTAATAAATCAATATATATATATATATATATATATATATATATATATATATATATTATTTGATTAATATACAAAGACCCTTGTGGTCCGATCCTTCCCCGGACCCCGCGCATAGCGGGAGCTTAGTGCACCGGGCTGCACTTATACATATATTATTTGATTAAATACCAAGATCTGTTCACTATATAAAATTATTGTGTCAGAAGTATATATTAGGTCTCTCAAAATCAGTTGTATATAATATAAATGGTGTCCTCCAAACAAAATGAGAGCTTTTGCTCTAGGCAATGATTTGATTAAAAAAATACTCAAGACAATGAAATATTGACACTTCATAATTCTACTATTCCTTCTATCTGACTTATCCTTAAAAGAATAAATCCATACCGACCAAAAGGCACCTTCTAAGCTTACCATTGCTTCACCCACTACTCTAAGAAGCACTAGTGATTGTAAAATATGGATTTTAAAAGGTCCTGTGATTCTGCAGAATAGCCACTATATTGTAGAAAATGATCCATATTCATCCCATACATCGTACACAAACAATACCGACTATAATATTTGACATCAGGTGGCATCCTACACAACGCCATGTGGCAAAAGAACCACCTTGTTGGTGCCTCGGTTTTGCACATCTTCCATATGGTTGGGTTGCCACCACCAGCTAAAGAATTGCCTTTTGAAACTAAACCAATGATCTGGGTACTATTCTAAGTCTATATAAGACAGGGAATGACGGGACCTGCAGCATGCAGAAAAGCCATAGGCGCATAAACGCTAGCTTGTCAATGCAATTTTAATTTCTTGTTTCTTTGTTTTTATGGAAAACAAAAGGTCTCGTTTTCTTCATTGTTCTTTTTTTACCCAAGATCCAAATCAGTTGGTACAGGACAAAAATTTAATAGAATTTAATAAGCAGTAACAAGAATAAAGTAGAATATAGCTAAATAACTTATTACACTAAAAAAAACTGATACCACTATTTAAATCATAACTTATCCAGAGAAGAAAAAACACATCTTATCCTTGGGTCCTCTCAAAAGCTTTGTATATCCTTTTTATTGATTCGGAACTCACTAACACCCTTCTTACAATTTTCATGGTTGATGCTTCTGATAAAACCAATTTCAAAGAACGTCTTCAAGATGACTCTCTCTAGAAGGGCTATTTTCACTTGCTAGATGCAAGGGGGTGGTCTTGACGACTTCGAGTTTGAGAAAGGAAGATAGCATGTGTTAGTTGGTGCTTCATATACAAATGTTCGGGAGAAGAGATAAAATCACCTACTTTTAAGATTGTCGGATAGGTGGTGCTTCCTGTGTAAAGATTTTAAATTGTTAATTATTGCAACTCGTAGTACTTTTTACGTAGTTTTCAACTATGTAAATTTTATTTCAAAAAACTTAAACATTCTATATCCAAATTCACAGCCAAAATTAAGAGTTTTGACTCTCGAAATCCAAACTATGACATAAATTGAGCCAGAGGGAGCATATAGTTGTTAGATCTTCATGATAGAAATGCTTCTAGCTTGCTGTAAAGATTTTCTAAGAATTATCCTATAATACCTAACCTCCATCCTTTCAAAGAATACTCCAATATCGTAGCCTCTTTAGCCATCACGATGAAGAAAAAATGAGGAGTTCATCCTTTAGAGTAGTGTGATCATATTATATTTCAAGGCAAAGTTGTATTCGATTCTCATTCCTATAGAGAACCCACAAATCTTTAGAAACTCTCTTTCATGATCCTTTGACAACCCACTGAATAAGGCCAAACCCATCCTCTTCTTCATAAACCTAATGAAATCCATTCTCAGGCCAATGCATCCAATGATAGAACAACATCTGTCTAGTAGTAGGAAGGATTCTTCATCCATCGCTGTCCCTCTCTCAACACTTGATCAGCTTCTGCTTTCTAAGCAACAAAGTATCCCCTAGCCTGCATATTCCCCCCTATTACTTTATGACGGCCCAATAGGTGATTGCTTCTGTCCACCCCATCCAGCAATTGAAATAACCAACTTTACACATGTAAAGAAATACAAGCTTCCCTGGGAACTTATGGTGACAATCGCCTTCAGGACAAATTGATTGCCACGCTACTATAGGATCCATCTGCTGACGAACCAAAACTCAATAAATAGATCATCCTTGGTTTCACAATTGTAATCAGAAATGAGTGGTTGCTTGCCAGAATCTCTAGGGATTGCTCACAATTGATAGAAGAGTCTCTATAAACTAGACATATAATTAACTTACCCATTAATAATAGAATGACCGAGTGCACACACATTAACATAAGGAATATGCCATTCTGGATGAGAATAGGTTTAGTTAGATTTTAAATTCACTCCCTCTCATTGCATCAGTAAAAGTTGAATCAATTGAATGCTACTCCAGTCTATTGAATCAAAAACTATAGACATGCTAGCGGAAATTTATTTAAGAAAAACGATGGAACTGAACAAGCACAAGTGAGATCATACAGAATTTTTGTGTTCATATAAATCCTTTCCACCACTTACTGAAAGAAGAAAACAGACACCAAGAAAAGAGAAGCTTACTTGGTAACATAGAGGTCCCATATACACAAGGCAGAGACATCCTCACATGCACCTTTCTCCAAGTTAAGGCCCACTTTGGCATTTCCAGATGCATGTTCAGCATACAAGGATGATATAATCTCCATTGCATTGAGGCCAGCATTCTCAGCTAGCGTTTTAGGAATCATTTCAAAGCTTTCAGCAAATTTTGCTATTGCATATTGATCCAACCTGAAAGTAGTAACTGAGTTACACAAACAACAGAAAAGTTGGCCTACAGTGATAAGCGAGAGTTCATCCGCGAAGAAAAGCAACAAAAACAATACCCCATCTCTTTGAAAGAGAATTCTTTCAGTTTTCTGGCCAGCTCAATTTCAGTAGCAGCAGCTCCGGGTACAATCCGACTGTCCCTGCACATTGCCTGGAACATAGAGCAACCAAAGTCAAATTTGCAAGATTAGAAGCGGACTCAATCATAGCTATCATCATCTCTCAATTCTCAATTTATAGTAATCAAAATTTCATAAATGTAATTCTGAAATCTAATTTTATTTCCAAACAATACCTTACAATGAAGGAACAAGTAATCACAACAGACAATTATGCATGCATGAATAAGAAGGGCAGCCCGGCGCACTAAGCTCACACTATGCGTGGGGTCCGGGGAAGGGAGGGCCGGATCACAAGGGTCTATTGTACGCAGTCTTTACATTTCTGGAAGAGGTTGTTTCCACGGCTTGAACCCATGACTTCCTGGTCACATGGCAGCAACTTTACCAGTTACTCCAAGGCAAGGGCCGGACCACAAGGGTCTATTGTACGCAGCCTTGCCTTACATTTCTGCAAGAGGCCGTGGAAAAGGCTCCCCTTCAATGCATGCATGAATCTGGAAGGAAAAGCGCTAGCAGGTATAAATCTTATGTTTTTTACTTCAGCTACCTTGTAGGTATTTACACCATCATCAACGGCTCTTTCAAGGTCATCCAAGATACTATCAGTGCTTCCCCGCAGCAAAACAGTGGAGACAGAATTTCCACCATCTTCATTTCTCACAACTGTAACCTGTTGCATATGTAAGGAATCAAATACACTACTAATACCAGCTAAACTGAGGGAGCCTGAATGTAAATATAGAATTTAAGAATATTACCCTAACACCACCAATTTCCTCCACTGAAACAGAATCAACATGGCCAAGGTCATCTGGATTTGGCTGGCTAAGCTTTAACTGTTTTCACAATCAAAGAAGAATGTCATAAGAAATTTAAGTATTACTCCCTCCGTCCCAATTTATGTGGCACTATTTGACTTGACACGGAGTTTAAGAAAGGGAATACTTTTGAAATTTGTGGTCCAAAACAAGTCTTAGATATTTGTGTGGCTGTAAATCATCCAATAAAGTTAAATTGTTTCTAAATATAGAAACGTGACATCCTTTTTGGGACAGACTAAAAAGGAAATGGTGCCACAAAAATGGGACAGAGGGAGTATCTTTTAACATATACTATCAAATAGTTCCAGTATGCATACAAGTGCAACAGCCCCAGTAGTACGGCAAAACCGGCGGAGTTCAAACTTGGAGCTGATTTTCAATACCATAAGTCTGCAAAACACAAAAGATGAAATATATATGAAGCTGTTCCAGATTACGCCAGGATAGATGTAAAAACATTAACAAGTTAAAGAAGCAAAATTTAAAAATTAGTTTCAGAAGAGGCCACTAAAAGCTTGAACACTCTGGTTTGTGTAAAACAAAAACTACCTATGATGTAAATGGACTTCTCTTTAACAGGCAACAGATATTTTCTTTGGGGTTGGGGTGGTAGGTAGGTAAGGGCAATAGACATTTATCACTATGTAAAAAGGAAAGTGTTTACATCTCCTTCTAACTTCCCAAACAAGCGAATTTCCTCTATCTGAAAGGGAAATAGTTTAAATTAGTCCTTTCACGGCACTACCTCTTATCAGTGTATCTTCAATGCAAGTGGCAAATGCACCAAAACGAACTCTAAATAATTTGTCATCAAACCGCTTTACCGTAAAATATGTACTCTGAGTTATATCACCAGAGCATTGGAGGCAATACAACACAATTATTAAAGTCAGTTCAAAAGTGTTCCCTTTCTTTTTCGACAAGTTTCAACTAAATATAGTACAAGTCCAACTAGATAAATATGAAGCATTGAACCTGCCAAGAAAGCATATATGTAAAGCATAGAGGATTAGCAACACAATGAGCAGTACAAACAGGCAATAAGATACACAAACCAAAACTTTTTGAGTAGCTCCTTCATGTAAAATCCACTAAAGTCCCTTTTCTTTTTTATGAAAAAGGTAAAACCCCTAAAGTCCCTTTCTTTTTCTCCAATGAACATGAAGCTTCATTAGTCAAAACCAAAGGATCCCAGCCATAACGCACTGTATGATGCTTTATATGAAAGATTAATTGTTGGTTAGGTAGTTGGATTAATAGGAGAGGAAAGAAAAACAAGTTAGGAGGCTCTGCCTTGCCGAGTATGGACAATCCCAAGCAAGATCAGAAAGCATTGATAATATACACTCCCTACTGGGAAGCAAGAAAATTCTATTGTGGAAAATCTAAGAGAATACTGTATACCAGTCACCATAGTAGCACAAATTTGTTCAGGACAATAATAGTTTTTGACTTCATCTGTAAACACAGCTTCGAAACCCTCTTGGTGTACTTTGAATAAAATTTCAGATTATCAAAAGATCAGTCCTCTGATATAAATTAACAGGATCACAGTACGTATGTGTGCAGACAAAGGACCCCCAATTAGCTTCTTTTCTCTGCTCATTTTCAGAAAATATGCATACAACTCCCCAGTAACATACTTAGAATAAGGTGTACATACAGTCCCAAATTAATAAAATATCAAATGTAAAAGGAAATAAAGTATTCATCTTACTTGTAACGCTCACAGAAATGTAGAGCCATCTCTCCCACCGCTCCTCCACTGACAATTACCTTGGCACCTGAGTCAGCAACTGCTTTTATAAGCTCCTCCACTTTAGATTCCTCAGTCTTTGCATAGTTTTCAAGCTGCAAATGCAAGAGACAAAGATTACTGACAGACTGAAAAAGTTGAAAGATAAACATGTAAATAAAATAAAAAGGAAAGACATATGAAGTTAACTTCTTCGGACTTTAACTGACTTGAAGTTTTAAGATCAACCATGTAAGAAAACATGAGGAATGGATAAAGAAGTTATAGTACCTAATAATTTAGTAAAACAATTCAGGGCGGTGCTAATCCTAGACTTCAAAGCCTAATCCTATCATTCATATAATGGAAAATTTAATATGACAGAGGCCAGGCAAATATCAGATCGAAATCAGAATTAGCATTTCCTGTCTTAATCAGATAAATACATCATTTATCGTTTTTCCTGTTAACTACTGTGAGTCAATTAACATATCTAAACTTGATCCAGAAACAACAAAATATGTGTCAATAGACTTTCTATAACATAGATTTTCACTTTTTAAGTAATAAAGCAGTATAGTTCCAATGGATTACCTGATCAGCACTATGAATAAGAACTGTCCCTTTTGTTTCAGTCGCAGATGTATCAACACCTTGAACGAAAACAGCGACCTGCAATGGAGTATATGGGCTCTTTAAGCATAAAACCAAGTGAAGGCTGAACCTAAGAGAATGATAGTTCAACTGTGTGTATGCTAATGTATCCAGTCGATACTATTAAAACTTAAAGAGATCAAACCTGAGAGAAGATATAAAAGTTGCAACTTAACCAATACAAGCCAAAACTCATCACATGAGAACAAGCAAAGATTTTCCATGCATACAACCAGCAAGTAAATACCAACATGGAGGACTGAAAGAGCACATATTCATTTTGTTTTAGAAGTACTAGTAAACAGTAACTTATGGAGTACACCTCCCGCCCAGTAGCTTTGTCCCATCTGTGTCTCACTAAAATGTGTTAAATTATGAGGGGAGGAAAAAACAAAGCAGCCCCTAGTAAGTGAAGTAATTTCAGCTCCATCAATGCATCAAATATCCCTTATCCTAGAATTTTCAACTACTATAGTCCCTTAGTTATGTGAAAAAACTAGTATCATGAGGTTCAACATATTTCTTTGGTGTATTTCTGAAACTCAATGTGAAGGCTAACAGATGCTTGGAGAGGATGTACAAACACAAATCAGGGACAAAGAAAAAATGGCTAGCAGAAACAGGGATCAGTGGGAGAAGCAGGGACAGGGGTCTCGTTTGAAAAAATGTGAAGGAAAGGAAAAGCAGAGGGTACAGGAGGCTAGGGGAGACAGTTATCCTGGTAAATTGAGAAAGATTTGGAAATTGCTTCAACTAGGGAAATAAGTTGGGGGGGGGGGGTATGGGGAGGAAGCTCATCTTAGGTAGGGATGAGAAATACTGGACTTTATGTAGGAATACAGGCATCAAAGCAAAGTAGCTAACTGTTAAGTTTTGAAACCCATTCTTCCAGCAAGCCACGCAGAATAACAATAAAAGCTGAAATCAACTTGTGCAGCAAGACCATTGAAACTACTGATCTTTTTACTGTGGGATTTAGATTGTAGATTCCCTATCAGCCTGCACAGTTTAATGTTTCAGTTCTATGCCACAATCGCAAAAGTAAATGTTATCCATTGTAAGCTATAATATCAGGTTATGACTATATCAATGGTTCAGTAACTAACCCTTGTCCCAGTAATCCTTCTAACACATGAACAAGCCCAATTTAATTAGAATTAAAATTAGAAACCAAAAGTTCAAACATAATTAGTAGAAAGCCACCAAACATAACGGGACATCCTAGAAAATGAAAACTGCATCTTCATATAACTGAATGGTTTATGAATAACAATTCTTGCATCATGCTGACGAAATTATTTTTAATTATGCAGAAGATACTATTTTCAAAAAGTAAATAACCAATCTCCTATAGCTGCCATATACTCCCTCTGTCCCAATTTACGTGACACTATTTTCTTTTTGGTCTGTCCCAAAAAGAATGTCACATTTCTATATTTAGAAGCAATTTAACTTTATAAGATGATTTACAACCACACATTTATATAAGATTTGTTTTGGACCACACATTTCAAGTCTTCCTTTCTTTCTAAAACTCCATGCCAAGTCAAATGGCGCCACATAAATTGGGACGGAGGGAGTAGCAGTTCTATTCGATCAACAAATGAAAGATGAGGAAAAGAAAGCTAAAATGGATCCTATAAAAGAAAACTAAGATCGATCTTGCAAACGGGTGAAAGTAGCATAAAAGGCAAAGTGAAGGTGAAATCTGAAGTATAAACAGACCGGGTAACAATAACTAAACCTGAATAAGAAAGGGAAATGGAATAACTGAAATAGACCTGTAATATTCTAACTATACGTAACAGTAAAAGAAATTCTGGAATGTGTTTGCAATAGCTCACCTTTGCCTTCTCTATCCTCTTTATGCTCCCAACAGCATCACTTTTCAACACCATGCCTCTAACTATGGTGGAATTATGCAAACCTCCTCCCAAGAGCTTTGCAACGCGTACATTATCCACATTAAAGTTCGCTGGGTTTTTAGGGCACACTTGAATGCAAGCCTAAACACCACGAAAAGTCAAATTAGAAAGAGGGGCAGCTAAAAACCACCAAGAATGCTACGAGAAGGGCAGGTCATGCACCTCAGTAACAAGAGGACACAGGACATCCTCTAGTCCAAATTGTTTGCTAGCAACTGCAGATTTCATCCGTGAAATAACTTCATTCTTGTCTTTGACATTCATATTTTCTGAACCTTCCACAACTAGCTCATCCAATAATTCAATTGTCTGCAAAGATGGAATTTATTAGCAAGTCCAACTGAGATCACTTGTCAACCTAGTAGTAAGCATGATTAGTGTAAAAGATATAACATACCTTATTAATCGCCTTATTGTATCCGATGATAATCTCACTAGGGTGCAATCCCATCCTGATGAGCTCCTCGGCATTTTGAAGGAGCTCCCCCGCAAATGAAACAGTCAAATTAGCTCCATCACCAATCTCCTCTTGCTGTGCCTTTCCGGCCAAAACCAATATCTTCGCAGCAGGGTGCTGGACCTCAAGTTCATTCACAATAGTGGCAGCATCGTTTGTGACAAAAAGCTTGTCCAGATGATTGATAACCATCTTATTCATGCCTGACCAAAAGAATAAAATCGAAGTTACTAAAGAATGACAAAAATATTAAAAGAAGCAACTCATAAGAAAGATAATAGGGAGGAGCATGCATGGACCACCCTGTATTTCTGATAATAACAAACACACTCCTTCAGATTAAGAGAACTATGTAAGCTCCAATCATGAATGTCTACTTTATTTATCTACTTAGATTTTTTTCCCAACCCTAAACCTCTGCAACTAATCATTATTAAAGTGAAATGGGAAAACACAACAGAAAAATAATTAAATGGAAAAGAAACTTCTATCCTGCCAATGGTTATTCATCAGATTAGTGATATAACTTTTAAATTTGGCCAAGGATATAAAAGTAATAGGATAATCATTCATATTTTCATCTCTGGATATATTAGAACCTTTTCGATGGAAGTGAAAGAATCCCTAAAAAGGGGTTATACTATCTGCACATAGTATAAGTCGGAGAGATTATTCAATTTTCGAGATTGCATCAAAAACTATGACAGGATACAAACTTTGTACCTTTTGATAAAGAAAATAAGATAAGATACAAATTTTGTACTTGTAAGATGACATCCATACTTACTATATAATTTTCGCAGTAAATGGGTTGATATAATTGTTATTCTTTCTTGTGGGGGTTTTTAATGAAATGTTGTTCAGATTTTTTCAAGTATAGCACATACGCATTCCATTAACATTATCTACCCAAACTACCACTTTGTTAGCATTTTGCTAAGCAAAGATACCCATTGAAGACAAGGGTGGTCAGCATCTAATGATCCAAAAATTGTTGTACATACACATTGGTTATCAGAAAGACAATATACATATAAATCATCATTTGAAGCAGATCCTATCCACAAACAAGAGTGCATATAGCAGCATAAAGAAACGAAAACCTAAATCTTGGAAAATTAAAAGTAGTACCATTAGGGCCAAGAGAAGTTCGAGTAATAGCGGAGAGCTGTTTACAAGCATCGATGTTTTTAAGGACAGCTTCGTCAAGACCTGAAAGATGTTTGTGCCCTTCTTTCAGCATTGATTGTATTCCATACGGCTGCATCTTTCTCGATCTACTCAAAGATTCTTCTCTTCCTTAAACCCTAGCAAATGCTGTCAAGAGACACTAGAGTGAACAAGAAGAAGAGGGAAACCGAAATAAAGCCCTAGTACACATTCTAGTAGTGTTAGCCGTGAAATATTTTAATGGTCGAAAACAAATAGTATAAAGTGTTTTTTCATTTAATTACAAAAGTTGAAATATTATTTTTATTGAGATTCTAAATTATTCTTAAAATATTTTTAAAAATTATTTTTCTCATCATGTGAATGTTTACGACAACACATCAATCCCAAATAAGTCGGGTTTCACTAAATAAATCCTTATTTTTCATTTAAACTAATTTCCCATCATTATCATAATAAATAAAATAAAAATAAAAAAATAAAATTATATATAAATAATAATATAAAATAATAATAATAATAATAATAGAAACTTTTTAACAAGTCTAAAACATATTCTCACTAGTAGTTATCAGTCACATGGATCTTTTCTTCCATTATGCACGTCTTTAGTTGAGTCTACATTAGTAATGAGTTGTAGGGCTTCGGATACAACTTCCTTTCAAATGATTTTAGGTCTACCTCGTCAATTTTTAACACTTTCACTTACTATAATTTCACGCCTACGAACTAGTACAGATGTAGGTCAACGCAATATGTCCAAAAGAAACGATTTGGTCTCAATAAAAGAGCTTATGAAAAGAAAATGAAATTGAAACTTTCTTGCCTTAGACTTCGAGTTGTCCAAAACTCCCTTATATTCCATGCCGGCTCTTAATTCTTTGGGACTCGTCGTGGAGTTTTTAAGTTTGATCGATTATGCAGAAGAAGAAGATTTTCCTATTTCAAGTTACTTTCTCGCATTTTATTTTTAATACATGCTACTTGCACCCTTTGTGAATCTAATCACTTTAAATCTGAACTAATTTTATATTGTCGCACATCCACCTCATGATATGCATCTCTGCAACACCCATTTTGTGGATATGTTGGACTTTAGTAGTCCAACACTCAGTGTCGTGAACATAAGTCGCGCCCCCGCCGTCTATCTTTGATTTTTGGTCGAAAAAACGGGGGTCCTTTGAGCGGGTTGTGACACTATCGTCCACCTATTTTTCATATAACATTATTGGTCTTATAATTGTTCTATAAAACTTACCTTCCATTTTGGTAGGCATCCCTTTATCACATAACACCCCGCCGCCACTTCTTCATTTCAACCGTCTAGTTTAACTATATATGTAGCATCTTTATTTGCTGTTCTATTATCTAAAAATGACAAGCCTGGATATTTAAATTGTTTGGGTTTTGACATCGCAATTCCATCTAGTCTCACTTGTACTTCTCTTTTCTTATGCTGACTAGACGTGCAGTACATGTATTTAATCTTACTTCTACTTGTCCTAAGACCCTCTTGCTCTTTAAGGTGTTTCTCCATAGTACAAACAGTTGGTTGACCCTTTTGCTAGTTTCGACAATTAACATAATATTATCAACAAATAGCATACAACATGAGACCTATTCTTATATTGTGTTTGGTAACTCGTCCATAACTAGTGTAAACAAGTAGGGGCTCAGTGTCGATCCTCAGTGCAAATCAATTGTTAAGGAAAACTCATTTGCATCACCTACTATTATTTTTACGCCAGTGACGACTCTTTCATACATGTCATTTATGACATTTATATATTTAGGGTGTGTTCGATATGGTCAAAACATTTAGAAAATATTTTCTTTAGGAAAATAAGTTCCTCAAAAATATGAAAAATGACTTCCACAATGAAATCAGGGAAAACAAGTCTCCAATTGACATTCAACCAACTATCCCACCACCACCCAACCATCTGACCACCCTATTCCCCCTACTCTCACACAAATTATTATTATTATTATTTTAATTTCTTACATCACTCACCCCGCCCTGCTACGAACCCCCTACCCCCACAAAAAAAATTATTTTTTAATATTTTCTACACCACCTCGCCTCCGTTGCGAACCCCCACCCCCTGACCCCTCCCCCACCACCCCTACACGTCCCCACCCCCAATTTTTGTTTTTAAGTTCCAAATTCTTTTTTTTAGGTTTTCTACACCAAACCCTCCACCCCCGCTGCGGAACCCCCTTTATCCCTAATCTTAAAACAAAAAGTTTTAAATACATTTTTGGGGTTTTCTACACAAACCTCCCCCTGACCCCACCCCCAAATTTTATTTTCTACACCTCTTGCTGCGGAACCAAAAAAAAGTTTTAATTTTTTTTTTTACACCAACTCTCCACCTCCACCCCAACTGCAGAACCCCCTCCCCCTTTTTTTTTTTAAGTTTTAAATATTTTTTTGGATTTTCTACACCAACCCCCCCCCCCTCCCCCTTCCCCCAAAGAAGTTTTAATTTTTTTTCTACACCACCTCACTCACCCAAGAGGGGTAGGGGTGCGGGACAGAGGAAGGAGGGAGTGGAGCGGTGGATTGGTGGGTGGTGTAGAAACAAAAAAAGTTCAAAATTTTTTTAAAAAAATATTTTTTTGGAGGGAAGGTGGGGTCGGACGGGGTGGGGTGGAGGGATTGGTAGGTTCCCAGCAGGGGCGGAGTGGGGTGGACGCGTTTGGTGTAGAAAAAAAATTAAAACTTTTTAAAGATTTTTTTTAGGGGGGTTCCCCTTGCAAGGGGTGGGGTGGGTTGGTATAGAAAATCAAAAAACATTTCAAACTATTTTTAAAAATAAATTATGGGGGGCGGGGGGGTATTGGGGGGTATTGGGGGTTGGGGGGGGGTCACAATCGGTGATGGGTGGTGTAGAAAATCAAAAAAATAAATTAACACTTTTTATGGGAGAGGGGGGGGGGGTAGAAGGTTCGCAACGGGGGTGGGAGGAGTGGTGTAGAAAAGCAAAAACAATTTTTTTTTAAAATAATTTTTATGGGGGGGTGGGGGTGAGGGTATGTATAGGGTGGTGGGGTAGAATTGGGTGTGGTGGTGTGGGATAAGGTGGGTGAAGAAGAAGTGCCTTCGAGGGTGGTGGGGGGTGAAATTTGGTTGAGTGGTTGGTGGGTGGGGTGGTGGTGAGTGGGATTAGGTATGGGTAGTGGGGTGTGTGGGTTAGATAGGGCTTGGGTGAGTATTTTCCCAAAAATATTTTTTACTAACCAATCGAATATGAGAAAATAAGTTAGAAATTCCCTTATTTTTCCACTAATCAAACGAACATGAGAAAATAAGTAGAAATTAACTTGTTTTCCAAGAACTCATTTTACAGGAAACATTTTCCTTCATACCAAACACACCCTTAATATGAATTTTGTTTTTCTTCATCACCCACCAAAGGACCTTTCATGGTATTCAACCATGTATTTTCTCTAGGTCAATAAACATCATGTGTAGATCTTTCTTACTTTCGTGATATTATTTCTCTCCCATAAGAAGTATGCATCAGAAATTGTGGAATGAGCTGGGATGTCTTTATGCAAACCTTCGGCAACTCCGGTCGACACAAAGTCAAAATTGAGTGCCATCTCTAGCAAACCTTTTGCTGATCTGACGTTATACCGCAGCCTAACAGGAGCTTTACAATATCTCACATTCACCAGACCATATGTTACATATGCAGTGCAGCAAGTGTGTCTATTCATGCATAATCCAATGGAGGAACATATGCATGCTCTGAAACGCATTGTGCGATATATTCAGGGCACTATGGAGTATGAATTACATCTATACCCATCCTCTGTTTCCAAACTTGTTACTTACACTAATACAGATTGGGCAGGATGTCCGGATACAAGACAATCCACTTCCGGGTATTGCGTCTTCCTTAGTGACAATTTAATCTCATGGTCCTAAAAAAGGCATGCCACGGTATCACGCTCAAGTGCTGAAGCAGAATATCGTGTTGTGGCCAATGTTGTATCTGACTCATGTTGGATTCGGAACCTGTTACTTGAACTTCATTGCCCTATTCCGACTGCAACAATAGTATACTGTGATAATATTAGTGCAATCTATCTCTTAGGGAATCACATCCACCATCAACACACTAAACATATTGAGTTAGATATTCATTTTGTACGCGAGAAGGTGGCTCGCGGATAAGTGCGGGTGCTACATGTCCCAACGCGTCATCAAATCGCAGATATCTTCACAAAAGGACTTCAACTGATATTATTTGAAGATTTTAGGGACAATCTCAGCATTCACCGCCCTCCAGCTTCGACTGTGGGGGAGTGTTAAAATATTATGTAAATCATATTATTATTATTATTATTATTATTATTATTATGTATTAATGTAGTATCATTTTATATATGGTAGGTAGTAAAATGTTAATTAGGTAGAAAATTATTAGAGATTGATTAGGAAGATTATGCATGATTAACTCTTCCTAATTACATGTATATAGTGTATATATTGTGCTCTTTAAGGATGAATACATTGAGAAAAATACTTTCAAATTCTTACCATAATGTCTTAAGAATGTTCGTACAAAGAGAACTTAGTAGTATTAATAATGCGTATCAATGACAACTAAGCATATACAGAGCAAGTTTATTTCACAAATTTAGATTAATGCTATTAATGCTAAGTCCATACTTGAATGGCTTGATAATATTATAGATGATGCCTGTAAATCCTCTTAAATAATGTTATTTGACTGCCGGTGTCTCCATCGGCTGATGGATAATCTCAGTCTCTACCATACGTACATGGAACAAAACGCAATCGCATATCAACTTGCAAAACATGGCTGTTCTTTGGACGAGCACCAGTCATTGATACTTTTTGCCCAACCGCCTGCAGTTGTTGTGCTGGCCTACCTAGCTGATTAGTCAGGCTTTACAACTACAAAATTGATTACAAGTACAGTACCAGACATGCTTCGTGAAGACTAACGCTTGATAGCATCAATTACTTCATCTTCGTTGACAACCGGCAATTATGCTGACTCTTCCATATAACCTCACCGTCGTCAGCAGCTGTAATTTCTTAGTTTCCGGTGGGGAGGGGCATTTTAACAGCAACATGAGCTACCGTAGCTTAGCCGACGCCCCATTCATTAGCAGCGAACTCTGCTTTCCGGTAATTAGTCTTATTTCGCTGATAAATTTGGTAGGTATATGCGCTTAAATATTTCACGCTGTTCTCAACTATACAAGGTTTAACAGAAATCAAGTTGGAAGAACAAAGCTCTTCTTGCATCACTTGCCTGAAGTTTTCAGAATGATAACAACTTACTCTGGGAACAATTAATGAATGCTGAAAGAAATAATCCCCTTGATTATTTTCATTAATTGAAAGGCTATATATACAAGTTACATATTTCCATAATAGGAAAATCATTTTCCTATTCTACTTCTAAATCCTTCTTCTACCATAATTCTAACTATACAATATGGTAAGTGTATATCCTACTTATGGTAAGTGTATATCCTATTCTAGGTAACAAATATACTATAATATACACAAAATATTCTTTCCTTAATATACAAAACTAATCACTGATTTTGGTAGAAAATCTCGTGATGGGCCATTCTGAATTGGGCCACTGCCCACGGTTGGGCCCTTGTATACCTCTGTTTAACACACACCCGCAGTCATAGCGGGCGGTTTTCGAATGCTGAGACTGTCCCTAAAATCTTCAAAGAGAACCGTTGGTAGACCCTTTGTAAAGATGTCTGCAATTTGATAACGAGACGGGACATGACATACGCGAACTTGACCCTTTGCCACCTTTTCACGGACAAAGTGAATGTCCATTTCGATATGCTTGGTGCGTTGGTGTTGAACGGGGTTACCTGAAAGGTAGATGGCACTAATGTTATCGCAATATACCAAGGTTGCCTTTTGTATGGGACAATGAAGCTCCAAAAGCAAATTACGTAGCCAACATGATTCGGAGACCACATTCGCTACCCCTCGATATTCTGCCTCGGCACTTGAGCGTGATAGAGTTGCCTGACGTTTCGCGGACCAGGAGACCAAGTTGTTGCCAAGGAACATACGACCCGGAATTCCCCGGCGGGCCCACCGCCCGCCGGCCCCACAAGAACGTCACTCCCTATCGCTCCGGCCCACCGGAATGGTTCCGGTTATTGGGCCGGGCCCAGCCCAATTCTCGGAACTGGTCCGAAACGTAACCCAACTCGTACCGATTTGGGCCGGCGGAGCCCACCGCCCGCCGGCCATCCATCCCGAGCCCGTAGAAAATTCCCAAAATTCCCTCAATTCTTCCTCAAGTCATAGACCGGTCACTCGTAGTCAGCGGGGTATTTTTACACCTAAAAGACATTTTAATTTACATTCGGATGTCTCTAAATCCCCCTTGCCCCGCAATACTGTGTCCGCATTAAATGACCCTAATTGGAAAATTGCTATAACTGATGAATATAATGCTCTTATTGATAATAAGACGTGGGAGTTGGTGCCCCGTCCATATGGTATTAATGTTATCAGGTCTATGTGGATTTTTGCTCACAAGGAGAATTCCGATGGGTCCTTTGCTCGACACAAGGCGCGACTTGTTGGTGATGGTAAGACTCAGCAGGTTGGAATTGATTGTGGTGAGACGTTTAGTCCGGTGGTCAAACCGGCTACCATTCGCACTGTGCTTAGCTTGGCTCTTTCAAAGACTTGGCCAATTCATCAGTTGGATGTCAAGAATGCTTTTCTACATGGTGATCTCAAGGAAACAGTCTATATGCATCAGCCGTTGGGGTTCAGGGATCCCAACCGCCATCATCATGTCTGTTTGTTGAAGAAATCATTATATGGGCTTAAGCCGAGTCTCCACGAGCCTCGGTATACACGATTTGCGACTTTGTTTCGACTATTGGGTTCACTCACGCAGGTCGATAATTCCTTGTTCATCTACCGCCGTGGTTCGTCATTGGCCTATATTCTCGTTGTATGTGGATGATATCATCTTGATCGCCTCTTCCGATGCCTTGCGCCGCTATCATGACCATGCTCGCCCGAGTTTGCTATGAAAGACTTAGGGCCTTTGAGTTATTTTTTGGGGATTGCCGTCAAGCGTCATTCAGGTGGGTTGTTTCTGTCTCAACGGAAGTATGCTGCTGAGATCATCGAGAGGGCTGGGATGTCATCCTGTAAGTCCACTTCCACGCCAGTTGAAGCAAACCCAAAGCTAAGTGCCGCAGCAGGTGCACCATACGAGGACCCGACCCGCTATCGCAGTCTTGTAGGGGGCCTCCGGTATCTTACCTTTACCAGACCGGATATTACATATGCGGTTCAGCAGGTGTGTTTATTCATGCATGATCCCAGAGTTGAGCACATGAATGCAATCAAACGCATCATTCGGTATATTCAGGGGACACTAGACTATGGGTTGCACTTGTATCCGTCATCTACATCCACACTTGTCTCCTACACGGATGCTTATACAAGTTACATATTTCCATAATAGGAAAATCATTTTCCTATTCTACTTCTAAATCCTTCTTCTACCATAATTCTAACTATACAATATGGTAAGTGTATATCCTATTCTAGGTAACAAATATACTATAATATACACAAAATATTCTTTCCTTAATATACAAAACTAATCACTGCTTTTGGTAGAAAATCCCGTGATGGGCCATTCTGAATTGGGCCACTGCCCACGGTTGGGCCCTTGTATACCTCTGTTTAACAAATGCAAACTATTCTAATACAAGAAACAGAGATACAAATAGCTCCCATACACCCTCCCATACTTGGAATAATATTTGTGCAGGTTGAGATCTTTGTCTTGAAGGTCTTCTCTGGATAGTAGGAGATGGAGGAAAAAACAAAATTTTGGATTGACTCTTGGATCCAAGATTCCTTGCCATTATGTAACATGATTCATGGGCCTCTTAACTTCAATGAGGAACATCTAAACCATCCCAGACTAACTTAATTACATGATAAACAACTTTCCTTGCTAATATTTCCGTCAATATTTCATGGGCCTCTTACATTAGAAGTTCCAACCACTAGGAAGATTTCTTCATATGGAAACTAAATAGAAATGGGTAGGTCAGTACTAGATCAGCCTACTATCTTTTACTACCGCAACTTGAAGTAGATCATACGCTTAACTGTAAATGGTTCTGAAACTAAACACTGAACAAAATAACGTACTTCCGTTGGCTAGTTGTGGCATGACAGAATTCGAACAGCTGACCACCTTCATAAACACATGATCAGACATAATAATTTATACTATATGGGCTGCAATGAGGTAGAAAATGTTGAGCATATCTTCCTTAAACGGAAGTATGCAAAAACATTTTGGACTAATCTGGGAGTTCAACAAACACCAACACGCACAACCCGTTTTTCCTAGATTAAAAATGAATGTACGAACAAAAATATTGTGAGGTGCTTGGTATAACAATCAAGAGTTATTCCTTTCTGTTTTTGGCACTATGGCTAATAGGTATAACAATCTATTTAACGGTAAGTAAGAAGTGCTTGGTATCCACAATGTTGTTGCAAGGATAACTGAGTATACAACCCTAACATGTCACAATAGAATCCTCCATCAAACTATTGAAGAAGTCAAATGGAACCCTCCCTCTTACTAACACTTTATAAACTGAATGTTGATGCTGCTGCTAAGGCAAAGCCTTACAATGAGGGAGTATGGGATGTAACTGGATAGTACTGGGGAATGGATTGTTGAATTCACCAAAAATACTCCCTTCACAACTAACATATTTGCAGTTATTACGTCACTCCTGATTTGGGGATGTGGTAGCACTGTCGTTTAATTTGTATGCATTGGAAGACTCAAGAAAGGTAGTCAACATGCTAAGTAATGTAAATGAACAACTACAACAACAACAACAACATACCCAGTGTAATCCCTCTTGTGGTGTCTGGGGAGGGTGGTGTGTGCGCAGCCTTACCCCTACCTTGTGAAGGTAAGGGGCTGTTTCCGATAGACCCTCGGCTCAAGTAAAGCGTATCAAAATCAGGAAAGGAAATACAGTAGATACAATAGTGAAAATAATGGAGAGAAGAAACAGTAGCAATAACAAATAGTACGAAATAAATGAAAATGAACGTTATGCTAAATCTCAGTGATGATTGCAGGTTATCCTTGACTAAGCTGGGGAATGCTACAACACCATATGTATAGTGAAGCCAACCAAGTAGCTGATGGACTAGCCAAATATAGAAGCAAGCTGAATGTACCTAGGTTTCTTCTTTTAAATGTTATCTAATTTGCCTCCTGTTGTATCTTTATGTTATGAAAGGTCAATTAGTGTACTAAACCTTAATATTCAAATAATAGTATCCCTATTACCTAAACAAAAGAAGTTCTCTTCTCTTCATCCATTAATAAGTATTTTGTCCTATAACTAAGTAATTAACCAGATTTCTTGGAGTTCTCTCTCTATTTTTTTCTTTTTCGTATTATCATTGTCATGTTCCCTTTAGATAAGTCTAACAAGAAGAATTTCAAGTGACAGGTTCAGATCTGCGATTTTTAAGCAGAGTGTACTTTGGTCTATATATAATGGCCATTTAACATTTCAAAAGGGAGAAGCACATGTAAAATGGAAGGGCAATAATACATAATGAGACACTCAAACTTGACCTCAGTTGTCAAGTAAGCACTCCAACTTTGGGAGTGCACATATAGACACCTCAACTTGTCCCCACTGTGTCTCATGGACACCCGATGCCGACATGTCATTGTAAGTTGAGTGATCAACCGACACAATCGAGATTAGTTAAGGTGTTTAGATGTGCATTTTCAAAGTTGGAGTGTTTAGTTGCCAGTTGAGGCCAAGTTTGAGTATCTGTTTATGTATTATGCCAAATGGAAAAGCCATATGAAAGGCAGGCAAAGGAATATAATTTTCTTGCAAGGAGACACGAGCTAAAAATCCATTTTTTTGGAGTTTCAAGTTCAACTTCTTCCTACTCGTCTTTGAATCTTGAAAACTGAAGTTCCAATTGTCTCTTACTGCAAAGGGAATTTGACTGCTGTGATAATTGTAATCGCATACAGCTTTAATTTTGTCTGTGTTTTTACAGTTGCCTTTCTCGTGGTACACTCACTTGTTTGCTTTTACACACAGAATATCAAAATGATTAGTCACACTCACAATTCCTTTCAAAAGTAATCATATACTCTAAAATTCGATATTTGATAATTATTATTTTTCTAATATTCTGCAACGAGATGATTTTAAATTGTAGTATCTTTTAACACTATTTTAAAACCTATTTTCATCTGAAGAATTTATCCATGTAAAAATACCTAATAATGAGTCAGTTTGACCATACTAGTGCAAATTGACAGGGATATTTTTATTAGGTAGTATGTTTTCATTAGGCTAGAATGGCAAAAAATATCCCCATTTCTGACAGCCACTTCAAACAGCATACCATCACTATGTACTTTGTGAAAAAGATTTTAAAAAGTTCAAAATAGGAGAAAAAAGCATGCACCTAAAAGCATGTATTAGTGGATTAATAATGTACAAAAATGTGCAGATTCCCAAGTACTATAGTAAGAATTTACATAAAAAAGGTATAGATATTCCATATTACCACAATTGTCTCAGGACATCCACTAATCAGAACCAAAATGCAAATTTTGAGTTCAGCAAAATAGTACACTGTTTAGATTCATCTGTTTGTACCCATTAAGACAACGGGAATTCTGCAAATCTTTTTTTTTGTTGTTGACGAAGGAACCCGCAGCCGCTATTCTCTCGAGTGCGCACAGGGTAAACCCCGGACTGACGCAATAGCCTGCAAAACACGTCAACCGATTAACCACACTTGGCAAGCCATGTGTGACAGGCTCAACCAAGAAGGTTTATGCAGGGATCGAACTCGTGACCTTGCGGTCCCGCGCTCTACTGCTACACCAACTTGGCTACCCTTGCGGGTGGGAATTCTGCAAATCTGAATATAGATAGAAGGGAAATGGTCCAAATATGCTATTGAACATTGTGAAATGATCCAAGTTTTTCATCCATTAATAATTGGGTCAAATATAACTCAATTGTTATAATATTGGTTAAAATATTCCCTTAGTTACTAACGGAGCTTTTGAGTACATGGATAATTTTCACAAGGAAAAATGATTAAATTTGCATTGGACTATATGAAATAGTTCAAATCTACTCCTGAACTTGAAGAAGAGGGTCTCCAAAGCTCAAATTAACTTTCCATCAACACAACTTTAACTTCTAAATCATTTGCAACAATATTGTGGCGATCAAGATAGGGTTATAATGGTCGAGGTAGTCTTACTATAGAGGTAATTGGCGACTGGCAAAAGGATAAAAATAGAAGTGTGATAGAGATCATTTGAATCTAATGATTTTTGTGCAATTTTTTTATGTATTGGAGTAGCAATGGTCTTCAAGTGGTGTTTTTGAGTGGAGAAAATCAATTGTTATAGTGATAATCAATTTAGATTTTAGAGTGATATGGAGGTGATCGAGAGAAATGAAATCTGTATTGTTTCGCAAATTTCACGGGCAATTTGGACCACTTTAGGAGCAAATTTGGACTATTTCCATTTTTCATGTAATTTTAAACTATTTCGCATAATTCATGGGCAAATTTGATCATTTTCTCTTATGAAAAATGCTTATGTCATTAGTAAATAAGGACATATGTGGGCTAATATTGTTAACGTTATAAGTTGGTCATCCATACCTTCTGATTTTACAACTTTAATCACTTTTTGTTTGACAATTTTTTACGAGTTAAACCCTATAGTATTTTTTATAGTCTCCGAAATACTCTTCCTAAAACATATATTTTAATTATCTTTCTATTCTATTTCCGGTATTCGTCATTTTTTAAAGAAATATATAAATTTACATTTAAATTATATTTTTGTAAATATCTTTAAGAATATTTCAATAATTTTATCAGAAAGTGTTTATCAACACTTTTTTAACTAACACACTAATGGCTTTATTCAATCACGCAACTACTTATTTATAAAAAGAAATAGTTTCAACACCTAAAATTATTTTTTAGCACTTAATGCTTATCAATTAGAAGTACTTTTTAATCAACTAATCCAAACAGGTTCTATATCAATCCTTATTATTCATGTCCTATTTAAGCTAATCTCAACCCAATATTATATAAAGTACAACAAAGAATGAGGATAACAAAAAGGTAATAGAAGTTTTCTATATTCTTTACTGACTTATAATGTCTTTGTGCCCAGGTAAGATATGCATACTCTCTACCTTCTCCAAACCCCATTTTATGGGATTTAACTGAGTATGTTGTTGTTGGTGCCAAGTAAGATATGCGTATTCTCTGCCCTCTCCAAACCCCATTTTATGGGATTTAGCTGAGTATGTTGTTGTTGGTGTTGTTTAGTAGTGGCTTATAAATATTTGAAGAGACTAAAAGACTTATAAGTTATCACCCGTTTTGCATCAGCATACCATTTACCATTCCCTCTACATTCAACGTTATTATTATGTTACATATAGCGTGAACTGGACGTAAATTTTAAAATCCCAGACATACCAGCAAGGACATGTATAAATTAATAAATGCAGTATCTTAGTTGATTAAGACGTTTATTAAATATTTTTTTTTTGAACATATGTATCATGGCTATATATGGAAAGGCCAGCGAAGATTGAGTATGACAAGTAATGCTGGTTATGATAAATACATATGTATATAATAATATTTAATACATCAATAAGTTTGGTGAGAATGCATCAATTGCGATTAGAGCATGCCATTTGCCAAACAACCAACACCAACAAGTTCCGGATAAAATTCACAAATAGCCATTTTTCAGTCGTAGTAATTGAAAAAAAAATTCACTGTTATGAAGTTTCAAATTCAATAGGTGAAAATTGACATAGAATTTTATCTGTGAAATTTGAAACTCAATGAAAGTGATTATTTTTCAAAGACACGACCGAAAAGTGGTCGATGAGCGCTAATTCTACGAATTGTACCTGTCAAACTGCTGTTTAACAACCAGCCATGTTAAGTTCAAATAACGGCCAAATCTCAATATACAACTTGGCTCTGGAAATTAGTATATTTACCTGAACAGAGATAACATAAAATGACAATCCATTTCTGAAGAAAAACATATGTTAATACGATATGTCTAACTTCAGAATAAAAATAAGTATATTATCTCTTGATCAACATCACAATACAAGATCTGTTCAGCTACTTTTCTACAATACGTAAATCTCATAATTTCTCTTCACAAAACAAGATCTTGTTCAGCTACTTTTCTACAACTTGTAAATCTACTCTTGCAAGATATGTGACATATGGTGGTGAGAGGACTTTTCACAGAAATGATTCATACAGTACTGTCAGGGAAATAAGACATTCCCAAATAAGTACATCTGTTAGAACAGACGTAACAAGTGTTATTGGAATCAGAAAATGGACATGTCAAACGTTCTGCAAGATCCTAGACTCGCTCTGTGTCCCTCCCTCTATTGCCTTGACTCTCAGTTTCAATCAAGTAAGAAAGAGAACCTAGACTGCTTACCCGCTGGAAGATGATCAATCACTAGGGAATAACTTGAACTAGGAGGACGTGAAGTAATACATGACCGATTCCCCAATGACAGCAGAAGAGGAAACCCTGCTAGATGGATATCAGAATCAACTGCAAACCTCAACAAGCTTTCACTTGTTTAGAGACTCAAGATCTTAACTACTTTGCAGCAACTTCGAGTTTTGCAATTGTAAAAGAGATAGAAACCGAGAGAATCTCACCACTATGACCAACCTTTGCTAAAAAATGTAGACAGAAATGTTGCAAAGCATAAACACATTCAACGACAAAGTCCTTCACAAAATGTTTTGATTGTTTGTTTAAAATGCAGACACGACTTCATTTTAGTCATGCACTCAATCCTACTGACTTGGGCATATTTGATACTTGCGTCTAAGATGTTCACAAAAAGAACAGTTTGAACAACTTTCCACTGAAAGATCAGAATACAGGAGCTCAATATTAATAGAGTAACACGAATACAGCAGAAAGATAACAAATCAAACTGCATGTCTGATTAACATACGAAAAATTTATGTACCTTGCGAGGGCCAGTGACCTCTTCCAGAATGCTGGTTCATTCCTTGCAGTTATGGAGAAATGTACATTATGTAACAGCATTATAGGTTCATCTTCCCTCACATGAAGTTCCAATGAGGATTTGCGATCCATATGCTTTTATGAAGACAAGTAAATATAAGCATAGCCAGCATTGAGTTTTGGCATAAGCAAGTAACATATGGAAGCTAAACATTTGTCACTATACATATACTTTCAACAATTGAGATACAGAAGAAAGGATGAACATTTCGTGAAAAGTACAACAGATGTGCTTTGAGCAACATACATGACTAATCAAATCGAATATACTAATGTTCTACAATAAGAGCCAAAAGAATTCAACACCCCTACAATATCTTGCTTCCATATGATTTAAAAGCAAGAGAATCTTACAGGAATAAGCTCCGCTTGCTCATCCAGAAAGAGATTTCAAATGACGTTCCAAATATTACAATGCTCAACTGAGATAGGCATCCAAAGTTCAAGAGATTTGAACTAACAATCATATCAGTTCTTCAATCCCTATCTAAATGCTCACCAACTGAAATGTTTCTTCTCAAACGGGATGTACCTCCTCCACCATTGTTGTGAACTAAAGACTCATTACTTCTTCTACCAACAACTGATCCGCTTACATATCTGCAGCTCAAAGCTCTACTGATAGATTTTGACTTAGGTTCAATCCCATCGCCCTCTCCACGAAATTCATCATTTCCAGCCATTAAATCCATCAAATTGCTACGGAACCCCAAGTCAGAGTAAACCCTCAGTGAATTCCTTAGTGGCGTTGCAAGTCTAGCATCTCCACCATCCAAATATCTTTGTTTACTAACTTTTCTCGACTCCACAGGTCGGCCTACGGTCTCAACCATCAAACAAGGATTGGTAAAACCATTCCAAGAATGTAAAGGTACCAACTTACTCAACCCACTCAAACATTCGGCCACCTCCTTCATCGTTGGCCTCCTCTCCCTACACGACCTCACACATTTTGCAGCCACGACCGCCAATTGCTTTCTTACGCAAGGATCCTTGGGAGGCGGAATCCTTGGATCGTACACAGCCAAGAGCTTCCCTCTCTTAATCAACGGAATAGCCCAATCCACGATAGAGGGCGGCGAATACGCTACATCAATAGCTTTCCTCCCACTAATAATCTCCAACAACAAAATCCCAAAACTAAATACATCAGTTTTAGTGCTCAAATTATCAGGGGTGACATAACATGGATCAAGATAACCCATTGTACCAGCAGGAGGAGTAGACCTCAACCTAAAATCATCAATATGACACCTTAATGCCAACCCAAAATCACCCAAACGGGCATTGAAATTCCTGTCTATCAACACATTAGCAGACTTAATATCACGATGAATAACAGGTGGACTCAAAGAATGCAAAATATCAACAGCCTTAGCAGTTTGTAAAGCCAACTTTATCCTTCTCCCCCAACTAAGTGGTCGAGAATTAGAGTGTAGGACATCATAAAGTGTACCATTAGACATAAACTCAACAACCAAAAGCGTGTCATGAGAATCATTAGAAAAACCTACAAGATTAACCAACCTTGGGCTTTGCAATTTAGAAAGAATATCAATTTCATTCTCTACCTCATTACAATTGTCTGGCACAGTTAACGAGGTGCTGATTCTTGAAGCAGTAAGAACTCTAGAAGACCTTTTAACAGCTACAAGACGACCATTACGAAGTATCCCTTTATAGACAAGTCCATGACTACCCCTACCAAGAAGCTTTTCGTCGGAGAAACCATTAGTGGCTGCTTCAAGATCTTTGTAGTTAAATTCTTGAATTTTGATGGGTTTTTCCTTTTCTTGATTATTATGGGGTTGATGAGAATTGGAAATTGATATGGAAGATTCAGCTTTACATGATAAATAACCCATAAAGTTCTGTTTTTTTTTTTGGTATACTCACAAGAAAGAAAGTCTTTTTTTTTTTGGTTTCTGGGTACTGCAGATTGTTGTTGTTTGGTGATAATGGTGACGAGGGAGGAGAGGTGTAGCCGTGTAGGGGCCGGAAAGGGGGGAGAATGGTGTTGCGGTTGGAATGGTTAAAAAAGGTTGTCCACTGAAATGGAATCCCAAGAATTGCCACCGTGTTATATTTACGTAATTTGATTCAGTACAAAATTTAAAAAATAAATAAAATTTTAAATTTTATAATTTAAAATAAATTAAAGATATTTATATGGTTATAAATTTAAATATAAAAATAAAAGTTTAAAGTTAATTTGTTGACAAATAAAAATATATATCATTCTTTTATAATTGATTAAAAAGAAAAATATATCATATAAATTGAAATAGAGCGGTTAGGATAATTAATGGATGATGTATGGGCCAAAATTACAGAATTGATGAAATTGATTGCACTTTCAACTTGTTCTCAAGTAAGAGTAGTTTGAAAGGGTTATTAATGAATTCTATTTGATTTATTAAAATTTGGTCTTCCTTATCTCATCCGACCAAAATTTGATACGTCAAATGTAGTATGAAGAAACAATTCAATAATCTACATTAGAGGTTAATTAACAACTATTGCCATGAAGTAAAGAGTACTGCTCGGATACAAAAAGAAGAAGAAAAAAGGATACTGCGTGGAAAATCCACAAAAAGAAAACACGATGTTTGACTTGGAATCTCTCACGGAGAAGTAATTTTCTTACTCGGATTTAATTAAGTACGATAAATTTGATGATAGTTTATTTCATGGTATTAAAAGGTCTTAATATGCTTATGTACAATTCAAAATTCCTGTTTCTAATTCTATCATATTTTTAGTTCATTCATATTTTTATCGTTAGTAAATTATTTTATAGTTTTCTTATCATTAATAAACCTCCCTCTAGGCAGGGCTCACAATCAAAGGATGCACGGACTGAAGTTAATTTCGGTGAGATAGACTCCACATGTCCAAGTTCTTTGAAAAAGAAGTTCAAATTTGCCCATTAAATTTTGATGATGATTCAATATTAACCTCAAGTTAGAGCTGTTTGGAATCAAGGGCAAAAATAAAGCTTTTTCCTAACAATGAAAATAATGTTGAGACAAAAAATATCACGGAAGATAAAAGGCGCTCAATTTCAAATAGTACATCAAATTTGACCTTATTTCTTTGTAGAGAAAGAATCTCGAATAATTGATTTAATTCAAATACTATTTAATTGTCTTTATCCTATTTTTGATATACAAGTATACAAGTGCTTGGATGTTATCGACATCATGGGATGAGCCACCTTAGGCGAAGGGTGGCCAAGTGCACGCTCTTTTCCGAAAAATTACGCAATGTACATAGGTTAAATATTAATTATTATAAATAAATTTAATTTTGCACACCTTTAATACAAGCGAGATTTTTTTTTTTTACACACCCTTCGTTAAATTTCTGACTCCGCTACTATAACAAAAGCTGAATATGCAACAACAATTGAAGGTCCAATAGACAAGGGAAACTAATTCCCACGCGATACCTATATAACAAGCTACATCAAATAAAAAGTGTAGAATAATTGGTTCATAAGGACCACCATAGTATAACCCTAGATTTTTATTTTATTATCGAGTCATTATATTTCTCATCCAAAAGTTAGAAAAATCATCTTTTCTCGAGAACATGTTATAAAAACAATAAATTTTGATAATATAATGGACAAAACTTGTGTATTTGAACTAACTACTTATTTAGTCATGGATGAATAGAAAAGGCAAAAAAATTGAGGAATAGAAAATAATTCCAATTTTAGTCATAATATTGATAAGGAAGGAGGTTATGCAGTGTAGTTTGGTCAACTGTGGGCAACAGTATGCCTATAAAATATTGACATTTTTTGTACATTTCTTGCCAATCTTATTACACAAAACGTATATTCAAAGGCTACCCTCTGTAGCCTATTTATTTACATTTACTTTGTGGGGAGAGAGGAAGAGTGCACCTAGGGATTGCTTGATTACAGTAGAACGTATTTTATATCTTTAATGGGTCTACCCAGCACAAATTAAAACTAGTGGAACCAATAGAGTTGAGAACAAAAAAGGGTCGTAGTTCTAACTTCTAAGTATACATTGATCCTCATTGTTCATATAACTCAATTTAGACTCGTCCCTGTTCAATATTAAAAAAAGAAATTAATTTTCTTAACGTGATTTTAAGTCTACCTTATTTCTCTTGATACCTTCAATTATCGTAGCATCACATCTATTATTTACGGACTGGTGCATCGGGAATTGGACGTAGGAAAAGAACAAACTATATTAAACGTCATTATCTCATTTTATTCTTTATGTGTGTAATTACACCTCCTCAATCACAACGTAATCATTTTTTACTCTATTTAATTTTATATAACCACAAATCTATATTATTACTCATATATATGCAATTCATCATTTGAATATACTAAACCTTAGAAGTCTAATATCACTCTCATATAGTATTGTTGATCTCAAACGGATGAGGAAACAAATCATAAAATGAGGGACATAGATTATTATGAGGGAAATTATGCTTTAGATCATCAAAAAGAGTAGTACTATTTAATCCTACTTGCTCTCTTCGAAAATTAACAGTAATATTAGATTTTCAAAAAGTACTCAACTGTACTAGAGAGTTTTGATCATAAAAGTCTAACAAACATAATTAATTAAATTTGTTATAGGGATGCATACGTTTCCATCATGTTACACATCTTACTATCATGTCCAAATGACGAACTTATACATATTAAATATTTAAAAGGATAATTATCAAATTGACCATTATAAAACATACTAAAAATTTGTTTAAATATTGGAGAGTCTGGGTGCGAATTTCTTCCTTTCTCCTTCGTTAGTTTTGATATTTCCTCTTACAAACTCTGAGTTTGCTTACACTACATTATGTCAACTTGAGATTATATTTGTAATTACTTATTCACTTGTCTATTGGACTATTACGTAGTACATGAGTACTGTTAAATTTTGACTTTAAATTCTTTTCTTTTCATAAAGGATTGGTGCATCAGAATTCAGAGAGAATAATATTCACGGGGAAGAGGGAACAAAAAAAAAATTGTTTCCAATATATTCTATGAATTAATATTATATTAGTTAGTGGTTAGGATTATGAACACTGGCTGAAAGGTTTTTCTACTTCAAATTAATTAATTAAATCTTGAAGTAGGAACAATTTTGTCAATGAAAAAAAGTGGAGAAGACTAGGTGCATTTTTGGAGTATGTACTTTTGGGGTTGTCCGGTGTTCGTTATCTGTATTGGAGTCGCGATTAATTTGGATTCGCGTCGCGTAAGACACATTTAGAGGGAAGCACTTCCTAAAAAGACTTTTTTCATACACAAGATACTAAAATTGTCAATAAATATTTATCTCTAAACTTATAACAATTAGTTTAAAAGCACAATATGTTCGGTACTAAAAATTTTAAAGTTTCAATCCATTAAATTTAAATTTAAACTTATAGCTGGAGAGACGTGGTGTCTGTCAAGTGTCAACTGTGCAACCAAGCTTGAAAAATCAACTTGACAGCCTAGTGGGACTAATATTACCTAAATTTCCAGATTCAAAATCCTATTCCTACCTAACGCATGTTTTCTCCATCTTCATTATTTATTGATTAAAAAAATTGAAGTAGGACACATATGTTGATGAGTTATCTCGTGATGAAATTCGAAGCGTAGAATGCAAGTTAGTAATATGAATTATACGAGGCATAAAATTCATATGCTCCTATATTAGTATATTTACACCAAATCAATAAAAGAAAGTCATATATTTTTTCACACACACATTTATCACTTAGTTATGGTCAAATGATATGTATTCTCACTTTAATATTTAATTTCTAAAGTTAATAGTTTGATTTGGTGTAAACACCGATGCGAGTTAGTTTCCATTATATCAAATGTATTGATTACAGTTTTCCCCTTCCTTTTTGTTGTAAATTGTAATATTATGTTCTTATTTTGAGGAAAGATGCTTAATCATATTCTGATCAGATATTCAATAGACCTATTAGTTGTTGTTATGTCACAACAATAACATACTCAAGGTAATTCCATAGGAAGGTTTTTGTATAAAATAATAATTGGTTAGAATAAAAAAAAGCAACTAAGAATGAAAATAGAATGTGTTCCCCTCCGAAGTGTTTGTCGTTTTATCGGCAGACGAAATTGGATGACAAATTGATTCCTTAACTAAGCGATTTGGGCCGGAAGCGGAACTCTAACTTCCATCAATGGGTTCCCTAACTACTCCAGAAAGCGTTAGGATGGTGATTGAGTAAACTAAGTGGTAAGAAACATAATTACAAATAGAGTGCAATAAAGGCGATAAAAATAGAATGAACATATGTAAAAATCAGATTTTTGATTGATTGTGTTGTGTTCTTCTGTACAGATGATTCCTATATTTATAGTACAAGAAAAATAAACGTGACCCCCTATGTTAGCCACCGAACTACCCACTAAATCCACTAGCCAACTATGAGGAGGTGATACCGATTTTTTCACCTGGACCTCTAGCACGATCGACGACACTCCCTTTTGGATGTTGCTGGTTGCTACCTTTTCTAGAAGGTCCTTTGACTTAGTCTTCGAGGTGTCCGAGTATGTGTGGGTCTCAGCCGTTTCTTGAAATTATGACTCAGCCAGACTACTGTAATAGCCGATGAAGCTTTTCTAACCGAGGGTAAGGACTAACGGATTCGGCTGTGATTCCGCTCAGTTACCGATTTAGAATCCTTTTCCACCTTCGGCTGTCACTTGATTCGGCTATACACTTTTGAGTGTTAACAATTGCCCCTACATTAACTCTAGTGCGGCAGTCAAGTTGATGTATTCCAAAATGGCCGTCGTTTCGTGTGGCAGCCGTAGGTGTCATTTCAATCACTTTTGTCTTAAATGCATGCAATGATGGTCTTTAAAAAGTTCTATTTTCCTTCCACAGAAATGTCTCGGCTTCCACAATTAATTTCTGACGGATTTTTAGCCGCACGTTTTGGACGAAAAGACTCCCACCAGAGTGTCAATCATATTTCCAAGAAAAAGGAAATACTTAGGAGAGACACCCCCACCAAAAGGTTTCTCATTCAATCTTCTCGGCCATTCCCAAATTTCTCGCCTTCTTCAAAAAATCATAATTCTTCATCAGAAAAAGAAAAAACCATGTCTTCATCTTCTTCTCTATCTATGGGATCAGATAGCACTGGTTTGGCTGCTGATGACCTAATCCCCACTTTTGCCTTCATAGATGAGCAACTGGTTCTCGCCTTTTTTGGTACATCTGAACAAGGTGACCTCCTTCTTTCTCAGCATCTAAGCTCGGCGAACTACGACCTTCCGATTACCTGTGACTGGTTCACCAGCGACCGTTGTCCGGCTAGTATGCGTACCTGGCCGACCAGGATTACCAACTATTCTATTTGGTTGGACCGAGTGAAGTCGGCCAAAAGGTCGAATGGAGGCGCGGGTCTCTACGATGCCATTGTGCTGTCAGAGTTTGACTCCTCCTGCAACATTGGTCTTATATATGTCTTTCTTAGTTACTGGTCGACCGCTACCAATGCCTTTGTTTTCCCTTGGGGAATGATAACCCCCACAATGCTTGATGTGACGGTGATACTTGGCCTTCCGATTCCGGGAGCCGAGGCGCATATCCTAAGCGATATAGATGTTGCCAATTTAGGCATCAAAGTCTCAAAGACTTCTTCAGTCTACGACCATTTTATAACCAACAACCGCCGAATATCGCCTCTTCCAGTCGACGATACCGAGCATAATGTTTTTTTGCTTTTTTGGTTTAGCCGATACTTTGTCTGTGCGGGCTCTTGTGCAGTTGTGAAAGAGCTGGAAATTTATGCGGCGTTAGCCGTTTCGAGGAAGGATGTCAGCTGGGCATCTCTTTTCTTGACCTATCTTTACATGGCTCTAGGTGTTTCCCAAGCGAGGTTAAGGGATTCCAGAAACCTTGATACTTTAGACGATTCCCTGTGGTTCCTTCAGTTGTGGATCACACTCTATTTTCCTGAGTTTATCCCCGATAAATTTGATGACCGCCGATTTCCATTAAACCCGTCAGTATTAGCCGATACTCTTCGGAGAACACCCCTTGTACCCCAGGATGCTTTTGCCGCAGTCTCCACCCTGCATGGTCTGTCTAGAGACCATTATACAGATTGGCAACCGGTCCTAGAGAGATAGGCCACCCCTAATTGGGTATGTCAAGTAGCCGATGAGGACATTACTTTCTCCCAGCGGAAGACTATGGTTCTCATATGGGGGGGGGGGATTCTCATGGCCATGGACTTGTTAGGTGGTTTGAAGCCTACTTCTAGGAATAATAAATTGACCACAGAGCCTTATCGGCCAAACTTTGTAGCAAGGCAATTCAGCCTTACTCAGCACGTGCCGTGGCCCCATCGCAGTATTGTCAGTTCAACCTAACGTTGCATTCTTGATGAAGAACAAACAAAGAAGTCAATCGATCATAATCTTGACAGGCTTGCCCTGTTTGACTGTCAGCCGTTTCCCCTGAGAGTGAATATTACCGTCGCTTTTGATGATTGGTGGGATACGACTAAGGAAAAGTTTTTTTCAATTTCCTTTAGATGTCTATTGTGATCGGCTGATTCTGTCGAGAAAAAGGAAGAACCCAGAAACCTCTAAACCGTGGCCAAAAGAAGCCACTCTGAAAGTTGCTTCCTCTAAATCGGCTAGGCATGTTGCCTTAAGGTCTTCCGTCCGGTTGCGGCAGATGAAGAGAAAAGGTAAATTGTATTCTACATATTTGTCGGCCAGATTGTTCTTGTGAATTTTCGACTAACATATCTTTCAGTAACCCCATCTCATCCAGTATTTGTTGATCTGGAGACCACATTTGACATTGAGTCGCCATCACCCAGGAAACCATTGCCCAAGCAACCCCGATGAAGTAGAGGGGTTGTCATTCGAGATTATAGTGAGGAAGGCCCCCACAGACCAGGAGTTCCTATTTCTGCTGAAGAAGAAGAGGAAATTGAGGCATACTACTCGGCTGGCTAAAACACCTTCGCATCGGCTACTAATATTTATATTTTCTGTTTGCCCTCCAGGGACCACAACTGATAAGGCACAGACGGATGCATAAAACGTCTGATGCTCCCCTTCATATTGGCGGATCATCTTCCTTGGCGCATGCTCCTGTGCATTCGCAGGACCCATCATCGGCTGCCCTCAAAGCCACAATTTCTCCTACCAAGGCAGTCAAGGCTTCCTATACTGGGGCAGTCGTAGAGGTGTACCCTTTTTTCGTACGCTTGGTCTTTCACTGCCTCCTGGCAGTTGCCTCTATACTGAACTTGTCCTTTCTGTACATGAGACCGGTGTAGATAATCCTTCGGCTGAAGCCCACACAACTGACGACTCAGAGGTACCATCCAAAGTCATCCCGGAAGATGTGCTTTTACGCTACTTTGGCTCAGTAGACATTGCATCTCCACTAGCTTCGCATGTTGGCATCTATCGAGAGTGAGTCGAGGAGTCTCTCGTCATGGGAATTCCAACCAACAAAGAAGAGTTCCATGCTCTGAGGGCCTCTTTGCTCCGATTGTCAAAAGAAACAACGGATTCCCCAGTTCTGGCAACCACTTACAATGACATGGCTTTGGCTCTGAATGATTTATTTGCTTTACATAGAATGTCCAAAGATAGCCATGATGAGGTTGCCACTACTTTGCAACACTTGGGGTTTCTTTGGAAAGAGAAGAACCGCATCCGACTTCTTTTAATGAGTGAATGCATAAAGGCAACAAAATGTCAGTCGAAGAAATGACTTGCAGGAGCAGCTGTCCAAATTGCGAGTTGAGTTGGAGCGGATCCAGCCAGAGATAGGGGCTATTACTCTGGCCATAGACGCCTTAGACTCGGCTATTAGTGTCCACGACTCCTCCCGTTCTTCTTTGTTCGGTAGAGCCTTCAATTGGATAACAAAATCAAGGGACTCGGTAAACCAGGAGGTGGTTTGGGAACTGGATCAAAAAGCGGGTAGCGAACAGCTGGCCAAATTGGAGAATGAATGGACTGCATGGAAAATCCGTCTAGTTCAAGCAATGCCGACAATCACTACTTCTTTGCCAACTGATCATGTTGCTGAGTTGTCAGTCGATACCCTTATGGACTTGCGATCCGAAGCCATCGCTGTTTCTGTTGTTTAAGAGGTATCGGTCGATACTCAAGTTTTTACCGAGGCCTCATCGACTGAAGTGGCTGAGCCTTTGCTGGGTGCTAAAAGGGAGGTCCAAGTAGGAGCGGGAGTGGTTGAGGTAGTAGTCGTTGTTGCAGCTGAGAGAGAAAGGGAGATTGTGGGTACCCAAGATGCCCCAACAGTCGTGGACTCAGCTAATCCTGAGATTTCTATTACTGGTGATATATTGCAACCTCTAGCAGGTGGAATGCCGACCAACTCGGCTCTTTAGCTTTATCGACCCCAAATCGAAGGGTCTGTTTATGTGATTAAGCAGCCGGTCTGTGGATGTTGTTTTCTCTTGTCTTTCCCAAATCGAAGGGAAGTACTTTTTATGTGATTGTGACCAGGCCATTTCTTGAGCCCAAATCGAAGGGTCTGCTTTTTGTGACTAGGCAGCCGGTCTGTGGCTGTTGTTTACTCTTGCATACTCCAAATCGAGGGGTAGTATCTCTTTAAGTATTTGTCGTTTACATTTTTGTCAAGATCTTCATCATGCATGTCTATCAGTCGATATGCATTGCCAGTAATCTGTTGGCTTACTACGAAGGGTCCTTCCCAGTTTGGCGACCATTTGCCGAATTTACGATATTTCATTCCAAGTGGCAACACGGTTTTCCAAACTAGGTCTCCTTCAGCGAACCTCTTAGGCTTAACATGTTTGTTGTATGCTTTGGCTATTTTTCGTTTGCCGGCTTCGATTCTTTCCAAGGCCATCAGTCGATCTTCATCTAGCTGATCTAACTCCATTAGCATGGCCTGCTGATATTCTTCTAAGCTTAAAGAATTCTGCTTGGCCACCCGTAATGACTTAACATTTATCTCTAAGGGCAACACTGCATCTTGGCCATAGGTGGGCCGATAAGGTGGTCCCAGTATCTGTAGACTTAGAGTTCCTGATTGTCCAAATAGCTTCATCCAGAGTGAGATGTCATACTGCTGGTTTATCCTCCACGTTTTTACTGATTATGTCCACAATAAGATTGTTAGCTGCCTCAACTTGCCCATTCACCTGTGTAATAAGGCGAGGATGTGATCATTTTGATCCCAAATTTCTCAGCAAAGGCTGCCACCTTAGAACCAGTGAACACCATCCCTATGTCAGTTGTAATCATCTCAGGGATACCATAACTATATATGATCTAGTGTTGGATAAACTGAATGACATTTGTCTGATGAACTCTCTTCATCGGTTGTGCCTCTACCCATTTAGTGAAGTAATTGGGAGCCACGATAATGAAATTATGTCCCTTAGCCGATTGTGGGTGAATCTTGTCGATGAGGTCTATAGCCCATCCTCTGAAAGGCTAGGGCTTCACGATGAGGTGCAATAACTCGGCTGGTACCCGTTGGATTGGTCTATGTCTCTGACACTCTTCACACCCTTTTGCATATTGAAAGCAATCGGCTGTGATGATAGGCCAATAATAGCCAAGGCGATAGATCAACCACTTCATTATTGGCTCGACTATGTGCGATCCACAGATTCCTTCATGAACTTCTCACATGACTCTTAAGGCATCTGCCTTATCAATGCACTTGAGTAGCACCCCATTTACACTCATTTTGTAAAGATCGTTATCAATGAGCACATACTTCAAGGCTCTCATCTTGACATTAAGGTCCTTACACGTGGAATGATCTTTTAAGTAACCGATTAACACCTGCTTCCATGAGTCGGCATGGTCCATGGTGAACACTTCGGTCGGCAACTCATCATACTCTAGAGTGAGTAGAGACTTTCTAAAGCCAGAAGCTTCTTGCGCTAAGTCGTTAGCCTCAACGTTCATGCCCATGGGAACATGACTTAATGTAGATGATGCGAACCTACTAAGTAACCTGCTAGCCATTTCGTAACGGGCCAACAAATTTGGATCATTGCAGTCATATTCCCCGGCTAGCTGCTTGATAACCAACTGAAAGTCTCTGCGAATCTTGATGTACTTTGCTTTCATAGAGACTAGGAGTTTGAATCCTATGATGAGAGCATCGTATTCAACTTAGTTATTTGTCAAATCAGAATCTAACCGATAAGAGAACCTTCACATTTCATCTCTGGGATCGGTTATCGTTATCCCGACTCTAACTCCCTTCTGGGTTCTTGACCCATCAAAAGTCAGCGTCCAAGAGACGATGTCCATACATGCGGTAGAGGGGGCGCATGGGTCCTCCACATCTACACAAGGGTGGTCTGCTAAAAAATCGGCTACCGCCTGACCTTTGACAGCCCTGAGTGGCTTATATTCGAGAGAAAATGAAGTGAGCTTGATTGCCCATTTCATTAGCCGTCCTTGCAAAATAGGTCTATTCAAAAAGTACCGAACGATGTCAATCTTGCACAAAATGTGAACCACATGTGGCATTAAATAATGTTCAAGTTGTGTACAAGCATAAAATAAGGACAAACAAAGCTTCTCTATAGAGTATATCTAGTTTCAGCTTCATTGGGCATTCGGCTAAAATAGTAAACTGCCCTTTCGGTTCTATCATCGGCATCTTGTGCTAACAGGCAACCGATTGACATATATGCAGCCGAGATGTACAATTTCAATGGCTTTCATGACATGAGAGGTACCGGCACGAGAGGAGTTGCTAGGGCCTTTTTAATTTGGTCAAATGCCTTTTCCTGTTCTGGGCCCCATATTAGCTCTTCTGACCCTTTAAGCCTAAACAAAGGTGAGAAAGCCTTCATTTTGCCAGCTGAATTAGATATGAACCACCTTAGAAAGTTGATATTCCCTAGCATGCTTTGTAACTCCTTTTTTGTTCTGGGTGGTGCCGACTCCATTACTGCCCGGGATTTGTTATTATCTATCTCAATACCTTTCTTATATACCAAGAAGCCAAGGAATTTGCCAGACGATACTCCGAACATGCACTTGGTTGGATTCATTTTAAGATTATGAATCCTCATTCTTTTTAGTGCTTGTTCCAGATCGGCTAAATGATCTCTGAAGTCCTTAGACCTCACCAACACATCATCAATGTAGACCTCCACAGTCTTGCCGATCAGATCATGGAAGATGGTGTTCATTTCCCTTTGATAAGTAGCACTAGCATTCTTCAGACCGAACGACATAACTACCCACTCATAAATGCCCAAGGCTCCTGGACACCTAAAGGCATTCTTGTGAATATCATCCTCGGCTACTGCTATATGATTATAGCCGGAGTATCCATCCATGAATGCCAAAACACCATTAGCGGCTGCCGAATCGACTAGCATATCGGCTATAGGCATGACGTATTCATCTTTGAGAGTTGCTAGATTTAGGTTCCTGTAACCAATACATACCCGAACCTTGCCATTCTTCTTCTTGACTGGCACAATGTTTGTCAACCATTCCACATACCTAGCCATTCTGATGAACCCGGCCTTCAGCAACCGTTTAATCTCAGCTTTAATTTGAGGCATCAGCTGAGGGTGATATCTTCTGGGCGGTTGTTTATGAGGTGTAAACCCCTCCTTAATTAGCAATCTATACTCTACCAACGTATGTGCCAGCCCATGCATTTCGTGATAATCCCACGCGAATCAGTCCTTATACTACAGTAGAAGAGCCGTTATGCTTTGTTTATCCTTCTCCTTCAGCAAACCACTAATATGTGTAAGCCGAGAGACTTTTTCAGTACCCAAGTTGATATCTTCCAAGGGATCCTGAGACTCAAAACTAGGCATAGCCCTTCTGATGGGCATTCCAGTCACATCGACAACTCAATGTCATCGGTCGCCAGTGTTGGTTCTCTGTTGTAGTCCTCTACCTGTGATGCCTCGGCTATCCTTGCTTCAGAACTTAAAGCAGTCAGCCTATTCCACATATCACGTATGATTTGGGTCTCCTCAACCATTTAACTCTTCCAAGGTAAGTAGTGGTTCGGCTAATTATATTATTTCAATACTTCGTGAAGTAAGATCGCAGTATTCCTAAGATCCTTCTTCATACTGCTCCGTAACAACTATAAGAGCCACATAGGGTGAATATAAGACAACCTCTAAGTTTTTCACCCCTGCTTGAAATGGGTTATTCTCGGCTGGGATGATTTCTATCTTGTCTCCTTCCCAGAAAATGAGCGTTTGGTGCATGGTGGAAGGAAGACATCGGCTGATATGAATCCATTCTATGCCCAACAGGATAGTGTAGGACGGCTTGTCATCTATCACAAAGAAGGCAAATCTGACCGTCTTAGGACCTACAATGATTTTTGCTACTAAGATCCCCAAAGCTTCAGAGGCTTCTCCCATAAAGCTAGTTATTTTCATGTTAGTTGGGATGAGATCCTCCCTGGTTTTGTTGAGGCTTTTCAAAGTAAGCAGCGGCATCACATTCAGCACAACCCCATTATCGACGAATACTTGGCTAAAAACTTTGTCGTTAATGTAAGCCTTAACATAGAGGGGTTTGAGGTGTTTAACCATCTCCTCCGTAGGTGCACCAAATACAGTGCTCAAAGTGTCCCTAGCCGTGGTATCGACTAATGTCGCCCATTCAGTGTCTTTCACACACACATCGCCTTTTAGGTTGTCCAACTTAGGGTGGTCGGCCCAGAATTCGCATGGAATCGGGCTAACCATTTCAATGGCTGTCCAAATCTCATCGACTGAATATTGATTAAATAAATTAAGGTTGGAGCAATTTAGCTGACGAGAAGTTAATATCTTTCATCTTCTGGAGGCATATAGGAACTGACTGGGCTCTAATGCCTGGATCATTTGTACGACATGTGGAACCGTCTCGGCTAGGGATTCCTTCAGAATATTAGTCTCTCATCGAGGTTCCTCTATCGGGTTGTCATTAGGCAATATATTCAGTTCTGGTTGGTCCAAAGCTTCTTCTTCGTGCAGCAATGTCTCTGAAAAGGTTGAGCCGAATGCCCGTTCGATAGCCTCAGCTACGACAGACTCAGGAATTTCTTGCTTATCGGTTGCCTCAGTGCTGGATATTATGTGCAACGTTAGCTTCATATTGCGCAAGGCTTTGGCGCGCTATATCCTTCTTTTCTGCATCCTGAATATGACATCCGGCGATGCCTCTTTCTTTCCATAAGCCTAATTGATGAACCCCTTTCCTTTCTCTATATTGGCGGTTAGCTTAATCATCATCCGGGATCTCAGCTGACCTTCATCCCTCACTATGATATGCAAGGAAGAAACGCATTCCTTCACGTTGAAATCAGCCACCCTCTGTCTAGTCATGGGTAGTGGTTCCTCGCCTATCTGGGGCACGCTCGGCTTCTCATCGACTGGCAGCCGTGCTTTCCCTCCAAGCCTGCTTCTAAGGTCTGTTGGGTCCCTTTTGAATGTCGGCTACTGTTTGTGAAGTTCCCGAACAATGTGCTCTGGTTTATAAGGGTGGCCATGAATACTGCTTCTAGCTTGTTGCATGTCCGTGTCCTCATAGACGTGTAAGCTGCCTAGCCGATTAAACACAGAGGTCATGGTGACCCCCTCCTTACCGGTGGGCTTTTTTGGGACCCATATGGTTTTCATCGACTTTTTTCCTTTGACGTCCTTTGATTGATCTGGCCTAGCAAAAGACACCATAGATATCGATACTGCGGGAAATGGGTCAGTATCAACAGACATCTCCGCTATGCTCTTATCGGCTAGCTTGAACCTTTCATCATTGATGCCCTTTTGAATTGCCTTTCTGAATACTACACAATTAGAAGTAGCGTGACTATATGAGTTGTGCCATTTACAATACTTCTTATCCTTGAGCTCTTCGACATGTGGAATCCTGTGGCCATCAAGCAGCTGAATCTGTTTATCCTTAAGCAGATGATCAAAGATCTGATCTGCCTTTGTAATGTAAAATGAGTAACCGACCCTGTCATCAGTTGAACTCGTCTCTTTGCCTTTCGTAGCTTTCAAAGATGTGCAAGAATAAACTTTGCCCCTGACAATCTCGGCTACTATTGCATCTGCCATGTAATCAGCTGACTCTAAGTCAGACTCGTCTGCCACAATAATGGATACCAAATGGGAGCCTCAATTTCGGTTGGCTCTTCTCTTCTCTTTCTCCTGGATATAGTGCTCTATTTGGCTAGCCTTACTGGCTTAAATCAGAGCAGGATTATCCTACTAATTTCTCCTTTAGCAGAGGATGCATGTTGTTGATTATCATGCGGGCGCATTCTGATTCAGGGAAGTGTACAATGCATTTCCCAACCTTCCTTCTGAATCTCTCGTTATAATCGATAGCCGACTCATCGATCTGTTGCTTGAGATTTGTCAACTCAGTTACTATGACCTGACGTTGGGGCCAATAAAATCTATCATGGAAACTATGTTCCATGTCAGCCCAGCTCTGCACGGAGTCAGGGGTTAAGGATGAGTACCATGCAAATGCTATTCCGATTAGAGAAACAGGGAACAACTGCGGCTTGTGATACTCGTTCTGGAAAATCTCGCCACACTGGGCGATAAATATGCCGATGTGATCAATGGTATATTTACCGTCGAAATCAGGCATTTTGAAGCCTCTTGGCAACGGTGCTATCCGATCTACCCAATCGGGGTAGGGCTTCCTATAAACAGACATGTCCAAGGGTTTCAGTTGGATGTCAAAGTACCTCTTCATGGTATTCGCAATGGTTTCAAGGTTCATCAACTGTGACGTCTCATGCCGATTCTCAATTAGAACCGGCTGGTAGGCGTTCTGAACTAGAGGCCTCCATTCTGCCTTTTGTTGAACAGGGTTTTAAAAGTTGTAGGTATTTTGCTGGCCATTACCAACAGATGGGGTATATCCCATTGCTGTTGTTGGGCATAGCCACTAAAGCCTGCAACCTGAGCTCTTGAAACAGCCGACGGAACTTGAGGATAAGGTGGAACAGTGTTCTATGTCTGCTTTCCTCGTACATCAGTCGTTCTTAGAAAGTTTGCGCTTCCTGGATGGTATGGATTGGGTACCGGTTGTGACTGCTAGAATGGTGTTCCGCTGTAGACAACGTCACCAGATAGCCTAGCAGGGTCATAGCCAGGGGCCATCGGCTGCCAATTCGGTTGGCCAACATTGGTCGCATGTACCGTAGGGCCGTTTGCATAAGCGTACTACATAACGGGCGGCAAACCAAGGTGTCTGAATGCATGAACTGGTCTCCGAGCCATGTTGATTTATCCATACTGTAGATTCGCTTGGTCGAGTGGCACAGTTTGTCCCCAGCGTTTAGTGGCAGTTCCTAAGTGTGCTATCGACTGTACCTGAGTAGGTATTGACTGATACACATTCGGCTGATGAACAACACATGGAATCACAGTTGCATGCTGCACAATGCCACTCATCAGAGGGATGACAGAACTAGCCGAACCTTCTCCTGGATATAGTCGATTGGCTCCCACTTCTCTCGCCTGATGAACCTCATTATGCACCATTGGCTTGACAATGTCAGCCAATTGTTTGGAAACCTGGTACATAATGTCGTGGATGCCTAAGTCAATCTGTTGTCTAATGAAGGATGTGGTCATGACAGTTGGACCTTCAGGTTGGCTAAGTTCACCCATAGCTTGGGTTGATAGAGGAAGTGGATGGGTATCAACCGATGTAGGCATACCCGAGGAAAATGGTGGCTCGTTGTTCCTTCTGGAAGGATTCTGTTTAGGATGTGGACTGGACTCTGGGTTCATTTTTTTACCAGACCTTAGGCGCATATGCCAAGCGTGATCCTGACATGGAGAATCAAACTTCAATATGGAGTCAACTATGGTCCCACTGGGCGTGCCAAATTTGTTCATGTCCGAAATATCTGTCGTCTATCGGCTGACGAAATCGGATGATAAATTGATTCCTTAACTAAGCGATTTGGGTCGGAAGCGGGAACTCTAATTTCCAGCAATGGGTTCCCCAACTACTCCAGAAAGCGTTAGGATGGTGATTGAGTAAACTAAGTGGTAAGAAATATAAATACAACTAGAGTGCAATAAAGGCGATAAAAATATAATGAAGATATGTAAAAATCAGATTTTTGATCGATTGTGTTGTGTTCTTCTGTACAAATGATTCCTATATTTATAGTACAAGAAAAATAAACGTGACCCCCTATGTAAACCACCGAACTACCCACTAAATCCACTAGCCAACTATGAAGAGGTGATGCCGATTTTTTCGCCTGGACCTCTAGCACGATCGACGTCACTCCCTTTTGGCTGTTTCTGGTTGCTACCTTTTCTAGAAGGTCCTTTGACTTAGTCTTCGAGGTGTCCGAGTATGTGTGGGTCTCAGTCGTTCCTCGAAATTATGACTCGGCTAGACTACTGTAATAGCCGATGATGCTTTTCTAGCCGATGGTAAGGACTAACGGATTCGGCTGTGATTCCGCTCAGTTACCGACTTAGAATCATTTTCCACCTTCGGCAGTCACTTGATTCGACTAAACACTTTTGAGTGTTAACAGAATGAAAAGAATTTTGTGGAAGATGAGAAGGTGTATGTATAGTCTATAGAATAAACCCAAAAGTTTATAGTGTCCATTTCAAGCCAGTTAATAATGTACATACATATAAATAATTTAAGAGGACCCACGTTATAGTAAACTATAGGATATTCTCACTTTGGATTTTAACTGGTTGTCCAGACAAAAGAGTAAATTTTTTGGATATTAAATGCCAGAAACAGCATCCAAAAATATATCCAAATGATGTCCTATATATTGTGGTCCTTAACAAATAGGAATGTGCAATGTAACTTTCACGTAACAGAGAGTTTGTTCAACTCTGGAGGGTTCATTTTCAAGATTAAAAAAAACATTTCTTTTTCGATGTTTGGTTTATTTGAGACAACGAGATTACATTAACTGAAACTAATAATGGAATAATTAGAGGTGAATTTATTTAGCACAAACTAATAATGATCAACAAATTCATTAGTTTATATGTGCACCTGATGAAAATAACGCCAATGGATTTTATCATCAACTTGATGAATTAATTTCAAAAAATAAGGCTTTTCTATTATAACAAGTTGTTCAAAAGGATTCCCCGAGGGTATTTTTTGTCTTCTAATTTGCAACTTGCTTGCCTTTTTTTATATGTATGCTTTTTCTCTCATCTTTGTCTTCGTGCACCACGGCCATTCCTTAACTATAGTAGAGGTTGATTCGAACTTGATGCACAAATAGATAAAATAACAGCAAATAGCATCTTTCTAGTCTGCATATTCGTGAAACTTATTCTCATTTAGAACTCTCGACATAATATAAAAGAGGACCACAAGCATGTTTAAACACCCCAATGAACTTTTCTATACTTTCTTAATCGAGAAAACACCCTGAGTTGCTCTTTATATTTCACAAGATAGTACGAGATTTATACTAGATATCCAATAATTTAAGACAATAAAACAAATAGAATAAATTTTAGACTTAATTGTCGAAGCAATTCAATCATCTTTAATTGTCCCAAACACTCCTAAAAGCTATTATAAGTACCACGTGGGTTACTTAATTGAACAAGCAATTCAATCATGCACCCTTCACTTTAATAATGGGGAACAACATATAACAAATTAGGTAAGTTTACTCCAAAGATATGTTTTTTCCCCACCCTTTTTCACTTAGGTCAATAAAATTCGAAGTTGGTGCAATAGCACCACTGGACCCCATAAATTATGATTAGAGATGTCAAATGGATGAGTTGGACTAAAAGTTTAAATGGGTAAAAATTGGCTTTGCAAATAAATGAGCAGGTCAATGAAATGAAGTAAATTAGTTTCGAGCAATAATGATTTAAACTAGGTTAATGTCGATATTTAAATTAGGAATATTTTTTGTGTGATATGGTGTAATCATGGTCATTGGTCCTCATAATTTTCAATCGTAACTCACTGGAAAAGTTGTATTACGAAACGAAATTTGAGAGAAGATCTTTTCCCACATATAAAAATTATAAAAATCGAGAAAAAATTATTTAGAACCCTTTTTTTTCTCTTCATTTCTCCTAGCTCGTTCAATTCTGATGAACAATATAAGCGTCTAAACCAAATTAGAACCTCACAATCAACTATATTACTTACCCATGTTATGTTAGGAGGATCCCAAGTTGACCAAACATGTAACAAAAGTTAATTTAGTATGTAACCTAAAATTATTATTTTAAAATTTCCTCCTTTTCCCCGCTATTTCAACCGTGAAATTCGCTATAAAGTGCTGTGCATCATGAATAGACGAGACCATATGTTATTGTAACCATATTCTTCTTTAGGAACTCAATGGATTCAAAAAGTGAATCAAGAAAGTGGTTATTGGACTTAACAAAAGGGGAATATCAAAGTTTTATTTCAAAAAGTGACCACATTTTTTGTGTATTTATTAATCAAAAACTTCATGGGATAAATATGAACAGAGCTACGTTACTAGTATAGCACTCACACATGAAGAAAAAAGTACTGTAAATGTTACTTTTTGAAATGATATAAACTGAAAAGTTTTCACGGAGAAAAAATAAATTTTCAGGTCTAACATTGATGCAACTTGCAAGCATCTTTCAGGTCTTCCTTTCAACATGGGAATCAATTTGAAATTTTTACATTCATATGGTAATACTCTAATACCAATAAGCAGCATATCAAATGAGGGGGTGGAGAGGGGGGTCAACCTCTTTCATGACCCATGGCCCCACTCAGTGTGTCACTTGATTAGCATTTGTAGAAGAAAATAAGTAGGGCTAGGCTGGTTTTTCGAAGAGAGCATTGGAGAGGGCGTAAAGCGCATGACAAAGAAGCAGCCAACTGACTGCCCCCTTCCACTCGGCCTTTCTTCGCTGTGTGAATAAGGTCTTAGTCTGTATGGGCATTCTGGGCCGTGTGGAGCCTCGCTTTCCATGCTGCTCCCCTGCCAGTGTGTTGGCGTCAATGAAGGTTTAAAGCCTCTTTCCTTCAACACCGAAAAGTTGGGGGGGGGGGGGTTATTAATTACTTTTTCAGGAAGTAAAGTGATAATCACCAACCTATATTCCCAAATTCCATCTATATCGCTGTATGAAGTACTCCCTCGATCCCCTTTTACTAGTTGTCCAATATATTAAAATAATATTTTTCTATTACTTATCAGTTTTAACAAATTAAGAAATATTTATTTATTTCAATTTTACCCTTATTATTAAGTGGCTATTGGAGTACTACTGGCCAAATTTAGATTTCAAAAGCATAGTTAGTATGGACAACTTAGTAAAACAAACACTAAATACATAATTTTTAAGAAGAGTGCAAAGTTAATAATGAAATAGTAAAAGGGAACCGAGTGTGTAATAATTTAGAATATGAAAAACAGCCAAAGTACAAAAATGGTGAATTCCAAGAATTTAGTGGAAGATGACAAGGTGCAATAACCTATGGAGTAATGAACAGAATGGTTTATTATAGCAAGTCCATTTCAAGCCAGTTAGGAAAATCCACAGTATATAAATAATTTGAGGACCCATGTTATATAGTAAATTGTAGGATATCTGCTATTATTGTTTTACCAAATATGGTCAAATTTTGGATATGAATGCCAGAGATGCCTTCCAAAATACCTAAACAATGTCCGATTATTGTGGTCCTTGAAAGGAGCTGGGATCAATTACTATAGGACTGAAATGTAGCTTTCATGTAACAAAGAGTTTGTTCAGTTTCTGAGGGTTCATTTTCAAGATTGATTTTCTTTTTGGTTTGTTTTATGTAGGGGTGGCCATCGGGCAGGGATGGGTTCCGGTAGGACGGGGTGGGTCAGGATTGGGATCCGGATGGACTGGCGGGTCGGGATAGGCGGGACGGAAAGAGGTCCCGTCCAGTCACACATCCCACCGGAAGAGGGGCCGGGATTTGGGGGGACGTGACGGGCCGGATCGGATTGCGGGATTTGAGGTTTTTTTTTAGACACTTAAAATTAAAATATTTATATATTTAAACACTTAAATAATTGAACAAGATAATGTAATAAAAACATCTCAATGTTGTTTTTGTGCCTCTTATATTATTTAATAGAAATATATTTTTTTTGTAATACAATTTTAAAATTGTAACTGTTTTTCGTTGTTCAAAAGTTATGAATCACATAGTAAAATTGACATTAAAAAAATTACATAGCTAACCATACTTTTTCTAATTTCCTCACAATGTCTTGAGGATCTTCGGTTGGAATTGGAAGTTGTTGGTCAAATTGTTCGACGTCGCTTCCTGCTCCCTCAGACAATATTTCGTTGTAGTTGTAGTCGTCTTCTTCGTTGATCTGCGATTGACTGCACCTTTTACGCTCCGCTCTAATTCAATTTCTGAATAAAACTGCAATCTCCAAGTTGTCTCCCGCCAATGAATGTCTGTGTTCTCCTATTTGAAATTATCCAGCAGAAAAAGTACTTTCAGACGTTGTTGATGACGCTTGAATATTAATACATCTCGGGCCATCTTTGATAGTGTCGAGAATGTCTTCGCATTCTCCCTCAAGTATCTCAGCAAGTCTTCACGTCCACCTTCATTGACAATTGATTCATACGGTACAACACCCTGCAAAACATAAACATCAAATTTGCTAACTTTGTGAAGAAGTTGAACCACTAAACATTATCTAAGGCCTTGAACACTAGCCGCAGAAAACACATGTCTTTTATTAGGTTGCAGTGAAGTAGAAGAAGATGGTACCGAAGCCGGTTGATTATTTGCACTTTCTTGTTGATAATACATATATAGTCTTTTGCATTCATTGTGTATACTAGACATAACTTATTCTTTAGTTGGTTCGTTAGTTGGTTCTTCTTCTTCTTCAGTTGGGTCTGTTGGAAGTATTTCTAAGCTTTCATAAATCGTTTCAACAAGTGTTTTACAACTGTCTACTTTAATAGTCGGATTTAATACATCACCAATAAAATATATAGTGGGAATAGGAAAAAAGTATTTTTTTTTAAATTTTATAAATATTTTTTTAATAGCTGGAGCATAAGCTCATTTTTGCATATATTCATTAAGTAACAAAAATATTAGAGCTATATAAAATAACATAGTTGAAATAGTAGGATAATAAATTCCAGAAAATTCTTTAATAGCTAGAAAAAAATTTCTCTAAAAATGCAATAAGTTCCGAATTTTTTTCCCAATCATCATCTACCGGCATATCCGTTGGACTTTGATTATGTGCGTTAAATAATAAAGTTATAGGTATTTTATACTTGTGAGCAACAAGTAGTTGTTCATATAAAGAATTCCATCTAGTCGAAACTTCTTCTGAAATTTTTCTATAAGATAGTCCACAATCATGACAAAAATTTTATACTCTTTGCGTCTTTGTATTTTATTACCTTTAAAAATAAAGTTTATAGCAAATTGTACTTTATCAAGAATGTTTTTAAAAAGTTTTAAGCCATCATTTACAACTAAGTTATAAACATCTAATATGAAAAATATCGGGAAAAGATGGAGTAAATCGAGTTTTTAAAAGGTTTACAACATAATCATTAGCAGTAGCATTATCTAATGTAACATTCATAATTTTATCAGTAATTTCATAATATTCACAAATTTTTCTTGCAATAAATAATTCAGTGTGTCTATCATCAATATATCTATATGCTAAAATACGTTTTGCATAGACCAAGTGTAATCTATCCAATGACATGTAACGGTTAAATAATCATTACCGTTAGTACTACGACCTATATCAGAAGTGATAGCCACTTTGCCATTAAAATGATATAATGTATAACGTAAATACTGTTGATATTCATGTGCAAATTTAAAAACGTATCTTCTAACATTTGATCTGAAAAAATCGTTAAAAGCATGATTATACATTTCTCTAATGTAATGAATAAAACCAGGAGAGGAAGGAAATGAAAAAAGACAAACCCTCCACCGCAACTAAATTTGCTATATTTTCCCTATCTTTGTGTTTATCATATTTAGGACCTATAATTCCCCCCGTCATCGGGTTAATTCAACCCTGGACTTGATTGGGGGACACTATGTGAATCTTGTTCTGATTCAGAAGGCATTGGCACACCCGATTTTTCGGCCAGATATTCGTTATACCTAGCTTTGTGCATGCTTTATACATGTCTCAATAAACCTCCCGCCCCACCATGACCTTTTCCGATTTTAAATTTATAAACTTGACAAATTTTACATCTAGCTAGTTGATTCTCACTGTCCCTATAAAAAAAATCTCATGCACGTGATTTTAATTTTCGTTGTTTGGGGCCTTGATTCATACTAGGGGGAATATGAGGCATTCCGGTTTCAGTTTCAGACTGAGACTCAGTCTGAGTCTGAGGTGCACTAGTGGGTGTGTTATCTACATTATCGTCTAATTCATTTTCAAAATTAAAGTCTGATTCAGATGCACAATATACCTCATGATCTAATGGTATATTAATATCATTAAAAAATCAGTTTCATCTATATGAGTGACATCATCGGGACTAGGAATAGGAAGATTTGTAGAGAGATAGTTTGAGAGATTAGAGAGATGGTAGAAAGATTTGTGAGAAGAAAAATGAGGTATTTATAGTTGTGATGGTTAAAGTGTAAATATACTAACTTAAGGGTTAAAAATAAATATTAAGGGGGTCGGGGGGAAAATGGCCATTATAGCGGTTGCACAACGACCAAATTTGAAATTTGGTCGTTGTTGCAACAACTATTTTTGCGGGGGGGGGGGGGGATCGGGATGAGCCCTAGTTCCATCCCGAGATCGAACCCCGCTACTTACAATTTCGTTCCGTTTTTTTTTTTTGGGAAGGAGCGGGGCGGTCCCGGCCGACTGGACATTCATAGTTTTATTATGTGAGACAACTAATGAAACAATTAGGGGTGAATTTATTTCCTCCTTTTTCTGCAGTTGCAGCCGTAATATTTGCTAAAAAGTGCTAGCTAGGCAATTTGTCATGATAGTGTGGACTTACTCTTTCTTTTGAAACTCAATGGATCGAAGCTTCATTTAAATCTCTGACCAAGTCTTTTCCGTTTTATTAATCAAAAACTGGAAATAGTACCAATGGAGAAAATAGTATCATCTTTACAGGACAGCTGAGGGAGTTCAAATGGCATTTTAGGTCTTTCTTCTAACGTGTCGAATAATTTCGGGTCTGAGCTCTGCTTGAGCATAGTCAATCGGTCGTGATTTAGATTAGTTTCCAACATTGCAAAGGCATAGAGACCGGAAAGGATAGAGATGTAATCAACTCATAAGCCGATTTAAGATGTTCAAACTACTTATCAAGCAATATACTCAAGTGTGAAGTTGAACTTGGGTGAAAATAAATTTAGTAAAATTGAGCTCGACTTAGGGTTTGTGGGCTGGAAGAAAAAACAGTTCAACATATATTCTTTCATTATACTTGATCTTTAGCTATTTGGAAAATGAAATAAATAATTAAAATGTTGGAAAGAGTCTAATACAATTTCTTGTGCCAGCCTTCAATCCCTTCACTAATCTCACGACACAATACATTAAAAACAAATTTGTATTACGATCGGTTAACGTATCATATCTTCATCATAGAATATTTTTGGATTGTAACCTCCATGCAACTTTTGAGTTTCTTCTTTTGGTGATTTCAAACAAATATTTAATAAATAATACAAATGCAAATCAAGCTTGCATTTAAAGCTCGCTGTTTTCAAGAATCAATAGATCTCAACAGAGTTTGTTCTCACAAAACCCGGAAGAAAGTTTCACATGATAACAAAGTATGTATAAATAGAAAGGAGCGAGCCTATTCCGATTTTCAAAAGTCGCTAGTTTGACTGCAGAAACAAGCTGCCATTGGATTATTACATAACACGTCTATTACAAATAGAGCATTTCAGTAAGCTACTGGAACCAGAAGCATTCGACAAGTCAAAAAGAACCCTGCAATCAAGAATGGTATCACGTCAGTTACCACAACTTCAAAAAGAAAATACAGCTGAGAGTTAAAATGGGAGCCGTGGTTCTTAGAAAAGAAGAAACCCAACATATATGGAGGATCACATTCTTTGAATTCATTGTGATGGTGTTTTATTAAACATGTAATCTGTGCCATACTAGGCTAACAAGTCTCACAGAGAAGTTAATTTATAAGCCATACCTGAAGCCTTTGTGATCAACCAAAACAAGACCACTAAAGATAATACTCCTACAACAACTCAGATACAAATAGAAAAGACTGTAACTTTCTTTTTCGAATGTCATAGTGATGGAGTTGATCTCATTTCCAAACTAGATAATCACCTCATTTCATCAAAGTTCTAACTCAACCTTGTACTTTGCTTCTCTAGCCTTCGCAATGCAAATTATTAAACATGGCATGGCAAGGAAAGATCAGAACATCACCATGAAATACAGTACAGAAAACATTAGCAAAGGCTTATATTATAGCTAATACTTGGAAAAACATACCAATGTACCGTTAAACTGATATCTAGTTCAACCATCAATTCTGCGACAACAACAAAAACATACCCAGTGTAGTCCCAAAATGGGGTCTGAGAAGGATAGGATGTACGTTGACCTTACTCCTACCTTTGTGGGGTAGAGAGGTTGTTCCAGATAGAGCCTTGGCTCGAAAGAAAAGAAAAAACATTTGAAGCATGGTATCATTAATTCTGCGACAACCAAGTATCAAAAAGCATGAGCACATAAATTATTCCCACGGCTACCAGTATCATTCATTGAGAAGATGGAGCGGTTGGAAAGAAGCTTTCAACGGGAAGAGATCGAGATTTCCATTCGCTGAGTTAGAAAAACAGTGATTCTGATGGAGGGATATGAAATGGAACAAGGGATATTGAGGGTCATCAGTAAAGCAATACTAGGGAAACAGCAGGAAAAATTTGGCACAGAGGAGCAAGCCTGAAGAAAGTAATAGGGTTATGGGATCTCCAGCAGGAGTATTCGGAAGACAAACACACCAGACAGCTGGCAGAAAAGAGACATGAAATTGGAAGGAATTAAATAAAGTGGTAGATTCTGTGATGGATCTGAGAGACAGTGGGAATGGCGATCATTGCGGGTGCTAACAGTAGACCACTCAAAAAGCAACCTTAGCAGCTCTATCCAAGAGCTTGAGGTCAAATGGCTTTAAGACAGTGTACTGAAAGTGAAAAGTCCCAAAAGAACGACAAATACACTGTCTAAAGAAGACAGTTCACACAATCCGGTCTTAACGTTTGCCGGGTGGTGGGAAAATGTTGGAGCTTAGTTAATACATCCAAAGAAGACAATCTTGGAATCTGATGATTTTGATTGGACGTGTCAATAAGCTATGACATGTAGTATGAAAGCTTAGCAGGAAAACAAATAACGAAGGCGTGTGACATGGATTGTCATTATCCAGGCAGTGGACTGGACTAGAAGATCTTCCGTAGAGGAACTAAGCATTCCTTCATGCAGATTATTATATCTTGCTATTTTTCTCATCTTTTGGAGCATATATCAATTCCGACTTGTATATATGATTGGCTAACAGTAATAGAGAAAAATAATCTTGTGTAGCCACAGGTTATTCTATACTTATTCCATAAGGGGGTATGTCCTTTTTACTAGCAATAAATCTATATCAATCAATTACTCCTCAATTGCAAACTAGTTCTGGTCAGCCATTTGAATCCTCTATAACCATTCTGGTCTATTTCGACCCGGTTCCCAATACTGAATAATTTCTCTTTTAGATAAACTAGAGGTTCCCTAAAGCTAGATGTCTCTTCATCTCACACTTAGCCATAAAGGGTATTATCATATTTAATCTCTTGAAATTAGTAATAATTTTTTTATGTAGAGACAGCATTACTAGATGATTGTTGAAAGTAGCAAAAGCACAAGCTTCAAAATAATTAATGCCTAAGCTCTGTAAGAACACCATATTTAGATAGTCGGTTAAACAGTATAAAGAGTAATGGAGGTTCTGGGATGCAAAATAAGAAAAGAAAAAGGTAGATCAAAGAGACATTAGCTCTTCCGTACCAAGTGGAATGCCACGACGCTGCAAACCCAGTTTTTGACGTGATACTGAACATAATTGAGTTTACAGAAAACATTCTTGTAATGGCTATCCCAGTGTTCGACTTTTAAGCAGGTGGGTAACTGCTTATATAGCACTTTCACCCATCGATTTTTTGTCATGGACAAGGATGTTACCTAGAAAATAAGAAGATACAAAAGCACATTCTAGGAAATCTAGACAGAATGAAGTGAAAAAGTTTGTCTCAACGTTCTATTATATTCATATATCATATATGCTTGGAGCTCTTCAAGAGTTAGAGTAACTCAGTTTCCAGAACTTCAACCAGTCAATCATATTTTAATCTCATATTGGATAATGTCACATATCAAAATTACCAAGTGGAAATAGAACCTAGATGCAGCTCATGCTACTTACTGAACAACTTTCGTTTAAAGAGAAGAAAATACATTACAGCTTCTAATGACACTGAGGACTATTCCATCTACAACTTATTTTACCTGATTTGAAATGCAAATGCCCTTGTTCCATTGTTTCCACTCATATAGAAGGGTTAACCAGAAAGTTAATCCAAACAGTTAAAGTGCAGACAAACTCAACCTCGAACTCCTCCATAAACAAACTTATTCCCCATGCTTCCATTTTCAAAATAAGAAAGCAATGAGAATATACTCCGCAATTAAAGACAGCAATTAACTGCTACATAGATCACACAACAAAATAGTGCACATATTGCTTATACTTTAAGAGTCTTTGAAAATCTTATTTTTTTGTAACCAAGAAAGGCCAGTTGCATGGTTCGAAACTCGACGGACAATGTGCATGTTCCTCTATGTTCTCAACTTCAATACCAGACTTTTGTATGTAGAAGGATTCGAACCCGTGATGTGTGCCTAATCCACACATAACAAGTTGAGCTCTTACCACTAGTCTTTAGTAATCTAAAGAGCATTCACAGAGTCGGATCCAAGAGTTTTATGCGCTCAATCTTTAAGGTTCTTAGCATTGAAATCATTATATTTTAAAATTATGAGTTCATATGACATCTACTATTTGTTGTAATTTTCGTGAAATTTTCCATATAAATTTATATACTGTGTTGAAAGTACTGGGTTCAGAAGAAACAGGTACTGATACTCTACATCCGCCTCTGAGCATTCACACTGTCGTAATGTCACCACAGGAACAACATGATTGGTTCCTTCCCAGGTAACCAGGAAACCCAATCAAGCATCCACTTTTAATACTCTAGCAATGATAAACTCTAAACAAGAAAGAAACGGATTTACTTTTTCCCCTTTTTTTGACAATTAAAAACCAAATGTAATTCAAGTTACATCCCACCTAAAAGAGGCACAAAACTCACCGAGGAACCATAGAAGAGTAAGCACAAGATTAAAAATAGCATGTAACATACGCATTATATACCCTAAGACAAATTTAGGCCGAGAAAATCAGGAACAGAAATATTCGCACAAAACATCGTATATAAAAACCCAAAACTTGGCAGAGATCTCTAAGAAAGGTCAGATACCAATAAGAGCAAACAATTCTCCCTCCATCCGGATTTAATTTCCTTTTAAGCTCATCAAATCAACTTGGTCTTATTAAATCTCCTATATTGATTATTATTATTATATCAACACGACGAAAGAGCCCATTTAAAAAAAACTTACGCAACAATCAGTTTGTTTGACTCTAATCGTAGATATTAGATACCCAAAACATAAATCTAAAATTCAGCAATCGAAACCCTAGAAAAATAAAAGAAGAAGAGAAAAGGGGACGTACCCATAAAGAAGGGATAGGGTTTATTTGGAAGAAGATTGAGGCTTTGAATAATAAGAAGCGTAAGTTGGTGGAGAATAGATGACGGCAGCAGCCATAGCTCCAGGAAACAATACGTACTTAGCTATCAGTGCTACCTTACTCACCAATGGCTTTCCTTTCATCAACGACATGCTTATACATACACCTTTCCCTTTGATTTTCTCTCTTTCACTTTGATTGTTCGCACAACCAATCTGAATCTGATCCCTATTTTATATCTCAAATCCACCATGCGGTTTCACAAATGATCCGACCCGTTTCCTATCCACGAGCGTTTTAACCACTGGCCACTTCTGATCATGTTTTTTGAAAAATAACCATCATAGTCATAGTGTGTTAAATTTCACGATACGGTGTAATTTGAAATGGCTATCTTTAAAAATATAATAAGTATTATTGATACGAAATTTCACCTATAAAATTTGAAATTCCATAAAGTGGTAGTTTAGAAATTTACATTCTTTGATGAGGTACTCTAGGGGATGATTGCACAAATAGATCATTATGTACTGTTGTTTAAATTTTATCACCGTTTAAAATAATTTGTGTAAAAATAATATCAGTCATCACATACTGAGAAGAATGAAAATTTATGTTTTAACAAGTTATGTGAAATGGCATATAATTTTTGGTACAGTAGTCATCTTATTTATTTCGTTAAATTATTCATAAGTAATGTCAAATTGACAAATCTTGTCTAGTTTACGAGTTATGCATGCGTGGGAACTTTGATACAATCTTTATTTTACCTAATTTTTAAAATTATTTTCAAGTTGTGCCGGATTGACAAATCTTGCCTTGTTTGTTCACAAGTTACATCGTCGAACATAATTTTCATATAATCGTTATTCTACCTAGTTTGTAAAGTTGTTTACAAGTTTTGCCGCACTAATTAATCTTATATGTATTGTTCAGTTGCTCACAAGTTGAAAAGACTTAATACTATCTTCATTCTAATTATCTTATTAAATTTTCGCAACTGGTGTATTCATAGACTTCTTGATATTGACCTTCATGGAATTACTGAATTTTGATCTGCAAAAGGAGAATGAGGTGAAAGAAAGGGAGGAAGAAGGAGAAGAAGAGCGTGAAGAAAGTTGAAGAAAAATAAAATTGCTTGAAGTAGAACAGAATGATTAACCACTAGTAATAGACGGCAATTTTTCCGAAACGCAACATAATAACAGTTTTGGTTGGAAGTCCGATCAACCTGAAGATATCATTGCATTACTGGTCGGGACATCTTTCATTCCCTACATATACAAAATATCAACTACGTTTACTCCTATAAGTTTAGTTAAAGAAAAACTGTGGTTGCATTTTTCTGTGAGAAGAATCAATATATTAAATCAGAAAAAATTAGAACGCCAGTCAATATTTAAGTCACTGCAGTCGATCAAAGCTTTGAACGCGATCCAGAGCTGCATGTCTATGCTGCAATAATGCAAAAGATCCGTTGTCTTCTGGCTTCTGCTCCTCAGTAGGCTTCCTCTTTCGGGGAAGCTTTCTTGAAATTTGTTTCCACCTCGATTCAAATACACAAGCTACAAATTCAAATAGAAAGAAAGTTAGACAACTTGCTCAAACTCTAAGCTCCTGGTGAAAGCAAATGAAAACTAAATGCTTTAGTACTAGAGAAGTTTATTCGACATTGACTAAAAGGTTACAGAATAACAGAAGTTCTGTTTCCTGCTAATGAGAGTTAGTAATGGTGGCAAGAACATAAGAATGAACCGCCCAAGTGAAATCTGAATAAAGATCCTGTGTAATCCAAAGCTGGAAAAGTTAATGGTGCTTTACTATGACATCCTTTCAATGGATCTTGGGTCTAACTCAACCCCAAAAGCTAGCTTATGAGGGGAGTATTGCACAAGTCCATATAAAGAGACCAAGTCCCCATATAAAGAGAAAGCACAAATCCATGAAAATTGCAAATGATCTCTGACGGCCAAGGTTTGCTCAGAATGGAAATAATGATTTTAGGCAACTGAATGAATATCAGGAAAACCAAAAGGAAACATCTAAATAGCAAATGTATAATCAAAATTTAAAAGTGTGCTAGCATAACATGAGTTATAGACTTGGAGGCAATTTTATATTTCTGACGAAGGAAAGAAGCACCTCATACTTCTGCCCTTAAATCCTCGAATAAGGCACGCAAAAATCCCAAGGTCTTCCCGAGCGAGAGGCCTTTGCACCCCCTTTTAATTCACCATTATGTTGTTTTAGTCTATCAGAGAGATCACCAATTAGAATAAGCAGCTTAGATTATGTTCTTTAAAAATAAAAGAAAACCTAAATGAACAAATGACAATATAATGATGCAGATTTTATCTAACTGAAATGTTAAATAAATATATACTAATATACTTGGAGGACATAGAAACCCAAGACAGAAGTCCCATGGAGAATCACAGTTGAAGAGTCACTATATAGTCAACGAAAGCCCAACAACCAATTTACTCTCATGAATTAATTTTCTCAACAAGTCCTAAAAAATATTCATTAATGTCCTGAAACGGCGACCGATTGGGTGGATAAAAAAAACAAGCAGGGGGATAAAGATTGTCCTATGTCATAGTAGAACATACACGTTCATTTGAAGGCATTCTCTGCCCAATCCAACTCAGGTTAGTACTCAGGATAGAAGTACTAAATAAAAGCTTCAAGATGAAAAAAAATGGTTTAAACAAAGTTCAGAATGCACAATTTTATGGAAGATCAAAACATTTCTATCATGGCATGTTTTAGCCCTTGCTAGTAGTGATCTACTGAAAGAACCACTAAAATACATTCTTGTTGTTCTCAGAGTTAGAAGAACAAGGATGAAAGAGTTCCCAATAGAATCTAAAACTAGAAAAGAGACAGAACGACCAATAAAGCATAGGACAACAGTAAAATAAAAAGAAATTACACCTTCACAATGGAGAAGCTGAGATAGAGCACAACTATCTGGATTAGTAGTATGACTTTATCTCACAAATCTTATCAAAGTTTACACCTTTTTGAAATTCTAAGCCTATTATCTCTGTTGAATTTCATCTCAATCATGATCCAATTAGGCATTCATCAATATAGAAACAAGAAGAAAGGAGAGGTAGAAGATTAAGTGTTTGTAGAGAGAAGATTTTCTTATTTTTTTCATTCCAAAAATTGATCTATACAATGACTTCATATGTGTTTATATACTCCTTCATATCTTGTAAATCTTTCTATTTACTTCTTAAGTTAGTTAAGCTTCCTTAACTAACTCCTTAACTAACCTTCTAACTAACTTTCACATCTTTTCTTCCAATAGTCCCCCTCAAGCTGGATGTTGTAAATATGTTCAGTAATCCAAGCTTGGAACAGAGATGATGATGTTGAAGTCTACTCAGTCCTTTGGTAAGAAGATCAGCAGGTTAGTTGGTTGGGTTAATATATTCAGTCTTCACAAGTCCTTTCTGAATTTTTTTCTCTTATGAAATGAAGGTCTATATCTATATGTTTAGTTCTTTCATGGAACACCGGATTTGCAACTATTTGGATAGTTGATTTGTTGTCTGTAAACACAGTCACTGGTAAGTTAATCTTGATCCCAATCTCCTCTAATATGCCAAGTATCCATGTCAACTCTGCAACTGTTCCTGTTAGGCTTCAATATTCTGATTCAGCTGAACTTCTGTATATTGTAGACTTTTTTTTATTTCCATGAGATAAGTGAGTCTCCAAATTTGACAATGTATCCGGTGACTGACTTCCTTGTTTGAGGACAGGCAGCCCAATCACCATCACATTATGCTGCTCCTGATTCTTGTGATTTGCTGGACAGTAGTATACCTTGTCCATGTTGATTTTTGATATACCTGACTATTCTAAGTGTTGCATCAAAATGTGACTTCTTTGGTTGTTGTAAGAATTGGCTAAGTGTCTGAACATTGTAGGCTACATCTGGCCTCATAACTGTGAGGTAAAGAAGTTACCTATTAGCCTTTGGTATGAGCTAATATCCTGCAGCAATGCATCTTCTGTCTTAGTCTTCTCTCTTCCTGGTTTTAGAATCTCTTGAATATGATCATCATATTCTTTTGTAGTTAACTTCACACTGCAGTCAATAGGAGTGTTAATAGGCTTAGCAACAGCCAGACCAAGCTCAGAAATAAGTTCCAAAGCATATTTCCTTTGGTGCATAAGAATTCCTTTGTCTGATCTTGCAAATTCTATGCCTAGAAAGTATTTCAATTCTCTCAGATCTTTCATTTTGAAAGCTTATTGTAAAGCTTGTTTTGATTCTTCTATTTGTTCCATGTGATCTCCAGTTATTAGCATATCATCCACATAGACCAATACCAAGGTTATCCTTTTATCAGTTTTCCTTATGAACAAAGAATAATCATATTGAGACTGTTTGAACCTCATTTGAAGTAATGCCTCTGTGAGTTTGAAATTTCATTGTCTTGGAGCTTGTTTAAGTCCATATAAGGATTTATCAGTCTGCATACTTGTTTGTCCCCGTGGATGATAAATCCTTGAGGAAGTTCCATATAGATTTCATCATGTAGATCCCCTTGCAAAAAGTCATTATATACATCCATTTGGTGTATTTGTCAGTGTCTAGATGATGCAATGGATAGAATGGATCTCCCAGTAACCATCTTCACTACAGGAGAAAAAGTTTATTGATTATCAATACCTTCCATTTGATTGTATTCTTTTGCCCCTAGTCTAGCTTTCAACCTTTCAATTTCTCATGTTTCCTTGTACTTGATCTTGTAAATCCATTTACACCCTATTGGAGATTTTCCTTCAGGTAGGAAAATAACATCCCATGTGTGATTATCATGTAGTGCTGAGATTTCAGCTTTCATTGCCTATCTTTGGATGCCTCATTATAGTTCCTTGGTTCAGTTATTTCTGAAAAGGCAGTGAGAAATGCTATATATTTTAGTGTAAGTGTTTCATAGGATATGTAATTGGCTATAGAGTACGGAGTAGTTGGATCAGTTCTATTTGTGATGAAGTCTTTTAACTAAATTGGGGGCAGTTTGGATCTGATAGATTTTCTAGTGGGAACTGTATTTTGTTGTATCTGGCGAAACTGATATATCAGTTATATTAGCCTGAGAATCATGTACAGGTATAGACATATGTATATTTGAAGTAAAATAATCATCATCAGTCTTACCAGATTGATCATGCAAGAAGATTGGACTTTCTGATGTTTCTACTCTGAATGGGAATTCAGTTTCCCTGAAACTAACATCTCTATTGACTAAAAATATTTTTTTATGCATGTCATATAGAATATACCCCTTTTGTATTTCAGAATACCCCATCATAACACAAGTCTTAACTCTAGATTGTAGTTTATTAGACACAGTTAAGTCTTTTGCATAGCACATACAACCTAGTACTTTCAAGTGACTGATTGAAGGTTTTTTCTTGTATAGCTTCACATAAGGTGTCATGCTAGTAATAGAAGAGGGTAATCTATTTATCAAACAGACAGCAGCTTGCACACATAAACCCCAAAATTTTAGAGGAATATTGGCTTGAAACCTTACTGCTCTTGTTATTTCTAGTATGTGTCTGTGTTTTCTTTCGGCCACACCATTTCGTTGAGGTGTATAGGCACAGGATCTTTGATGTACAATTCCTAGTTTTAAGAACAAATTGCTACATACATCATTTACAAACTCTGTCCCATTATCAGTTCTAATTATTTTCACTGTTTTATTGAACTGAGTATACGCAAAAGCTAAGAATTGTTGCATTGCAACACAAACATCTGATTTTAATTTAAGCAAATATATACGAGTCATTCTTGTAAAATCATCTACTATTGTTAGGAAATAATTATTGCCATTATGAGTTTGAACCTTAGAAGGTCCCCAAACATCCATATGAATGAGATCAAAGATAGAAATACTTTTGCTATCACTAGTTGAAAAAGGAAGTCTACATTGTTTAGCACATGGGCACACATTACATTTCTTTATAGTACTAGCTATGACATCAGATTGTGCTCTAATCAATCTACTCAAAACATTACTAATAGCATGTCCAAATCTTCTGTGCCACAACTCTATTTCTTCCTCAGACGTTGTAGCAGGTTCCTTAGCCTCTCTCACATTTAGTCCTAACTTCAATTGTTCATTTAGAAGTTTTGTTGTTGGCTGATTCATTAACATGTATAACCCATCTTGCAGCCTACCAATTTCCATCACCCTCCCATTGTAAAGATCCTGAAATAAATAGAAATCAGGGTAGAAGGTGGTTGCACACTCTAATTCTCTAGTAAGTTGGGACACAGACATTAAGTTAAATTTAAATTATGGTAAGTAAAATACATTGTTAAGAGTACTTCTGTCTAATATAGTACTTGACCCTGTATGAGTCACACTTATCATCTCTCCATTAGGTACGTGAAATTTTTTGGCATCAGATGTAGTTTTAACTCTAGATGCTTTATTTAACCGTTCTATATCAGACACCATATGATTAGTAGCACAAGTGTCTATAATCCATTGTTTAAGTATATTAGCTACTAGGAAAGCTTTATGACTATCCATACCTGCTGCATTGATTGAGCAGTGATTGAACCTTGAGGCTGAGTAGTCTAAGACTGATTCATGTTGGATTGATGCACATTGTGATTCAGCAGTTGAACAATCTGCTCATACTGATCTTTAGAGAACATAAGTCCTCCTCCAACCTGCCATTGATTTGAGTTCATCCTTGTAGACTTATCACTCATACCACTGGTTTTGCATATTTTCTCAGTCCCATCATCTTGATCTTCTTCATACACATTATGAGCAGCATGTTCTTTTCTCTTTGCCTTCAAACTTGGTGGATAACCAACCACCTTGTAGCAATATTCCTTAGTATGACCCTTCATTTTACAAACTTCACAGAATAAATTGAAGTTCTTCTTGAATTTTTGTGAACTTGGACCTGCGCTAGAGTACATAGCAGTTGGATCATGACCAGCATTGTGACTAAATCCACTAGGACCAAAACCCAACAATCCGACAGACTTGGCAGTAATAGATTTCTGATTTTCATCACTAGTAATCATAGAGTATGCCTTTTTAATAGATGGCAATGGAGACATTAACAAGATTTGGCTCATTGCTTGCATATAGTTCTCATTTAATCCCATCAAGAACTGGTATAATTTTTGCATATTCCACAAACTCTTTAGACTTAGGGCATCCACAACTAGGAGGTGGTGCTAGAGATTGAAATTCTACCCACAGAAAAATATTCAGCCACACTTGAACTTCCTTGAGTCAAAGTGGCTATTTCCATATGAAGATCATAGGTTCTTGACTCATCTACCTTATCAAATTTTTCTCTTAAGTCTTTCCATACTTCATATACTGTGTTAGCATATAACACACCACTAAGTAAGCCATTAGAAACTGAGTTCATTAGTCAAGCCTGAACCACTACATTCCTATCCCGCTGATCCCACCACTCTTCTTCATAGTTTTCTTTCTTACATTTTCCATTAAGTTTATTTCTACCAAGTAGTGCAATTCTCATAGACTTACTCCATAGTGCATAATTTTCAGTACTAAGTAATTGAAATGATATGAGAGATACACCACTTACATCAGAGGATTGAAGAAACAGTGGGTGGTTGTGATCGATTGTCGCAGTGACTCCAGAATTCAATCTAGCAGCTGGTTGTGGGTTGTCTTGAGTGTTTCCAGTTGGAATTCCATTTGCATGTGGAATAGCTTCCATTGTAAAGAGGATATGGTTGTAAAACTCTCAAGATTTGATTCGAATTTGGTTATAAGATTTTCTTGTAATGAATTCTGATTGGAATAAGAATTCGAGCAGCAGTATTAGCAAGTAAGAACCAAGATATTAGAAATTGATTTTGGTTTTCCACATATATTCGGGAAAACATAACCAGAAATCAGAAATAGAGAATGAATTTGGGTAAAAAACCAGTCGATTGTCTTCAATTGAATTGCGGAAGAAAGACAATCACAAGGCTTTTGATCATTGCTCTGATACCATGTTGAATTTCATCTCAATCATGATCCAATTAGGCATTCATCAATATAGAAACAAGAAGGAGAGGTAGAAGATTGAGGGTTTGTAGAGAGAAGATTTTCTTATTTTCTTCATTCCAAAAATTGATCTACAATGTCTTCATATGTGTTTATATAGTCCTTCATATCTTGTAAATTTTTCAATTTACTTCTTAAGTTAGTTAATGTTAAATAACTTCCTTAACTAACTCCTTAACTAATCTTCTAACTAACTTTCACATATTTGCTTCCAATAATATCCCTCTAACACAAGCTAATATGGATAAAAACCATTAACAAAGTTTACCTTCTTTTTGAAATTCTTAGCCTATTTTCTACATATAAGTATGCTCTAACACGAGCTAAAAGGCAGAACCACCAGACATACAAGTTGTGCATGATTAACACGTTGATGAAAACCATTAATAGAAGCTTCTTTTTTCCTTTTGCTAGAATAAACGCGAGAAAGATGGACTCACCTGTATACACACCATAAAGACCTGCTTTTTCTTGAATTATTATTGGATTTCGTTGAATTCGATTCTGAGGGCACTTTGCTGGAACTTGAGGAAGATGGTATTGGATTTGAAGAAGAGGAAACTTTGAGATTCAAAAATTGGTGGGTTTCGACGATTGGAAGATTGTTGATAAGGGTCGAGCCATATCGATTTTGTTGCTTTCCTATTTAAACTATTTAGTGTTTACAGTACCTTCAACTATAATTTTTCGTAGTTAAAACCCTAGAGGGCCAAGTGGCATGGAGAGTGATTACTCTCTCTTTATGGCATGTGATGTGAGAGCCAAAATTTAGCCAAACAACAATTGTGTCACATGGCGTTGTTTTTGTTTTCATTTATTAATTAAGTTTTCTTTTTCTTCTTCTTTGAAACCAATAATGTTTTGTTTGAAAGTTGAAACCTTATTATTTTGGACAGTTGAAGGGATAAATTTTTTAATTCCTCTATCTCAATTTATGTGGCATAGTTCAAATTTCAAAAATAAAATTACTTAATTTAATTCTAAATTCAGACATAAATCTTTAAATTTTTTAAAATAAAATTTACATATATAATAACTACGTAAAAAATATTATAAATAATAATAATTAACAATTCAAAATACTTAAAATGTATATAAAAAAGCCATTATCAAAAGTAAAACAAAATTCAACCATCACCACGTAAATTGAGACGAAGAGAATATAACTTTTTAATAAACTAGAGCTTATTTAAAATTTGAATCTCTTAAAAAGTTAGAACAATTTTAAAATTATTCCTTGGTTCTCGTTTTAATATTTCAATTTTTTTTATTTACATTAATTTTTAGTGTTATTTTATTTTAGAAATATGAAATTTTAACTGAATTTATCTATGAGCTTTCCTAGACCAAGATAGATTTACTTAAATGGTCTAGGAAAGCTTATAGATATAATGGTTTAACTCAGCACCTGTGTGATCAGTTTTTCATTGGAGGTACATTTTTTTCTATAGAACCCTCTTTGAAAGTGGTTGTGAGAACTAGGGCTCTTTAGGTGTTTGTTCTTTGTTAGTAATGGTAATATTCAGAGTTTACCAAAAAAAAAAAGTTATTAGGTTCCAAGAACAAGAAAAAAAATGACTAAGAAAACAAGAGAGCAGATAAAAAGGAACAGAAATAATTAATTAATAAGCTTTAAAACTAAGAAAATTAATACTAAGAGAAAAAGAAAATGTCATGTGGCTATTGTAGTTTGGCTAATTTTTTGCTCTCAACACGTCACAAAGAGAGTGACACGACATCTTCAATAACGCATATAATATTCTTTCTAACAGTCACACCACCCCTGTTTATAATAACACTAATAATCCACAAATGAGTCTGGAATATTCACTCTCTAAATATGATTTAAGTACTTCATCTGGCTTGTAATCCTAGATATATCCACAAATCAAACCATCCCTCCTGAAAAAGGCATTAACTTGAAAGTGTGTTGTCTCACTTATACATCGTTTGGCACAATGTATAAAAATAATGATGAATATGGTGTATTAATAATGTTGTTATTAGTAATGCTAATATTAGTTATGCAGGGATTATTTTTTATCCACTTTTAATTTGACGTATTAGAAATAATATACATTGCATAATTTTAAAAATAATTGATTGTTTACAAAAATACCCTTCATATTATGCTATGTGAGAGATTTCATAGATAATTGTGTCTTTAACCATGGTTATTCATGCACTAAAAATTATTGTATTGCTAACACCATGATTTGGTAGGTATTAGTTATGCAAAGAATAATACCAAATAGAAAGAATAACACATGTGTGATTTACTTACATGTTATTCAAGTTTCCCGAGTTGTCGTAAGCTCTACGAACAATTATCTACATTATATAAATGATTGCAATACTGGAGTCAATAATTTAACTCAAAAGAATTGACAAGTTCACTATTCACAATTTAAAGATTCTGAAATGGTATGAAGATTTGTGAGAAAAAAAAATGAGATATTTATAAATATACTAACTTAGGAGTTAAAAATAAATATTAAGGGGTAGAGAGGGTTTATGGAGTGGGGAAGGGGAGGGAGAAATATTAAGGGGGAGGGGGATCGGGCGGGGCGTGACGAGCCCAGGTCCCGTCCCGATTTTGAGTCCCGACACCGTCAAATTTTTTTTAGGGGGATCGGGGCAGGATCAGGGCGACACAGCCCATTGGCCACCCTTAGTTATATATATATATATTGAAAAAAGATATGATATCTTAGATATTAATAATACACAAAGCTAATACATGCATTATTTTCTCTAATGCATCCTACCAAACGACCCCTAATACTCAACAAGGTACATTGCATATTTTTTATTAACTGCGGCTCAACCCCAACAAACAAGCGGAAAGATATTACAAAATAATGGGCAAGAGCTACTGCATTCGCTGCTATGTTCAGCACGGAGAAAAAGATCAACAAAGGATTCTACCATCAGTATAGGCATTTAAAAAGGGGCTATCAAAAGTCTCACAAAATCATAGGACAAAATCAATTGCTGACAAAAATCTTATAGTGTTGCGTTGATGCAACCAAAATGACAAGAATTTACCATAATCCTAGATTGAATGACTGATTGCAGACAGGTTACAACCAAAACATATGTCGACATAAAAAAACAACTCTATATTTTAACACTGTAAAAAAATAATCAAACATCACTATGTCCATAGAACTAAGCTCTCAAACCTCTTCCCAAAATTTGCAAGCACCTAAAACCAATATCTAGAGTGGGTGAAAAGTGGTAGCAAAATATCCAACTAGAAAGACAATCTAAAAAGCCCATCTCCAGATAGGAGAAATTATAATTTTGAACTCGGCGAGAAAGACTTGAATCCAGAACCTCAAATTCTTTAAGTTTGGCGTACGTTAAGGCTACCACATTTATCTGAAGCTCTGTCTGATCTTAATCATTCGCTTGAGTGTTGCAAGCCAGAAGTTGCACTCGTCCCAATCACTCGTGGTGAGAAGTACCTGAGGATATATGCAAATATAAGAAGCAAGTGGAGATCATATGACACACTAGCAATACTAGACTCAAAATCTGAAACTATATCTATCTAGATAGCTACCTGTATCTGAAGGGCAGTACTGAAATCACCATTGTCCAAGGCCTGACAGAGTTGCACAAGTTTTTCCGCTGCGTTCTTAGATATGTCCCCACTATTTAGTTTTGCAAAAAGAGCTCCTAACTTCTTTGAATTATCCTCGATTTCCCTCTTCTTAGATGGATTTGCTCGTGTTCCACCCAATGCCTCCGATGTTTCATTGAATAATCTTGTCAAAGTTGCTATCACAGGCTTTTGCTGGGCTGCAACACAACCAATGATTCGTTCCATTACATTTTGAGATTTACAAAGCAAGCACAAGAAATAGAACCTCATTTTACCAGTTAAGACTTGAAAGCTAAAAGCTGATCCTACAACCACACCTTGCCATCAAAAGAACTGGAGAAAGGAATGTGCTAACAAAGACCACACTTGTTTAAAGTACAGTAATCCAGGAGCAACTAGAAACAGTTTAGGATGGGGCCAAGGTAAAGCCCAAGTTCATCTAATTTTACTCCTTTATTGGCCTTCTATACGAAGGAGGGTTATTATATAGCAGCAACAGGAGCTTTCCTGGACAGAAACTCGAGATGTACCATTGAAAATTGAAGAGAAAGAAAATACACTGTCCATTCTTTCTATAACTTTACAACCATGAGAGTCTGTCAGAGGTGCCGAGTGAACATGTAAATGCAGTGTAGTTAATACAACACCACTTCTTAAAGACCACATTCACCACCCCATAGGCAGCAATGTCGTACAATTGCACAGAACGAAGTAACATGTCAGTACGAAGGGATTGTATGGCTGCCCAAACTACAGGAATGTAAGAAAATAAATTTAACAGGAATTAAAGTGGAAAAGAAGCAAACCAGGAACATTTGAGGTATCCACCGTCTGAACTGTAGGTGGGGGAGCAGCAGGAGCTGCTGGTGGCTGGGCATGAGATGGCTGTGTAGGGCTGGGAGGCTGCATTGGAGCCATTCCAGGTCTCTGCATTGTATTATTAACTGGCATAAATCCTCTGGGAGCTTGGGAAGGAGCTACAACGTGAGGCATCTTTTGTCCAAGAGCTGGGCCGACTTGAGTAGGGTTAGGGCCATATGAAGGAGGCACATTATGACCAGCACCATAACTAGGGTTAGCAGGTCCCTGAAATAAACATGCAAAGAAAATCATAGGACAACACATTTATCTTAGCTCAATCGAAATGCCCCCCCCCCCCCCCCCCCCAATTGAACTGAAATAAAGAAAATTTTAACATACGGGATACAACTGAGCACCCAAGGTGGGCTGCTGATATTGCTCCACATTTCTCAGTGCAGGGGGATTTGATGGGATGAAGGAGGTCTTAGCAGGCTGGGTAGCAACAGGTAGTGGAGCAATGTTACCCTGCAAACATGAGAAAAATATATATTAGTAGGAAAAGATAACTACACAAATATGCTTCAAGAGGCAGCTAAAAGTTTCAACTAAACGGCAGCAAGTAATTTGATAATCTTTACATCCAAGAGAGAGCAAACCAAAAAGTGTATACCTGAGGAACTGGAGGAGTTGGAGTTGGCAGAAACATGTTTGGTTGCTGGATGGTTTGCTGTGTAGCAGGCTGGTATGAGACAGGAGCAGCAAAGCCGCTATTGTATGAAGAGCCAAATGATTGTTGATAGTTCTCGGCATAAGGGCTGTTTGAAATGCTAGGCTGTGGCTTGGATGGTTGCTCCTGAGAAGAGAGAAATTAAAGAGGGATAAATTAAACGAAATTCCTAAAGATAGAAGTCTTTTTTGTAAGTAAAGCTAACAGACCATTAAGAGTGGAAGAAGATAATACCGGATAATAATGCTGAGAAGGATCAACCATGCCATAACCAGATTGATCTGCAACATAGCTGGATCCAGTGTGCAGTTGTGAGTTGTCAAAAGCCACAGATTTTGATGCGTCTTTAGCTGCAAAAGACCAATATGCTAAAAATCCTCAGTTTAATTTCTGTTTGAAAGGGGTTGCACTTTCTGCACTTGGTCAATTCGCTTGAAATAAAATAACACTACAACACACTTAAAAACGAACATTACCGAAATTATCGTAAGATTAAAATAAGCCATAAAAAGCATCCCAAATTCAAATTTAAAAGGTATATGGAGAGGGATATCATAGATACTACTTTTTAAAATATCAGAAACGGACATATCTCCCTTCTTTACAGCATAATCGGGCATATGTCTATAGTTAACCCTTTTAATTAGGTGAAGGGAGAGACAAACCTGTCAGCGTTTCAAAGCTCAAAAGAAGACATTTATGTTATACTCTTAACAAATCGACAGAATTCAGACCACAAAAGAATGACGAACAGAAAAGTACAGATTAATAACTTGCACTCTTTTGGCTGACACAATTTGAAGAGTTTGCAAAGGAGAGTGAAATTGTCTACACCTAGTAAGCCTAGAAGATTAAAATTAGAATTATCAAACAGCAAATGATGAAAAGGTACAGCTTGTTCGGTCAAAAACACTCAAACCCATAGAAACACTTCTCTAACTCCTCATCCCGCTAAACACATTAATATACATGTCAGTATTGTAAACAGTAAAACAGCTAAGTACTGGATAAAGGCAAATGATACTATACTTAATTAAAAGTAAAGTGGTTTAAGAAATTCTCTACACCGCATGAATCTCATTTTAAGCTTCAGTCAGCTGCTTCTTTACTTCTCAGTTATACAAGTGCTATAATGAAAGCACGAAAAAGTAAAATATATGCAGAAGAGCCAGGCTAAACCAAACCATATGACCATTATTAACATGAAAAAGAGAGACACAACAGTCAGCTGTATAATAGTGTCATTCTGTAATAGAGAAATATCACATTGCAAACATATTCACCTGGTTCAGTGGAGAGTGCAATACGATCTCGTAAGATCGTCAATTCAGGTGACAATTCCTCAGAGCCCAAAAGCTTCAAGTATTCTATTGCAGTAGTTAAAAGCCCCTGACTTGCTAGGATTTCAGCATACTTCTCAAGAAGCTTGCAAAGAGAAGCACTAAATCTCTTTTGCCCAGTTGCCAATGCAAAGACTATCGTCTTTTCCATTAAGTCCTATATGAAGGAAGAGAAAATAATGTTGAATGTCTTACAGATAACATAGAAAACTCGGAAGAATCTGCATGCAATACCTGAAGAAGGTCAACATATGATTTTCCATCAGCCTTTCCTGCCAAAGTCCTCGACCATATTTCTATACTTTTATCAATGTTCCCTGCACATATGTAACATAGTGTTGCTGGAAGGCTTTCGCCAGCAGCCAAGAGTCTTGAACCAAGTGTATCGCACAATGAAGTCCATTCATCTTGTGGAGCAAACTGCATGAAAGTAATAAGCAGATAAACATGTGAACTTCACTTCAGATGGATAAGACCAAAACTCTCCTCAGTGAACATCCCAGAGGTGTTCACGGCTTGTTTGGATCAGAGCAGATTTTCATGTATCCGACCTATGCAACCCCACCGCACAACATAAAATAAAAATAATGATTAGGATGTGTTAGGTAGAGGAACTTACAGTGCAAAGGAGTGCAAGTGTTTCCTTCCAAGATTTCAATGGCCGGGTATTTACAACGCTCAGTAGATCATTGTTCACCATAGCAGCAACAACCTGAAGTTATTGTTTAGACCAAAAACTCAAATTTAGATGAGCAGGGACTTGTCTCCATTTAGAAAATGACAACCATGATATAAATGGATCTTACCTTAAAGTAAGAAGACTGACTAGTTTTAAGGTATAGATCACGAGTTTGCTCCCACAAAGAAGCACCACCAACATGAGCAATAACCAGAGCATCGGCCATTCTATTTGCAGATACGCATTGTGCAACAGCCCCCTTGTAGTCACCAACAACCAACGCGCGTTGAACAGTTTCATCAAATGATGTGTCCTCACTCTCCTCTTGTACATCCATTTCTGGTTGGGACTCCTTCACATCGACTGACTCGCCAACAGCAAAGGAACTCACAGACGTTGACACTGGTGTATCAGCTTTGGGACTTGGAAGATTGTTAAAGAAATCCTCTCCATTGTCCATCACATGCATTAAGTTCTCTTTGTTTGCGGCTTCTTTACCTGAAAGATTCTCATCAAGAGCAAGGGCATTTACTTGCTCGGATATATCATTTTGCACAGTATCTTTTCCTTCAACAGGCAAACTAAAACCGAGATGGGAAAGCAGTTTTGTCCTTGCATCCCCATCCTCCTCAAACATAACCTTCAAGAAGCCCCATATTTCTTTTTCACCCGCAGATCTGTTCAAAAAGCGCAAGCAAGATAGTGTAAGCCGGATGATGAACGCAACTTATGAAAAAAAAAATATATCACCAATTTGAGGAAAAGGGCATACTCTGACTCTTGACATTTCTTTTCACAGAAAAGCCTCAGCGAAGTTTTCTCGCCATTCTGAATAGCAGTCTCGAAATCAGAAGACCGACTCACTAAACCTTGTTCAGTGACTATGCTATGCACACGGACCTAAAAAGGAGTAAACGTTTATGCAAAGCAAATGGCAATAAAGGAGTGAATTACAGGAACCATTGACGTACCTCTGTCGGTCCAGTTGGAGCATCCGCAGCACCGAATGAAACAAGCTTTCCACCAAAGCCAAATGAGACTCCGGACTTTTTCTTAGACCACCACTTAGGAGCTCGTAAGGGAGCTGATCAGCACATGTAATGCAAATGAAAACCCCAAGTAGGTTAACACAAGGGTCACAATTTTTTTTCCTTTTAAAGCAGAAAGAGACCAAGAGATGCGCCGTACAATAATGCAGGAAATGATAGCAGACAAGCTGTGAAACCTGTAAAAAGGAACAATTCCTCCACCCCATGGGTGCTACATAATAGCATCAAGAAGACGCACCGAATGTAGCACCTGCCTATCTTCTTTTACTCATTATATAGGCAAAAAGGCGATGCATTTTTGCAATGTTTGAGCAACAGACCCTTTCATATCTAGAGATCCATCCTAAGTGCCCAAGCAGCCAAGCTCATTCTTAAAAGACCGAATATGTTACAAAATGTTGACCATAGAGAAGAAAATGTCTCTAACCAAGCACCTTGTTTCAACTATATTGACAACTCCTGCCCACATTCAAACGGAAACGTACATCCAGATGTCCTGAACCTCAAGGATGTTCAGGAAAAATATCAAGAGGGGGGAGGAAGAAGATTAACAAAATTCCATCATACCTGCCCCAAAATAACCATCTCCATCGCCAGCTCGACCGCAGCCCTATAAAACATATTAATTTGAGGACCACACTCACCAATCAAAACAAAAAACTTAAGTGGCACAGGGAAACAACAATTCATAAAATACAACAAACAACATACCCAGTGAATCCCACAACGTGGGGTCTGGAGAGGGTAGAGTGTACGCAGACCTTACCTCTACCTTGATAGGTAGAGCGGTTGTTTCCGAGAGACCCTCAGCTCAAGAGGGAGCATAAGCACAAGCAACATCAAGCAAAGCAAGAGAAACGACGGCAAAAAATTAAAGCAGTATGAAAATGCTGGTATCAAAAGCGAAAAAGTCATGATAGCACACTCCGAAAAAGTAAGCAGTAGCTAGCACAGGTAAATAAGCTAAAAAAAGTACACTAAAGGACACAACAGCAGAAATCAAACTACAAGGGACTATAACGCTATATTGTGCCTATTAGTATGATAGGTTAAGCGAGCCTACAATAATAACACTACAACTATGCTGATAGTATTAGAGCTCCTACGGTTATTCCAACAAGACCAGAGAACAGCTTTTACGTAAACCAGTACCAGTAATTTGAAAAAAACGATAGACTAGCATTCACTCGTTTTTTCTTTCTGATACGCCAACTCAAAGAGGGCTCTGACCGAGATCTTTGGGGATGATTCCGTACTACAGTTCGGTGGAGGAACTTTAGGACACCCTTGGGGTAATGCGCCAGGTGTCGTAGCTAACCGAGTAGCTCTAGAAGCATGTGTAAAAGCTCGTAATGAAGGACGTTTATGGAGATTTATTTGGCGTTTAGTTGGCTGCACTGACGGTCTCACCTAAGATCCTTAGTCTATCCGAGGCTATCGCGCTATACTGCGCCTATTAGTATGATAGGCTAAGCGGGCCTACAATAATAACACTACAACTATCAGTTTGTAGACGTAAGTAGGACTACGCTCGACTACCTACTACCCTTCTACCCTAATTTGTGTCCTCCACAACCCCCTATCTAAGGTCATATCCTCGGTAAGTTGCACCTGCGCCATATCCCGTCTAATCACCTCTCCCAAATACTTCTTCGGCCTATCTCTACCCATCCTGAACCCGTCTACAACTAACCTCTCACACCTCCGTATTGGGACATTTATGTCTCTCCTCTGCACATGCCCAAACCATCTCAACCTTACTTCCCGCATCTTATCATCCACCGAAGCCACTCCCACTCTGTCCCGGATATCATCATTTCTAATCATATCCCTCCTTGTATGCCCGCACATCCATCTCAACATCATCATCTCCGCAACTTTCATCTTTTGGATGTGCGAAGTCAAAGATGTGCGAAGTCTTGACTGGCCAACACTCCACCCCATACAACATAGACGGTCTAACAACCGCCCCCTATAGAACTTGCCTTTAAGTTTTGGTGGCACCTTTTTATCGCATAAGACTCCAGATGTGAGCCTCCATTAGAAGAGCAATCAAATTACCAAGCACTAGCCATCTGGAACACGAGAAACGTCTATTATATGAACACTTAAGTCCTAGTGAAGGAAATTGTTATAAGTACTTTAGCTAGTCAACATATCTTAACTCAAAAAATAGCAGCAGAATAACAAGATTGGTAAGAGGACAAGGAGGCGGAGAAAATCTTTTTGGAGTTCTCTATTAATATTCAACATTGTGTGCTCTACATTGCAACCCAATAAATAAAGCATATAATTTAAGAGGAAAACCTCTATGTTGTAAATGCCAATTTTTCCATCAAATGATGATGCTGATATAACTCCTGGACACTTCAGATACCAATGCACATCAAAATTCCAATTGGTTCCAGCTGGCAATTCGTAGACAATCTGCCAAAGTTAAACAATACAACAATCAGTATTCTTAAGAGCTTCCACAAAGTGAAGGACAACAAAGAACAACAGTTATGAAATAAAAACACAAAAATTGACAATACGAGGGTATGCGCAAATTCAATTTTCATTCACCTCTCCGGACACAACATCCCAGCAGATAGTGCGGTTATCTTTTGCACAAGTAAGCAAGTAGGAGCTGTCAAGGGGACACCAGGACATTGCAATGACACCTGAGTGAAAAATATCCAGAATTAATGATATTTTTTAAAGATATCAATATAATTTGAAATGTACTTCATAGATCACAAGAACTGCAATCCTTATAAAAAAGACAAACTAAAACTTTAATCTTTCACTTTAAATCAAATTATCTTATAAACAGAATCCTTTTGGCATGTCATACCAATTTTGCTGCCCTTACTGGTTGCTTAAGAACTTTGAATGCAAGATATTGTTGAATATCTGAAGACTGAGATCATGGGAACTGAGCCCTTGGCTTATATTTAGTATAGTTTTCCTCGTTACATGTTAGAAAGTCTTGCCCCACTCCAAAAGTTCCTCAATTTCAATTAAAAACAAGGTTCCAAGCTTGGACTATTGAACTAAGTGACAAGTATTTGATATTCATTAAATCTTGCAAAGGTGGATTGTGCTACCACTTCCTCACATCCCTTTCCGTTTCTCCATGTACTCTTCTTCCCCCAATCCTCGATCTCTCAGTTCCCAGCATTTCTCATGGACAGAGCTGAACTGATTCTAGCTGGCATTCATAAGAATGAAGAGGAATGGAGGATACAGAGGAACTGAGGTGATTTAAACACAAAATCAGTATAATTATCTCTCCTTTCTTTCCTTCCAAATTCTACCATCCAATCATGATGTTGAACACCTCACCATGAAATTCCTAATCAGATTCCTCTTGCACCTACCAGCAACATGTCAAATAACTTGTATACAGAAACCAGTAACATGCTGCAACAGTTCTCTTTCTTTTGCCAAAAGCCACCAGAGGATGTAGTATGGTTATCACTCAAAATGGATTGACGGCAATTCAGTACCAAAACCCCCATATCCCAAAATGGTAAAGCATTTCAGGTGGATGCCTCATTGGCAAAAGACAGGAAGACATTGAAAAGAAGGAAAGCTCCAAGTTAAGGAACATGAAACAAACTAACCCCTAAACTCACTCTTGAATCACCTTAACAAACAACCATTGTACGGACTGTCCAGCCATGTGCTTTAGAAAAATATATCCACTTGTAATAACTGAAATTTTGCAGTTAATTTTTTGTCAACCAAAATATACTACCACTATCTACCAGTCTATAACAGTTGCATTCCCCTTTTTTTGTTCGATAAGTGACCATAATCATAAATCGACTGCATCTATATGGGCTAAGCTCAGCAATAGTATTTACAAGTCTTTAATAGAGTTCAGCCCCATCAGTATGATAAAATTCCACCATCATTTGTCTCTTCAAACTTGCATGTTCTAAGACAGTTGAAACATGGAAATTATAGGTCCACTGACCAGCTTGTAAAGATGGAAAAGACAAGCTTTCAGGTGCACTAACCTTTAGTGTGACCCACGAACTCTTTCACAGGAGACATTACATTCCGCATATCCCACAGCTGAAATGATAATATATTAGTCAGATATTATTACAACAAGCCCGATAAAGACAAAAGGGTAGAATTCTTACCCTAAGAGCAGGTGAACCATCTTCATCGGAAGCAACGATGAGCTGTGTGGCAACATCAGGATGCCACTGCAATACAGAGCACCGCCTTCTAACAGAATCTGTGAAACTGCAGAATTGCCCAATGCAGGTTTATTTTTTCATTATTGTTGTTACTCTTAAAATGCAGGAGAAATGTTAAACTGACAGTAACTCTTGAATATAATAACAATTAAAGCCTACATTTTATGGCCACCTGTTTACCTTATCACTGGCTTCTGCTTCTTTAAATCCCACACAACTGAAATGAGAAAATAGAACAAAGAGAGATATTATGGCAACCTTCAAGAAAAAAAGAAAAAAAATCAGGCAACTCCGCTCCTAGCTCACCAGTTGTCCCGTTAAGTGAAGTAGACGCCAATATATGCTGAACCTTGCTATTCCAAGATACATAGGAAATTTCACCTTGAGTTGATGATCCACTACCCTGTAAAAAGGAGTCAGAATCTGATAGATACCTTAAATAGAATGTCAAAATTAAGGATAACTTTTCAATAAAAAAGTAGCACCGTTATAGGGTAGGAGCAGCGGATAGCAAGAGAAAACACCACCAGATCAAAACCAGTATTAACTGAAACAAACAATAAACTAAATTATCTGCTATCATTTTAAGTCACATTTTCATTCCTCTTACACCATCAGTCCTATTATTAGTTACTTGCAAGCCACTTAAAAGAAAGCATAACTACAGAACTCAGTCAGAGACCGTCTGGTCCAACCTTAATGGGCAGATTTACCCAATGTCTGTATACTTAAGGGTTGTAGCAAAGTTCCTGCTGAAATAGCAAGGTGCACGCAAGTTGGGGCGAACCTACTGTCATTACGGAAATTGACTCACACACTCCTCCCCCCCCCCCCCCAAATATTAAGCAGGCTAAACACGTGGGAATATCTTCTTCTTTTTTTTGCTAATGGATGGCAATAGGACTCGAATTCAGAACCACTACCTACTTCCATATTATGGTCACAGCTTGAATACCTAATTAAGAGTTTATTCTTCTGAATAATGAACACTTTTATTTATTTAATTTAGGTTTGATTGTTTGAAACCCCAAAACGCCACCAAAAGAAGTCAATGTACCGATCACCAAAAAAGTGAAGCTGCAAAGCCGGAAAACGACCTCTTCTATTTCCATCAAGGATGTTAAAACTCCCGCCAGAAACTAATCCCCAACATATCCCTTTAAAACAATTAAAAAGACACTTTACATCATTGCTTAATCTCTAGATCATCCTTTTCAGTCAAGAGAATCATTAAGAATACCGTGTAGAATATTCTTAAAAATTTCTCGTCTTTCACCACATCCGTCAACCTTAAGGTGAAGACCTTAACAAGGGAAGAAAATACATGAACGGACCTACAAAAGGGTTGAATCTTAGTAGAATATGACAACAATGTCACTTTGCCACTTACAATATCACATCGCTTATCTAAATTATTTACCCACTAAATAAAAATTGAAATTCAAGGCGGACACTGCAATCATTCCACTGCAGTAACTTAGCTAACGAGGCATGCCCCTGGGGCAAAAATCCCTACAATAGGCAAGCAGACAACGAGTTGTTTCTTCTAGCCTGGATTCTGACCTTTTTTATAATGAGGAACCTAGCTTCACACCGCAGGCTATTAACCAAACACAATGACCAATTAAGCGAAGCAACGATTCTTCTCATACTAGGTTGAATTATTACCTGTTACATTGTCATAAAAAAGGTAAAACCCATAAGTCAAAACCCTCCTCGTCAGCCTCCCCACCACTCCTCATTATGTCATGCCCTCTTAGCTACCAAGAATTAAGGGGTCTCTTGACATTGCCAAATTGCAAAACTTCCCTAACTACGAATAGAGTCATTGCTCAAGGACTGTGACCACGTGTCATTGAGGTTCTTTGGACCCTTGACTTCTAAAATTGATTGCAAGGTCGCAACCAAGATGTTTGCCCATACATAATGGCAGAAAACAAACTGAGGGATGGCAAAGGACATAGAAAGGTCAGACTATGTCAGATATCAATGACAACGACAAGCCTATGAGCAACAAAAAGAGATGAAACCTTCAGAGAGTATCTTAAAAAATAGGGCATGAATGAATTTTTCAAAAGATAGCATAGTGCTCCCAAATAATTAATCTCTTAAATAGCAAATTGGAAATGATAAGGTCCAAGAAACATATAATGGAGCATCAACTTTTGGGTAATTACTTATAATCTGCCCCAACATAAAGAGGAGAAGTAATTACCGGAGAGGCATTGTGCCACCGGAACAACACTCCTATTTTCAATCTCCGTCTAGGCAACATTGTTCCTTTTTCCGGTGATTGTACCACCATTGTCGCCCTTTATGGGCATTTCAACGACCATATCAATAACTTATCCCTTCATAATTCTAACAACTTTTTTTTTATTCTCCAAAAAAACTACATCAATGATGTCCTATAGCTATGCGTCACCATACTTATATTCATTGAATGAGAATATGCTCCAGTTAATATGTGTTAGAAAAAGCACATTCTTTGCTATGCGATAACCAACAACCTTTTGATGAAAGAATACCAACACTGCTTTTTTTCCCAATGTTCACTATTTGGCTACTATTAACCATTAGAGTGACTTCGTTGATATTTCTTGCTTTCAAAATAAGCAAATTCAAGTCATCATCTTGACTCTTAGCATGTGTTTTAACAATCAAGAGAATCATAAGAATATTCATTTTATAAAAAATCATTACAAATATTAGGAGCCAGGATTAACATTATGAATACGGTGCCAAATATTTCTAATGATTGTGCAAATTAGAATCCAAGAAATATTCTTTAGTTCATGCATCTCAAACTGCTATACAAAATGCATCTAGTATGTTAACTTTTTTTTTTTAAAAAAAAAGGAGAAATCCCAATGGCCAGAGGCTGAACGTTAGAAACTCAATGGATAAGCCCACCCCTCTACTCTTCTCCACTTAAATATCAAATTGAGCTTGTCCGCGGCAAGGTTTGAACCCGTGACATGCGTCTAACCCACACATCACATGATGTGTACTTATCAATAGACCAAAATCACCGGGGCTCCATCTTGTATGTTAATTACCAGTTTGCCCCATCACATATGCTAACTACCCATTTCAACAGAAATGTTTTCTCTTCTTGCTTTCTCTTTTCACAGTAGCTCTACAGAAATTGAAATTAGCAATTGAGCACTACTTCACTGGTCGGTTTTTTTTTATGAAGTAAGAATATTATTAACAAAAAGGGCACTATTGAGCACTACTTCATTGTTCTTGTTCCTCTTTAGGTATTCCTGGCTATCATTTACCGAGAGAAACTGTTGTTACTCAAGTTACAATCAAGTATCAACAATACTAATCAATTTAAAAACCAATAAGGTATGGAGGAGCATTTCAAGGATTGGGGCATAGTGCATTATATTTGACTCGAACGAATGGCTACAGGAAAATGCAAGAAGTAATACCATTTTTCCTCAGTTATCTCCATTGCACTGTGTTGGATTTAGAGGTACAGGAGGACACTAGAATTTATAAACAAACATTGCATGAGAAATGCTAATGAAAAAATTTTAAATGTCAGATATTACATACTTTGAGGGGAGGGAAATGGCTAGGTTCTGAAGGTTTCGTGATATCCCATATACAGATTTCACCTTCATCAGCTCCAGATGCAAGGAGATTTGGAGTAAACCCATTAAACTCCAATCCACGAACCTGACAATAAGATATATGAGGATAATTTATCAGATCATCACAGGATTACCAAAAGATGTCTACAAAAAGAATAGAAGCATGCAAAGCAGCAAAATGGTAAAACTTACAGGCCCTCTGTGCCTCGACAGATTGCCGACAAGAGCACTTTCAGTTGCCTCGGACCCTTTTCTACTTCAAAGAAAATGACGGCAACAAAAATTACATAACGCAAGGTTGCAAGATCATAAAAAACATATATTTATTCAAAGCACAAATTTCAAAAAACATCATAAAATGAGTATATCTTTCCCCTATCCTCCACCAGTAAAGCATAACAGATAAGGCTTGCTACCTTTTGTACACCTTTCTCGATGCTAACTGTACACAGGAAGAGCGAAAAGAATTTTTTCCCTAGAGTCGGAGCAAATAAAGTATAGGTGAAAGAAAGACAACAAGGGCTTCAGTGAGGAAGTGGTTCTCAAAAAGAGGTTAAATTGGAAGAACCTTTATCAGGAGGGATGCAGACAGCATGTCTGCACGTTCAAGTGCTACATGTGCATGGCAGTTCATGCGGATTTTGTGCCACATCAATATATTGCCATGTACATTCTGTACTGAAAGACATGAAATCTTCAGAAAAGTAAAACCGCAAAAGTATGCCCCACTAGAAGATATTAGGGAGATAAGAAATGATTTGGTTTGGAAATTCTCTTGTCCAAGTTATGCCATCAAACACGAACTCAATCATAAAAAGTATTTCTTTTGAGACGACCTGATCATTTTGATTCCTTAACTTAAGAGTAACTAGAAACACTACTCACTATTTAGTACTGCCAGCCCAACTTCTAAACATCCCGGTTAAAAGATCCTACATATATTTTTTATAAGTTTCAAAGAACATACATTAATCACCAAGATTTTGCATTTTTTAAATTAGATAAAAATGTGATTTTATTACTAATATCTTGGAACAGAGAAATTATGGTACCAAAATCAAAGGAATCCTGTCCGTCAAAGATGCACAGAAACCTGGAACGCCAATAGCTGATCTAGTTCATTTACAGCACCACTATTTCACCCAAAGAACAAATTTTGAAAACACTAGACATTTGCATTTAGTTCAGCTATAATGTTACAGTTTGGATCGAAATAATCAGGGCGTCATACGGAAGCTAATGATTGCAAACCTTGAACAACTATAAATCAGAAGACAAAGAAAACTATATTAAAAGAAGCATAATACTATAATATGGTTTGGCCAATTGGCATACATATTGAAAACTACAATTAAAAAAACATAAAAACTATGAGAGAAAAATCTCCCCCTAAACAAACTCTATAAAGGACTACATTGTGTATGCTATTGTGTTGTTTATGAGAAGAAAAGATCTCCTATTTATAAATCCTAACAGTTACCCATCTACAAGTGGAATTCTTTGTATAGGTGTGCATATGAATCGTAAATTCATCAGACTGAGAATTAAAGTGAACTCGATCACTAACCACAAAGGAACGAAATTAAACTATCCAATTGAAGAAAACAGAGGTGGAAAACAAATATTGGAATTACGAGATCAGAGGCTTCGGATTCCAAAGTCCAATGTTGCCATCAACAAGCCCACCAGCAATGATTCCATGTGAATACTCCTCCGAATTCGACTGAAATTTCCCCCAAGACAACCGATTGAACCGCTCCGAACTCGGAATCGAACCGGCGAGAATCAATTGCCGATCATCCGATACGAAATCAACCTCGTAAATGTCGAGATTCGCAGTTGAGCTGAATGACGGATCCACCGCTCCCGCCATCGTTCCCGCCGCCAGATACGGTGCATCCGGCGCGAACGCCGCCGAAGCCGATCTGTTCACCACCTTTATGCACGCCATCGGATCAGTAAATCGAAACTGAAACTATTAAGTGGAGAAATTGTGTGTTGATCTAAGGTTAGGGTTTGAGAAATTGGGATCGAATCGAAGCTTATAGATCGAGAGAGATGAGAGAGTGTGGAGTCTCTCTCTCTGTTTATTTTTCTTTGTTTAGGGAAAAAAATTCAGATTACATATATTCTGTGCATATATAGTTAGTTCCATTTGTTTTTTCTTATTTTCCTTTTATTATTCACTTCGCTTCTGTTACTACAGCTCGATTTTGAATTGGGGAAGAAGGGTATAATGGGGATTTGTGGAAAGATAGAGGCTGATATTGGAAATTTAAGAACTTTAGATGAGGGAACTAGCTTTCGTCATAAGACCAGTCACGTGTAAAGCGTTAGTGGACGTGCTGTGAAGTGACAGGACTGCCCTGCATCTACCTAAAAGTCGGAAACTGTAACTGAAAACTAAACCAGGACATGGCTAATTTTAACCAAAAAAAAATTGTTTGAGTGCTTAAGAGAATTAAATTGTTAATTCACAATAGAAATTGGTCGAGTAAGAGAATGAGGATCATTGGATCGAGGGTATGAAGATTATTACTATATAATAAAAAAAAAAATAGAGGTCTCATTTTTGTGGTATCCAAAAAAGTTATTTCATTTATTATTTTGCCCTTACTTATATTTTTATTTTCCTTTATTCTTAGCAAATTAACTAAATGATTTTAGATATAAAAATAAAAAATTGAAATAATATAGAAGCAAACGACTTGAAAACAAATAATAATATTTGTTTGTTTGACTAACTGATTTTATAAACTACATCACTAGGAACAAAAACTTTATTTCAACAACAACAACATACTCAGTAAAATTTCACTACATGTGATCTGAAAATAGTAGAGTGTACGCAGACTTTACATCTAACTTGTTAGGTAGAGCGACGGTAAAAAAAACTTCATTTCATTGATCCTATTTTTCCATCCTATATATTTTATTTTTGTGACCCTCATTTATCAAAAATCTACACAGTTATTTCAAATTATTGACAACCTAAGAAGGTGAAATTGTATATCTTCCTTTTTATGAATCTTTTTTCATATATTAAAATAAAATAAATAAATATTTTAAAATTACTCACAAGCAAACACAACTTAAATCCGCTGGAGAAGAATTACATGTTCTTTGCGGTATTACTCCATAATATTAGAGCCTCCTTATTTTGCTAGAAAATCGGCACATTAATATATCTCCTTTCAAACATATTTAATTGTGGTCCTATCGATATACAGTAAATATATGAAATCTTCAATAATAGATTGAACCAAATGATGTTGTATCTCCTATTTATTGATAAGTTTGACCATCAGGATGCTCTCATAAAGTTTGAAGTAAGTTGCATTTTACACAAGTAACCCAACAACTGTTTTCTCTAATCGTCTCTAAAAATCTCTCTAAAAGCAGCATCTTCATATTGCGTTATTAACATTAATTTCGATGTTCATATTTATTTTTCTTGTACGGAAAAGAGATCAATCTCTAGTTTAGATTGTTTCGAAAGATGAAATATAGTAGGAAATATTCCAATATTTTCTCAAACATAATCTATTATCTAATTGTATTAAATTCAGTAGGTAGGTATTTATGTTGAATCAAAGTTCTATAGCCTGACACGATTGTCAAATTTTATCTAAAATTTTAAATATACCATAAAAAGAAAAAGGCATCCTTTGCACTAAGCTTCCACTATGTGTGGGGTCTAAAAAAGAGCCGAACATAAGAGTTTATTATACGCAGTCTTACTCTGCATTTCTGTAAGAGGTTTTTTTCACAACTTGACAGGATAGTAATTTTTTTGCTATAATTTCAATTAATCTATTCGAGCATTGACTTAGCAAAACATTAAGTTGAAAAGAACTTTCGCCATATTTGTTTAGACATTGACAAACCCTGAGATACGTGAACAATCCTCTATGTCACTACACTTTAATACTAATTCATTATCTTTCTGTTAAATCTAAGTTTTAACTTTTTGATGAACTTGATAAAGTAGTAGACGCTCTCTACAATCTTATATATTTCCTTCTTTTTTTTGCTAGTTTTATTTGATGTTCTATATTTTGTAGCAAGACTTATAATGTATCTCATTTTATATAAGTAATCACATATACATATTCATTTATAAAAGTTCCTCCCAAAATAATATCTTTTATTTAGATCTTCACATCGTAATAATGGTGTTGATAACACTTATGTAAAGGTTACTAAAAGATGAGTTCATTTAAGTTGTTTTGAAGAAGATCAAGTTAAAATTTTAAAGAAAATAAGTTGACACAATATAAATGCATATGATTCTCCTATACATTTATGTATTTTATTGTATGTATTTGGAGTATGCATCCCCAGTGTCATTTAAAATTTGTACATAATATACAATAATATGCACCTGTTGTATATATACATTATCAGTGGTGTTCTCCAAATCGCATTAGAAATTTTGACTTCATACCAATTTAAATCCCTTAAAATCACCTCAAATTGAGGATTTTAACCCCCAGATACTCAAAATCGTTGGGCTGATTACTGATGTTTATTTCTGAAAATTTTCCTTAGCACCGTAGGCAAATCTCAGTGGATTTAACATGTCAAAATCTCAGTGAAATCTTTCAAATTTAGCATTGCATTTTGGGAAAAGGGTCAAATTTGCTCATCTGTTGTGCGAAAAGGATCAATTTAATCCTCAATTATATTATCGGTTCAAAAATACCCTCGGCGTTACCTTAATGGTTCAAATATACCCCTCTTGACATCCAATCCCACTTGACACTGACATTTCGATAAGATGGACGACACATGATATGACACCTCAATGCCCCCAACCCATTTTACCCATCCCCTCCACTTGTTCTTCCGCCCCTAACATTTCCTTTTCCTGCACCGCCATTACCACCATTAACCCCTACTTGATGAGATAAATAATGATAATTAGCAGGTTTAAAATAAAATTTGTTTCTCCTTTCAGATTCCTTCCTCTTCTTCTTGTCAAACCAATTAGGAACATGGAGAATTCTACCATTTTCAGTTTCCTTTCCTTTCCTTTCTTTCCCAATATACATGATAATATCAAAGTAGGGACTAATTGAGTTAAACAGAGTAGCGTTCAGAAATTGATTAGTTTCCCTTCTTCAATTCACCATAAAAGGCCGAACGAAACCAAATGTCAAAAAGTCTAAATTTTGTTGGTAGCTGGTGGAATAATTCGGTAACTGGGTTGACGAAAAATAACAAGTTACCATTATTAAAAATATATACATTTATGTCCACTGCCTCTCTTCTGTTCCTAACAAATTGCCGATCAAATTCTTTGGTAAATAAGCAGGTTGTTTTCTATTAATGAATATAATTACAATTTGTTTCTTAAAATACTTTGTGATTTTGAGTAACTTGCGATTTGGTGTGTTCTAACTAGTTCCATCAGTTAGACAATGTTAAGGGTGGTGGAGCGAAAATAAAGGGTAATGGTGGACAATTGAAGGGGATGGATAAAATGGATTGGGCCATTGACATGAACGTCCATCTAAATGTCAGTGTCACATGAAATTGAATGTCAACCCTAATAGAACAAAAGAGAGGTATATTTAAATCATTTAAATAACAACGAGAGTATTTAAAGAGGGTAAATTTAAGAAAATTTAATCCTTTTCAAGGGTAAATTTGACCCTTTGTCCTTATATTTTTATATTACTTTGTTTTAATCTTACCTTCCGTCATACCTATGACGAGGCAGCATCGCAAATCAATAAAATTACAGGGATGTCCTTGATGTGATGATTATGAATTGGGAGGAGATCACTTATGAGCAAAAAGGGATGAAGAAAGGAATTGACCTTTACCCCCCCCCCCCCAAAAAAAGAACAGATATTGGTCAGTTTTCTATAGTTGACCGATATAACTATTGAGAGTATTGACTGTTGGAAATTTGCCTTTGGCGGGAGTTGCGACCGACCAACTTTAACGGCTTAAACACTAGTGTTACGTATGTTGGAGAATTCGGTTCTTCACACATGCATGATCTACTAAGTACGTAGATAACCGTAGGGCCAAGAATCGTCAAATTTCATTAAGAAATGAAAGAGATATTGGTCCACGAAGTGAGGTGTTTGAAGCATGGAAAGTGTGGTATTGAGTTCAATTCTCCCACATCGGTAGAGGAAGAAAGAATTGTTGTGTATATAATGCTCGAAATTGGTTTGGGGTTTGGGACCCCAAGGGGTATCCCATGTGTTTAAAGGAGGGAGGACCTAGATGTGCTTCGGTTCGGAAAGACCACACGCGCGCCGCCGCCGCCCGCCCGTCCGTCCGGTCCGGTTCCGGGTTCACGGGTTCACGGCTGTGGGCTGTGGGCCTTCTGATATTATCTTTTTGGGCCAGAGAACTTTTCAAGATGTACAGTTTAGTCCCTGAAGTTTTTCAGAAAATCAAAATTTCGACGGTCAAAACAAAAACGCCAAAGCACTCAATTCGGCCATTTATTTTGGTGAATTACTCCTCCTATAATGGCCAATTCCGTTGGTCTTTTCACCATTTAATTTGGTGGCTTTACTACCTCCATAATGGCCATTATTTGGCCAATAATGGTCTGTTATGGAGGCGAAATAAACAGCCCTCCCTCACCTATATAAACACCTCTACACCATTGTTGAGAGTCACGAAAAAATATACTAGCTATATACACGAAAATACACAAGCAAAACAGCTTTCTTCCTACACCTTCCTTGCATCATTTCTTGCTCAATATTCTTCAAGGTAGCATTTGAGTTTCCTTTGCTCAAGTGTTCCATTCTTTGTTTTTATCTTGGGAGACAAATTGTCCAGGACGTATAAAGGATACATACGGGGCAATATTGTCTTAAGGACAGAGTGCCACACTCGACTCGGCAAAAAAAAAAACAGCTTTTCATTTTCATCTTTGTAATTTTCGCTTTTCTAGTTGAATTGTAATTTCAATTCTTACATTAGCGATTGTTTGTAATTTCCGTTTCCTGCAACTTTTGTAACAAACAACAACTTAAGACAATATTTGCTTACTGAAACTGCTATAACATGGCTGGAAATATGTCCGATGTTGCTGCTACTGCTGCTGCCTCTCGAGGCAATGTTGTTGCCTTCCCTACCAATGCTGCGCCATCTTGCTCAAGGCGATAACACCGCCGCCTTTGCTCGCTTCTGCCGCGTCGCCATCGCTCAAGGCAGTAACACCGCTGCCTTCCCGGCTACTGGAGCTCCACCCTCTTCTTCACACCACCATGATCGCCCTGAAAAATTCATGGGATCAGAATTCAAAAGATGGCAGCAAAAGATGTTGTTTTACTTAACAGTTATGGGCATGGCCCGGTTCCTTACGGAAGATCCTCCACAAGCTGGAGATGAAATGGACTCTTCGCCCAATGAAACGGGTGAAGGGGGCCTTGGTATCCATGTCATTAATGGCATGAAGATGGCTCGTGACGCATGGAATCATAGCGATTTCATGTGCAAGGGACTATATACTGAACTGCTTAGCAGACCCTCTCTACACGGTCTATTGCACCGTTGGCACTGCCAAAGAGTTGTGAAAAAGCGCAAAAGAAGTACAACGCACAAGATGCGGGTACTAAGAAGTTCATCGTTGGGAAATTTCTAAAATTCCAAATGGTGGACGAGAAGACAGTGATGTCCCAAGTCCAGAATTTCGGATGATTCTACATCACCTGGATTTGGAAGGACCGAAACCAAACGAGCGATTTTTGATTGCATCGCGATTGAGAAGTTACCTCCTTCATGGAATGAGTTTATGAGTTACTTGAAACTCAAGACAAAGGAGATGACCTTTGAAGAGCTTGTTATCAAACCGCAAATCCGGAAGATAATAAGAAGACCTTGCCAAAGGGTAGACAACCTCGCCGAGGCGAAGGCGAATCGGGCGAGGCCAAAGGGAACTCAAGCAAGAAGCGGAAGTTCCGTAAAGACGGAAAAGCCCCCGCAGAGAGATGTTCGAGAGGTAATTGTCATCACCGTGGGAAACCCGTCATAGGATCAAGGAATGCCGCAAGCTCAAGACGAGCAACAACGAAAAGCCAAGTCAAAAGGCAAGGCTCAAGCAAACGTCGTCAAGGACACGCTCTGGGATGACACGATCGAGGAATTCTCTCAGCGGTGGTGCTAGAAGCCAACTTGGTGGAGAATCCGATGCGATGGTGGGTGGACACGGGTGCAACAAGACACATCTGTTCCAACAAAGATGCCTTCTCCACGTACACTCCGGTCTCCGACAAGAAGTCGTTCATGGGCAACAACGCTTCCTCGGACGTGCTAGGGGTTGGAAAGGTGGTCCCGAAAATGACTTCCGACGAAGGAACTCACTCGAAGGAAGTGATGCACGTCCCGATATTAGAAGAAATCTAGTTTCGGACCTTTATTGGTTAATGCTTTGGTTTTAGGCTAGTGTTTGAATCAAATAAATTTGTACTCACTAAAAATGGCACATTTGTGGGGAGGGGCTTCGTCTGTGAAGGCCTCTTCAAAGTGAATGCCATGTCTCGTATTGCGTCAAGGAAATAAAGTTGAGTCTTCTTCTTATTTGCTTGAGTCTTCTAATTTATGGCATCATAGATTAGGACACGTAAACTACAAGTCTATTTAAAGGCTGGTAAAGATGGAGTTGTTGCCTTCTATCGACATAAACCCTCAATATAAGTGTGAGGTGTGCGTAGAGGCAAAACTCACCAAGCTTCCTTTTCGATCCGTCGAAAGGAATACCGCTCCTCTAGAACTTATTCACACGGATATATGTGATTTGAAGTTTGCACAAACTAGAGGGGGGAACAAGTACTTTGTGACATTTATAGATGATAGCACAAGGTATTGTTACCTTTACTTGTTGAAAAGTAAGGATGAAGCCTTTGAAGCGTTCCGACGTTACAAAGCAGAAGTTGAGAATCAACTTAGCCTACGGATTAAATCCATTCGTAGCGATAGAGGGGGAGAATATGTAGCGCCTTTTGAGGAATATTGTGCCCAAGAAGGCATTATTCATCAAACGACGGATCCATACTCACCTCAATCAAACGGTGTGGCGGAATGTAAGAACCGCACATTAAAGGAAATGATGAATGCCTTGCTTATCAATTCCGGACTTCCCCAAAACATGTGGGGAGAAGCCGTCCTTACCGCTAATACGATTCTGAACAGAGTCCCACATAAGGGTAAGGACAAAACTCCATATGAATCATGGAAAGGAAAGAAACCCACCTACAAGTATTTTAAGGTGTGGGGTTGTCTGGCAAAGGTTGAAGTACCTAAGCCAAAGCAGGTCAAGATTGGGCCTAAGACTGTAGATTGCATATTCATCGGATATGCAAATAACAGTAGTGATTATCGCTTCTTAGTGCATAAGTCGATATTCCGGATATCCACCAGGGTACAATAATGGAATCAAGGAATGATCTATTCTTTGAAAGTACCTTTCCTAGAAAGGAGAAAGACATAACCTCTCGCAAGCGAAGTTATGCACAAAGCTCTCAAGAACCGGAGTCCTTGACGCCCGGATCTAAATGGTTCGATCTAGCGAATCTCGAGGTGGTGAACATCCGGAATCTAGTGTTCCGATTCTCGAACTTGGAGACTCCGAGAGATGGATCTAAGGCGAAGTAAAAGGGCCGGGAAGGATAAATCCTTCGGTCCCGACTTTGTAGCTTATATGGTTAATGATGAACCTAGGACTATTGCTCGGGCGTTGTCAACTCCGGAAGCACCGCTCGGAAAGAAGCTATTGAGAGTGAAATAGGCTCAATTCGCATAACCATACGTGGGAGTTGGTTGATCTTCCTCCGGAAATAAACCGTTGGGGTGTAAGTGGATACTCAAACGGAAATACAAAGCGGATGGGTCTATAGACAAGTACAAAGCTAGGTTGGTAGTCAAGGGCTATCGGCAAACGAAGGCTTTGACTACTTTGATACCTACTCCCGGTATCCCGGATGACATCCATACGGGTATTCATTGCGATCGCAGCTTTGCGTGACCTTGAAATACACCAAATGGACGTCAAGACACCTTCCTAAATGGTGATTTGGAAGAAGAAATATATATGGACCAACCCAAGGGGTACGTGGTTCAAGGACAAGAGAAGAAAGTCCGTCGACTTGTCAAATCTCTGTACGGGCTGAAACAAGCCCCGAAGCAATGGCACGAAAAATTTGATAGTACTCTACTATCGAAGGGTTTCGCCATTAATGAGTGTGATAAATGTGTCTACATGAAAGGTAACTCTGACTCGTTTGTTATGATATGCATGTATGTAGACGACATGTTAATCACGGAAGCGATCCCTAGGGTCATCCTAGAGACTAAGAACATGTTGAAACAATGCTTCGACATGAAGGATATGGGTATCGCAGATGTCATCTTAGGGATTAAAATCTCTAAGACGTCGACGGGCTAGTCTTATCTCAGTCTCACTACATCGAGGATGTTTTGAGAAAGTTCGAGATGTTAGACAGCTTCACCGATAAAGTCACCAATGGATTCAAATCACAAGCTTGATAAAAATCTTGGTGCACCCGTATACCAGGAGCGATATGCACGGGTGATCGGTAGTTTGATGTATATAACAAACCGCACCCGACCCGATATTGCTTACGCAACAATAGATTGGCTAGGTTCACCCTTAATCCAAGTGATAATCACCGGAAGGCGTTGAATCGGGTATTACAATACTTGAAATACACGTTAAATTATGGGTTACACTATTCGAGATATCCAAATTGTACTAGAGGGGTACAAAGGTGATGCAAATGGATATCGATATAGAGAACACCAAGTCCACCAGCCGGGTATGTATTTACAATTGGTGGTGGGGGCCGTGTCTTGGAAATCCTCTAAGCAAACTTGCATCGCCCGATCCACAATGGAATCGGAGTTTATCGCTTTAGACAAAGCGGGAGAAGAAGGTTCGAGTGGCTTCATGGCTTGGCTTTAGAGGATGTTCCGTGTTGGAACAAACCCGTACCTTCGGTAATGATCCACCGCGACGATCGGTCGGCTCTAGGAAGGGCACGGAATGCTATGTACAACGGCAAGTCTCGTCATATTCGACGGAGGCATAAGACCGTTAGGCAACTGATCACCACGGGTATAATATCCATTGATTACATTAAATCAAAGGATAATATAGCAGACCCATTGACAAAGGGCTTACCCAAAGATCAGATGACTTGCCTGTCTAGGGGAATGGGCTTAAAACCCAAAATATAAGGATTGATACAGCGGTAACCCAAACCTTACTAACTGGAGATCCCAGTAATTTGGTTCAATGGGAAAACTAAGTTGTAAAGGTTCAGTTGATCGCTTCGGTGGAAGTATGAGCACTTCGGATAGTGATTTCTGAAAAGAAACACCAAATCCAAAGCCGTTCCCGCGATAGACTTTAAGTGCTATCTGCAGTGTGGGTAAAGGTTAAGTTTTCAAAACCTGTAATGCTCCTCAACAGTTGAGGTTAGGTTTGGGAAACTTTTAATGGTTCCTAACACTTGTGAAGTGGGGTATAGCAGGATACCTTGTAGGAGACCACCTATTTAAGTGCGAGGACGGGCCGCCTCAAAATGAACGCACTTAAGAATCCAAGACGTTGTCCATGGCCAAAACGGACAAAACATTACGAAGAAGAGAGTAAGGGAATTTGTTGTGTTGGTACCATTGACTTGGCTTACACTAAACACTGACGGTTCAAGACATCACGTTCACCGCGCAGTAAGTAAGTCCGATGGTATTCAGCTATGGAAGGTTCAAAGCTGAAGCTACCTCTCCTTATGCAACATCGGTCCGCTGAAATATTGCTGGAAATGGAAAAGGCACCATGTGAGTGCGCCAAAATCTCTTTCAAGAGGGGATTGTTGGAAATTTGCCTTTGGCGGGAGTTGCGACCGACCAACTTTAACGGCTTAAACACTAGTGTTACGTATGTTGGAGAATTCGGTTCTTCACACATGCATGATCTACTAAGTACGTAGATAACCGTAGGGCCAAGAATCGTCAAATTTCATTAAGAAATGAAAGAGATATTGGTCCACGAAGTGAGGTGTTTGAAGCATGAAAAGTGTGGTATTGAGTTCAATTCTCCCACATCGGTAGAGGAAGAAAGAATTGTTGTGTATATAATGCTCGAAATTGGTTTGGGGTTTGGGACCCCAAGGGGTATCCCATGTGTTTAAAGGAGGGAGGACCTAGATGTGCTTCGGTTCAAGGAAAGACCACACGCGCGCCGCCGCCGCCCGCCCGTCCGGTCCGGTTCCGAGTTCCGGTTCTCGGGTTCACGGGGCCGTGGGCGTGGGCCTTCGATATTATCTTTTTGGGCCGCAGAACTTTGCCGGAAGTACGCTTTGGACCGAATTCTTTCGATGTACGCTTTGGTCCCGAAGTTTCAAGATGTACGTTTAGTCCCCGAAGTTTCAAGATGTACGAGTTTGGTCCCCGAAGTTTTTCGAAAAATCAAAATTTCGACGGTCAAAACAAAACGCCAAAGCACTCAATTCAGCCATTTATTTTGGCTGAATTACTCCTCCTATAATGGCCAATTCCGTTGGTCTTTTCACTATTTAATTTGGTGGCTTTACTACCTCCATAATGGCCATTATTTGGCCAATAATGGCTGTTATGGAGGCAGCTAAACAGCCCTCCCTCACCTATATAAACACCCCTACACCATTGTTGAGAGACACAGAAAATATACTAGCTATATACACGAAAATACACAAGCAAAACAATTTCTTCCTACACCTTCCTTGCATCATTTCTTGCTCAATATTCTTCAAGGTAGCATTTGAGTTTCCTTTGCTCAAGTGTTCCATTGCTGTTTTATCTTGGGAGACAAATTGTCCAGGACGTATAAAGGATACATACGGGGCAATATTGTCTTAAGGACAGAGTGCCACACTCGACTCAAAAAACGAGAAAAACAGTTTTTCATTTTCATCTTTGTAATTTCCAGTTTTCTAGTTGAATTGTAATTTCAATTCTTACATTAGCAGTTGTTTGTAATTTCCGTTTCCTGCAACTTTTGTAACAAACAACATTGACATGGTCCACACGTGTGAACTCATAATTCATCGAAGCCATAACAAATTCTATGGACACTTAAGCACGTATGAGACAATCCGATAAGAGTTTTCAAAAAAAGAGTTCGAATTTCTATTAGAAATAAAAAATAAATACTCCACTACTGATGACTTGCTGGAAGCTTGAATAATCTTAATTAAAAGCTACATTCAAACTCAAATTGAAAACCCAAAAACCCAATTCCCAAAAAATTCAAAATTAGCCTCTTAGATCCGAATTGAAATGCGGTCATGCGTGAAGAATTTAATGCTTTAACGAAACATCACACTTGGAATCTGGTTTCGAGGCCAGATAGGGCTAATGTGATTAGATGTGTGTGGCTATTTCGTCACAAAAATCAAAGACAGTGGTGATCTTGAGTGCCATAAGGCGAGACTTGTGATTAATGCTACCGGTGAGCAAGAGGGTATTGATTGTGTTGAGACATTTAGTCCGGTGGTTAAATCAGCCACTATTCGCATGGTTCTGAGCATAGCTATGAGTAAGCACTGGCTTATCTGTCAGGTTTTGTCCATCCAGAGGCTCCTCATTACGTCTGTCGTCTTCGTAAGTCACTATATGGTTTGAAACAGGTCCCAAGGGCGTGGTATGAGCGCTTTGCTACTTACATTATGCAGATTGGGTTCATATGCAGCAAGTGTGATCATTCTCTATTTATCTTTCATCGAGGTAATAACATTGCATATTTGTTATTATACGTGGATGATATGTTCTAACTGCCTTTTGCCTATTCTGATGTGTTGAAAAATAAAATCATTGCTCTGCTCAAATCCGAATTTGCTATGACCGATTTGGAAAAATTGAGTTACTTTCTGGGGATTTATGTGACTAGATCTACAGATACTATGTTCATGTGTCAGCGTAAGTATGCAGAGAAAATTGTGTACACAAACAAAATGACAAACTGCAAGATCATACATACTCCGGTCGACTCGAAGTCGAAACTCAATGTTGTTGATGGTGATCCAGTGTTCGATTCCACTCTTTATCGGAGTCTTGCAGGTGCGCTTCAATATCTTACATTCACCAAGTTTGATATTGCTTATGTTATTCAATATGTGTGTTTGTTTGTGCATGTCCCAGGGAACCTCACTTTACAGCTCTTAAACGTACCACGATACGTTAAGGGCACTCTTGATTATTGCATCTCTACCCCTCTGCATCGACCAGGTTGATATCGTATACGGAGGCCGATTGGGCTGTCCGAACACCCCTCTGCATCGACCAGGTTGATATCGTATACGGATGCCGATTGAGCTGTCCGAACACGCGGGAGATAATCTCATTTCGTGGTCTGACAAGAGGCAAGTCACTCTATCCCGATCGAGTGTAGAAACAGAATATAGAGGCGTTGCAAACGCGATTGGTGAAATCGGCTGGCTCCACAACCTTCTCTTTGAGTTTCATTGTCCCTTGCGTAAGGCGTCTATGATTTACTGTGATAAACATATCTGCAATTTAGTTATCTCATAACCCCGCTCAGCATCAGAGAACCAAATACATTGAGATGGATATGCATTTTGCTGTGAAAAAGTTGCTATATGTCATGTTAAGATGTTGCATGTGCATTTTTCGTTTCAGTATGCATATATTTTCACAAAAATAACATTAACATATATACGCTATATATTTTATAATTAATAGTAGTGTATAATTATAATAAATATAGGATCCTTGTTCAATTAGAATTCAACATTATATAATGAGAAATACTTCCACGGGAGATTACAAAAATCTTACATAAAAAAACTCTCACCAAACGAGAGAGAGAGAGAAAAAAGCGCTTCCTTTACGCTTTGGCAATGTTGGCGTTGTCATGTTTTCCCAACTCGACAGGAGGAATGTGACGATCAGAAGGAAACTTGATGCGGCCAATGGAACTTTGAGGGACCAGCTTCACATTCTCACAATTGCATATCTCAATCATGAACCCATCTGGGTCCTTAAAGAAGAGTTGATCGATGGCTGCTCCTTCTTCTCCTCCTACCGTTCTCTTTAGATACTTTATGTTGAATTCCTCCAACCTTTGCACCATTCCCTCCATGTCTTCACTCTGCATAAAACCACAACTTAGTATCATGGATATTCTTGTGAATTTCCCCCCTTCAAGTGCTTAAATTGCACTGCACACAAATTAATAGTATCAAAGTTTGCTATAATATATATATTGGGCTTCCAATATTTCATTTTCGGAGAATGTTGAAAACTTGTGGAAGATGGACGGGACGGAAATGAACTATGAGCCCATCCCATTTGTGGATTAAAATAGCTAACAAGCCCAATGCTCTGTAGTTCAAGGTCTAGATAGTGTCAACCAATTAATATGGCTTGTGAGCTAGTACAACAATTATTAGGAAATAATCGAGTCAAGGTTGTAGCTATGAGTGTTAATTAGGAATGAAAGTGGTTTGACACATGAGCTTCTATAAGTGTTTCCGTTCCCCGAACGGATGACGAATTTTTAATGTACTCGAAAAAACTTTTATTTTATAAATAGGTAGTTATATATATATATATATATATATATATGTATATAGATAGTTACTCTCCGAATATGCCTAAGCACTAGGGATTTAGAAAAACATTTTCAAAAGAGTTCCTTCACTTCTGGACAAAAGTCGATTTGCTTTACTTTATCTCAAGTACTCAACTATTTAACTTCTTAATCAACCAATGCTTTAAACTTTTTATCAATAACAACCCAATTTGTTAGTATATTATTATTATCTATCTTCAATAAATATTCCTTACCAAATTCCATCAAAAAAAATATTTTCATGAAATATATCATTTTCCAAAGAATATTAAAAAAAAAAAAACACGCCACAACCCTAAGATATTGCCAAATTAAAACTGATCCTCATAAAACAAAAAAGAGGCTACCAATTAAACACGAAGGGAATAAAAATTAACCTGGAAGGAAATATGGTTGTCCATGGGGTCGAGGTTATCAGTATCATTAGGCAATCTATCTTCATCTTTATCATGAACCAAATGAATCCCAACGCCATAATTGAACAGCCAAGCTCCATCGAAATCGAAAGCTTGCGGCCTCTCAATTAATACGAACCCAAGTACTTTAGTGTAGAAATCCACCGATTTTTTCACGTCCTTGCAAAGTCTCGACACGTGGTTCAACGCCATTAATGGAATTTCGTCATTCTTCTTCTCTTCGTCTTCTTTTTGTTCTCTATTTTCTTCTTCTTGCTCATTTTTCCTTTCTGCTTGCCTCTGCATTTTTTGGTATGTGGAGAGAAATTACTATTTGAGGAATGAGAGTAAGTAGATGTAGGCTGAAATTAACTAAGCTACTCTTAATGGAGCTCTATCAATGGCGGTAGCTGAAATTTTTGGGTGGTGACACGTTGGTGATTTTTGCATGAGGGTGGCGTACGTGTGATAATGAACAAGCAAGGGTGACGCGTGTTACCTATGCCAAACTTAATGAAAATTTAGGACTATACCTTAACATATGTTTAAATTATTTGTCCTTTACATTACAATACTCCATATAGGATTTTAGAATTTCTTGTATCATTTAAATTTTGAGAAAAAAAGAAAGCATTGAGTTTAATCCTGGTAGGAAATAATAATAAAAGAAATATTTGTTATGATTGATACGGGTTAACATGCCAGGCACATTAAAACATGATTTTTAAATATTGATTGATCAAAATATTTTTTAAATATTGAATGATTTTTTATTATTTATATTAATTTTACTATAAATTAGGAGATTATTTTGGTAAAAAGAATATAAATAGAATTTTAAAGAAATACTACCTCGAATGAAATAGACTTCTTATTTGAAAACTGTAAAAAAAAAAGTTGTCCTTTTTAAAAATTGTATAGGGATATTGGAAACCTTATGGAATTTGAGTACATGTCAGGGAAGAATTACAGAACTTCTATTTTCTCAAAGACTGTAATATTTGAATGAAAATAAAAATTATATTGGCAAATCATTAATCAAATAGTGGATAGAATCCAAGAATCAACTTGAAGTATATAAATTTTTTGGTAACAAAAAGTCGAGTGTAAGATTATGAGTGGTTAACAAAGTTGAAACAATGTCTAAAAGTAATTATTATAATAATCTGTTTGATCAGATTTTTGAGAAGCATAAAAATGTTGTTTTTTCTAGAGAGTTGAGGTATTTGGCCAACCTATTAGAAAAAACGTATATAAATGTTTTTAAATAGTAGCAAAAGTTATTTTTCGGAAGCTGGAAAAAGTAGATTTTTCCCTGAAAAACTTTTGAAACCGAATAAATCTTATTTGTAGGCTCCAATTAATAAAAGGCTCTGATAGCTAAAAATTATATTAGTTATATTCAGAGTTTAAATTAGAATCTAATATGAAAATTTAAGAGACCTACACTACTTACGAACCTTCCTAATACTACTATTTAGGAATTAAATTGTTCAGAAAAATAATAAATGAGAACATCAATTTCAAAATTGTATTAAGTACATATAATTCTATATTATAGTAGTAATATTTTGTAACTTATAAATAAATGTACATAATTACAAATAATATTTTTACTATGATTGAGACTGATTGGAAATAACATGCAACTGCACGTTTATAGAGACTAGTATATTTAAAAACTATAAAAAGAACTATAAATTACAACAATTAACAATATAAATATTAAAAACACGTAAAAATTTACGATCAACAAAAAATTCGTTTTAACTTTTAAAATTCGAAGAATCCCACGTTAATTGAAACGACAGGCAAAGAGGGGATAATGAGACTTATAGGCCCATTAATAGGATAGGAGCATATACTTTGAGCATGTTTACTAACAACGAAATATCTTTGTTATATATAATAGTTCAGAACTATATGTATCAAAGATCAAATTAAACTTGTTTTTATTTTATTTCTAATAGTTCAGAGAGCATTTTTTTCATTTTGTGTTTCTTAAATTAACAAGATACATAATTTTTGTAGACATTCCACATTTATATAGAAATAAAAATGTATTACAAGAAAGTAAATAAAAGTAATTAGGGTGATTCTTAAAAATGATAAATAATAATAGTTGATAGAAATTTGTGGAGAATAATTAACGTTTGTACTCCTTATGTTTTAATTTATATGATATTTTTAGCACATTTCTATCATAAAAATATTATTAAAATTTTAATTTTATATTTAATAAAATAATTTATAATCACACATATATTTATAATATATTTTAGGTTATACACAATTAGCTAAATTGGAATGGAGAAGGTTAAAAGTGTCACATCATGTTTCGTGACTGGTGCTTTTTTTGTTGTGTTTTGCTATGATGAAAAATGTTATGCCTCAAGCAAAAAAGACTTGGTTACCTCAAAATTTAGGAAATATTTCCCTCCAGATAAAATATTTTTTTATTATAATGAATAAAAAGATTCCATTATTAATATTTTAGATTTTTTTGGTGTTTTAATGAACTATTTTTTTTAAATAAGATATATTTTAATTGGACGTCAAAGGAGATGTCTCATTCGTTCAAAACAAAATAATTTATTATTCCGTTCATTACCATATCTCCTTCTCACATTTTCCCTTAGTTTTTATTATTAAAATTCAATTAAAGAGTATAAATGTTTCCCCATTCCTATTCATTTCCGTAAAATTAAAATAATAATGAGAATTACACCTTTAAAAGTTATAACATCCTCAAATTATATTAAATTTACAACAAACATCTCGTTATCAGCGTCGTCAAGAATTTTATTTAAAAATATAAAGCCATTTAACCTTGTAATATTTAGAAAATATTTTTTACCATCACACAAAAATATTTTTTCAAGAAATTTGGTAAGATAACTTTGGGTACATTCAAACATACAGTGTACACAGACCTTAACTCTATATTGGTAGGTAGAACGACTGTTTTCGAGAGACTCTCGGCTCAGGACAAGCACAAAAGAAAGAAAAGTCAGACCCGATAAAAAAATTTAAAGCAGTAATACAATATTGTTTCCAAACATGAATATGTCGTGATAGCGCATCGTGAAAAAAAACATCATTCAAACATACTAATTTTTTAATATTTATGTTCCCAAAATAATTTTTTATATATTATAGTTAAGTTTAAAAAATTGACTTGTAACTATATTTTAAAGTATTTTCTTTGTGAAATCTAACATTTTCCAAATAAATAAATATTGAAAAATAACTTTCAAAAAATAAAAAAAATTAAGTTTACTAGAAGGTTGGCGAAGTCAACTACCAGAAGCGACGCATCTTGTCCCTCTCCAACAGCTCCACACACTTCAAACCAGAGCGGAAACCATCGAGAAACTGAAAAAAGAAATGATGTTGAGAGACGTGTCATGTTGCAATACATACAATTACGGTGACGCTCTTTACTGGGATACTCGGTATGTACAAGAAGCAGACTGTGGTTCCTTTGATTGGTACCAACGTTACTCTGCTCTTCGCCCTTTTGTCCGCCACTATGTAACTACCTCCTCTAGGGTTCTCATGGTTGGCTGTGGCAATGCTGGTAATCCTTCTATTTCAGCTAAAAATATTTCAACCTTTTGTGGATTTACTTCAATTGTTTTAATTCTTTTGCTTGAATTTACTTCTCAATTAACCCTGATGTTAAGATTGTCTTGTTTAATGTGAGCTTAGATTGGCTTAAATTTTTTCCTTAAGTTGTTTTGTTTTGTAGACAGATATGTGATTCTTGAAGAAATTTATCTCAATTGCCATTTTGGGATACTCTGGTCTGAGCTTAATCAAGAATTTGATCTTTCTTTAAAAGAAAATCTTTGATTTATGGCTTTGTTAATACATTGTTGTGTGATTTTTGAAGAAATTCATCTCAACCCCCATGTTTTTTTGATAAGGTTCAACCCCCATATTGATGTTTCCTTGTTTAATATGAGCTTAGGCCTTAGGATTTGCATTTTCCTTTACGTTATCGGTTGGTTTGCTTTGATCTCTACCTGGTATGTGATGCTTCAAAGAATTCTTGAAGAAATTTATATCAGTTGGCCCCTGCTTTAGAGATTTTCTTGCTTTAATTTAGACTTAAAAGTTTGCATCTTTTGTTGAGTGTTTCATGTGATTAGCTTTGTTTTTCGCCTAATTTCCTGATGCTTCAAAAAATTCTTGAAGAGATTGGTGATTTTTAGTTTTTTTATTTTAGATCGGAGGATCGGTGTTTAGGAAGGAAGCTTGTTGCAGGGATTTTCTTGCCTTTTTGAGCCTAAAGTTTTCATTTTTATAGATTTTAATGGTTTGCTTTGTTTGCGACCTGGATATGGGATACTTGAAGAAATTTATCTCAATTTGCTCCAAGCCAAAGCTCTCTGTTGGATGCCTAAGTATTTTATAAAGTGTGAAATGTTGTAATAATCATGTTTGACAGATGAAAATCACGCTTTCTCTGGTATTTTGCATATGCTATTCAGTAGTGTATTAAGGATTTCATGTATTTACTGAGATCAAGCGATCTTTTTTTGTTTTTGGTTCAGTGATGTCGGAGGACATGGTTAAGGATGGTTATGAGGAAATAGTAAATGTCGATATATCAACAGTGGCTATTGATATGATGAGAAGGAAGTATGAGGACGTTCCGCAGTTGAAATGTATGATAAACTTCTAAAATCTGATTTAGAAAGCTTTTTACAATTCTGGTGGGATAAATCTTTGTTATAAAGTTTCCCTTATGTAACTGAACAGACTTGCAAATGGATGCCAGAGATATGAGCTTCTTTCCTGATGAATCATTTGATGCTGTCATTGATAAGGGTAATGATATCGTCCTTTATCATGTGCTATTGTTAATTATTTTCCATTCACTTACTATCTTTTCTTCTCTGCTTTCTGATCTTTTGTGGGACTATCTGGTCATTACTGTAACAGGAACCCTTGATTCATTAATGGTTAGTTGCATCTCCCTCTCTCTCCAACCTCTTCAAGTTTGTTGGATGTGCTAACTGATTCTACACTCTTTCAGTGTGGTACCAATGCTCCAATTTGTGCTGCACAAATGCTTGGAGAAGTGAGCAGGTTGGAAACTCTATGGTGTATTATCATGTTTCTTTGTAGTTTTGCGTTTGATTCACTTCCTTTTCTCCTCTGCTGCCTAAAAATATTGTTCTTTTGACGAGTAAGAACTTATGACAATTGTCTTTTCATGTGTAGGCTTCTCAAAAATGGAGGTGTTTATATGTTGGTAACTAGAGGGCCAAATAGATTCATATTTGTAACTTTTACGGTATATTTTGAAACACTAAATAATTGTTTTTTTTGCTTTGTGTAGATAACATATGGAGATCCTACAGCAAGGATGTCTCATCTGAATCGACCAGTGTTTAACTGGAAAATTGAGTTATACATCATACGTAAGTTTTTGTTGCAAGTCATGCCAAAATTGCTCAGTGTATTATGCGAGATTATTAGACTACTACTTGATCATTGCAATATCATAGATAAATATGACTAATCTTTGGTTTACATGTGGTATCCTTTGTTAGAGATTTGTGAATCTATCTTTAGGCTATGTTAAAGTCAATAGAAAGGCTTATTTGAACCTATACATGCATACTAGTTTTAAATTTAAACCTGAACACATAGGCAGACCTACATAGTTTAGTTTCTTCTTTTTGTTTGGTTTTGGGTTTAGAAAGTTTAATACTAATTATTTTCTTCTTCAAAATATACGTGAGATAGAAAAATAACGGAGTCTATATTTGAGAAATGAATATAAGGGAAGGTAAAGAATGCTTTTTAGTTAAATTACTTGAAAAATTCCTTTTATTTTAGCCTGAATAGCTTTTAAAATAAGTTTTACAATTTTCTTGACAAGTCTAACTTTTGAAATAACTTGTTTTTTTAAATCAGGAACTTCTGAAATAACTAGTGCAATTTTTTTTACAAGTATTTATTATTTAGTGTAGCATACTTAAATGATGTGTTATAACAATATTATTAGGATGTGCAATAGCAACCGTCCTAATCCCAATATCTATTTAATTAGGGGTAGTTTAGTTTTAATTAGGGGTAGTTTAGTCAAATTACCTATTTTTGTCTAGGAGTTAGCATTTTCTTTAGGGGTGTGCAAATGGTTAAGTGGAAACTCTTTTTGATCCGGAGGGAGTATACTTTAGCTGACATTACAAGGTGTAGATTTTAAGTTCGAGTCTCAGATAATTTTTGAAATTGCACTAGTCAAAAGATGTCATCTCAGTCACTGATCATGAAGTACTCCTATTCCATTGGCTGACATTGTTATATGTGGAGACTAAAAGAAAAAATGTTTAGATGGATTATTTAATTAACTCGTACAAGTGTTATGTCATAATTTGTGATGTGAAAGTAGAATAGTGAAAGGATGTCATGGCAAGTTTCAAAAAAAATATATATATATTTGTTTGAATTGTTAGCCGGAAGGAAAGAGATCAGAAGTTTTCCTGGACAGACTGCATAAAACTTGTACAAATTTTAAGGCAGTTAAAATTGCATTTAGCGCAATTGTTCACTCTCAAATGCTTATGTTGATATTTGCATATTTTAGCCCTTCTTTGGGGCTAGGGTACAGGTGAATCATCATTTCGGTCACCCTCATTCATCATAGCTATAAATCTTTTTAGCTCGCATCATTCATGAAAGGAAAAAGGAGAGTAATTCTTTTCCTTTTAGATCCGTGCTTGCAGATGGAATTCAAGCACATTAACAAGTAGAGTCCATAAAGTGTGTTGAGCTGCAAAAATTGATTTAAGTGGGTAGTATTTGTTCGGAAGGAGCTTTTAGGACACAAATCTGGCTTGTATTGGTTAGATAAATGCCATGACTCAAATCAAACTGGGATCCTTGAGTGGCACATAATGGGCTTAATTCCCAATAAGTAAACTAACTTATCTTTGGCAAAAACTCTGGACATGCATCAACAAAGTTCAACTATCTGCTTCGTATAAAATTATCATGCACATGCAATGGTTTAGTCTTTAACTATAACATAAAAAACCATTGTGGAGCTATTACGTTTCTTATAACATAACTATAGTCCTTGATCTTGTCAAGCAGAGCATAGAGCCCTCCAGCATATCTGAAAAGACATAAGCTGTTCTAAACAATTAAAGGAAAGGAGTTAACTTCTCAGCTCCACCAAAGTAAGTATATGGGTTCGCCTGTCAGCTACTACTGAATCTGAAACACTAGAAGTAAGGAGTGAGTCCACCGACTCAATATTTACCACTCCAAAAAAAAGGAGGATTGAGTCCACTAACTCAGCAAGTGACAAGCTACAACTTCCAGAACATGCATTCTATCAAATTCAAGTATAAGGACACATAGTACTACAATTATATCTTCTGAGCACACATTTTAGTCAAAAGGATAAGTCAAGCTCATGTCTATCTCAAGAACTGTTAAGTTTCTCCATTTCTTTTCTCTTTTACTCTTTATTGAAACCAGTTTTATAGTTTCTCTTATGACTAAGGGACTATACTTCTAATCTATCTATGTACTACCTCACCCCTTTGGATAAGGATAGAAACTCTCGTACTGGTATCATATACGCCGCAATTCCCTTCGGAAAAGCTGTGTTGATAAGGTACTATTTTTCTATGCGTGACCTACACAGTCACTATATTTCTTTGGCTTCCTTTCAAAGCCTTTCTCACACCGTTCTTATTATATTTGTTCTTTATATAGAATATCACTTGTTTTTACATACACTTTTTGATAATATGCATCAGGAGTCGAAACATGCTTTAAACTTACAATGAACAATTAGAAACATGTTCAAACAAAGGAATCATACATATACTCATAATAGCTTACAACACAATTCTAATTCATCATGGTACTCATGAAAGAATTTCAAGCATTTCATCGAAGCATATTATGTGCATACACACGCTACAGGCTTGTCGGGTCTATGGAATTTAACGAGTCTTTCTTAAAGTGGTCCTAAACTTTGAAATCTCATCATTCATCTCAAAATTTGCTGGATATGGAAAACTAAACTATAATTAAAGTCATCACTTGCCTTCGGTCCTCAACTTTTTTTAACCTTGATTACCCCGCGTATTTCTATATAATGCTTTCAGAATCTGTTCAGAACTATAAAAATATGGTAATCTGTCATTAAATTTACTCCAATCCAATCTTGGTCACATTTTATTCCTGACAAATCAGCCCACATATTACTTATGCCCATTTTGGAGTAATGAACATGAATCTGACGAGATCCCTTGGAATTCACCAAACATGACATAAGTTAGGGTTGGGTTTTACATTGACTGCTTAGAGATCCTTTGGGAACTGTTGGGTCTCCTCTTTAGTATCCCCAATGAGTTGTCATTGAATTTATGCCTCCAAATACCCTATAATGAGTAAGACAAATACAATTTGTACGCAAGAGGTTAAAACAAAGTCAAAGGACTAAAAGCGCAGTTTCATGACTTGTAACTCTGTTCACCAAGGCTAGACTAGGTTAGATGGGAAGAAATCACCTAGTGTTTTTGTCTTTGCTGGGATTTGGACCTGAGAACCTCATGGTTCTCAACCCACTTCATTGACCACTAGACCATACCCTTGGGTGCTTCTACTATGGTCACATTGGTTCTACTATGACCACAATGGTTCAAATTGTTTCTCTTACACTTATGAACTGCAACCACGTGGATTCAACTGTGAACTAGATCTTAGTATCTTACCATAGCCGTGATAGCCACTGCTATGCGCACCTACATGATAGCAAACCCAAAGGACCAAAATATCTTTAAAAATCTAGTTTCAAGACTTCTACTGGAATCACATTGCAACAGTCACAACAGATTAAATAGGCTTTTTATTTGGGCTTCTGAACATCTAGTGTGCCACACTGTATCCACTGAGAATTATTCTATGGAGGTAACTGAATAAAAGTCTATTTTGTTGGAGCCTCTAAAGAGATTCAACCCCCGTGCACCTGTAAATATCAGACTAGACATTATATAATTAACATTCTATCACGAATGAATATTCTGGATTCTTCGTACTATATACTACTAAAATCAATAAAACTCGCTTTGAGCTGGTTTCTTCCCTGTTGTCCTGTTCCCGCCACGAGAAAGACGCACATAAGAGGTATACCTATCTCCATAGGAGACAACATGAGCAAAAAACAGAAATCCCTCTTCCTTCGATTGCTTTCATTTTTGGCCCGATCAGGCTTAATCTTAGCCTGCAAACTTGAAATGATTATTGACCATTTTTTGGATTTTATCAGTTCACTTCTAATTGCCTAGATTTCAGTAGCCGGAACTGACAATATTTTCGTGATATCCTACCGTCTTATTTTCCTTGAATTTCTGCATTGACTACTTCTATTTTGAGCCGACGGTCTATCGGAAACAACCTCTCTACCCCATAAAGGTCGAGGTAAGGTCTGTGTACATCCTACCCTCCCCAGACCCCACTTGTGGGATTACAGTATGTTGTTGTTGTTGTTGTAAACTCAGCCATGTAGTTTTATTTTTCTGTAATTTTGCATATTCTTGATGCAATTAATGAAATTCTACTTCATCAGAAAAAGTTCCTTTTTTATTGTCGCAGTCCGATGTTGTTACTTATGTCTACCATCTTACTCCCATTTTGCAGCTAGACCAGGATTTCAAAAGCCTGGTGATCCCCCTTCTAATGTGAAGTCATGCTTAGAACCTATTCCCCTAACCGAGAAGGGCCTACTTCCAGCAGATTATGTGATGGAAGATCCGGATTCTCATTTTATATACATCTGTAAAAAAATTGATGACTCACTGGAGCTGAGCAACAAATCCGCAGATCCATTGACTGCTGATTTACAAGGAATAGGCTTGTGAAGCATTGATTCTTCAAGTCTGGTGTTCAAATCGGCAAAAACCACGTATGCCTGCTGAAGCATGTACTCTTGTTGTCTAGGCTTCTAGTTTATCTTCCTTTTATTGGATCATACTTCAGGAAAAAAAGTCTTTTCGGGGGTGGGAGGGGAAGGGATCATTTTGTTTGTCTTTTCTTTTTTCCTTTCCGTTCCTGAACTCCATGTTTTATTTTGGTAATGATGGTGTCCGGGATAGCTTGAGCGCACCTCAACTATTCCACCACCACCAGGAACTGTTACTTCCTCCATCACATGTACTATGTAACTATGTCCACCAAGGTTTAGACTGATGGGCAGAAATCATTGACCCCCCCCCCCCCCCCCGGGTGATGTTTAATCTTTTCTCTTTTCCTACCTTTCCTTTTTTAGGGTGGGGAACAGGTTATGGGAGAGGGGTGACGAATATTTTGGCAGCGGTTCTGTTGAGAAATCCCAGATGTCTTGGGCGTGCAAGCTAGCATTTGCACTAGCTGTGTTATGTTGTGAATCTAATAAATGACACCATATAGTTGTCATCTGTATCTAAACAATTTTGCCTCAGAGAGTTGTGTGGAACAAAGAACTGGAATACTTGTTTCAGTTTTGTACCTTCATTTGGTTCAGGCCTACTTACAAGGCTCTGGTTTTCGATGCTGCTATTTTGTATCCTCATTCGGTTGTGGAGTTATTGTGTGGTTTTGTTGGTTGTGAGGATTATACTGTCTCTGCTACATGATGAAAGGAAGTTGCTCGGTTTCTTGCATGATGCAAGGATAATGAAGTTCTTAAACTTAAAGCCATTTTCTCCCGATGCAAAAGGCTATGTGGAAGATTAGTGAAACTGGGCAATTGTGCCTTGAATATGGATAAAAATTTCCCAAGGATATATCATATGGCTGTCGTATTTTGATTATGGCACCTAGCCTCAATTGGACTACAAGTAGTGCATAGATAGCTGATTTAAGTATCGCTATTTAAGGCATAGCCGTATTTAATAAATTTATGCAAGTTTAACCGTGTGCCAAATGAATGTCATTAGTAGATAATGCAAATCTAGAACTGGAGAATGAATAACTAAATATTAGATTAACTAGTTTTGCCAACTAACTCTAAATCAGACAATGATTGCTTATCTATTCAAAATTCCTTACGAAACACATTGGTTACTGTTGTATACAATTAAGAAAACAGAGGAGGAAGCGTAGACATTATACTTTTGTCTGATGTTTGTCAACATTGATCATAAGTTTAATCACTTGAAAAACTCCAACATTGGGTATACTTTTTACTGTGGATTATTCACCTAATATTTTGATAATCTGATCATACAATTTGCACTAAATACATGTAGGTTGAATTTCATGTTTGTCTTCAAAAACATAGTTGACAGATAGGCAGAATAGCAAGTGAAACGTTTTAGGAACAATAATAGCAAATTCCAAATGTAGAAGTATTTATAACAATCTCTCACACAAAACAAGAAAGACAAGTCAGATCACACGAAATACTAACTCCTATCCTTATATAGAATGAATGACAGACCACTTTACCAAAAAGAAGACAAGAAATTGGTTTCAGAATTCAAACTCTATTTCTTTTATTTCTCTTGGAAGAAGTAAAATGACTTATCGTTTACCACTTTAATTTCAAAAATAAATAAATTTCTCAATTTCAATTCCCTAAATATTTCGCCTTCAATTTGTTTGACTTAAGCTACTCTTACTGTGAAAGTTAGCTTAATAATATTTTTTTATTTAAGAAGTACTTTCTCCGAGTGTTCACTTAGTCATTCGCACATAATTTAAAAAAATACTCTCTATGTCCCATATTATTTGTTCACTTTCCCCTTTACACGCCCTGGAGTAACTCATAAATAAAAATGTATTTTTACTATATTACCTTTATCTCTATCTAATTAATTACACTCTAATTAATATTAGTTACTTTAAGAAATAATTAATGTTAAAGGCAAAGTATAAAAAACTTAATTATATCTATCTTGATTTTATAAATGGACAAGTATTTTTGGGACAAATATTTATAGTAATGTGGACAACTAATATGAGACGGAGTGAGTACTAACTTCTAGGCAAAAATAAGTAATTTAACCAAAATAACTTTAATTAAATAAATATTGGGATTCGATCACCTAACACTTGATAAGAATAATTATGTAAAAGTAAAGTTAATTCTTTCTTAATTTGATAAGTGAATACTCTTTTTGAAAGAAAAAAAAACTAAGTAAACACCTTTTTTATCTAGAGGAAATATATTAATCCGTCGTCAAATGGATCGATTTGACTCTTCATAACCACTAAATGACCCTATTCACAAATAACTTTGACACGAGAAAGAAAAAAAGACAAACTCTAGAGATTTCATTTTTTTTTTTGTGTGGGTGTGTGAAGGACTCTTAGAACTTGCCTAGTAATCACACAATTTAATAACTTTAAAGACTTTTTTGGTTGTCATTATATAGTTACAAGGTACTATAATGCTCAATGTTATACTAGTTATTTGTACAAGTAATAATTACTGACACAATTAGAAGGTTTTGATTTTTTAAACTAAATACAATTATCAAATACTTATCTAAGCATATCTTGTATGAGCAAGTAAATAAGTTTTAACATGTGAATAGATGTGGTTACACTTAAACTTAATTCCTACATGGCTTTCCAAACACATCCTAAATAAAAAATATTCCGAAAATTAGAAAGGGTATTATTTCTGTAAGAGTAGTTTTATGAAGTTACAAAAGGTTGGAAGGATATGATTCTAGTTTTTGAAGCCCCAGTCGATCCGGTGTTGCACACAAATATGTATACATTTTTTACTGTACATATATTATTTTATATAGAATAAGGTGTAGTATCTACAAACATGATGAACGAACATTTTTTTAAAAAAAATGCATCTTTCATAAATAAAGAAATAAAATATTACACAGAGATGCCAAACCACATGGCTAGATATAGAAAAACCAAAAAAGGAAGAAAAGAAAATGTAGCAACTTATGTAAAACCTTTTTAACAACTACCAAAAGAATCGGTACAAGAAAGGAAGAATTCTAACACCATAAAGATTAGTCAAGTCAAAGTATATAAAATTTCCACTATATATAGACAATGTACCCTTAAACTAACATTATTCAAATTGAAATTTGTTTTAACTCGAAAGGATGTATTTTTCTTTTAAAGCTTGCATATTCATGCCATATAATTCCTAACCCATTTGGAAATTTTACTACCAAGTGACAAAAATCAACAAAATAGTAATAGTAATCTAAGTAAGGTTTCAAATCATAACCATGCAATTTCACTCATTACTCTATTTCTAGAAAGACTAAACAAAATATGAAATAAAATAAATACTTATAAGTTTCTTAAGAACTTCCAAAATAATAATAAAATTATTGAAATTCTAACACCACCAAATAAATGATAACCTTGTTTTATTTTGCACAAAATCACGCCGTTTGGATCCCAAATACTATAGGAGGAACAAAGAAATGAAAAAGAAAAGATTATATAGGAACAATCTAAAATCGGTTGAACAACTTCCATAAATAGATTGACAAGATTCGTAGAATTCTAACATTACTCAATAAAAAAGAATAAGAAGGCAAGAAGAATTCTAACACCATAAAATTAGTAAGTTAAGTAACTTATATCTTTACCCATTTTTTTCCACACATAAAAATCTTACCCAAAGATCCTATCCCCGTTTTTCACTATATACAGTAGAAATTCTATTAATTAATAAACTCTCTTAGATAATATTTTTGGTCGGTCCCGACTCGGGAATAACGTGCTAAATTAATAATTCACTAAAATTATAAGATAATATATTTTTGATTACTCATATAGACCCCATATAAAATATAAATTAATAATTTCTTATATACTACATAATACATGAGTGATTTATGAAGACTTCTTGAAAAATGACTCAATTGTCTTTTGTTTTTTGTTGAAATCAATGTCACATTGAATCTCATCTCTAATTTTTCTTACCATTGTAAGAACTTCTGGTGTTGTTTTCTCATAGCTCAACAAGAAATTATTCAATGTGACTTCCGCTTTAATAGTCTCGTTTCGCGAAGGGGGCTCTATTGTAGAGCTTTCATCATCATCTTCATCACCTTTATCAATTCTCATAACGCTCTCAATTCAGTCAACAACTATGCAACTACATTTTCTTCTGGGTAGTTCAGGACATGTTCGACATCCATTGTTTGTGTTAGCATGATTTGATCTTGTGTTTATATAGGAAATATTTTTTAATATCCATAAAGTAGTACATTGAACACAAGAAGCATAATAAAGTGGGAGATTGAAGGGTGATTATAGTACATTGAACAATAATGAAGTGGAAGATTGAAGGGTGTTTGTAAATTGGGTATTTTATTATAAATTTATCTATAAATTGATAAAGTATTAATTAATATATAAATTAATAATTATTAATTTATCGATTAATTAATATCTCTTTTAATTAATAAAATTTGGTGGTCTCAAGAGTATTAATTTATAGAGTTTCTACTGTACTAACCAATACTAATAAATACTCCTTTTTCGAAAAAATAAAATAAAATAAATAAATACTCCTTTTTTCGGAAAACACGTTGATGTACTATTTGCCTGATTGCCTATGGTAATATTTACTATTACATGTTAATTTAGTTTTTGCAAACTTTTCAGGAAAAAAATATTAACAATAAGAGTTAGTTGACTACATTACTACTATTTACTTTCCGATTTTCCAATCTTTTTAGTTCTTTCTAGATATATAATAGAGTAGTAAGGATACTTTTTTTAAAAAGAAAATACAACTAATTCTTCTTGATTTTCCAAGACTAAAGTACTCCAAGTAGTTCCTCTTATGTTCTGATTGTTTTAATGAATCCTTTAGAAATCTGTTTGGACTTATGGTTCTTCCTTCCTTATATTTTCTACTTGTTCAAATTTATACTCACCTTAAAGAAATTATTAATTAAGTGTTTATTTTATCAAATTCTCCACTTGTGGGAATATACCGGATATGTTGTTATTTTATCAAATTATCTTTATTACTGGTATTTTGAGAATCTAAATTTGTTTGGTAATACTTCCATTATTGAAATACTAGTTACTTAATGATAACCATAATTTTTTTTAAATAATTAATTAAAATTTTAATTAACATGAATAAGAAAAAAAAAGATCTATTTTTAGTACAAGTAAAAGAATAGGAAGAAAGTACTATAATAGAAAGCCTATTTTTATCAGAAGTGAACAAAGTAAATAGAGAAAAAAGGAAAGTGGGGGCCGATAAAAGAGAACCAATAAAAGGAAACACAAACTAAATGTGGCAAAAAAAGAGAGAGTCATGCATAGCATAGAATTGGCCATGCAAGTTTGCCATTTGGGGCACTTCACGTCTCTCTATCTTCTCTTTCTCTTTCTCTTTCTTTCAATTTAACACAAATAAAATTAAAACCCTTCTTCCCTATTCCCTTTTTTTCTTTCTTCCCCTAAAAAAAATTAACTTAAATTAAAGAGGGAAGAATTTGAAGAAGATGGGTAGAGGGAAGATAGACATAAAATTGATAGAGAATGTAAATAATAGACAAGTAACATTCTCAAAGAGGCGTGCTGGCTTGTTGAAGAAAGCTAGCGAGCTTTCTGTTCTTTGTGATTCTGAAGTTGCTGTTATTATTTTCTCCAGTACTGGCAAGCTTTTTGAGTTTTCCAGTACTAGGTATGTTTTATTCTGGACTTCTTGCATGTATCTAATTTTATTTGATTTTTAGGGCTCTGATTTCATTTTATGTTTTGCATGTGCCTCTTACTCTTTCTTGTTTTTATCGTAGTAGCAATTAATTTTTTATTCTGTTGACTTTTAAATACTATAGTAGAAAGAGATGTTTTTTTTGTCTCTCTGTGTGTGTATGCATGCTCCCATTGAGCAAAAATGTAAAGAATGGAGCTTTTGTGGTTGAGTTAGTCACAAGATTCATTCTTTACATCCCAAGATTCATTCTTTACATGGTATCAGAGCCAGACTCATTCCAATTATTTGTTCGTCGATGTTGGGCCCCCAAATTATATTGTCCACGCTTCAGTTAACGAGGTCTGGCGTGCGGGGAGTGTTAAGAGTCTCACATCGGAAATGGAATGGGAACATGGACTACTTATATGAACTTGGACAATCCTCACCCTACAAGCTAGCTTTTAGGGTTGAGTTAGGCCCAAGATCCATTATTTGTAGACAACAACATACCTAGTATAATACACAAGATAATGTTTGGGGAGGCTAGAGTGTACGTAGACCTTAGCCCTACCTTGTGAGCGTAGAGAGATTGTTTTTGATAGACCCTCAGCTCGAGGAGAGCAAAAATATTGACAGACATTGGATTTTCCATGAAACTGTTCAAGTATTTTTAGTTCACATATTTGATTTTTTGGTTGGTGCAGTATTCCCCATTGTCATTGTGTATCTGTTGCAAAATTTCCCATTCTGCTGCAATAAAATTATTTCTTGGAAAATTGCTGATAATACTTTTTCATTGACAATCACTTGAAAAATTGCATACCATTTTGTTTGGTTTTGATAGCTCAAGTGCCAGGATAAAATAAGATTATCATGTTGATAGGGGTAAATTGCATATTATGTTTTTTCATCTCACTTATAAGGTACTAGTTGAAGGGGAGCTTTGTTGTAACTGGTAAAGTTGATGTCATGTGACCAGGAGGTCACGAGTTCGAACCGTGTAAACAACCTCTTGCAGAAATGCAGGGTAAGACTGCGTACACTAGACCCCTTGTGGTCCGGCCCTTCCCGGGACCCACACATAGCGGGAGCTTAGTGCACCGGGCTGCCTTTTTTTTTTGTCTTTTCAAATAAGGTACTAATTGAATAATTTCTTAATGTTAAGTGTTAACAGGCTCATCCGTGCATCCTATGAAGAAAGTCGTTAAAACTTTCTTTCCCCTTCAAAAATTCAGATATTGATGTTTATCTTTACCACCTTTCTATTTGATTTTTAGAGACAATTTGAACCAGTATATTGAACCGGAAGTTTCTTATCTTACTTTCATGTATCATACCACTGTGGTTTGGTACAGTAACTTCGACACAGAATGTCTAATAACTGGTTGGCAACCTCCTGGACCTTGTAGGATGGGGAGATAATGGTTTTGATTTTTCTTTTATACCCTTCTAGTTTGCTTACATAGTAAAGAAAACTGGAACTATTTGCATCCGTAGAAACTTCCCATACGAAACTTCCCTTTTGGAACGAGTTTAACATCACAAAGTTTCAAATACATTGGAATATGGCATCATTTTGCTGATTTAGTACATGTGAGAAACGGATGGACGATGATGTGTTTGCATTGGTAAGCACTGGTTTTCTCACATCTCATTAATTTTTCACATTCATGATGGGGCTTTAGATGTATGAAAGGCTGGTGGTTAGTGTTGAGTTGTGGAGCCTAATTCACTGCCGACACTATGAAGACGCTACGCAGAGTGTGGAACGCTGATCGACCTGAGAGGTCAGGTCGACTTGGGGGTTGGGAGGGGGTGGTAAACCCCCCTCCCGGGGGAGTAGGGGGAAAATTTTATAATTTAACATTATTTAGTGGAGGGTATTTTGGAAATTTTAGGCTTGTATTATGTTCGCCCTAGTTTTCACTTTTCACTATATATAAACTAGGGCGCCATTTTTCTTTCAGTAGAGTGGTCGAAAAAGAGAGAAATAGAGAATTGTAAACTCAAAACTTTATTATAGTAAAATCTGCAGCGGTGAAGTGGACGTAGCTCTCGCATTGAGGGTGAACCATTATAAATCTGTGTGTTATTTTTTCTTCACTTATTTACTGTTTTTCTGATTAGGTAGGATTTGGGACGTAAATCCTAACAACTGGTACCAGAGCGACATGTTGTGTTGCGATTCAGAAAACAACGGGAGGCGAAGATGGTTCGGCGCACGACATCGAGAAATTTGATGGTACAGATTGTGCGTTTTGGAGAATGCAGATTGAAAACTATTTGTACGGCAGAAAGCTTCATCAACCGCTGAGCCCGAAGCCAGAGGAGATGAATAATGCAGATTGGAATCTCCTTGACAGACAGGTTCTGGGAGTAATCTGATTGACACTGTCGAATAACGTTGCTCACAACGTGGCGAAGGAGAAGACCACCGCTGGCATGATGAAGGTTCTGTCCGACATGTATGAGAAACCTTCGACAAACAATAAAGTATTTCTCATGAAGAAACTCTTTCATCTAAAGATGAAGTAAGATGCTCCTGTTGCAATGCATGTGAATGAATTCAACACGATTGTTAATCAATTGTCATCTGTTGCAATCGAATTTGGTGATGAAGTGCATGCCCTAATTTTGCTGGCGTCTCTACCGAATAGTTGGTAGCCGATGAGAGCAGCGGTTAGTAATTTTGTTGGCAGTGATAAACTGAAATTCAACAATGTTAGAGATCGTATCCTTGCTGAGGAGGTTCGCGGGATAGATTCTGGTGAAGCATCGACAAGTTCTGCTTTGAATGTTGAGAACAAAGGCAGAAATTATGACAAAAACTACAACCGAAATAAGGGCAAGTCGAAGTCAAGGAATGGCAGGGGTCAATCCAGATCCTGGCGAACGCTTGAGTGTTGGAAATGTGGGAAATCGGGTGATGTGTTGTTGTTGTCTGTTGACAGCCCGAGGGTGCTTGACTCAGGAGCGTCTTTCCCCACCACCCCACCCCACATCGTGATATAATGACGAATTACGTTGTTGGGAATCACGTCAAAGTTTATTTGGCAGATGGTGAGCTTCTAGACGTTATTGGTACTAGAGACATTAATTTGAAGATGTCAAATGGACACGTGTGGAAGATCACAAAGGTCAAACATGTGCCGAAGTTGATGCGTATTCTGATCTCAGTGGGTCAGCTTGATAATGAGGGACATAATGTTAACTTTGGTAATGGATCCTGGAAGGTGACGAAGGGCGCTATGGTGGTTGGTCGAGGTAAGAAAACTGGTACTCTTTATATGACGACGAGCTGTCGTGATTAGGGATGGCAACGGATCGGATCTGGACCGGATCCTACTAGATCCAGATCCAGATCCGTTTTTCATACCCGAATCCAGATCCGGATCCAGATCCAGCGGGTCCATAAAAACCATATCCAAATCCGGATCCATCGGATCCGCCGGGTCCACGGATCGGATCTGGATCCACATGTAAAAGAAAATACCTTGCTAAAAATGTAACCTTGCTAAGAATTTTTTTTGAACTGACAAACGATTTTTACTTAGCTAACAATTTACTGTTTTTCAATTTTGAAATGTTCATATGAGATATTTTGTTCGTTGTCTCATTTTGATTGTGAGCTATTAATTAAAAATGTTAGACAATGACAATAGTTGTGAAAAATGGTGACTAGTATTTTCACAGTGCAGAACTTGCATGTGCTTGGAATCTTCATAAATGAAGTGAATATAATTTTAACTACTTGTCTATGGAGATGTTAGTCATTCACTAATATAACATTGATTTTATTATCGAAGTTACCTCTTTATTTTTTTGTTTTTGAGTTAACGCGGGGATAAATTAAACTTGTTTTGAGAATTAAACTTGCAAGGATGTGCTTAGTAATTTTAAGAAAATGCTTATAAAATTACATTCTAGATTATGAATATATTTAATAAAAAATGGATCCACGGGTCGGATCTGGACCGGATACGAATCTCAAATACAAGATCCAGATCTAGATCCGATCCGTCAGAAACGAATCCGGGTCCGATCCGGATCCGTCGGGTCCAAATTTTGAAGATCCATATCCTATAAAACGGATCAGGATACACCGGATCCGGATCGGGTCCAGGATCCATTGCCATCTCTAGTCGTGATACAATCGATGTTGTTGACAACACAAAGAAGACAGAGTTGTGGCACTTCTGGCGGGGGCATATGAGCTAGAAAGGGATGAAGCTTTTAGTGACTAACGACATGATTCCAGAGCTAGGGATGGAAAGTGGGTACAATTTTGCGGATTCCGCACCGCACCCGCCCCAGTTGGGGTGGGTATGTGTATAACTTTGGCGGGTATGGGTATTGCAAATGTACCCACCAAGGGTGGCGGGTAGGTGGTGGATCCGCCTCATACCCGCCTCCCCCGCCCCGCATCCAACCGCTCGCCTACCCCATAAGCCCAGTTGTAGCAGTCCGTAAGCCCATAAGGCCAATGCCAATAATAAGTGAGTAGGCAAAACCCTACTCACTTACACTTAGTCCTTACTCAAATTCAGCAGCCTTCACTCTTCGGTCTTCACGCCTCCCTCTGACTGTCGTCTCTACTCCCTCTCTCGTTCTCCGTCACGCCGCCATCAGCCTTCATGCCTCCCTATCCCTAAGACCCTGACAACAAGTATTGATTAAGAGGACCTAACAAATGTTTGATTTTGTTTTCATTTGTGATAAAATTTAGAAAGACATTTTTGGTTTACAAACTATATGTTCTGGTTTTATAACTGTGAACCAAATCAACTACTCTAAGCTGGTTGATTTTCAAACTGAACAGCCTTTGGGTTCTTTTACGAACACAAATAATCAATTATGTTTTGGTAGTTATTTTCAAAGGAAAAAAGTTCATATTTTGTTAAAACCAGTGTGCTTACATGCAATGCCCACTACTAAAGATGTGTCAACGGCCTTCTAAAAATCCATCCGTTTTGTTTTTCTTGGTTCAAGTTTATCATGAATTTGTGTTTTGTATTATCTGAATATATTTAGGGCCTAAGTGAGAGTTGTATTATTATCTGAAAATGTTTAGTATGGTGCTTTGGCCATGCCTAACTTTTTAAAAATGCAATTGGATTTTGTGATGTTTTCTTCTAAACGACACCCATCACTAATTACTAATTACTGACTGGAAAAACACACCGTCGAAATGTAAATACAAAAGCACACTCATCACTAATTGTTGTTTTAAGTGCTCGAGATAATTTGTACAAATATCCACCACTTAGTGAAGATTGGGATAAGGTTGTGAAAATATGTGAACTATTGAAAGTGTTGAATGATATTACACATCAATTTTCTGCCTCGACGTATCCTACTGCCAATATTTATTTCCCTAGAATTTGTGAGATCAGAATCTTATTAACCAACTGGTTGTCCTCACCTACCATTTATATAGGAAAAATGATCAAGGTAATGCTAGAGAAATACAATAAGTATTGGTTAGATGTTAATGGTCTTATGGGCATGGCAACTATACTTGATCCTAGGTTCAAGATGGCTCTCATTCGGGTTTACTTTGCTAAAATTTATGATGCGCTTGAAGTTGATGTTGAGGTAAAAAGGATTTATGATTTTCTAAAGGAATTGGTGGATGAGTATGGGTACAAAAATGGTAATAATCCAGCTAGTAGTAGCCATGTGTTTTCAACTGATGTTACAAGTAGTATGGGAATGGAGTACATGCAAGAGTTTGCACAATTTGTGTCACAAGACAATAGTAACATACTAAAATCTGATTTGGAGAAGTACTTGGACGTGTACTAGTGGACGTGTACTTGATCCTTATCGTAGTCGGCTTCTTCCGAAAACGGTGGAGGCATTGATGTGTGCTCAAAACTGAATTTGGGCGGATATTAAAGGTAACATTAATTTGATTAAATTATTTATGTTGTATTAAATTGAAGTTAGACTCTAATTACTTTGAGTATACATTATGCAGGTGGTGGTGATGTCAAGGAGATGGAAATATGTGATCTTGAGGAATATGATACTCAAGTCCTCTGTTGAATAATGAATTACCTGAAATATCTCATTGTTCACTGGGGTCCTTGGAGAGCAATGGTTGGGTTTATTCAACACATTGTTCTTTCAAGATGTTCTCAAATGAAGAAGCATGTATTGCTTTAAGTATTTATGGAGACATTAGTATTTTTTATGTAGTTTGTCGTGTTTATATAATGTACTAATTTAATTTATCAGACTATTTTGTTTTGGTTTTGATCACTATTTTGTATTGATCACTAATTGATCACAACTGAATTGATTACAAAATATGGTTGGCGGGTATTGACGGGTGGCGGATATCCACTTGGGTGGTGGAGCGAGTGTGGATTTAGGAATATACCCGCCTAGGTGGGGATGAATGTTGAAATTGTACCCTCCACGGGTGGCGGGTATAAAATTTTCTGGAGGGTACGGGTGGGGTGTGGCGCACCCGCCCCACCGAATTGCCATCCCTATCCCGAGCCGAAGTCGGTGGACCATCATATGTGTGAGAGCTGCATTCTCGAAAAACAGAAGCGAGTAAGTTTTTCAAATGCAGTCGGGAATTGAAGGCCGAGAAGCTTGAATGGGTGCACACTGACGTGTGGGGACCTGCCACTATCCCCTCACTCGGAGGATTACATTATTACGTGACCTTCATTGACGATTCAACCAGAAAGCTGTGGGTCTATTTTTTGAAAAATAAATTCGAGGTGTTCACTGTCTTCAAAAGGTGGAATGTCATGGTCGAGAATGAGACAAACCTCAAGTTGAGGAGCCTGAGAGTCCGACAACGGTGGAGAATACATTGATGGTGACTTCAAACGGTATTTTGCTGATAATGGGATCAAGATGCTGAAGACTATTCCTGGAATGACTGCCCAAGAAATTCTTGGCAGATGCAATCAATACCGCATCCTTCTTAATTAACAAAGAACGGTTTGTTCCTTTGGGTTTCGGAATTCCAGAAGAGGCTCGAGTGAAAAAAGGTAAATCTTTCTTTTCTGAAAGTGTTTGGTTGCTTATCCTATGTTCACATTGATGCTATTGCTAGAAGTAAACTTGATCCGAAATCTTAGAAGTGTTATTTTATTGGCTATGGTGACACTGAGTTTGGTTATCGATTTTGGGATGACCAAAATCGGAAGATCATCCGAAGCAGGGGCGTTGTCTTCAATGAACATATGTTGTACAAGGACAAGTTGCGGGAGAGTTCAGAATGTAAGAACAAGGAATCGGAAACAATTGATTTGAGAGACTTCTCGGCACCCGAGTTACAACCAGGTACTACTGAGGCAGAGGAACAAGCTAGTAATGGCGGGGTTGATGAAAATACTAATTCTGAAACAAATCAGCAGACACTGATCACAGAATTACGCAGATCATCCAGGATCGGTAAGCCGGTTCACAGGTTCTCTCCGTCCCTCAACTACATTCTGCTCACTGACAGAGGGGAGCCGAAATATTACGAAGAAGCAATGCAAGTTGATGAATCGATCAAGTGGGAGTTGACAATGAAAGATGAGATATACTCACTGTTGTCAAATCATACATCGGAGTTAGCTAAGTTACCAGAGCTGAAAAAGGCATCGCAGAACAAATGGGTCTACCGGATAAAGGAAGAACACGATGGAAGTAAGCGCTATAAAGCAAGGCTAATTGTGATGGGATTTCAACAGAAAGAAGGCATTGACTACACGAAGATCTTCTCTCCCGTAGTCAAGTTGGTGACAATCAGAACTGTTCTTGGGTTAGTAGCAAAGGAAGATCTGCATCTTCAACAGATGGACGTGAAAATTGCTTTTCTTCACGGTGATTTAGATGAGAAAATCTACATGAAACAACCTGAGGGATTTGAGGTCAAAGGGAAAGAGAATATGGTGTGCAAGCTTCAAAAGAGCATGTACGGACTGAAACATGCTCCAAGACAGTGGTATAAGAAGCTTGACAGCTTTATGAAGAAAGCCGAATTTGTAAGGTGCGAAGCAGATCACTGATGTTACTTCAAGAGATTTGAAAACTCCTACATGATACTGCTTCTTTATGTTGACGACATGCTGATCGTAGGAGCAGACCTACATGAGATTGATAGGCTGAAAAGGAAGTTGTCAGAAGAATTTGCAATGAAGGATCTGGGATCCACAAAGCAAATCCTTGGGATGAGAATCATCAGAAGTAAGGAGGGCCTGAAGCGCTCACAGAAAGAATACGTGAAGAAGGTTCTCAAGAGGTTCAACATGGATGATGCCAAGCCAATCAATACTCTCTTGGCTGGACACTTTCATTTGTCAAAAGATCAGTCGTCGGTGACCGAGGACGAGATGAAACATATGGACAAGGTACCTTATGCCTATGCTTTTGGCAGTCTTATGTATGCGATGGTATGTTCGAGGCCAGACATTGCACATGCAGTGGGAGTTGTTAGCATGTTTATGAGCAATCCGTGAAAGCAACACCAGGAGGCTGTGAAGTGGATTTTCAGATATCTGAAGGGCAACTCGAGTTCAACTTTGTGTTTCCGAAAGTCAGAGACAGGATTGCAGGATATGTTGATGCTGACAATGGTGGTGATGTTGATAGTAGAAAGAGCACATCCGGGTATGTTTACACCTTTGGAGGTACTGCAATTTGCTGGGTTTCAAAGTTGTAGAAGATAGTAGCTCTCTCTAGTTGTGAGGTTGAGTACGTTGTCGTGACGGAGGCCACGAAGGAGATGATGTGGCTACAATCTTTTCTGCGGGAATTGGATCAAGACCACGAGGGAGTGTGCTATACTGTGATAGCCAAAGTGCCATTCATTTGTCAAAGAACCCGGTCTACCATGCTCGAACGAAGAACATACAACTCCAGTGGCTTCATGTCCCTTTTCTGAGAAAGAAGAATAGGAATGAAATAAAGGATGAAGTACATTGCATTCAGGTGTATCTACACTAGGAACTAGAAAATGTAGCTTACTTCTCGTTGCATAAAATTGATACAAATTTTATTCTATTTCTGAATTGGAATTTTGGAGACACAAACTTGGAATGGTGTTCAGATTTCAGAAGGATGTCTGTACACAGCCAATAATTGGTTGATCTCCAGATGCCGTACACAATATAAGTACAGGAACCATGTCCCGTTTCCTCATGTTGCCCCAATGGTGCTTCAAGGAAACAATGCTTGCACTTCTTTTTCCTTTGGGGTGGGGGGTCCAGGTCTGAAACCACTGTTACACACTTTCTACTGATTAATTGGTCCCTCTCCTTTATGCCAAATGTACTATTTACTTGAGGTTCATGGTGGTCATATTACTTGGGACTAAGTTGTGTTATGCTTCCTTCACGGAAAGGGATAAAAAGGCATATAATTTTAGTTTTTCACATGCATATTGGATTATTGAAGGAAAAGAGGCATATTAGGCTGGAGGTGCGTTTATTAATGCCTTGTTTTACTGTAAGTAGATAGCAGGAACATTTAGTAGTATCAGTTCCTTGTATACCCACACAGATGGAAACAGATATTCTCACCTCAGAGAGTCAGAGGCTTTCAGTATTTTACTTGCCTGAGTATAAGATGCTATGTGCACTCTGTACTCATTGAACCTCAAGCTAGCTGTCCCAAATATTTTGAAATAGCACTTCGGGGTTTAAAGTGTTTTTTGCTTTTATTTGTTGGATTTATGGGGTGACGAGAAGTTGAATGTGGTACTGCAGTGATTTCCCTCGATGCTAAAAGAATGAACCCACAGAAAGGGGCCAAACAGTTATTAAAGATTTGCTTGTATTGTGGAAGATGTGACCTTGAGTAATGTGATCACTAATCCATAATTTGGTACACTAATTTTTGTTAAAATGCAGCATGAAACAGACTCTTTCAAGATACAACAGATGTGTAGCCTCAACAGAGACATCTGCCGTAGAAAAGAGGTCAGAGGTAGTAGATCTTCATCTGTTTAGTATGATTATGACTTGCTACTACAAATATGTATAATGCACTGTCCTTAGAATCAACATTCTGAGATCTGTTTCTCTCAGTTCTATCCACAGAGGTGTTTTTTCCACATATAAAAGCACATTAACGAGAACCCTTGCCAATAAGGGCATTTTCACTTCTTTTTTTTGGTGTAATCGGGCTTTTTGACCAATTGTACAATATCGCAGAGTTCTTTTCTAGGGGGAGAATAAAAGGTGGCTGGGTTTTCTGCAACTTCCAGTAGAAAATGTTCAAAAAGCACATTTTGGAGTTCTTATCTGTTTGCTTTGTCGTATGAAGTAGAAACATTTCTCCTTGTGCATGGGTTTTCAAATTTCTTGTTCATATTAAGGATACATAATTTTCTGTATTTTCCCCAATGATTTTCTTTCCTTTTGTGTTTAGAGGAATATGGGCATCCTTAGTAGGATTTTTGGTGTAATAATCTCTTATTTTTCTTCACTTCATTATTAATTATCCAGGAGGTTATCTGCCTCCTTTCTCCCTGTGCTCAAAGAATGAAACTGATGGCAATTTTGCAGCACTCTAAAACTTTTCCTTACCATTATCGATACTATGTGAACTCTTCTCAGGTCAATTGGTGGACAATAGCATGTCCCATATTTTCTCGTTTAGTTGTCTCTCAGTGTAATATATGAAGGTTTCTGTATCTGCCTAGATTTCTTGTTTTCAATTGAAAAGATGTCCGCTAGCTTTGTTTTAGCTTCTTTCTGGTGACTGAGCATTATTAATGAGATCAAAAGTCTAGAGTTTAACTCGTCAAATATACAGAGCTACTGTTAATTGGTTGGATCAGCGGTTAGTTCTTGCTGGAATACATCAATAAAAGTTCCACCTTTCTGGTAAAAAATAAGAAATACATTACGAATCAGTATTTAGAAAGTATGACATTTGTGTTTTCTTCTCTTTGCTTTTAATGCAAATATATGAGCTGGAGACTGCAATCAGGTAGTTCAGCATGTTTGCCTTAAAGAACTCACGACATATGAACTTCAGTTATCTGGTTTTCATATTTATAAGATATCTAAGAAAATTCACATAATTGAAGGACAAGATGCTTAAAGGACAACTTAAAGTAGATCAAGGAGTTGTGGTGTTAAAGATTCGTATATCCATCTTCAGTCTGGAAAACTTTTAGTTGTGATAATTGATGGTAATTGGATTCTTTTTTCTTTTTCCTTTTGAGAGATTCACAAAGGTGAATACTCATTAGTGACAAGTTTATTGCATTTGTTTGAACCCCAGTAGTCTTTGCTGCAGATAGAAAAGAGTAAATTTGTAATCACTTGAATTTTGCTGTACCCACAGTGACAATCAATTACAAGTGACTTGATGTGTTTGCCAACAGGCTCATCACAGCCTTCCTCTCTTCTTGAAAAGATGAAATTTCTTTGAAAATTGATTTTAGTTAATTTACTGGGAGATGAAACTTGACAAATGATTTCAAGATTCTAGAGTTTTTGCATTATCCAACAGGCATGTGCAATAACTCATTTTGTCCGGGATAAAACTTATATCTTGATGTCTGATCAATATGAATGCATTTTTGATGAAAATGATTTTTTAGCACTTAGAAGTTTTACTATCTTGTGTATTCTACACACACTGACATGCACAAATAGATGCATGTATTTGTTTCTACCATGGTGAAGGGTTGGGCTGTGGTGATAGTGTGAATACTTAGTCGTGTTTAAGAATTTATCTTTTGCTTTTCCCTTGAACAAGGACAACGAGCAACCACAGCCACAGCAGCAGACACATGTGCTGAAGCAGGAACAGAAAGAGGTGGACAGTCTTAAAGACGAACTCTCAAAGCTCAAGATAAAACAGCTGTATGGTTCTATTAATCATGCGAATCATTATCCAAAGATATTTAGAACTTGAACATGGTTTAAATTCATATATGTGATTGACTCATATTTCAGGCGGTTGTTAGGCAAGGACCTTAATGGTATAGGTTTGAATGAACTACGGCTGCTTGAACATCAACTAAATGAAGGACTATTAGCCATAAAGGACAGAAAGGTGTCAAGTTTGCTTTCATTATTCACTTATTAGTGCCACAAGATGTAGTCAGCTTTTTTCAGAATGTATCTTCTTTTACCTGGTTTTCCAGAGTGTATTCTATTTTGTTTGAATCATGAAAATCTGAACTATAATATTCTACATTCTAGGAGGAATTGCTGATACAGCAACTAGAGAATTCAAGGAGACAGGTAAACCACATCAACAGTTGAAATGTTTATATACTATTTTTTCTCTGCCATCAAAAGGAAGATTAGAATTACAGGGTGAGCTTTTCTGACTCATGTTTTGCTTATGTTTCTACCTGGGTGATGCCTATCCAGGAGGAGAGATCCGCACTGGAGTGTGAGACCTTACGCAGACAGGCAAGATGGGCCTTCTTTTTTGTTTCTATTGCTTTAGAGTCAATAACTCCCCCCATTTATGTCTCAAGGTGGTTCCTTTCTGATAATTGATTTTGGCATCTCATGAGCTGCAGGTGGAAGAGCTCCGGGGTTTATTTCCTTTAAGTGCTAGTTTACCGCCACCTTATCTTGAATACCATCATCCATTGGAAAAGAAGTATCCAATTTTAAAGGAGAATGAGGAGAGTCTGGACTCTGACACAGCATGTGAAGATGGAGTAGACAATGAAGATTCCAACACAACCTTGCAATTGGGGTATTATTATTATTATCATCTTTTTGGAGTTGATTTTCTTGCTTCTTATGTACATGTTTTTCTGGCTAATGAGTCCTATTAACACAATTATTGGTATTTATATAAACTTTCTTGCTGCGCAAATGATTCTGATGGTCCTTTGCATTCTGTGTTACTTAGGCTTCCAACTATTGGTCGAAAGAGAAAGAAAACTGAGCAGGAATCTCCTTCAAGCAATTCAGAGAATCAAGTTGGCTCAAAGTGACTATTGTCTTTCGGGACTCGTCCCCTCCTTTGTTATTTATTAGGCATATGTTAGGTCAAATGATATTGAACCAGTTTTCATCTGGACCAATGATTTTGTCAGGGACTTAATGATCCCTTAGATGGCTAAAGCAAGATGAAGATGCTGCTAAAATTTTGATTTTGGACAATATCTTTGACAGGGTGTTTTAAGATGGAGAATAGAAGAGTTCAGTTCTCCAGTTTTACTGATTTTGGTGTCTAGAGCCATTCACATCTCCCTCTCATGCTTGTGTTTTTTTTAAGTTAATGGAATGGATATTCTTGGTCATACATCAAGTCCTTTTCTCTCTTGTGCATATCTTCTCTAAATTTTACCATTAATTCAATGTTTAGCCTTTCACTAAGGATGAAAGATACAATTCCATTTCATCTTACATCCTTTTTGTTTTCCATAAAGGGATTCCTGACCCTAATGGGATACAAGCGCAGAAATCTGCGGCCCAAACACGGAACAATATTTATCACCAAGGAGTTGGATAAATAGAATTCTTCCACTAATGGAGGAAGTCTGCACTTTCCCTTTAGTGGGTTTTATACGGCGTGAATCTGAATTAATCGGACCAGTAAGTTTCTAAATTAATCGGACCTGTAAGTTTCAAATACTAATAGGTGAAAAAGGATATATAAGGTCAAGCAGCATTTGTGAGGCTTTAATTGACATCCAAGTTTATCCACACAACTTCCAATCTTTCTTACTCGAAATTATATTAATTTACATATATTACATTAAATCTATTCACAACCAGTTTACAGTTACACATGTACAAATTTACAAAAGAATCCACTTACTATTTCTACTTTCTAGTGTGTTGGAGGCTATCAAGAAATTTACCTCTTTCAGCTAGAACTTCTGAGAACAAACCATTTGTTTTGTTCCCAATTGTCTGCATCAAATCTTCCAAACCCTTCAATCTTATTCTCAGTTCAATGACAAATTCATCAACTTCACCATTAGCAACTGCTGATCTCAAACTAGTTGCTACTTCATTTATCTCTTTCACCTCTTTTGAAACACTACACTTTTCTGCAATTTCCTTGGCTAATACAGAATCCCAGCCTCTGATCAAAGAATCATCATATAATCCAGCTGAGTTCCTCAATTCCATATAGGGTTTTACACTACTGCATATTCCAGATAACAAAACCCCGAAAATCCACAAAGAAATGCTCCTCAGAATACACAAAGATCGACGGATGATCAAATCTTTTCCACAGAAAGAACTTTCTTCATTCTCTATTATCTTCCCTTCAACTTTGAATTCGCCAAGATCACAAGGCTGAATCTCTTTCAAATGTTCTAAAGCCAAAGAATCGGACTTCTTTTCGATAAGGCTCAATCCATGAGAGATGCAAAGCCTAGCATGACTCAAATGAGAAACACCAGAAGTCACAGAATTCAAGAGCTCTAGCAAATTCAAGCTGTAATCCAAGTACTCCTCAACTTGTGATTTTCCCCATCTGTTTATTGGATGGTCTATTTCAGCCACAAGCTTTGCAAAAGCTCTATGAATCAAAGGAATTACATCAATACACTTCTGAATCCAGGCCAGGGACAAGAACTGGAATTCCGGTTCTGTCCCTGGCTCTGGAATTGGCAAGACTTTGTTCAAGATTTTCGATACATCGGATCGAAAACCTTGCAAAGAAGAAGCCAACAAGGCTTCTGAATTGTGATGATGATTCTCCATCCTGTTGGGATTTTTCAAAAAATGGCTAATCCTTTCAACCAAGAGTACCATATCAAAAGAACAATGATTGGTTTTGGTCAATATTTTGGTTTATTATATAGGTGTGGGGTTCGGAAAAAACGTGGGCACAAGTTGTTTGTGCTTTCCAGGTGAAATGAAATGCAAATATCCGCAGTCATTGTCGGCAATGTTTACTATTCATTATCAGTAAAAAAAAAAAAGTATGTGCGGGGTACGGGGAAGGCGGACCACAATAGTCTATTGTACTTTATCTCACATTTCTGCACGAGGTTGTTTTCAGGATCAGTGTTCAAGTAAAACGAGTAGGAATATGCAAAGTATTAGCACCATATTCACGTTTTAAAGTATAATAAGTCTATACTTGTTTCATGTGATAGTATTCGTGTTTTCCTTTTTAATAGATCAATATAGCGGGATTTGAAGGGCGCATTAGTTAAGTCAGTGAGTTAACAACAAAAGCTTGAAGCAAAAAAAAAAGAAAGATAAATATACTACCTCTGTCCGAATTTATGTGACACAATTTCATTTTTGGTATGGTCCAAAAAGAAGGTCACAATTATATATTGAAAACAATTTAACTTTATGAGATAATTTACAACCACACATTTATATAAGATTTATTTTGCACCTGTTGGACCATTCAATCAAGTCAGTGATATACACTGAATATTCATCATACACACAATGCAGTCAAGAGAAGTAAACTGAAGCAGTAGAGAAGATAAAAGAAAAGAGAAAGAAGAAGAAGATGAAGATGTAGTCGAATTTTATTTCATCTGCAGTGATTGTACATTTGTATTACATCTCTCTCTATATATATACAAGTGTAGATCTTCCTTAGATTCTATTCTAACTAACTTTTAATTAACTTATAACCTCCTTAACCTCCTAACTAACTTACTAACTACCTTACTTACCTTCTAACTGTTTTGACTTCACATTTCTTCTTCCTCAACAGTCCCCCTCAAGCTGGATGCTGGGAATATATTCAGCAAGCCAAGCTTGGAGCATAGGTAACAATGTTGAACTTTATTCAGTCCTTTAGTAAGTATATCTGAAGGTTGATTTGAGGTGTTAATATATTTTGGCTTTATTATTCCTTTCTGTATTTTTTCTCTTATGAAGTGTAGATCAATTTCTATGTGTTTAGTTCTTTCATGAAACACTGGATTTGTAGCAATTTGGATTGCAGATTTGTTGTCTGTGTATACTGTTATTGGTGTATTAATTTTGATCTCAATTTCTCCTAGTATCCAAGTTAGCTCAGCCATTGTACCTGCTAGACTTCTATATTCTGATTCAGCTGAGCTTTTTGATATTATAGATTGTTTATTAGACTTCCATGAGATCAGTGATTCTCCTAGCTTAACCAGATAACCAGTGACTGACTTCCTGGTGTTGGGACAAGCGCCCAATCAGCATCACAGTATGCTGTTACTCTTGTCTCTTGAGTCTTACTAGACAATAATATTCCTTGTACATGCTGCATTTTTATGTACCTAACTATTCTGAGTGCAACATCCATATGTGACTTCTTTGGTTGTTGTAAGAATTGACTAAGAGTCTGCACACTGTAGGCTATGTCTGGTCTTGTACCAGTTAAATACAATAATTTCCATATCAGTCTTTGATACATCCTAATATCTTCCAGTAGTTCATCTTCTGATTTTATTTTTCCTTTGTTTGTATCCTGTTGATTTTGATAGTGATCATCATACTCCTTGGTGGTAAGTTTCATGTTGCAATCAATAGGAGTATTGATAGGTTTAGTTGTTGCCAGTCCTAGTTCAACAATTAGTTCTAAAGCATACTTTCTTTGATGCATCAGTATCCCTTTGTTTGACCTTGCAAATTCTATGCCAAGAAAGTACTTCAGCTCTCCTAGATCTTTCATTTTGAATGCTTGTTGTAGAGAATGTTTTGTCTCCTCTATTTGTTCTATGTGCTCTCCTGTAATCAACATATCATCTACATAAACTAATACCAAGGTTATTCTTTTTCTTGTTTTCCTTGTAAATAGAGAGTGGTCATATTGTGACTGTTTAAACTTTATTTGAATTAAAGCCTCTGTGAGTTTAAAGTTCCACTGTCTTGGTGCTTGTTTGAGCCCATACAAGTACTTGATCAGTCTACACACTTGTTTCCCCCCTTGACTGATGAATCCTTGTGACAGTTCCATATAGATTTAATCATATATGTCTCCTTGTAGAAAAGCATTATATACATCCATTTGATGGATGTGCCAGTGGTTGGATGCTGCTATAGATAGTATAGTTCTCACAGTAATCATTTTCACTACTGGGGAAAATATTTCTTGGTAGTCTATACCTTCTTTTTTACTATAACCTTTTGCAACCAACCTGGCTTTGAGTCTTTCAATTTCTCCAGTTTCTTTGTATTTGATTTTGTAGATCCATTTACAACCTATTGTATTTTTTCCTTTTGGAAAATCCACTATGTCCCATGTGTGATTGTCTTGTAGTGCTTTTATTTCTGCCTGCATTACTTCCACCCACCTGGGATCCTTTGATGCCTCACTATAACTCTTTGATTCTGTTATTTCTGAGATTGCTGTGAGGTATGCTCTATATTTTATAGAGATTGGTTCATAAGAGATGTACTTAGCTATATGATAAGGTGTGTTGTTTGATTTTTTGCTGATAAAAATCTTTAAGCCATATTGGTGGATGTTTTGTTCTGTTAGATTTTCTGGTAGAAATTGTATTTGTGGTTTGTATTTGTGTCTGAGGTAAGCTTATATGTGGTGAGTGTTGTTGTACTTGTGTTATATCATTTTGGATTGTTTTTATTATTGTTGGTTCAAGGTTATTTTATGAAGTATTATCTTCTGGAATATGTGTTCTCTAACTTGAACTTTCTTGTCTGTAGACCTGCATGGACATAAATATCTTTATGGTAGAGTATATCTCTTCTCCTTCACCACTTGTATCCTGCACAAAAATCTATTTCTCTGGTGTTGCTGTTCTGAATGGAAATTCTGTTTTCCTGAAAGTGACATCTCTACTTACAAAGAATAAGTTATTCTGTAGATCATATAATATATAACCTTTTTGTATTTCAGAATATCCCATTAAAGTACAAGTTCTTACCTTAGACTGTAGCTTGTCTGAAACTGTTAAATCATTAGCATAACATAGACAACCTAATACTTTTAGATGACTAATTTAAGGTTTTTTCCTGTAAAGTTTCTCATAAGGTGAGATACCTGTAATAGATGAGGGTAACATGTTTATTAAGTAAACAACAGCTATAATACACAGTCCCCAGAATTTTAATGGAATGTTAGCTTGGAATCTTACTGCTCTAGTTATTTCTAAAATGTGTTTATATTTTCTTTCAGCAATTCCATTTTGTTGAGGTGAGTAAGCACATGATCTTTGATGTATAATACCTAGTTTTAGGAAAATACTGTTACAAACATCATTTACAAACTCTGTACCATTATCAGTTCTTATTGTTTTAATAGTTTTATTGAACTGAGTCTGTACATAGACAAGAAACTGTTGAAGTACCACACACACATCTGATTTTAGCTTTAGTAAGTATATCCAAGTCATTTCTGTAAAGTCATCTACAATTGTTAAGAAGTATTTACTCCCATTGTGAGTTTGTACTTTATAAGGCCCCCAAACATCCATATGAACAAGATCAAAGCTGGAACAACTTTTATTAACACTGACAGGAAATGAAAGTCTACATTGTTTAGCACACGGACATACATTACACTTCTTTATAGTTCTGCATATGACATCAGATTTAGTACTGATTATTCTACTTAGAACAGTACTAGAGGTATGTCCAAATCTTCTATGCCATAGTTCTATTTCTTCCTCTGACAGTGCATTGAATTCTTTATTATCTTTCACACTTAGTCCTAACTTGACTTGTTCATTTGGATGTCTTGATGATGTCTGATTTATTAGAGTATATAGTCCATCTTGCACCCTACCAATCTCCTTCACCTTCCCATTGAAGTCAGGGTAGAAGATGGTTGCACACTGCAATTCTTTGGTCAGCTGTGACACATACATCAGATTGTATTTAAATTGAGTCAAATAAAACACATTGTTTAAGGTGCTTCTGTCAGATATACTACTTGACCCTATATGAGTAACTTTTACCATTTCTCCATTGGGTAAATGTACCTTTTTAGACTGAGAGCTGCTTAAACTTGTAGCTTTTGTTACCATTTCTATGTCAGATACCTAATGGTTTGTAGCTACAGTGTCTATAATCCATTGTTTAACAATGTTAGATACAAGTAAAACTTTATGTATATCCATACCTGGTGCATTGGCAGAAGACTGAGTAGTAGTTGATTCTCGTGTTGTTTTGGTTGTGTTGTGATTCAGCAGTTGAACTATTTGTTCATACTGATCCTTGGAGAATGCAAGTGCTCCATGAACTTGCCAGTTGCTTGGATTTGTACCCACACTAGATGACTTGTCATACATGTCACTTGTTCTGCATATCTTCTCAGTACCATTATATTCCTTAGTAGCATAGACATTATGAGCAACATATTCCTTTCTTTTGGACTTGAAATTTGGAGGATAACCTGCCACTCTATAACAAGACTCTTTTGTGTGTCCTTTCATTCTACGTACTTCACAAAACAAGTTTAAATTCTTTTTAAACTTCTGAACACCAGGACTAGCTTTGGAATACATGGCAGTAGGATCATGAGTAGTTTCAACATATAGTACACCACTTAGTAAGCCATTAGAGACAGAATTCATGAGCCATGCTTGGACCACATCATTAACTCTATCCCACTGATCCCACAACTCCTCTCCATAGTGCTCCTTTTTACATTTTCCATTGATAAAGCCTATTTTGTTTCTTCCAAGCAGTGCTATTCTCGTGGACTTACTCCACAGTGCATAGTTTTCAGATCCCAGTAATTGAAATAAGATTAGAGACACACCACTTACATCAGATGCTTGAAGAAATAGTGGATGATTGTGATCCATTAATGTTGTAACTGTAACACCAGAATTTAGCCCCTCAGCAGTATCTCTTGGTAGGGAATTATTTTATGTTGTATCTTGATCAGTAGCCATTCTTTTTTAATCAATCATATGATGAGAATTGTTCAAGAAGGCAAGAACATATACTAGAAGATGTATATTAACCAGAACAATACTTAGAATATACCTTTGATGTATATCTATTTTCAGTACTACAAGAATTTCTGAAGACTTGACTTATGACTCAGAATTAAACAGAGACGTTTCACAGAAGAAGAAGTTTCTAAAGTCTTGGATTGTGACTCAGAATTAAGAAAAGAAGGGTAAGAAGTACAAGACACACAGGGATAGAACTGGATTCAGAGAAGAAAGAAATCAGAAGACAAAAACTCAGATTACTAGCTGCTGTCTAGTTCAGTCAGAACCAGTTCTGGATGTGCAAAATTTGATCAGATATGGTTGCGAAAATTAGATTCAATCCAGTCTTGATCACTAGCTCTGATACCATGTTTGAACATTCAATCAAGTCAGTGATATACACTGAATATTCATCATATACACAATGCAGTCAAGAGAAGTAAACTGAAGCAGTAGAGAAGAGAAAAGAAAAGAGAAAGAAAAAGAAGATACATTTGTATTACATCTATATATATATATATATATATATATATATATATATATATATATATATATATATATATATATATATATATATATATATATATATAGTGTAGATCTTCCTTAGATTCTATTCTAACTAACTTTTAACTAACTTATAACCTCCTAACTAACTTACTAACTACCTTACTTACCTTCTAACTGTTTTGACTTCACATTTCTTCTTCCTCAACAGCACCACACATTTCAAAAGTTTTCATTTCTTTCTTAAACTCCTTGTCAAGTCAAATGGTACCAAATAAATTGAGACGGAGGGAGTAATATATACTAATAAAAATCTAAAAGCGGAAAAAAAAGGGTACCAAGTACTAGTACTTGTTATGAACCCGCGGGGGACTTATTGATAACGTAGTTCTGCGAACTCGATGAACAAGTAACTTCATATAACGTCCAAGTAATTATCTATTCTCAAACTAAGAATTTACTAAATGAACCTTAAAAGTAGCTGCATCCAGTAAAGAAAAATGAATAGGTAGTGAGAGTACTTAAATGCTGAGATACACATAATAGTAACTCAATTAATAATATTGCAAAACATTTATCCATATTTTTCTAGTGGCAAGGATAAGTGTTACACGAGGTCAATTTTTCCATGGTGTAGTTCTAACAATTTATCCAAAGGTCAATGTTTATTATTCGTTCAAATGAAAAAAACAAATTTATGGATTAAATTAGTATAATTCTTCACTGGTTCATGAAAAAGTGACTAAAAAAGAAGGCCATTTGCAAAATCAGTGGCATAGCCACACTGGAAAGCATAAGAAAAGGGGGACAACTTTGGTCAAAGGGTATGAAGTGGTTTTCTTCTTGTCTACGTTTATGTATTGGAGAGTTGGTGAGCCAATAGATAAGATATTTACTACTATATAGTGTTAGGGTATATTATATTAGTCATTCGAAATATGAATTAAGAATAGGTCTATCATTACATAGTACAAATCACTTAATTTCCTTCCTCCTTAATCCTTATTGTTATCCAACCAAAGTCCAGCTCAAGTTAATTACGTTTAATAACCCTTTTTCGATGCAGAATATTTTTAAGGTGGATAGGTTAATCCACTTTGCGATTGAAAATTAAGCGTATGTAACAATCAACTATGTGCAATATCGCTTTTTGCGGCGATCTTTGTAAAAATTACACGACTGCTCTTAAAATATAAACAAAGGTATATTCAACATATACGCCAATGGTTGGAAATAGTCTAAGCAGATTACACAGTTTGAAGTCATTCGGGGGAGACTTAAACTGGTTTTGAACAAGAATTGCAATTGAAAATAGCCAAAGAAGTTCGTCTTTGTAACTAGCGGCGTGTTATATACTTTTATACATTGTTATACACTTTTATATAAGTTCGTCCCTATTATTTCCACTGTAACCTGAAATTAATATCACGCCAATATTTGAGGAATGTGAGCATTAAAGAGAAATGATGCTATCACTGAATTTTTTGTACTATCATAATAGCAATAAATTCTTTTCAATACTGAAATATTCTTTCAATTTCAGAAAATCACCAATCAGTAGAGAATCAGTTTGGAGTAAGGCTGGCCAGTGGGCCGGGACGGCCCGTCCCGACCCGTCCCGAGCCCGCTCCGGTCCCGAGTAAAAAATAAAAACGGTAGCGGGACTCGAACTCGGGACGGGACAATGTCTTGTCCCGCCCCAGGCCCGCCAAACCCGACCCCGATCCCGCCCGAGAGTCCCCCTTTGCAAATATAACCGTTGCACCAACGGCCATTTTAGATTTTGGCCGTTGGGCAACGACCATTTTTGGCCTCCCCCCTCCCCCAACCCCCTACCCCTTAATATTTATTTTTAACCCATAAGTTATTATATTTACACTTTAACCCAATTTTCCAACTATAAATAACTCATTTTCTCTTCATATTTCTCACAAATCTTCCTACAATCTCTCTAATCTCTCAATATATCTCTCTACAAGTCTACATTGTTTACTAAATATTCAATTTTATTTATTCATTTGGGAATTGAGAGTGAAGTTGGCAACTAGCTTGAGGATCTTCCATCGAGCAAAGTTTCAATTTTCAACGTCTCGATTACACGTCGGCGTTTGGTACATTCGTTCCTTCATTAAATTATTATTGTCTGTTTATTTTATTTAGCGCACTTAATTTTATTATCATAATTAAAATGGAAGGATTAAGAGGTATGTTTAAGGGTAAGGGTGCTTCTTCTAGTAGGGGCAACCAGGGCAAGGGTACTTCTTCTAGTCATCTTATTCCTACACAGGATGATTTTGTTGATACTCAATATTTTCCTACAATACCATTAGATTTAGACGAGGAGCTATTTTCTGGAACTCAAGAAGACTTTAATTTAGACGATGATACACCCACTAATGTTGATGACAACACACCCACTAGTGCACCTTCAACTGAAATGTCTCATATTCCCCCTAGTATGAGACGAGGTCCAGCAAAACGACCATTAAAATAAGATGCATGAACATTTTTTTATAGAGACGTAGAGAATCAAGTAGCTATATGTAAAATTTGTAAAAATGTTTTAAAATTTAAAACTGGAAAAGGTCACAGTGGGACGGGGGGTTTAATTAGACACGTAATAAGTGCTCATCCACTAGGTATGCCCAATACCGAGCTTCAAAACCGGGTGCGCAAACGCCGCTCCATCGGGACAAGGTTCACATACTGATACTGTCCCGGACTAAGTATAGGGTCAAATTAACCCTATGACGGGGGGAATTGTAGGCCCTAAATACAATAAACATAGAGATAGGGAAGCTATATCAAAATTAGTTGATGTGGAGGGTTTGCCTTTTTCATTTCCTTCATCTCCCGTGTTTATTCATTACATTAGAGATATATATAATCCTGCTTTTAACGGTTTTCCTAGATCAACTGTTAAGAGAGATGTATTTAAATTCGCACATGAATATCAACAATATTTACGTTATTCATTATATCATTTTAATGGCAAAGTATCTATCACGTCTGATATAGGTCGTAGTACTAACGGCCATGATTATTTAATGGTAACTTGTCATTGGATAGATTATAAATGGTCTATGCAAAAACGTATCTTAGCGTATAGATATATAGATGATAGGCACACTAGTACTTTTATTGCAGATAATATTTATCAAGTGTGCCATTATTATGGAATAACCGATAAAATTATGACTATTACATTAGATAACTCTTCTTCTAACAATTACGCTATTACAATTTTAAAAAATAGTTTAACTCCATCTTTTCCAGATCATTTTCATATAAAATGCGCGTGCCATATATATAACTTAATTGTAAAGGATGGTCTATCACTTTTTCAAGACATTCTTTGTAAAATACAATTTGCTATAAACTTTATTTTTAAAAGTAATAGAGTACAACGAAGAAAAGAATATAAAAAAATTTGTCACGATTGTGGACTACCTTATAGAAAAATTCCAGAAGAAGTATCCACTAGGTGGAATTCTTTATACGAATTTATGGATTAAATTAGTATAATTCTTCACTGGTTCATGAAAAAGTGACTAAAAAAGAAGGCCATTTGCAAAATCAGTGGCATAGCCACACTGGAAAGCATAAGAAAAGGGGGACAACTTTGGTCAAAGGGTATGAAGTGGTTTTCTTCTTGTCTACGTTTATGTATTGGAGAGTTGGTGAGCCAATAGATAAGATATTTACTACTATATAGTGTTAGGGTATATTATATTAGTCATTCGAAATATGAATTAAGAATAGGTCTATCATTACATAGTACAAATCACTTAATTTCCTTCCTCCTTAATCCTTATTGTTATCCAACCAAAGTCCAGCTCAAGTTAATTACGTTTAATAACCCTTTTTCGATGCAGAATATTTTTAAGGTGGATAGGTTAATCCACTTTGCGATTGAAAATTAAGCGTATGTAACAATCAACTATGTGCAATATCGCTTTTTGCGGCGATCTTTGTAAAAATTACACGACTGCTCTTAAAATATAAACAAAGGTATATTCAACATATACGCCAATGGTTGGAAATAGTCTAAGCAGATTACACAGTTTGAAGTCATTCGGGGGAGACTTAAACTGGTTTTGAACAAGAATTGCAATTGAAAATAGCCAAAGAAGTTCGTCTTTGTAACTAGCGGCGTGTTATATACTTTTATACATTGTTATACACTTTTATATAAGTTCGTCCCTATTATTTCCACTGTAACCGAAATTAATATCACGCCAATATTTGAGGAATGTGAGAATTAAAGAGAAATGATGCTATCACTGAATTTTTTTGTACTATCATAATAGCAATAAATTCTTTTCAATACTGAAATATTCTTTCAATTTCAGAAAATCACCAATCAATAGAGAATCAGTTTGGAGTGATTGTAATGGACTAGTTTCCGATTGACTGGATTTGTAATGAACTGTTTGAATTTGGGCCTCTAGCTACAGTACATGGGCCAATATCCTTACCTTATCATGGGCTGGTGGTCCCAGATTAGGCCTTTTTGGAATTTGAATAGTGGAATTTTGCATGTTCTTAAACAGTTTATATGGACCACAAACTTGAAAAAAATTCCCTGCGGAAGAACTTTTTTAGCTCTCCTCTCTAAACACTTTTTCTATAGTCTCACACTATTCAAACTATAGTGTAAAAATTCTTTAATGTATCCTTTTAAGTAACCTATAGTGTAAATTTTTTTAATGATGCGTGTGACTAAACACTTTTTCTATAGTCTCACACTATTAAAACTTCTTATAGGCTAAACATCATGTGCTCCAAATTAGCGTTTTCCAATTTAGTGTACTATCTATCGTTCATTTTTGGATTATTATATGTGATCCATTCCTGGTTGTTTCTTCTGTTGAGATCCCCACACATATGAAATGATATAAAAACCCAATAAAGGCTCCTCACTTTTGCACTTCTCCAAAAAGTTTCTCAACTTGATGGAGACATTTAAGTCCAACACTTCTCTTCTTTTATTGGTCACACTCTTTCTTTCAACCATTGTGTCTCAAACTAGGGTCGGGTATATATGAGTTCGGTTCGATTTTGTATAAAAAAGTATGAATCGAATAAAATTCAATTTTTATTTTTAAAAATTAAATCAAACTTAAAAAAAAATTGAACGTTTACATCCCCACAAAATAAAAGTCCAAACTCCAAAATATAAAGTTCACATCATAAATTAAAAGTTCAAAACATGAATTTAAAAATATGACACAACCAACAATCTTGCTTCCTTAGAAACACGGGGATACCGACTCATCTCCTTCACGGCAAAATCTGAATTAAACACTTAACACTAAGTCAATCAAGGTATTAAATTATATAGTCAACATCACTTTTAATAGACAAAAAGAAATAAAACAATTCTACCAACATATGATATGATTAAATCATAATTTCTATAAGATATTCCATTCCATGGCAACATAACCAGTGACAATTGTTACAATAAACAAGCCTGTTAAACAATTTGGTTTTTATTTTTAAAAATCGAATCAAACTTTTAAAAAAAACCCGAACATATCAGTTTTTTAAATTTATTTAATCGAATTCGGTTCGGTTTTTTCGGTTCACCGGTTTTTATGCCCACCCCTTATCTCAAACCAATGGAGGAGGCATCAAGACACAAAGTGAAGCCCTTAGCCAACTTTACAAGGCTAAGTTGAAGAAAAATTCCAACATTGACAAAAGGCATTTTGATGCAAATCTTGATGATCATAGTGATCTCCAATATCTTCATATTGCATCTAAAAAAAGTGTGATTTCTGAAGAGGTTTCGAAGGAGAATGACAAGATCCAGAAATTTCCAGGTCAACCTCCAGTAAAATTTGAGCAGTATAGTGGATATGTTACGGTTGATGCATATGCTGGAAGAGCTTTCTATTATTACTTTGTTGAAGCTCAACGTTCTAAGGAATCTTTGCCCCTTCTTCTTTAGCTTAATGGAGGTAATTAATCTAAAAATTTAGCTTATATACATTGATATTATAAATTTTTGTACGTTACTTAAAGTGGTGTCAGATGTTAGTTACTACCAGTGTTAAATATATGTCATATTCCATGATATACACTTATGGTATATCACGGATTTGGTCCACAATCAGTCCATGTAATGCCTTAGTTTATTTATAGTGTTTTAGTGTAATAATTAGTTTTGTACACTTACCATAATATGTGTATTATCATAATTGTATAGTTAGTGTCCAAGTAGAATAAGGTTTTAGGAATAGAATAAGAATAGGATTCTCCTATTATGAAAATATGTAAATTGTATATATAACCTTTCAATCAATAAAAATAATCAAGGGATTATTTCTTTCAACCAGTTTACTAGGTTATCAATTAATGTTTATGACAGAAGTTTATATTAATAAATAATTAATGCATAAAACTTAAATTTTTGTATCTAACATTCAAGTTTGAAGTTATTTCTTAGCTAACAATAATGTTACAATGTCTAAGTCTTGTCATCCTTGCATTACATTGGAATATATACATTCCAAGTTTGTTCAACATCTATTACATATACATAAAAAAAATAGTTTTAAAACCTTGTATATATAGTGTAATTTTTCGCTGAGGGGATCGGATGAACCCTTGGAGCCTACCTGGCTCTGCCCCTGTGTACAAACTAACACATCCTTACTTTCTGCCTCTCATTTTGTAAATCAACTGTGACTACAACCTGTCCAAATACTTTCTTGCATTTAGTTTCACAGTTCATAGTTAACCATGACTAACTTATTTTATTTTGTGCTTATTAATTTCGGCTTAGGTTCCTTTAGAGATACTGTTTATGTAATTATTACGTGCTCGATGTTTTATAACGGGAATTTTCATGCTCATATACATTGACGAGGAAATGTCCACCTCTTTCTATACCCCAAGAAGAATGACTAACTGAGAGAAAATTTGTATTATTTCCCCGATTTTTGATTAAACAGGGTCTTACTTTTATCAATTCATTTTGTACTTCAGAGTGCTTGCAGTCCCTTTCATGTGCTCATTTATTTCTTATTTTACAAGTAGGATTAAATGGAGTTGTGGACAATCAATAAGTCAATGTAGCTTTGCAATTTTTTTGTTTCAGGCAAAATTGACCAATTACATTAACTTAATTTATTTATTCATATGACGTAGTTCATCGTACTGCCTTTCAGGTAAGGAGTCTTGCAGATGGTCTTCTTGAAAAATCTTGCAGCTAACCGGAAGAGAAGAGAGAAGCCGGGCATGGAAACCGAGACAGAAGCTCGGAAACTGAGGGCAGCGGAAGATAATGTTGGAAATTTGCCTTTGGCGGGAGTTGCGACCGACCAACTTTAACGGCTCAAACACTAGTGTAACGTATGTTGGAGAATTCGGTTCTTCACACATGCATGATCTACTAAGTACGTAGATAACCGTAGGGCCAAGAATCGTCAAATTTCATTGAGAAATGAAAGAGATATTGGTTCACGAAGTAAGGTGTTTGAAGCATGGAAAGTGTGGTATTGTGTGTAATTCTCCCTCATCGGTAGAGGAAGAAAGAATTGTTGTGTATATAAGATTCGAAATTGGTTTGGGGTTTGGGACCCCAAGGGGTATCCCATGTGTTTAAAGGAGGGAGGACCTAGATGTGCTTCGGTTCGAGGAAAGACCACACGCGCGCCGCCGCCCCCGCCCCGTCCGGTCTCGGGCTGTGGGCTGTGGATATTATCTTTTTGGGCCGAAAAACTTTCCCGGAAGTTTCGGATATACGGTTTGGTCCTGAAGTTTCAAGATGTACGGTTTGGTCCCCGAAGTTCGAATTTCGACGGTCGAGACGAAAAAAGCACTCAATTCAGCCATTTATTTTGGTCGAATTACTCCTCCTATAATGGCCAAATCCGTTGGTCTTTCTCCCATTTATGTTGGTGACTTTACTACCTCCATAATGGCCATTATTTGGGCTCTCGGGCTCTCGGGCTCTCGGGCTGTCGGGCTGTGGATATTATCTTTTTGGGCCAGAAAACTTTCCCAGAAGTTTTAGATATACAGTTTGGACCAGAATTATTTCAGATGTACGCTTTGGTCCCGAAGTTTCAAGATGTACGCTTTGGTCCCCGAAGTTCGAATTTCGACGGTCAAGACAAAAATCCAAGCACTCAATTCAGCCATTTATTTTGGCTGAATTACTCCTCCTATAATGGCCAAATCCGTTGGTCTTTCTCCCATTTATGTTGGTGACTTTACTACCTCCATAATGGCCATTATTTGGCTATTATGGAGGCGATTTTGAGGCGATAAATCAGTCCATTCCTCACCTATATAAACACCCCCTTACACCATTGTTGAGGACACTTGATATGTACGAAAATACACAACCAGAAAAAATCTTCTTCCTACAACTTCCAAGCATCATTTCGTTATTCAATATTCTTCACGGTAGCTCTTGAGTTTCCTTTGCTCAAGGGTTCCATTGCTGTTTTATCTTGGGAGACAAATTGTCCAGGGACGTATAAAGGATACATACGGGGCAATATTGTCTTAAGGACAGAGTGCCACACTCGACTCAGCAAAAACAGTTTCTATTTTTCCGCCTTCTACAAAATTGGAATTTTCAGTTTTTCTTGTGTAACAATTGTAATTTCAGATTCCATGTTGAATTATTGAATCTCAGTTTATCCTTTTGAATACTTGTAATAGTTATATACTTCCCGTACTGCTTTATAAAGTACCATAGAGAAAAATCTCCCAACAACTTAAGACAATATATGTATTGTATTACTATTAGTATTCGAAAGATGTCGGTCAAAAATTGTGTGACCAAATCTGGATATGGAAATGGTTTTCTGGTAGAAGAGAGTGATGATGATGAACGTGTTCATGGTGTCACCGCTACCAAGACTGGTGGAAACAAGCGCTCTCGAGAGCCTGAGGATGTCAACTGGGACAAGAGGAGAAGACTGAAGATGTTATTCTATCTTGTAGCAGAAGGCCTATATCTGTCCCAGACAAAAGAACCGAATAATGGTGAGAAGAAAATGGACACTCAGTCTAATGAAGTGACTAAAGTGAGCCAGAATCCGAAATTGGGATAAGTATTTTTCTTACTTGTCAAGAATAAAGATTAAATGATAAGTATGTTTCTTACTTGTCAAAAATAAAGATTAAATGATGTCTGATTAAAAATGGATTAAAGTAAGGAGGAATATGAAAATAATTTATATTCCTTACACTTTAACAAATCAGAAGTTTAATCTCATCTTCTTTTCCGTTTAAAGATTGGATTTTGTAAACGACTTAAGAAGATCCGTTCTTTTAAGTGTAATTATTAAATTGTGTAAAGTATGTTCGCACATACGAGGGAGTAAGATCCACCGATCGTGCGAAAAAGCTCGTTACTACTCTTAAGTAAGCGCCAAAGAACTATCTAGGCACCAATCATAACGGAAGAAGTCTAAAAGTTAAAGACGTTGAGCCTGTCATATTATTTGGCAGAAGATCCTTCAAAGGATGATATTGGACACTCAGTCATAAAAAGCCTCCGGGCGACTAGAGTGGGCCAAAATTCCTTTGATATGATGATATTGGACACTCAGTCATATAAAGCCTCCGGCGATCGGGTGGTGCCGAATTCATTTCATAGGAAAAGTAATGGACACCTAGTAAGGTGGGCCGAGTTTCCGTGTCCTAAATGATCCGAAGGCCTAAATAAAGGCGAAAGAAATTGGACACTCAGTCTGCCAAAGCAACTAGAGTGGACCCGAGTATCGAGATCACATATGATCCGGTTACGCCCTAACCACGGGCAAAAGGTTGTTCATGTGAAGCAACGCCACCTCTAAAATCAAAGGGGTTGGAGAGGTTGTCCTCAATAGGACTTCATGGATTGTGATCACTCTAAGATGAGGTGATACATATTCCTAACTTGGTTTAAGGGACGCTGTTGGTCAAGCTGGTTTGAGATTAGTCCAACAGGTCTGTAATAACTAAGAATGGTACAGTATGTCTGTAGCCAAATGAATGATATATTTGTAATCCGTGCATCTATGCCATCATAGATTAAGACACGTTAAATAGCAAGTCATTCAAAAGCTAACGATGTTGAGATTGTTGCCTACTATCGACATAAACCCTCAAAATGAATGTGAGGTAGACGAAGAGGCAAAATCACCTTTCCAAATTCCGTCAAGGGAATAGCGAAAGAAGCACCGCTCCTCTAGAACTTAGTCACACCTACTTGGGTGATTTGAAGTTTATACAAAATAGAGGGGGGAGACAAGTACGTTGTGATCGTCATTTGATGATAGTACAACGTATGGAATCCTTTGTTTGTTGAAAAGCAAAGATGAAGTTGTTGAAGCGGATAAGCGCTACAAAGCAGAAGTTGAATCAACTAAGCCCACGGATTGAGAAATTCGTAGTGACAGTGGGGGAGAATGGGAAGCATCGTTTATTAAACGACTGCTCATTATTCACCTCAGTCTAACGGTGTTAGCCAAGCGCAAACCCGTACGCCCAAATTATGTGGGGCAAGGCGATCCTTACCGCTAATGTGATTCTCAACAGAACTCCGCATAAGGATAAGGATAACCCTCCGTGTGAGACATGGAAAGGATCTCACATACAAATGTTGTGATGTGAGGTGGTTTCGTACCTAAAGCTGTAGATTGCATATCCACTGGATCTGCAAATAACAGTAGTGTTGATCGCCTCTTGGCGTCAAAGAATGCTGAATTCTTTAGAGATAACTTTCCTTGGAAAAGGAAAAAGGAGTAATTGCTCAAGGTTAACAAGAACCCACGAGGGCCTGACTGTCCGGAACTAGATGTTCCGTATCTACAGGACTCGAAAGTTGCTGGCTATCCGGAACTTAATATTCCAGATCTGTAGAACTCAGGGATTCTAGATGTTGAACCAAGACGGAGTAAAGAGGGGACAAAGACTTGTTCCAGTCCTTCTAGCTTGTATGGTTGAGAATGAACCATGAACAATTAACAAATAATTGTTATCTCCAAAAACGCTGCTTTGGAAAGAAGCTAAAGGGAGAAATAGATTCCATATATAGAACCATACTTGTGTAATGGTTAATCTTCTTCCGAGAAAAGAACCTTTGGGTTGTAAAATGTGCTCCCCTGTGAGCAGCTTAACATCCAAGTCCATTGTAGTCTTGCGTGGCATGGATGTTGAACTAGCCTTCCCAACCGGAGAGTTGGAAGAAGAGAATCAGAGTTAGTTTGCTGAACTGTTGGGCTTCTTCCTGAACTTTCAGTTTGGTCCCTGAAATGTTTACATTTTAGTCTGAAAGTTTCGGATAAAACGAAACAATGAATCGACCACGAAACATTGGCTCTGAAGTTAGAAAGCCAACAGTTGGAAAACCAACGGTCTGAGAGTGAAAATCATATTGAAACAAAGTCTCGATATGAAAGATATGTGTATCACATATGACTTCTTAGGAATTGGATTTCTAAGACATCTAACGGACTGGTCAATAGTTGACTGTCTCGTTGAAGCCACCAATGGATATGAATCATAGAACTGATCGGAATCATGGTGCACCCATATAGACAAGGAGCGATATGCACAGGTCACTTGTAGTTCAATGTATTGTACACACTACAACCGACCTGGTATCGTCCTACAAACAGATCAGTTGAACTAAGGTTCACTGATGATTTCAATACATGATTAATAGGAAGGCGTTAAGTCGGATATGACGATATCTGAATTATTCGCTTATCTACGGATTATAGTATTCTGGATGTCCAGCGGTTCTGAGAGAACACAGTGATGTAAACTGGACATCAGATCTGAAGAACACCAAAGCCACAAGTAAATGTGTATGGTGGTTCTTGGAAAATCCTCTAAGCAAACTCGCATCGGCCGATTCATGATGGAATCGGAGTTTATCGCTTTATACAAAGCATGAAAGAAGTTGAGTAACTTCACGACTCCTTAGAGGACGTCCCTTATTGGGAGAAACCCGTGCCTTCAGCAGTTATACGTTGTGGCTAGCCGGTCGGCTTCAGGAAGGACACGGATGACGGCGTCTGGGCATCTCTGTCAGGAAATGTCAGGAGACATAAGACCGTATGGCAGTTGATCATCACGGGTGTCACTTCCTTATTTACTAACTAAGGGACTACCCGGAGATCAAGTGTTCTGCTGTCTAGGGGAATGGGCTTAAAACCCAAAATATACGGACCAATACAAATGGAAACCCAACCTTACGAACCGGAGATCCCGATGTAATTTGGTTCAATGGGAAAACTAAGTTGTAAAGGTTCAGCTTGATCGCTTTAGTGGAAGCATGAGCACTTCGGATAGTGATTTCGAAAAGAAACACCAAATCCAAAGCCGTTCCCGCGATAGACGTTAAGTGCTATCTCAGGTATGGGTAAAGGTTAAGTTTTCAAAACTCTGTAATGATCCTCAACAGTTGAGGTTAGGTCTTTGGGAAACTTTTAATGGTTCCTAACACTTGTGAAGTGGGGTATAGCAGGATACCTTGTAGGAGACCACCTATTTAAGTGCGAGGACGGGCCGCCTCAAATTGAACGCACTTAAGAATCCAAGACGTTGTCCATGGCCAAAACGGACAAAACATTACGAAGAAGAGAGTAAGGGAATTTGTTGTGTTGGTACCGTTGTCTTGGCTTACACTAAACACCGACGGTTCAAGACATCACGTTCACCGCGCGGTAAGTAAGTCCGATGGTATTCAACTATGGAAGGTTCAAAGTGAGGCTACCTCTCCTTATGCAACATCGGTCCGTTTGAAATATTGCTTTGGAAATGAAAAGACACCATGTGAGTGCGCCAAAATCTCTTTCAAGAGGGGATTGTTGGAAATTTGCCTTTGGCGGGAGTTGCGACCGACCAACTTTAACGGCTCAAACACTAGTGTAACGTATGTTGGAGAATTCGGTTTTTCACACATGCATGATCTACTAAGTACGTAGATAACCGTAGGGCCAAGAATCGTCAAATTTCATTGAGAAATGAAAGAGATATTGGTTCACGGAGTAAGGTGTTTGAAGCATGGAAAGTGTGGTGTTGTGTGTAATTCTCCCTCATCGGTAGAGGAAGAAAGAATTGTTGTGTATATAAGATTCGAAATTGGTTTGGGGTTTGGGACCCCAAGGGGTATCCCATGTGTTTAAAGGAGGGAGGACCTAGATGTGCTTCGGTTCGAGGAAAGACCACCACGCGCGCGCGCCGCGCCGCCCGCCCGTCCCGTCCGGTCCGGCTCCGGTTCGGGTTCTCGGGTCGTGGGGCGTGGGCTCGTGGGTCGTGGGTCTTCGATATTATCTTTTTGGGCCGAAAACTTTGCCGAAGTACGGTTTGAACCGAAGTTTCGGATATACGGTTTGTACCGAAATTATTTCGGATGTACGCTTTGGTCCCCGAAGTTCGAAATTTCGACGGTCAAGACGAGAAAAGCCAAGCACTCAATTCGGCCATTTATTTTGGCTGAATTACTCCTCCTATAATGGCCAAATCCGTTGGTCTTTCTCCCATTTATGTTGGTGACTTACTACCTCCATAATGGCCATTAATTGGCTATTATGGAGGCGATTTGAGGCGATAAATCAGTCCATTCCTCACCTATATAAACACCCCCTTACACCATTGTTGAGGACACTTGATATGCACAAAAATACACAACCGAGAAAAAATCTTCTTCCTACAACTTCCAAGCATCATTTCGTTATTCAATATTCTTCACGGTAGCTCTTGAGTTTCCTTTGCTCAAGGGTTCCATTGCTGTTTTATCTTGGGAGACAATTGTCCAGGGACGTATAAATGATACATACGGGGCAATATTGTCTTAAGGACAGAGTGCCACACTCGACTCAAAGAAAAACAGTTTCTATTTTTCCGTCTTCTACAAAACTGGAATTTCCAGTTTTTCTTGTGTAACAATTGTAATTTCGATTCCATGTTGAATTATTGAATCTCAGTTTATCCTTTTGAATACTTGTAATAGTTATATACTTCCCGTACTGCTTTATAAAGTACCATAGAGAAAAATCTCCCAACAAATAAGAGAGGAGAGGTATGAAAAACCGCTGCCTCAGTTTACGTGTTCCTTCTCGAAATCTGTGCACCTTACCTCTTCTCTTCCCAAATTTTCTTCCAAATCCATATTTCACCTATTGTTCTTTCGTTATGTCTACGTCAAAGAACATGTTTCATCCTGCCCTTACTGTTTCCAAAATCAAAAACCACATCCCTATTGTTCTTGAGATGAAAACGTCTTATATGCGACGTGGGCAGAATTGTTCAAAATTCACGCAATCTCACATCAAGTACTCCATCACATAATTCATCCCGCTGTCCCTACACCCGCGGAGGATCCTCAGTTGTGGATCACTCTTGATGCCACCGTCCTTCAATGGATTTACTCCACTATTTCTACTAACCTTTTACAGACGATCATTGAACCGGACACTACGGCTATGACTACCTGGAATAGATTGTGTGATATATTCCAGGATAACCAACATTCCCGAGTTGTCACTCTTGAGTAAGAATTTTCACAAGTCATCATGGAAAATTTCTCAAATGTTTCAGCTTATTGTAACCGACTCAAGGAATTGGCGGACCAACTCCATAACGTTGGAGGGCATGTTACCCATAATCATCTTGTTCTCCGAATGGTTGCAAGCCTATCTGAGGCCTATAATGGCGTTGGGACTCTACTCCGACAAAGTAATTCGCTTCCCCATTTTTATCAAGCCCGTTCGATGCTCACATTAGAAGAAGCCAACTTAGCAAAAAAGGAGGCTATCGGCGCAAGTTCCGTGGCGATGATGACTTCATCTGATAACTCACACGGTTATTGAAAATTCAGGCCAAACCCACAACAACGGTAGAGGCAAGTAGGGTCAAAACCGTAAAAATAATGGCAAAAATTGCGGCGCGGCAACAATGGCGGCGGACGAAACAAAGAGCAACGCCGGCGCGGTGGGCCTCGGGGCATGCGGGGCCCGGCCTGCCGGTCTCAGACCTGGCCCCTTGACAGTGGGCCTGGACCAGCAGCTAGGACTGACAATTTCACCCTGACCCGATGGATATCTGATCCACCCGACCCGAATATATGGACGAAAATCCGAAAAAACACGAATTTTAATCGGGTGACGGATCGGGTCGGATTCGTGTGGACATACATCCAACCCACTATACGACCCATCACCCGACCCATCCATCCACCCGTTTATAAATAGTTAGATAATATTTTTTATCATTAAATTGTATATATTTTATTAAATAAAGATTATAATGAAACTTGGCAAACCAAGAATAACATAATTTTGGCCCAGAGTTCACTTCCATAACAGTAAAGTTTTATAATGTTCTTAGCTAGTGATCACTTATGAAAATATAAAAAATTATTTATTGTTAGGTCTGATTAATTTTATTATTATTTTTTCAACGTAAAATGTATTTGTTTGAGCTAACATAAAAATGGAATATGAATAAAAATATTTAAGGTGCTAATCAGATGAGACACTGCTACGTTGGAACTAAGAGTATTTATATTGGTTTTGGTCGCTCCATTTTTGTTGTGAATTTAAAAAAAAAAAGATTTAAGAACACTAATTACTAACATTATCACTGATTTTAAACTAGAACAAATGGTTAAACTTATAACAAATTTCATCCACGAAGCACCCGATTCACCCGTGGATGATGGGTGGATTGGATGTGGATGAAGAAAAAATAAGGTGATGGATGGGTCGGGTGGTGGATGAATGGTTGGCGGGTGGAGGCGGATTGAGCTCCACCCGATCCATTGCCAGCCCTACCAGCGGCCAATGGCCATGTCCAGCCTACTGCCCACCCAATTATTTTCCAGGCAGTTGGGCCCCGGTCCAGCCCAGTCACAGGCCCAATTTTTGTGATCCTTCAGGAAACACCCAACAACGATATGGGTCGGGTCAGCAATGCGATCTGCTTGGGCCTCGGCCCACGCAGGCTTTCACTGCTGCAGGCCCGGCTCTGATCCCGACACCCACCGATATTGACTCCGCCATGCATACACTTGGATTAAATCCTCCGGACGTGAATTGGTACATGGACACCGACACAACTTCTCACATGGCATCCGATCAATGTACTCTCTCGTCTTATTCCAATTTGAGCAAAAATCGTGACATTATTGTTGGTAATGGCAATACAATTCCAATTCGTGGTTACGGTAATACAACTTTGTCTCCCCCACATCCGCCTCTTGTCTTGAAAAATACCCTTCATGCCCCTAACATAATTAAAAATTTGATGTCTGTCCGAAAATTCACCACTGATAATTGAGTTTCTATTAATTTTGATCCTTTTGGGTTTTCTCTGAAAGATTTCAAAACGGGGATACCTCTCATGAGATGCAATAGTAGGGGAGATATTTATCCAATCACGCCCGCCTCTAGTTTCTCGAGTCAAGCCATGCCATCGACATTTGCAGCTCTAGCTCCTTCATTATGGCATGCATGTTTGGATCACTTTGGGTCGTCTATTGTTTCTTTCCTGCATAAAAACAATTTTATTTCCTATAAGGGTATGCGTAGTACTCCAATTTGTCATTCATGTACGTTAGGAAAACATGTTAGATTACCATTTGTAGCCTCTACTTCTCGTACTTTGATGTCTTTTGACATTATTCATAGCGATTTATAGACTTCTCCCGTTCTAAGTTTTGTGGGCCATCGTTATTATGTTCTATTTTAGATGATTGTTCTAATTTTTATGGACCTTTCCGTTAGCGAAGAAATCTCATATTTTTTCCACATTCTTAAAATTTAGAGCATTCATCCGCACCCAATTCGAATGTAAATAAAAAAATATTCAATGTGATAATGGCAATGAATATGATAATGGGTTGTTTCGGGAATTTTGTGATGCTAATGGCATAGTTTTTCATTTCTCTTGTCCTCATACGTCCTCACAAAATGGAAAAGCCGAACGAAAAATTCATACCATTAATAATATTGTCCGAACTTTATTGGTCCATGCTTCTGTATCCATTTTCTTTTGGCATCATGCTCTACAAATGACTACTTATCTCCTTAACTTACTTCCTACCAAAGGGTTGGCATATGCATCTCCTCTTAAAGTCCTCTATAATAAGAATCATTCGTATTCACATCTTAGGGTCTTTGGGTGTTTATGTTATCCACTATTTTCGCCCACTACAATTAACAAACTTCAAGCCCGTTCTACCGTTTGTGTGTTTTTGGGTTATCCATCTAATCATCGTGGTTACAAATGTTTTAATTTATCGTCTAATAAAATCATAATTAGTCGTCATGTTATTTTTTATGAAACAAATTTTCCGTTTGCTAAAGTGAGTAGTCCCGTGCCTAGTTCGTATAATTTTTTAGATGACGAAGTCTCACTGTACATTATGCACCACTTAATGGGCCGATCCAGTAACCATGAAACGCTAGCAGGCCCACTGTCTGCTGGCCCGCCACAACCCACTGCTTCTGCTCCGGTTTCTGCTGTTGGGCCGATCGACCAGCCCACTGCCGAGACTGATTCTGCCCCAGTTTCTGCTCCAGTCCACATTCGGTTTCCAGTTTTGGGCCAGCAGACCCACTGCCTGCTAGCCAGTCCATCACCCATTCGGCCTTTCCCCAAAATCCACTCAATTCTTCCCCGACACACAGACATGTTACTCGTAGTCAACGGGGTATTTGTAAACCAAAAAGACATTTAATCTTAATTCTAATGTTCTTAAATTCCCACTACCCCGTAACCTAGTGTCTGCACTAAATGACCCGAATTGGAAATTGGCTATGAACGACGAATATAATGCTCTTATTGAGAATAAGACGTGGGAATTGGTACCACATCCTTTTGGTGTTAATATTATTCGCTCGATGTGGATTTTTACTCATAAAGATAATTCTGATGGTTCTTTTTTGAGACATAAGGCTCGGCTTATAGGTGATGGTAAAACTCAACAGGTTGGAGTGGATTATGGTGAGACGTTTAGTCCGGTGGTCAAACTGGCTACCATTCGCACTGTTCTCAGTTTGGCTCTTTCGAAAGCATGACCCATTCACCAGCTAGATGTGAAGAATGTTTTCTTACATAGTGATCTTAAGGAGACAATTTACATACATCAGCCCTTGGGTTTTTGAGACCCCACATATTCTAATCATGTCTGTTTATTAAAGAAGTCATTGTATGGGCTTAAGCAGGCCACACGGGCTTGATATAAGCGATTTGCAGACTATGTATCTACTATTGGGGGTTTTCACAGCGGGTTTGATAATTCTCTGTTCATCTATCGTCGTGGTACTTCCTTGGCATATATTCTATTGTATGTGGATGATATCATCTTGACAGCTTCTTCTGATGATTTACGTCGGTCTATCATGACACTACTCAGTTATGAGTTTGCTATGAAAGACTTGGGGCCCTTGAGTTACTTCTTGGGGATTGATGTCACTCGTCATGTAGGTGGGTTGTTCTTATCCCAACTGAAGCATGCCGCTGAAATATCTGAACGAGCTGGTATGTCCTCGTGTAAGTCTACTTCCACTCCAGTTGATACCAAAACCCAAGCTGGGTGCTGCGGCTGGCTCCCCTTATGATGATCCCACTCACTATCGCAGTCTTGCTGGAGCTCTTCAGTATATTACTTTCATGCGACCAGATATTATGTATGCCGTACAACATGTGTGTTTGTTTATGCATGATCCTCGGGTTAAGCACATGAATGCGCTCAAACGCATTATCCGATACATCCAAGGTACACTTGACTATGGTTTGCATCTATATCCATCATCAGCCTCTACACTTGTCTCATATACCGATGCTGATTGGGGTGGATGTCCGGACACCAGACGCTCTACATCTGGATACTGTATGTTTCTTGGCGATAACTTGGTCTCATGGTCTGCAAAACGCTAGGCTACTTTATCACTATCCAGTTCGGAGGCCGAGTATCGAGGGGTAGTCAATGTGGTGTTTGAGTCATGTTGGCTACATAATCTTCTACTAGAGCTACATTATCCTATTCAGAAAGCTACCTTGGTCTACTGTGATAATGTGAGTGTAGTCTATCTTTCTGGAAATCCGGTCCAACATCAGCGCACTAAACATATCGAGATGGACATACACTTTGTTCGAGAAAAGGTTGCTCGTGGACAAGTACGCGTCCTCCATGTCCCTTCGCGATACCAGATTGCAGAAATATTTACTAAGGGTCTTCCCTTGGTTCTATTTGAAGATTTTAGGGACAGTCTCAACGTATGTCAACCGCCCGCTATTACTGCGGGGGAGTAAAAGACCGTGTGTATCATGGTCCGATTTGGACTCAACAAAATGTAATTCATGTATAATTGTAATTATGGTATTAGTCTTGTACTAGTAAAATGTATTAGAATTAGAATAGGAAAAGGTAGAATTATTTTCCTATATTGTCCATATTTAAGAATGGTATATTTGTATATATACATCTCATTATCAATGAAAATAATCAAGGAATTATTTCTTTCAAATTCCAGGATCTTCTTGCATATGGAGCCTTTCAAGAACTTGGACCATTTAGAGTAAACAGTGATGGAAAAACACTTCACAAAAATAATTTCGCATGGAACCATGGTAAATTTCAATTTTCACTCAACTAGATAATTAAGTCCTATATTGTCTCTCTAACTAGTACTAATTTCTTTTTCTTTTGATCAAAATAATTAGCTGCCAATGTGTTGTTCTTGGAGTCTCCAGCTGGAGTAGGATTTTCCTACTCTAACACATCCACTGATGTTAAAGTTGGAGGAGATAAAAAGACAGCTAATGATAATTACCAGTTCTTAATAAATTGGCTCGAAAGGTTTCCAGAATACAAGAATAGAGATTTTTACATATCGGGAGAGAGTTATGCTGGGCATTATGTAGCTCAATTGGCACATACAATTCTATATCACGACAAGAAGGCCAACAAGAATATCATTAATCTTAAAGGAATCTTGGTATGTCTCCTGATCTTCTCAAATTTCCATAAGATTGACCTTTGTATATATGTTTTTTTGGCCTTTGTGTTGAATAATGTTGGAGACTTAGAAGACCGAAAGATATTAAATTTTAAATTCTAGATTTAGATCTCACAAAAATATTTGTTTTTTTCAACTGAACATGGAGTAATAATTGAAATTTGAAAAGAATCACAAGAGTATGGAAGTTTCAAGGATGAGGCCAATTGATCATGTTATAGGAGTTAGAGCACATGGTTAAGCCTACTTCAATTATTCCGCATGTGGCCATACACATTTTTTTCTCGACATGAACTTAGTATCACATGCAACAGGCTCCACAGCTAGTTTATCTTTATCCATTACTAACACACACATATATAATTTGGTAATTGGTTACATAATGTATCGACTGATGAGAGATTAATACAATATCATAAGGATATATGTGATTCAAGTTACAAAATTCACTTAAGATTAAGCTAATTTTGATTGTTAAAATATAATATGATCCCATCAACTCTTTTACTATTTGATCAAATTAGTAATAATCAATACTCTCTGTCTCAATTTATATGACATATTTTTCTTTTAGTCATTCTAAAAAAGAATATCATTTTACTTAAACATATATATGTTTAAGGATAATTTAACTTTAAAATTCTCATTTCATTTAAAAAATCTATTTTTTTTTAAAAATTTTGTGTTCTGTCAAACAATGTAACATGAGTTAAGAGAGGGGTATGCCCTTTTTAAGTAAACTCCTATTATATCTCACATTTAAACTGTCTTTTGGTCGAAGTTACTTTGATCAATTAAAGTAGGAAAAAGGGACAACATCCCATATTACCATATTAATAAATGGAACAAAGCAAAATAAAGTAAAATGAAACTATGGATGGACTTTACTGACTAAAACTTACAAAGTTTGCTTAATTGCTAAAGAAGCTCATGAAGACAATGACATAACAACTCTTGTCTGTTGCCTAGTATATTAAAAACACTATTTACCACCTAAAGATATATTTTAGCAGAAATTACATGTCCAATATAGTATAATATAAGTAATACTCCTAACAGATCATAAATACAGCTGTATACTGCTACTGCACTTAATTTTTGTGTACTAAGGAAACAAATAAGATGAAACTATACTGCAAGCTAGGAATCACTGTTAAATATACAATATACCCACAATATACATGTGTATATTGTATATTTAATGTCTCGGATTCTGCTCCATAAGCAGCTCTCGGTTTGAACAGATTTAGGGAATATATTTTATGGTAAATATTTAGTATCCTAGTTTAGGTAATGTTGTAATATAATTAGTTGTGTATTACCATAATTAGTGTATTACCATAAATGTACAGAATAAGGTTTTAGGAATACTGACAATTATACCACGAGGGTTGCTCAAATTGGCATAAGACGAGAGAGCACCTTGATCGGAAGTCATGTGTGTCGTTGCGCCGGTGTCCATGTACCAATTTGGATCCGGTTGCGTCAACCCAAGTGTGTGCATTGCGGCCTCAATGTCGGTGTGAGTAGATGGGGGCCCCACTGCCGAGAATGCTTATGTGGGCCGAGGCCCAAGCAGTCCACCCTGCTGCCCCGACCCACTTCTGAAACGAGAAGCTGCTTGCTAAAAGTTGGGCCGGAATTGATTATGTCCAGCCCACTGCCCGTTGTAAGGGCCTGAAAAATAGGGGATGCTGGCCCACGGCCCAGTGCCCCAGCCCCACTGCCATGGGCCCCACTGCTGGGACCAGTATGGAGAAGGCCCTCTGTTGACTGGACGGGGCCCACTGCCGGACTGCTGACCATCGGAACCACCACCGGAACTGCCGCGTTTGCCCCTGCGGTTTTTGTTATTATTCTTGCGATTATTTTTGCCGCCACTATGAGTACGGTTTTGGCCCGAATTATCAACAAAACCTAAAGAACTTGGGGAGGACGCCATCATGACGACGGGGCTTGCTCCGACAGCCACCTTTTTAGCCAAACCGGCTTCTTCCAAAGTAAGCATGGAGCGGGCTTGATAAAAGGCGGGAAGAGGGTTGCTTTGACGAAGGAGAGTTCCAACGCCATTATAGGCCTCCGAAAGGCCGGCAACCAATTGTAGAACCAGACGATTATTTGTTATAGGTGTGCCAACATTACGAAGTTGATAAGCCAACTCCTTGAGTTTCTTGCAATATGCAGATACGTTTGGAAATTCTTCCATGCGAACTAGAGAGAATTCCTGCTCGAGTGTGACGGCACGTGAATGTTGGTTATCTTGGAATATGTCACGCAATCTATTCCAGGTAGCCATAGCCGTGGTATCCGACTCAATAATCGTCTGTAAAAGGTCAGCCGAAATAGTAGAATAGATCCACTGGAGAACGGTAGCATCAATCGTAATCCATAACTGAGGATCCTCCGCGGGAAGAGGTGTAGCGGGAGGAATTATGTGATGGATAACTTGATGGGAGATAGCGTGAATTTTAAATAATTCTGCTCACGTCGCATATTGGACGTTTTCCATCTCAAGCCAATAGAGATACTGTTCTTGACGTTAGAAACCATGAGGGCAAGATGATAATTGTTCTTAAACATATTGAAAGAACAAAGAAGGAGGAGAAATTTGGGAATAGTAAGAGAGATTTTTGAGAGCGGAAGACAAAATTTGGAAGAGAAACCCGAGGGGGGGGGGGGGGTTTCGGCCGAGAGAGGGTACAAAAGTTGGGAGAGAAAACTTTTGTTTAGACCTAGTCTCTTGATACCTTGAAAGAAATAATCCCCTTGATTATTTTCATTAATTGAAAGGTTTATATACAAGTTACAAAATAGAAGAATCATATTCCTATTCTATTCCTAAAACCTTATTCTATACATTTATGGTAATACACTAATTATGGTAATACACTACTAATTATATTACAACATTACCTAAACTAGGATACTAAATATTTATCATAAAATATATTCCCTAAATCTGTCCAAACCGAGAGCTGCTTATGGAGCAGAATCCGAGACATTAAATATACAATATACACATGTATATTGTGTGTATATTGTATATTTAACCATCACCATAAGCTAGTTAATTCCACGTTACATAAAAGACAAAGTAGTTGTCAAAGACAGATGGATCAAATATAGTAGTATACTAGTTTTATAAAGTGATAGTGAATTATGAATGACAGTATGGAGTTAGTGACTTGCTGTTCACAGAATGTATTAGTGTCATAAATGTCGGGAATAAGGCCAATTTTATGTAATGTATGTTTCTGTAAATCCTGGGGGGGGGGGGGGGGTCCTCTTTCCAAAAGCTACTTTAAGAAAATAAAATAATTAAAAGTCAATTTCATGTTTCCATTGTTACAAGGAGTAAAATATGACTCAATTTTAAATACAATCCTTATATTTTAGGACCAATCACTTATACTTTATTATCTCTCCTCCCACCCTTCTAACACACCGCCCCACTCCCATAGCCCCCACATCCGTTCCATAGTATTTGTTTAAATTATGTATAAATATTTTTGAGATAATATTTTTTGTTTATCTACCAAACACAATAAAATAAATTAAAAAATCGCATATTTTTCTGAAAAATATTTTCCAAGAAACAATTTCACTAGAAGACTTTTTCCTTCGTATCAAACACACCCTTGGTTTAATTAACTTAATTGGTTCTAATAAAGCACGTGCACATTGTGGTTGCAGATTGGTAATGCAGTGATTAATGATGAGACAGATATAAGAGGAATGTCTGAGTATTTTGCAAGTCATGTCCTAATTTCTGATGAAATTGAAGCTGAAATTCAGAAGGAATGCATATTCATAGTCTCAGAAAGTGAAGAATCAGAGGAGTGCCAGGTGGCATTAGGTACAGCAGAATATGATACTCGCCCCATTGATATCTACGCCATTTATGCTCCAATCTGCCAGAATACCAACCTCACTGCCAAGCCCAAGAAACCTTCTGTAAGTCTTCTAATTTTGAGCTTGTACATGTTTTACTTAAATTTATCCAGACAACTTTAATAGTAAAAAGGCAGCACGGTGCATTAAGTTCTCGTTATGCGCGGGTGCGGGAAATTGCCGGAACATAAGTGTTTATTATACACAATCTTACCTATATTTTTTGAAGAGATTATTTTCACGGCTCAACACATAATCTCCTGATCACATGACAGTAACTTTACAAGTTACACCAAGCTGGCTCCCCTTCCAAGCAACTTCAATAGTATGAAAAAGAAATTACATAATGGATTTAAGTTATTTTAATTAGCTGATCGTATAAAGAATTTTTACATGATGAATTTAATTTGATTCTAAGTTACTAATTAATACTCCACCTATTATACAATTACATAGAACTTAAACTCTTTAAGTTATTGAGACATCAAATTTCATCTTCTTAGTGTAAACGTAACTTATCACTAGCTACATATCATTCTGGTAGACAGAATAGGGCTAAAGTAATTATAATAGAATAGTTGCAAATAAAGCTACAAACAAAAAACAAAAACTTAATTATGACATTATTACTGTTCATATCTAGAGATATTTATTTGTTCACGGTAAAATATGTGATTGAAAGAACTAAAATAGCATTAAAATGTTCATTTGTACACAAAGTAATCACTGACAATATGTTATACAATGCAGTCAGTGATCGATCCATGTAGTGAATATTACACGATTGCCCACATGAATAGGCCTGATGTTCAGAAGGCTCTATCATTAACTCCACTATGCCTCTCGTCAATCAACACTATGTCATATGCGAATAACATACACCACGACACCTTTCCTTGAATAGGTCGTGTCAATTCGTCCATCACTAAGGCAAAAAATGGGCTAAGGACTGATCCCTGGTGCAACCCCACCATGACCAAAAAGGGCTCTGAGTCACCTCCCTCTGTTCTAACTCGGGTCTTGACTCCATCATACATATTTTTAATTGCCCTAATGTAAGCCATAAGCACGCATGTAGACTCCAAACACCGCCAAAGGACCTCCTTAGGGACTTTATCATACGCCTTTTCAAGATCAATGAACACCATGCACATGTCTCTTTTCTTGTCTCTATACTGCTCCAGCATCCTCCTCACAAGATGAATCGCTTATGTATTTAATCTCCCGGGCATGAATCCAAATTGGTTCTCTAACATATACACACTTTTTCTCATCCTAGTCTCGACAACTCTCTCCCAGACTTCATAGTACGGCTCAGTAGTTTGATACCACTATAGTTATTGCAATTGTGGATACCACATTTGTTCGTATACAACAGAACCATTATACTCTACCTCCATTCTTCCGGTATTTTAGCTGTCATGAAAATGACATTGAACAACCCTGTCAGCCACTCCATACAGGTTTCGCCTGTGTTCTTCCAAAAATCTACAAGGATCTCATATGGGCTGGTCGCTCGTCCTCTCCTCATCTTACGAATAAACCTTTTAACCTCTACGACCTTTATGTCGCTACAATAACCAAAATCTCTACGACTCTCAGAATGTTCTAACTCTCCCAATACTATATCCATGTATCCTTCTTCAATAAGGAGCTTGTGGAAGTACGTCAGTTATTTCCGTCGAATGTGCGCCTCCTCTACCAACACATCTCCATTCTCGTCCTTGATGCACTTCACTTGGTCCAAAATCGCGGGCCCTCCTCTCTTGCCTTGGCGAGCCGATACACCTTTCTATCCCCTCCTCTTCGCTCGAGCTCTTCATGCAAGTGCTCAAAAGCTGTTGTTTTAGTCATCGTGACCGTAAGTTTCGCGTCCTTCCTCGCTGCCTTATAATTCTCCCTGTTCCTCTTCTTATCCTCTTAGTCTAAGCTCTCTACTAACGTCGCATAGACAACCTTCTTGCCTTATATTTTTTCTTGGTTTTATAATTGTGTTTATCTACGAGAATATCCAGTGTATTCACATAAACAAGTGTTTATCTCCTTGTATATCCGGTATCTTGTGAGGCATATCATGTATATATTTTCGTATCCATGCATCACAGCTATATCATGTATACCTTTGCATATCCATGAAAATTTGTGTGTGATATACACTGATATATATAATATACAATAAGATATACACATGTTGTAGGTGTTGTCTATGCAAATGTAGAAGTGATATACATGGTTATACACTAATATAAGTGTATATACATATTAGTGTCATGAAATTGTCTGAATTCGTGAAATTATGCTTGGTGAATTTGTGAAACTTTTTTGTTGGAGGAATCTGGATTTTTGAAGGGCACGATTGTGAAATTAAGAGTTGAATATTTGTATTTTTTGTTCGTTTGATAGGATTTGGCAGTCCATTTTTTTTTTTGGACAATAGTTGCTAAGCTTAATCTTTTCCCAAAACCTTGTTTGTAGTTATTAACACTGATATATATATATATATATATATATATATATATATATATATATATATATATATATATATATATATATGTATGCTAATGTATCTATTTGGAGTTCATTCACTTTGTTTTAACAAATCTAGGCCCCAAAAACGATCGTCTGTCATAATTTTTTTTTTCCCATTTAAAAGAATTCTCTCCTTTTTATGTTTTTTTGTATAATCGAATCCCACTACATGTTTAACCCTTGCCCTCTGTTTGGATGGTTGTTTCCCGTGGTTCATTAATGTACAGTATGGTATGGTATAGTATGGTGTTATATTGTATTTTAATATATTAATGAACACAATGTTTGGATAGACTTTATCGCTTGTTATGGTTTAATGATATTTTTATTATTTGATTTGATTGTATGTTACTGTATACTAACATGTAAAATTACTAAAATACTCTTAACCCTTAATTACAAACTAATTTTTATATATTAATAAAATTAAGGTAAAGGATAAAATAGAAATTTTAAAAAATAAGCGGTGAATGGGGTGGTGGTGGAGGGGGTGGTGGTGGAGGGGGTGGTGAGGGCTTGGGTGTGATGCAGGGGGTGGAGGTGGGTGGTGGGAGGGTGGGGCGTTGGGTGGGGGTAGGTGGATTTGGGTGTGATAGAGGTGGGTGGTGGGAGGGTGGGGCGTTGGGTGGGGTAGGTGGATTTGGGTGTGATAGAGGTGGGTGGGGTGGGGTATAATGGGAAAATGAAATACATAATCAGTTAGGTGAATTTGGGTGTGATAGAGTGTTAAATTATATTTATGCTAAAGTGTAAAGCTAAATTTGTTAGAGAATTAGTTAGCAGTTACAACTATATATACCTGCAGGAGCATGTCCTCCAGTTTAATGAAATCAGTTTTCACAAAATATCTTCTCTCTAAAACTCCTCTTCACCAACAATGGTGAATTCGTAATTATGATATCAGAGCATCTCAATTACTGAATTTTTCTTCATGATTCTGGACTGCAATTTAAGTTCTGAACTCTGAAGAATACATCAATGGTGATCCATAACAAAATTCCAGAAAAATTGAGTCACAAGCATCCACTCTCTTTGAGTGCAAATGATATTTCAGGAGCTGTGTTGATCTCTATGCAGTTGAGTTGGAGGCGAGAACTATCTTGTGTGGAGTCGTGCAATGCGAATCGCAATTCTATGAAGAAATAAACTAGGATTTATCAACGGCACATGCAAACAGAAAGATTACGGTCCAAATCTCACTGATTTAAGGGAAAGATGCAATGCGATTGTTCAATCCTGGATTATGAACTGCGTTTCTAAGAAATTGTTTAGCGGAATTGTTTATTCGTCGAGTGCTACAGAAGTTTGGGAGGATCTTAAGGAAATGTTCGACAAAATTAACGAATCTAGGGTTTATTAACTCCATACTCAACTCGCAACTATGCATCAAGGTACTAGCTAGCTCAATTTCCAACTATTTCTCTAAACTTTGAACACTTTGGGTAGAATTTGACTTCACTCCTACACTGAGATGTGACTGTCAAAATCCAAGGACTTTGTAGAATTCATGCGCATACTCAAGCTATTTCAATTCCTAATGGGATTAAATGAATCATATGAGCAAGCTAGAGGCCAAATTCTCATGATGATTCCACTTCCAACTGTGAATAATAGGGGTAGTCATATATCGATTTTGTATTCGAAAAATATGAACCGGATAAAAATCGGATTATTTTTTAAAAAACGAATACAACTTTTTTTTAAAAAAAATGATATGTTCGGTTTATATCGCCGAACATATCGGATTATATCGGTTTTTTTAGTGGGCCGGGCCGGATCGGGTCGGGGATTTTTTTAAAAAAAATTTGAATTTCCAAAACTGAAATTGACATTCATATCTACACTATCATGAAATTTCGACGTTGAAATCTATTGTGTATCGTGAGATGTTTACTAAAAAAAAAGGAAAATTAGAAATCGGTTTGGGGGAAAACACAAATTGATTGGAAAAAAGGACGTATTTCTAAAAATTGGCTGCGCCAAACCGCCTTTTTTGGCAGTTTGACCAGCACCGTCTCAAAAAAATACCCAAAATAAAAAAAATCGGGTAAAACGGACATCTGAGCGCAGAGTTATGACCATTTAAAGTTTTACCAATTTACAACTACTTTCTCTCCCTACATTTTATGTCAATGCTTTCGTGATATGTTAATCAAGTTCATGCCGCATGCGACTTCCATAAAAACTTCATAGATTGGCTTCAATGACTATGATTCAAGAGATAATAGTAGCCTAAAATAAAAAAAATAAAAAACTATATATTTAATTCGGTTTTTCAAAAAATCGGTTTTTTTATAAAGAAAAAACCGAACCAAAATTCGGTTCGGTTCGATTTTTTTGGTTCTCCGAGTTTTTTGACCACCGCTAGTGAATAAGTTCTTTGTTAATTGAAAGGGAACGTCAAAGAGCTATGTCACAAAACTCTGCAACAGCTGAAAATGCAGGGGTGATTGCCCTAATGACCGCTAGAGGTCACAATTTTCAGAGACCTAAGAAGAGTACATATGATCCCAATGCATGGTGTGACAATTGCAAATCTAAGGGACATGCCGCAACAGTCTGTTATAAATTGATTGGTTACCCTCATGATTACAAGTTTAATAAGAAGCCATCTTATCAATTTGCTCATAATGCAATCACAGATACTAACCACCATCATGGACAAACTAATTATGCACAACATTCCTCTTCTGAAAGACTGAAACTAACAATGCAGGTACTGGCAAGTGTGTGAGGGATCCAGGCCCTAGCCATCTTGAGAAGTAATCTAAGTAGGATCTTCAGGAAATGGAGTTTATTAAAGGGGCATTACTCTCAGATCTTGAAGCTACTTAACAAAAAAAATCTAATGCTTACAAAGAATTCAATGCTTCTCAACCACCTGCTAAGTTTTCTGCTAATGCAGCAGGTATCATTACTGCACTAATGATAGTTAGTAACCAAGATGACTGGATTGTAGATAGTGGTGTAACAAACCATATGACTCTTGATCCTAAGAACTTGACTCAACTACATGTCATGCAGGTGGATTATTCTTAATACAACGGAAGTATGCCTCAGAGATAATTGAGCGGGTTGGTATGCCCTCGTGCAAGTCTACTTCCACTCCAGTTGATACTAAACCCAAGTTGGGTGCTGCAGTTGGCTCACATTACTAGGATCTCACCCACTATCGCAGTCTTGCCAGAGCTCTTCAGTATCTTACTTTCACGAGACCGGATATTACATATGTCGTACAACATGTGTGTTTGTTTATGCGTGATCCTAGGGTTGAGTACATGAATGCGCTCAAACGCATTATACGATACATCCAGGGAACAATTGACTATGGCTTGCATCTATATTCGTCGTCGACCTCTACACTTGTCTCATATACAGATGATGATTGGGGTGGTTGTCCAGACACCAGACGCTCCACGTCTGGTTATTATATGTTTCTAGGTAATAACTTGGTCTCATGGTTTGCCAAGCGACAGTCTACATTATCACGCTCTAGTGCAGAGGTCGAGTATCGAGGGGTACCCAATGTGGTATTTGAATCATGTTGGTTACGTAATCTTCTATTAGAACTTCATTGTCCCATTCAGAAAGCTACCTTGGTTTATTGTGATAATATTAGTGCAGTCTATCTCTCTGGTAATCCGGTTCAACATCAGCGCACTAAACACATCGAGATGGATATCCACTTTGTTCACGAAAAGGTAGCTCGTGGACAAGTACGCGTCTGCCATGTACCTTCTAGGTATCAAATTGCAGACATCTTTACTAAGGATTTTCCCTCGGTTATATTAGACGATTTTAGGGACAGTTTCAGTGTACGAAAACCGCCCGCTATGACTGCGGGGGTGTGATAAATATACCCGATATACTCATGATATACACGGTATATACAATGACCTGTGTATTCCGTGTATATCACGGAAACACGAGCCACATAAGGAAAGTATATCACGGTATATTTTGGTAGTATATTGTTGTATATAATTAGCATCGTGCACTTACCACAATTGTAGAATTCTTGTACAAATAGAATAAGGTTTTGAGAGTGGAATAGGAATAGGATTTTCCATATTATGAAAATTGTAAATTGTATATATACTCATTCATTAATGAAAATAATCAAGAAATTATTTCTTTCAAAAAAAAAACTAAATTATAATTTCATTATCTAGATGATCATAAGGAACCTTTTTTTTCAGTAGCCATTAGAATTGCATCCAAACTTTTAGGATAAATTTACAACAATGCCTAACGAGCAATCCTTATTTTGAACAAGTCCACTTGTAAAAAATCGTGCCAATTAAATCCCACGATTCGTAGTACCAAGGAGTGGCAGATGTTAGAATACTCTGACGGGGTTAGAAGATGATTTCAGGATCAGAAAGAGAGAAGAAGCACTGAGGATTTAGAATCCAGAGAGAGAGGGTAATTAAGGAAGGAGTGTTTTAGAAATTAAGAATAAGAAAAGAAGAGAAAAGCTTAAATTAGGTGGTAACATATTAGTAACAGGTAATTGCCCATTAATTTACTGATCGTGTAAAGAAAAAGTCTACATTATCGGTGTATATTAGTTGAACTCAATGAAAAATATGTTTGAATAGTTAAAGTGTCTACGTGAATTAGATAGCCAAACACAGCGGCGGCAATTATTTCAATTACAAAATGCTACATAAGCATAAAATATGGTGAAATATTTAAAACTTGTAGGAGGAATATTTAAATAAAATGACTTTTATGCATAAAATTTTAATTCTTTCCAATTAAGATTTATGTTTATATACCATTAGACTTACAAATACTCTTTCATAGCTTCAATTTCAAATAGTAATTTTCTTCAACTTCAACCAAATAATATCCTCTACCAAATAAAGTTTTGAAATTTACAAGTTTGTTTCCAACGGGGCCTTAATTTAGGATAAAGTGAAATCAGCAAAATTATCAAAGTTGTTAGCTAATATGAGCATCTTTCGCAGAGTGATACTTGCATGAAACTTAGTTAATTGTATCCCGCTAAATGAGAAAATTCCCATTTATAGTTAATTGTATCCCGCTAAATGTGAAAATTGCCATTTATAAGGTATACTCAAAGACTTTTTTCTTTTGTGGAAATAAAATATTAGCCTCCTTTGTTAGAAAATAGTCAAACACACACTGTGCGCTGATTAGAGCCAGCTATATTACGCCCTTCCAAAAGGAAATTTTTTAGGGCCTGTATGGATATGATTTATTTTTAAAAAAAACAGTAACTATTATTCCATTATATATTGGAATGATTTATGGTTAGTTTTTAAAGATGACTTTTTTAAGTAAAAAAATTTCCCTCACAATTTTAAAAAAGTGAAATGCATGATCAAACATAACTTTAACTTTTAAATACTAGTACTATCATTTTTCAACTTCTTCTTTTATTGGAAACTTCATAAATCATAAGAAAAGGGTATAATGATTAATCTTATCTTACAAATTAGTGAATTACTAACAAGAAACTAAATAATCACTTGTACTTTCCGTATATAATACATAGAACTACTAGTTAACAAATTAATCCACATAATATCATTGAGATATTCATTCCTATTAGAACAAATTTTGAATTAAAGTTCACTTGATTTGCACAAAAATTAAAGGGTAGTAGAATCCTTTACCGATAGAACTATATTTGGTATAAATTCATGCATTTAGAGTAAGCCATATAATAATTCCAGTGATTGCCAATTTATTGTTAAATGATTTATCTTCAGACACCAAATTGGTAAAATTATCAGATTGAAGAAATCATAACTATATTTGGTATGAAATCAAGCACCATCATAATCCTACTAACATGCCAATTTGTTAAGAAAATGATGATTTGGCTTCAGTTACCAAAATGGTATCACGATCAAATCCAAAAATCACACACTTACATGATAAATACCCCTCTAACTTAACTTTTCGAAAAATAAAAAAAGTATACCAGAACAATGGGGGAAATCACTTTCTTCTTCCTTCTTTTTACCCTCTTTTTGTCACATTTTGTGGCATTAAGCCTTGCAAAGAGACAAGGTGATGTTCTTGGCAATTTCTACAAGGCTAAGCAAAAGAAATATTCAAGCATTGACAAGAGATATTTTAAGGCAGCCCTTGAGAATGTAGAATTGGACAAAGTTATTCTTCCACAGGAGGGACTAAAAGAAAAAGATTGGATCAAGAAATTGCCTGGACAGCCACCAGTGAAATTTCAACAATATGGTGGATATGTTACAGTTAATGAATCTGCTGGTCGTGCTTTGTATTACTACTTTACAGAAGCTGAGAATTCCAAGTCATTGCCTTTGCTTCTTTGGCTTAATGGAGGTATATACAACTGTTTTTGTGTGTGTTTAAAGTGTTTTGCTATATACTGTTGAGATAAAGCTTTTTCATTGACATGCGTAGTCTTATTGAACTTATACTTGTGCTTCCACTAGGCCCAAAGCATATTTGTGCGTATGTGAATATGACATTAAATCTTAAATACAATTGTTTATTCATACACCAATCAAACATTAGAAAACTATGTACACACCTATAGATTTATTAAACTTTTTGCTTGGACTTTTGAAAATTAATGTCGCATTTGTGTCTGGTTCTCAAAAAGTAAACTACAATTGAAGGATGTAATACTCACCTGGTGACACTTTTAAAGAGCCAAAGCATCATAGTATATAGTCATATAAGTACTCTAAAAAGTACTGGATGTGATTATGCAACTATACTTAAATTATGTGAATCCTTTATGCAGGTCCTGGCTGTTCTTCTATTGCATATGGGGCCATGGAGGAACTAGGACCATTTAGAGTTAACAGTGATGGAAAAACATTACACAGGAATCATTATGCATGGAACCTTGGTAAGTAACATTCTTTTTTTTTTTTGCTTAACTTTCCTATTAATGTTTGAAAAACAATTGAGAAATTCTCACATGTCAATACTATTTTTTCCTATTGAATTATAGCTGCAAATGTATTGTTCTTGGAGTCTCCTGCTGGAGTAGGATTTTCTTATACAAATACAAGCAGTGATCTTAGATCTCCTGGAGATGAGACAACTGCTAATGATAATGTAGTATTTTTACTCAATTGGCTCGAGAGATTTCCCGAGTACAAGAACAGAGATTTTTACATTTCTGGTGAGAGCTATGCTGGACATTATGTACCTCAATTGGCACATGCAATTCTTCACCATAACAAGCTTGCCAACATGACTCTTATCAATTTAAAAGGAATCATTGTAAGTCGTTTAATTTAATTAGCAAGTTATAACTGTCGGTGTACATAAGTTAAATAGTACTTACAAGTTTCATGCCACTAACAAGATGATTACAAATTGCAGATTGGGAATGCAGTGATCAATGATTGGACAGATACCTTAGGAAATTGGGAATACTTTGCTTCTCATGCCCTAATTTCAGATGAAAATTTCCTTGACATCAAGAAATATTGTTTCTCCGATTATAACTACAGCAAGTCCAAGTGCGATAGGGTAGTTGAACTTGCAAACAACAATACCGACAATCTTGACATCTACAACATTTATTTTCCACTTTGTCATGATGGCAATCTCACCAAATACCCGAAAACACCCTCTGTAAGTTGAATAACTATGATTTTGAACGTATTTTTATAAAAAATATGCTTATTTCTACCCTGTATAAAATAATAGGAATGTGTTAACGTATTATTTTATGCAGCCATTGCAATTTGACCCCTGCTCGGACAATTATGTACATGCTTACCTGAACAGGCGGGATGTTCAAAATGCACTCCATGCAAACGTTACTAATATCGAATATGCTTGGGAATCATGCAGGTAATTAAGTTAGCACCAAACACATTCTCAAGTTAAACACATTCTCAAGTTAGCACCAAACACATTCTCAAATTTTAACAACTATTGCCAATTATGTTTATTTCATATTCAATGACTTTTCTTTTTTGTCAATTCTTCTCTATTTCAGCGATCCACTATTTTACAATTGGAAAGGCAGCCCGGTGACTATAATTCCTCTGCTCAAGGAGTCTTTGGCAAACGGTGTTCGAGTATGGATTTTTAGGTAATTTATTATCCATTATTAATTATAGTACTACTTTTTTCCTTTCTGGGATCTTATATATACTGTATATATTTCTGGGATCACAAATTTTTAACATATGTTTGTACTCGGAAATTAAATGTAGCGGTGATACAGATGGAAGGGTGCCTGTAACTTCTACAAAGAGATCTATACAGGCAATGAACCTTACTGTTGACAAACCTTGGCGCTCTTGGTTGCACGGAGGAGAGGTAAAAACATAAACAAAACATTGCGCATCAAACTCACCATTTTTTCTTACTAATTCAACTGATTTTTATGTGCAAATTGACATAAAACTTGATTTTATATTTCTCAACGTTTTAACTTCTATATTGAAAGAACAATTAATGAAAATAAAATTAATTATTGTGTTTGGATATATCGCAGGTTGGAGGATACGTTGAAACATATAAAGGAGGTCTAACATTTGCAACAGTAAGAGGGGCAGGACATGAAGTTCCAAGTTACCAACCTGCTAGAGCCCTTTCACTTATTTCTCACTTCCTTTCTGGCACACTACCCCCTGGATATTATTAAAGGACCTAATCTACTACATCCTTTTGTGTAATTTAGTTTATGAACTTTCTTAGACAAAGTTTAGTACAACAGAACGTCATCACTTGAACTAGCTTATTGGATCTCTCTCTCTCTCTATATATATATATATATATATTATGTTTTGCTCTTTCTTTGAATCCTCTTGTTTTGTGAATTAAACATGCACCATATAGTGTTAGGCAAATGCAGGCATTAATTTAACAAGCATTCTGTAAAAAATGCATCGGTAGAACTCGCGGCAAGCTCATCCATCAAAAACTCCAGATGATTGACCGAAATTTGTTCCAAAATTATAACACAATATGTACTAAACTCTTATCGATCCGCTAGGATTTGTGGTAAGCCCATCAATCAAAACCTCATCATAATCCGTCACTAATTGTCCCAAGGCAAGTCTTTTGGCATTACGCCAGGAAATGAACTCTTAACTTTTGATCTAAAAGTTAATTTTGCTCAACTTATTTAGCACGAGGTCAAAAGTTAATAGCAACGTGAAATGGTTTTATTTGTGTAAATCATCCTTATATTTCAACAACAGGTGCTAAAATTGGCTACCTGGTATAAGCTTGCTAGTAACATGGGCAGGCTTTTGTATGACGAAAAAACGGAATGTGTACAAATAACCAATTTGGAATTATACTATTTACACCACAATTGCAGTGTATAAAAACTTATAAATTTAGTCAGTTCAGAACTAATTTTAGGTTTACGCTATTCAAGTTGCAAAAATTCGCATTTGAAGTTTGACAACAAATGTTTAACATTTTACTTGAAGTTGACATTTTAGCCTAGAGTTTAGCTTGCCAATATAGAATTTCTGACATTTTTTATTTAAGTTTGTCTTACCGAGGCCAAATCATATCTGAAATTTGACATTGCACTATATAATATGTGTTAAATATACAATAAATATACCGTGGTATACAATCATGTATATCACGGTTTGTCCGATAGCCGATCTTGTAAAAATAGGTTTAGTGTACCGATTTATTGTATATTTGTACCATAATTAGAATTGTATACTTACCTTAATTATAGGATTCTTGTACAAGTAGATTAGGTTTTGAGAATAGAATAGGAATATGATTTTTCTATTATGAAAATTGTAAATTGTATATATACTCTTTCATTAATGAAAATAATCAAGGGATTATTTCTTTAATGGTATCAGAAGTCTAGGTTGAAAATTTCTCTCCCATATTTCCGTCGGTTCCGAGCCCTTCGTACCTCGGTTTCCGTGTAAACTTTCAATCCCCTAATTCTCTCTTCCAAATTCCTCAAATCACCTATTATTCTTTCGTTATGTCTACCTCAAAGAACACATTTCACCCTGCCCTTACCGTTTATAACATCAAGAATCACATCCCTCTTATTCTTGAAATAGAAAACGTCCAATATGCGATGTGGGACGAACTGTTCAAAATTCACGCACGTTCGCATCAAGTAATCCATCACATAATCCTCGCGGCTCCTGAGGATACAGAGGTGCAAAAACGCAAGGATGATCCTAAGTTGTGGACGACTCTTGATGCCACCGTCCTTCAGTGGATTTACTTCACTATCTCTACCGATCAGTTGCAGACAATTTTTGAGACGGACGCTACGGCGATGGATGATTGGGATAGGCTGCGTGACATATTCCAAGATAATCGAAATTCTAGAGTTGTTACCCTTGATCATGAATTTTCCCACGTCCATATGGAAAATTTCCCGAACGTTTCAGTGTATTGCAAAAGGTTGAAAGAATTGGCGGACCAACTCCACAACGTTGGTGCACCTGTTAGCGACGATCATCTTGTTCTCCAGATGGTTGCTGGCCTCTCCGGGGCATATAGTGGCGTTGGTACTCTTCTTCGTCAAAGTAATCATCTCCTGAAGTTCTATCAAGCCCAATCCATACTTACTTTGGAAGAAGCCGGCTTGGCTAAAAAAGTGGCTACTAGTGCTAGTCCCGTGGTCATGATGACGTCATCCACTAATTCTCAGCATTTTGGTGACAATTCATCCCCAAACCGGTCTCAAGGGGGCGGCAAAAATAGTCGGAAAAATAATGGCAAAAATCGCGGGGGCAAACGCGGCGGTTCCGGCAGTGGCAACGGTGGCCAAAACAGTAGCGGTGGCCCCCATCCCAGAAATAGTGGGCCACCGACCCACTGGTCCCAGCCTTGGGCCCCTTGGCAGTGGGCAGTAGCCCAACGACTGCTTTTCTCCATCCTTTCCAACGGCTGTCCAGTGGGCTTCCTAGCAGTCCTTTCGGCCCAATAACACTTGGGCCAGTGGTTCCCGAAGAAACACTGGGTCGGGGCACACGCAGGGGTACTTGGACCCTGGCCTCCGCAGGCCCATCACGCAGCGGGCCCTACCCCGACCGACATTGAAGCCGCTATGCACACACTTGGTTTAACCCCCCCCTCCGGACCCGAATTGGTACATGGACACCGGAGCAACTACCCACATGACATCTGATCAAGGTACTCTCTCGTCTTATTCCAATTTGAGCAACAATCGTGACATAATTGTTGGTAATGGTAATTCAAAAATCCGATTCGTGGTTATGGTCATACAACTTTGTCTCCCCCTCCCCTCCCCCCCCCCCTTCATCCACCTCTTATCTTGAAAAATACCATTCATGCCCCTAAATTGATTAAAAATTTGGTGTTTATCCGTAAATTCACAACTGATAATTCCATTTCTGTTGAATTTGATCCGTTTGGGTTTTGTGAAGGATTTCAAGACGGGGATTCCTCTCATGAGGTGAATAGTATGGGAGATCTTTATCCCATCACGCCAACGTCTGATCTCTCGAGTCAAGCCTTGCCGTCAACTTTTGCGGCCCTTGCTCCTTCCTTGTGGCATGCTCGTCTAGGTCATCCGGGGTCGTCTATTTTGTCTTTCTTAGATAAAAATAAATTTATTTCTTGTAAGGGTACGCGTAGTACTCTGAGTTGTCAATCTTGTTGTTTAGGAAAAATTGTTAGATTGCCGTTTGTAGACTCTAATTCTCATACTTTAATGTCATTTGATATTATTTATAGTGATTTATGGACATCTCATGTTCTCAACTCTTTGGGTCATCGTTATTATGTTCTATTTTTGGATGATTATTCTATTTTTTATAGACTTTTCCGATAGCGAAAAAATCTCACGTTTTTTCACCTTCTTAAAATTTAGAGCATTCATTAAAACCAATTCGAACGAGAAATTAAAAATATTCAATGTGATAATGACAAAGAATATGATAATGGGATGTTTCGGGAGTTTTGCGCTAATAATGAGATCAATTTTCATTTTTCTTGTCCTCATACATCTTCACAAAATGGGAAAGCAGAACGCAAAATTCGTACCATTAATAACATTGTCTAAGCTTTATTGATTCATGCTTCCATACCCCCCTTCTTTTTGGCATCATGCTCTACAAATGGCTACATATCTCCTTAACATACTTCATATAAAAGGCATGACGTATTCCTCCCCTCTTCATATCTTATATAATAAGACTCCTTCGTATTCTCATCTTAGGGTCTTTGGGTGCTTGTGTTATCCACTATTTCCGTCCACCACAATTAACAAGCTTCAGGCTCGGTCTACCCCTTGTGTGCTTTTGGGTTATCTATCTAATTATCGTGGTCACAAATGCTTTGATTTATCATCTAATAAAATCATCGTTAGTCGACGTGTTATTTTTTATGAATCCCAATTTCCGTTTGCTAAAGTGAGTAGTCCCGTGCCTATTTCGTATAATTTTTTAGATGGCGGTGTCTCCCCGTATATTATCCACCATTTATCGGACATGTCCCGCACCCAAAATCAACCAGCGAGCCCACTGCCCGTTGGGTCTACAATACTATCACCGGCCACTATTCCCGTCCGGTAATTGGGCCAGTTACCCAGCCCAATACCGAAACTGGTCCAGTCTCGGGTCCTGCCAGTTATCGTATTGGGCCAGCAGACCCACTGCCTACTGGCCAGTCCGTCACGTATCCCGATATTTCCCAAAATCCACCCAATTATCTCCCAAGACAAAGACCAGTCACTCGTAGTCAACGGGGTATCTTTAAACCAAAAAGACATTTTAATCTTAATTCTAATGTTCTTAAATCCCCACTACCCCGTAACCCAATGTCTGAATTGAATGACCCGAATTGGAAATTGGCTATGAACGACGAATATGATGCTCTTATTGAAAATAAGACGTGGGAGTTGGTCCCCTGTCCTTCTAGTATTAATATTATTCGGTCTATGTGGATTTTTACTTATAAAAAATAATTCTGACAGTTCTTTTGCAAGGCATAAGGCTCGTCTTGTAGGTGATGGTAAGACTCAGCAGGTTGGTGTGGATTGTGGTGAGACATTTAGTCCGGTGGTCAAACCGGGTACCATTCGCACTGTGCTCATCTTAGCTCTTTCGAAAGCATGACTCATTCATCAGTTAGTTATGAAGAATGTTTTCTTACATGGTGATCTTAAGGAGACAATATATATGCATCAGCCTTTGTGGTTTAAGGATCCCAAATATCCTTATCATGTCAGTTTATTGAAGAAGTCCTTGTATGAACTTAAACAGTCCCCACGGGCTTGGTATAAGAGGTTTGCAGACTATGTTTCGACTATTGGGTTTTCTCATAGCAGATCTGATAATTCATTGTTCATATATCGTCGTGGTTCTTTCCTGACTTATATACTATTATATGTGGATGATATTATCTTGACTGCCTCTTCTGATGCATTACGTCAGTCTATCATGAGAATGCTCAGTTCTGAGTTTGCTATGAAAGACTTGGGGCCCTTGAATTACTTTTTGGGGATTGTCGTTTCTCGTCATGCAGGTGGGTTGTTCTTATCTCAATGCAAGTATGCAGTTGAGAGTATTGAGCGTGCTGGTATGTCCTCGTGCAAATCTACTTCCACTCCCGTCGATACTAAGCCGAAGTTGGGTGCTACGACTGGCTTACCTTATGAAGATCCGACCCTCTATCGCAGTCTTGCAGGGGCTCTTTAGTATCTTACTTTCACGAGATCAGATATTACGTATGCCGTACATCATGTGTGCTTGTTTATGCATGATCCCAAGGTTGAACACATGAATGCGCTCAAACGCATTATTCGATACATCTAGGGGACACTTGACTATTGCTTACATTTATATCCGTCCTCGACATCTACACTTGTCTCGTATACGGATGCTGATTGAGGTGGTTGTCCAGATACCAGACGGTCCATGTCCGACTATTGCATGTTTCTTGGTAATAACTTGGTCTCATGGTCTGCGAAGCGTCCGTCTACATTGTCACGCTTTAAGTGTAGATGCCGAGTATCGAGGGGTGGTCAATGTGGTCTTGAATCATGTTAGTTACATAATCTTCTTTTAGAGCTTCATTGTCCTATTCAGAAAGCTACCTTAGTTTATTGTGATAATATGAGTGTCATCTACCTTTCTGGTAATCCTGTTCAACACCAGCGCACTAACACACATCGAGATAGATATTCATTTTGTTAGCGAAAATGTAGCTCGTGGACAAGTACGCGTTTGTCATGTCCCTTCCAGGTATCAAATTGCAGACATCTTTACAAATGGTCTTCACTCGGTACTTTTTTGAAGATTTTAGGGACAGTCTCAGCGTACGAAGACCGCCCGCTACGACTGCGGGGTGTGTTAAATATACAATATGTATATCACGGTTTGTCCGATAGCCGATCTTGTACCAATAGGTTTAGTGTACGGATTTATTGTATATTTGTACCATAATTAGAATTGTATACTTACCTTAATTATAGGATTCTTGTACAAGCAGAATATGATTTTGAGAGTAGAATATAAATAAAAAAAATTTATTATGAAAATTATAAATTATATATATAATCTTTCATTAATGAAAATAATCAACTATGTATGTTTGAAACTAAAAGTTACTACCAATCTTCATTCTTACTAGTAATATTTTTAAAATTTTCTATCAACATTTATTTAATTTATATTCAAAATTTAAGAAACACGTCTTCAAATTTGCAAAAATGATAATTTTACTTCTGAAAGTCCTTAACTGACTACAAATATATATATATTTTTTTTGAAAAAAGGCTTGTTGGTGTTGTTCTTCGTCACACCCGGATAGAGGAAAATGGACCCAAGTGGCCGGCAGCCGTCCACGGCAACGGTGAAGAACAAAAAGAAGAAGACAAGAGCAGAAGCCCTCAGCCATGACGTTCTCTGCATCATCTTCTCCTTTCTCGACTTAGTCCAGCTCATTCGCTGCTCCGCCGTTTCTACTTCCTGGTACCACCTCAATTTTCCATTTCTTTGACCTAGATGAAAACAATTGCATATAATTTGTTCAGCTACTCTACATTGCTTAAGCCAATTGCACCTTGTTTGTATGGTTGTTGCCTATTGTATTGTGCTAACATTTGATTGCTACTTAAATTTCGATGAAAAGTCTCATTTTAATGTAACTACTGATTTGGTGTATTGGCGTCGTTACCTTATTTCTTTTTCTCATTTTGTCTTTACTTATTATCTAATAATCCCTTTTTATCCTTTACCTTAACTTTTTATAGTAGCTCTACCCTGACTCTACTTGTAGGTTTATCCTTCAAATTGTTGATGTGTGACATTATATAAAGATGGGAAACAATACAATCTATCCAAACGGTGTATTCATACACTACGATACAATACAAACAATACAATATAATACGATACATTATGAAACAATATGTAACAACCATCCAAACAGAGTGTTACTGACTGACTCCCTTTTATTGTCCTCGCTTTGTCCTGTGAAGGAGTAAAGCCGTCAACAAGTTGAAATTACATCAAACAGAATACTTCAAACAGCATCATAGTGATCCTAATGGCCTCAATGGCGCATCTTTCTCTCAGAGATCATTGAGTGAACAAGCGGAGCAGCTAGCTATGGAACGACACAGATTGGCATTACAAAGAGGTCCTGCTAACGCTTTTCAGTGGAAAGGTCATTCAGTTGGGTAAGCATTACAATAACCATTTCTAATACTTAAATATTGGTGATTCATGATTGTAACTATGATCAAGTATTTGAATATTTCGATGATCAGTATTGAGACTGGAATAATTATGTAACTTTTCAAAAGGAAAATATTCAGATTGGAATGAAGCTCACTTGGTACAAAGAAATTGCTAGAAGTTCTTGACTTAGTAAGTTTCGAAGTTGAAAGTTAAAAATGAGAAACATCTAGCGAGACTTCAGCTACGTAGAAACAATAGAAGATACCTATTTGGTTTGAAAAATAGCTCAAATATATAAGCAGCTTATGCAGCTTAACATGTAAATTATAATATCCTTTAACATGAATCTTGCATAAAAAATCTACAATATTCACGGTCTTTGCTTTTGTTATCGCCGAATCATCAGCCTATCATTCTGGATTCAATATCATATGGCTTAGCATTTAGCTGTTGATTTGTTAGTGATTTAGAGGTCAATTTCTATCACTTTAAATCTCATCACACGCATTACATCCTGTCCATTTGACTGAGTCCATTGTCCTGACTTCCATTGCCACATTACATTGACTTCCTAGATTTAAGCTGAAAGAAAAAAAATGTTGCCTTGTAATCACCCTTATAGAGTTTTCTTTAATATAAGCAGTTCAACCCTTCTAGTGTTGCCTATTCTCCTCCAGTATTAAACTGATTTTCATATTCAATCTCGAATATACAAGATTTATTGAAGGATATTGAAAGATGAGGAAAAACTAATAACAGTCTGTCAGCTAGTTCTTTTTCTCTCCTTTTTTTTGGTGGTCTAATCATTCTCTTTAGCACTTCCCAGAAATACCAAATAAACTTCAATTTCCTCCTGATCCACATAAGGTTAGCGAAGATTTTGAAAATTTCACCATAATAATTGCTATTACTGCTTATGATTACTGTTGCTTTTCATTTCTACTTGAGCCGGGGGTCTATCGGAAACAACCTCTCTACCCGTCAAAAGGAAGAGGTAAGGTCTGCGTACACTCTACCCTCCCCAGACCCCACCTGGTGGGATTATACTGAGTATATTGTTGTTGTAATAATAACTGTTTCTAATTTGGCATTAAACCTACATATTGTGCATTTTATATGATCTTTTCTCTAACTTCAGTTTCTACTAGGGTCAATCAGTGCAGAATGAAGATGGGGAAAGTCCTTACTGGTGTGGGTGACAAGGCAGGTCACTTTTTTACTGCTAAGAATTATAGGAGTTAAAATTTCTTACTGGTTTCTGTACTTTAGCTGGTTTCTGTACTTTAGCTGGAAAATGCAAAATCTTACTACATTACCTATTAAGAAAATCATGTATGTTATCCATTTTCTCCCAGTAAGTTCTAAGAGATAACTTGTGAACCTTTCTTAGTGATCAGAACTTGTTGATGTGGGAAGCATGCTTAAGGTGACATGCTTCTGATTAGATAAATTGAAATGCGTAATCATGGAAATTCTGCACTCAGAGTTATTACATCAGTTTTATTGTTATAATACATGAAAATTAGTATGATTTCGTTGAAACTGCCTCTCTTCATTTCATCAAATCCCCCTCTTTTTATGGACCTTATGTGCTCCTAAATGTCCTCCGCGACTTCTTTTTTTCCTTCTAAGATACTTTAAATTCTGCAGTTGAAATTAATTTGAATTTCTGATGAAAGAAATCTGTATTATACATAATGCTTGTTATTTCTGCACTTATTAGATTGCCCCTTATCAAGATGTTTGGTTGGCAAGAGTCCCATAGATTCTTTTTTGCTCTTCTGTTGTCTGCCGATCCCCTTGGCAAGAAGGCTTTACTATAAAGCCTGTACGCAGTGAGTAGGCTGAGCAGCCTGGGAGCTCCGTGGGTGCTAGGTGGAGAGACATTATTGGGACTACAACAACAACATACCCAGTGTGATCCCACAGAGACATTATTGGGCCTAAGACACGAAAATTGTTGTTGCTGGTTGTTGGTTGTTGTAGAATATTTTTGGAGAAGGTGTAATAGTAGAAACATCACTGATCATGTTTTCTTTTTAATTTCTCTGAAATGAGTAGGTATTTCTCTTTATGAGTTGATTATGAATAGGATACTTTTGACAAGTGTCATTGTTTCTCTGAAGTACTACTAAATTAATTGCTACGTGTATCATGTTATTCATTACTTGTCTATCCCAGAAAAATATAATACTCGTTACTAGTCTTTTCTCATTGACCACATGTCTCTGCATGCCTTTTTCACATCAAATAGGACATGATTTGAAATTTACATTCTACACTCCTTTCAATCCAGGTCATGCGTCTCTGGTCAGCAGAAAGCTACAAATGTTTGGATGAATTTGACCTTGTTGATAGAGCCCCTTTAATTGATTTTGATTTTGACGAGGGCAAGGTGAGTTCGAGATACTACACATTTTGTTGTACATTGGATGGTAAGATTAGTTATATTACTTACAGTTTGAATATTATAGTACTAAAATTTATGTATCTTTCTTAAATTTTCGTAAATTGTGCACTTCTTCATTTCAAAGAAGTGTGCGCTGACTTCACGCTTTTCACTTCAAGCCCTATAGATCTCATCGCTTTTTTTTGCGCTTTTCGTTGTTAAAATCATTCACAATAAAGGGAATGAAGAGTGCAAAGGAGTCGAACACGATGTCCTCTAAATAAAACTAAGAAGTGCGAGCTAATCCTTTGAGGTCAATTAACACTATCACAGAAAATAATCATTTTAGCACTGCAATACTGAGGAAGTGAGGAACTATTTTTTCAAGCTTTTGTATGCACTTATCTTGAATCCTCTAACAGTGCCTACAATCAATACATTGTGCAACCGCAGGCACTGCACAATTTCATGATGCTTTACCTTAATTGGCCCCAAAGCCACAAATTGTCATAAGAAGTAGCTCATTGATCTTCTAGGAGTGACGCAGGTTTGTCCTGATTGCAGTTTCTGTTGCAAAAGACAGGACATAAACCAGTGGGCATTAGACTCATTGCTATATTTGCTCATTTTACACCAATTACAAGATGGAGTATATTTTTTTGGCCTTATTAATCAAGTCTGACATACACATTTTGTATTTGATATTGGAAATGTTTTTCTACAGGTTGTTGGTTTGGTTGGCACCCGTATGTGCATCTGGAATCGTGCGGAAACAAGAAATGTATTTTCCTCACGTGAGAACTTATTTACAAAGGGCCTCTGTATGCGGTGTGTAACCTGTTTGTTTTTCATTTTTTTTATCCTAAAAGTTCCATCAGTAATGTGGGAAGAGGCGATTTCAATGACATTATCATGTCATTTAATAATTGACATATCTTTTTTGATAAATTAATTGATTGACAGTATTTTAACTGTTCTAGTTTGGCTAAGATCTCGATGTCGCCCACATGAAGAAGAATCAACGTTTGTTAACTGAAGAAAGTACTTTGAACTTTTTTGGGACTTCATTTTGCTGAAATGGCGCTAAAGGGTCACTCCCTAAGCCCCTTTGATATTGAGATAAGGCTTGAGAGGACTAGCATGCATGTCTAAAGTTTTGAATTACTTGATGCTTTCTGCTTTTGTTACTGTTGTAGCTCCATGCTTGCATATCTCACTGCTTAGTTTGTCCATCTTAGAGCTTCTAAAATGTTTCTTTGTAGTTTTCTGGTTGTAATTTCATTCCTCCTTTCCAGTTATGTAGATCCTGAATCTGTGATTGGATGTGAGGATGGAAAGGTTCGTGTATTTGACCTGTACAGCAGAAAGTGCTCCCAAATAATAAAGTATGGTTCTGTTTCACTATTTACTTTGCATGCTTTCTGCACTAGTTTAGAAAAAAAAAAGGTGTAAATGATTTTTTTCCTGAATCATTGCCTCTCTTGCACACGTGCACTTAGAAAATAAACAATTTTGGGATGCTAATCTAAGTTATAATTGCTTTACAGCGAACATGATATTATGCTCCTTTCTGGTAATTTTATATCCTAAGCAAAAACCCTTTGCCACCATCCTCCCCCCACCCCCCCCCCCTCCTTTTCCGCTCTCAAAAACTCTGTAAGCAACGGAAATGATAAAAGATATAGTCAGGAATGAGTATGAGATATGAAGCTGCTGTACCTTCTTCATCATGTGCAATGCCGTCTCTTATCAACAAAACCCAACACTAAACTAAGCAACTCAGCTCAGGGATCCAATCAATATCAGCTAATTATTGTTAAATCCAGCTTCGAGGAGTCTGGACTCTGGTTTAAGGAGGAGAGAAAAAGGGGATGAAAAATGAATTTTTTTTGTTATGGCCAGAAACAAGCAGAATGGCGGGAAGAGATTTTTTCTTGTTGATAATGGTGGGAAGAGATAATTTGTTATGGTAATGGTGGGAAGAGATATTTTAAATGCGACTCCTCGTAACCTCTGGATAGACCTGGACACTCTAAGGGTATTAAGGCCAACAAATGGTGATTTTTTCCTGTCTCCCGAACAGACATGCATAATTGGTGCCTTCTCCCGTCCTGTCTAACCTTATCTTTTGCAGAGTTTTTTTTTCTTTCTTCACCCTTCTTTTGATCCGATAATTACATTCAGCACTAATATGTCACTAACTTGGTTAGTTTTATTTTTTGCAGGATGCATCAGGGGCCTGTTACTTGCTTAGCTTTTACTGATGACCAATTGCTTGTTTGTGGTTCCTCTCTTGGCACCCTTTCACTATCGGATCTTTCTTCCGATCAGCGAGTTGTTCTGCTGGGATCAACCCACTCTGCAGGTTTGTGAAATATATCTTGTCAGATCCACAAGACACTGATAACTTATAGAACAGCGCCTCTACACCCCTTGCTATTGATTTCTCTTTTCTGAATGCACATTTTGTTCTCTTTTCATTTTTCCTTTTCTCTTTTGTCTTTTCCTTATTGACAAGTAATGTAAAAGCTTTCTTTAAGCTACAAAATGAACATGCATAAATATGTACTGGAAAAGACCTAGGATTCATTTTGACGTTGTAGGGAATCTATGAAGTCCACAAAAGATTTAACATCGTTTTAAAAAGTCGTGTTACACTAAAAAAAGTAAAAAGTCTTTCGGTGGAGATCTAGAGCTTAAGCTAAAAACTGCAAAGCTATGCTCTTCAAACACCATGAGCGTGCATAAATTATATCTCTGCCACATTATGGTCTAAACTTTGAGATTGTGACTTCAGAATGAGAAAATGAACAAGCCAGAAAACTCTAATTTGTGGGTTTTGTTCTATCAATGCATCGTGCCGGAATCCAAAATCATTCCATTACCTTCTGAAAACTGTGTTGAGACCAAACTCTTCTCGAATATTCCTGATACTCCTCCAGGCACTGCACAGGGTTTGTTGATTGAGCAAGTGCGCCAATGTTCCTGGACCCATGATTTACTGTGACCACTGGCTTTCTCAAGTCATTTTTATCTTTGACAGATCTTTGGAACCATTTGAATATCAAGCTTCTGGTGTGTAGGTGTAGGTTCTTTATACTGATCTTGCTATTCTTTTGGCTTTGTAACAGTAGTCCATCTTACCAGTAGATAAGAGTGCTGTCTTTATTTCTAATTAAAGGATATCCCTTCTCATTTGTCTAGTCTCTTTTTACCTTTGCTGGAAGAGAAAACGTAACATAAATTGGTAGGATGTGTAGGGAATATATTGTGATTTTATGTTCCAGATGGTACTTATGTTTTCCTGAATGATTCTTTTTGGGGAAAATATGACAAGTGTTATGTATAAGCATAGCATAAGAAACCCTATCACTTAATTTCAAGGAGAAAATGTTAATCACCTTATTTACCAAGTATTTTGCATTATTGTTTTTATTTTTATTTTTGAACCGTGGTGTCCAGGCCAGCATGCCCACACCTCAACTAATTCCAGGGGTACCTGCTACCTCCCACAAGCACAGGTACCGGATAACTCTGTCCACCAAGGCTTGGACAAATGGGAAGAAATCACCTAGTGTTTTCGTCTCCATCCGATGGGAATCGAACCTGAGACCTCATGGTTCTCAACCCACTTCATTGACCACTAGGTTACACACTAAAAGAAAGTTTATTGCTTTACTCTAAGACCTTCATAGAAAGTATTTTCTGGTTTAGGTTTTCTTCTTAATATAAATCCTTAATAGGAAGTGCCCAAACTCTTTACACGCTTCATGCTAAGTAGATTATCTTGTATGTCTTTCTTTAAGAATCTTGATTCTCTTTGTAATCTGAATTCTTATTGTTTTTCTTTCTCTGGTTCTGAAATCTCTTGCCATAGGGATCAAAACTTTATGTTCCGACTCTCGCTCAATTAGATTATTGTTCTTCCTTTTAGAATGTTGATTTTCTCTCTCTAATCTGATTTCTTATTTGTTTTCTTTCTCTGTTTCTGATTTTCTTCTGACAGGGGTCAAGACTTTGTGTTTCAACCCTAGCTCCTACATGCTGTTTGCTGGATCAACTGCTGGAAACGTGTCTTGTTGGGACCTCAGGTTTGCGGAAGTGATTAAAACTTGAACCAACATTCTTGCATGTTCTTTTTACAGAACCCCAGCCTTTCTGATCTTGTTCCATGCTTTCTGTGCAAGAGTAGGAGTTTTCGATCCTTAGATAGTAGCTTCATCAATCCTTTTATATGCTGCTGCAGTTGTTAATGGTAAATTGGGGATGTCTCATATTCGTAAAATCTTTTGAGCCTGCTTATGTTTGAGCATGACAAAGTTGCTCAATCTCTACATATAAGTCTCCCCCAGAATTCATTCTTCACTTCTTAAAATTTAACTATAGTTTCTATGAGATTTGAGTTACTGTAAATGCCATTTTTGCAACCAGTACAAGATCTCCAGAGATTTCAAATATAGCATTATCATGGATATTGGGGCAATTGCTAATTAGCTAAATAGAAAGGGGGAAAAGAAGGGGGAGGAGGAGGGAGAGAGAAGAATGAAAGGGAAAGAAGAAAAAAAGAACTTGATATTTCTCTCTGGTTGACTGTTGTCTAACAATGGAATGAGATAAAACGAATACTGGACATGGTTCCTGAGAAATTACTATTGAAAATGGAGAGCTAAGTTGTTGAAAAGTTCCATCAATCATAATGTTTACATTCCAAAAGACTGCATTGAACTTGAACAATCAGCATGGTGAAAGATAAAACAAATTGGCTTGATTACCTAACGACCCAAGACCACTTGACAAAGAATTCTGTACAAAAGAAGCCAAGGTTTGCATGTTTCTTATTTTCAGTTCTGAATGCAAACAGTAGTTTGTAGGGTAAGCAGGGCGCAGTATATGTTCTCTTTGAAATGAGAAGTATCTTTAAGGAAGGATGGCCGGATACAGAATTGTTTCAAGGGTATTACATTGACTTATAAACTGGCCTCAATGAAAGTACAGAGAGGGAAGTCCAATTTTAATTATGCACTATAGTCTAGGCTGGAGGAGAGAATTTTGGACCAGCGGGTGGAGTTGTTTCATTCTTCACTGAGATTGCAGTGATGAACCAAGATATCCTTCATTCTGAGAGATGCATGTTTCTTAGGTGAAGAATTTACATGCATAAACTTGAAAAAAAGAGTCTGTGAGGGGCTAATGCGGATTTAATACGTCTTTCTCGTCTTCAAAGCTGAAAGTGGACTCTTTTCATCATACATTTAGATGATGAATTGATTTTTTTAGCAACAGCTTGCTGCTATCTCCTCTGATTCAAGAAATTTGTTTTCCTGTGTAGTTTACATGGTATTTCTAATTTCTGATGATTTGAATCCTGAAAATGCTTGATATACAGGAAGACAAACAGACCTCTATGGGATACACGAGTGTCTCCAAATGTTGTTTATTCTATGCATCACCTTAGGAATGACACTTCAACATTGGTAGTTGGTGGAATTGACGGTGTGTTAAGAACTGTGGACCAGGTGACTGGTGAAGTAATTTCGAGATACATAATGGATGATAGTAGCACTGTGTTACATCGTTCAACAGAGAGATTTGGAACCGTGCAAATTGAGAGGAGGAAACTGAAAAGCCTGTCTGAAGATGATCGAATTGATCTTATGCCAAGAGCTTCCCGTCCACAAATCACGTGTTTAGCTGTTGGGATGGAGAAAGTTTTTACTACACATAATGATAAGTATATCAGGGTTTGGAAATTCAGGAAGTGATAAGGATTCTCATACACTACCTGAGAATTCCAGATATTGTTGTAGTACTACCGCACTACTTTGTAATAGTGCCGTTTCATTATTCTGCTGTTTGGCATCTCTCACTCTTTGTTCGTGTGTGCCTGTATGTGTTTTACATGGACATTTCATTTTATTTAGATCTACCTGTCTCAAATAGATTTGACATGTATATGATTACTTCAAAATAGATCCTTCAATATTCTAGAAATTTATTAGAAGTTTGAGCATAATTCACACTCTATTAAGTACTCTTATGGGAAGACTATGAGCATGGCCATGTACTCTAATGGACATAACAAAAAAGAAAGCCAAATATTTTTAGAGCTCAGCACTTAGAAGTTAAAACTGTCCAGGTGAGTAACTTGTTTAAGCAGTAATGATCTAATACAGTTTCTAAAAGTTCGAGCTTCAAATACTTTTTTCTCAACGAGCTTGAATTTCAAGATGTGAATTGTAGCATATTTCAGTGGCAACTCGATCTACGAGTTCTAAAACTAAATGGAACAGAACTACAGAAGTTGAGACCCAGTAATATAAGTATTAGGTGAAAAATGAGAGTTACTGAGGTATTAGAATCGCGTGTATGTATTTTGAGCTGTTTGAGTTTTAATTTCAACTATTTGAATAATTTTGTAATACTAATATTATGACATTGATAGTTTTGAAATACCTTTAAAATTAGACTACCTGCTCTAATAATTTTGGTCTCAAATTAATGTCTGTTTTTCCTTCGTCGACTATTCAAAAATAATATCTATGCCAGAATACTATTCTTTCAAGAGATATCAATCGATCTAATGCTTGTCCGTTCTTGTCAGAGTAATTTTATATCTAATTGGAGACTGATGGATTCTCTAAATTAATAGTATACGTAGATCCATAGCAAAAATGAAAATGGAAACAACAGAATGTAGCATCCCTTCATTAGTAAGGTTTTGGCCAACGGATTTCCTGACGTCCTTGATCGAGTCCGGAATTTAAATGACCCAAAATGTGAGGAAGTGAACAAAAACACCTTAAAAGAATTGTGACAAAATTACTTTTTGCGCAGAAAATTACTTCGTAATAGGGATATTATAAACTAGCAGCCTACGTTTTTTAAAAGGTTCATTTTAGTTTAATTACGCAATAAATTATTGCATTTTACAATTAATTATTCATCTATCCATTTGTACTTGATTTGACATAACACTATAACAATGTTTGCAAGAATCCATTCGTTTTCTATTTAAAACATGAATTTTGGATGAGGGAAAAACTCATCCATTTTCAAAGATTAAGTCATCAAAATTCCAAGTCTTGAAAAAATCATTCAACTCTCAAGTTCTTAAAAAATGGTGTTTCCTCCTCCAACTGTTAAGGTTTCATTATTTTGGAAAGGAGAGATTCTTCGTGATTCTAATACTATTTGTTATAGTATTCCGCCTAAATTCCATGTTAAGTTTCTAATTAACTTGAATTACTCAACATTACTCACTGTCATACATAAAAAAATGAAAGTTAGTAAGCGTGATTTTGCATTATTTGTAATAGGCAGATATCCAATATCGTTTTCACCGCAAGGTTTAGTGTTTTATGGCGAGTGGAATATCATTGATGATGAGTCGTTGAGTGAATATTTGAGGGCTCCGGAAGAATATAGGGACCTAATCACCCTGAATGTGCTTGAAATGTATGTTGAAAAGATACCTATCAGTCGTCGTGAAGTCTTGGCCAGGACTTGTCAGGAAGTCCCAGAAGTGTCGACTGCGCCTCGCCCTCAAATTTCTAAAGTCCAGCCTACTCATGGAAACACTTATCTAGACATGAGTTCTTATGAAGACATTCTGATTGGTCAAATGTCGCTGGAAAATTTAAGTCAGCAATTTAATCAAACTTACGGGGAAAATTGATAAATAACTATTATTTTCATTATTATTTGTATAGTAGCACATGCTTATGATATGTATGGCAATAGTAATATTTTTTGTATCTTTTTAGGGATTATACACATGATATGAGTAATATTGTGCAATTCTCTCGGTCCAGATGGAGAAATCATGCCGGAACATCCCTAACATTAAATTTCGGTGCAGTTGATTATAATCGCTAGGTATACTTTTTGATACTTAAATAATATAAATGATTTGATAGTATTTAGAATACTTGACTTTCCTATGTAGTGAAAATTGCTCACAAAACGCGTCAGTGGTACCAAATGTTGATTTCGGTGCAATTGATGCTTCTTCAAACCCAGGGTTTCCATCCGAACTAGTGCCTTAAGCAGGAAGGCATGCAATATTGATTCTCATCAGTAGGTTCATCATCTTGATATTAAATGATCCATAAATTATGATGTTGGTATTTAAAATATGTTACTTATTTTTTGTGTAGGAAGAAGCCTCTACTAGATGGTGATGATTATCCAAATCATATGGAAGCATCATCGAGTGATAGCGATGATATACCTAATGCAGAGGTATCCGATGAAGAAATAAATTTCTTGGATGGTGAGGTTGTTATTCATCCTCATAGGCAGGAACAACAATTACTAGAGATGATGCAAAGTCGGCTACACCAGCAAGAACTGATGGCAGAAAGCCCAATACACCAACAAGAATTGATTCCGCAAACATCCTCAATCAGGTGACATTCTGATGTGATTCCATATCTTGATAATCTTCAAGACCGTCCTGATACCTTTGTCTTTACTAGGGATGATAATTATATTTTCCAATCAATGTGAAAAGAATCGGACGATTTTATGCAAAAGGCATGCTTTTCACCTCCAAAAAAGCATTGCAAATGGCCATTAAGATTTATTGCATCAAAGAAATGAGAGAGTTTAAAGTTGATGATTCTACCCGAAAGTTGTGGTGATTGGTTAACCGACATGATTATCAAGATTGTCGATAGATGCTTCGAGGTAAGGAGACCCATGATAGTATGTAGACTATCTCAAAATTTCACTCACATCACACTTGTGATATGGATGACTGTCGAGCAGATCTTCTTCCCCTTCATTTCTTTCTCATCTTCTTCATTGTAGTCTAGATACCAACTATACTCATTAGGAGCACTTGCTTGGATGGCACAACAATATGGCACTCCACAATTTAATATTTGTGGTAAATATTTTGAAAGACCTATCCATTCTTGAATTATTGGATAAACTGGATAAGAATGGTCTTGATGAAGATTTTTATTTTCTAACAGTTTCCAATGATCTTTTTCATCTGATCCACAAAAAATAAGATCGTTCATAGCATGATACATGTCTAGTGCTTTCTGCATTTTAAAATTTCTTTCATCAAGTGTTGGATAATCAGCGATTCATCCTTAAATTTGGAGATCTGAAATGTAGCAGACAAAGCTTGTGGCACAACTAAATTATGCCACCAACATAATACCTCATAATCACACCTTTTCAAATATAATTGAACTCATTGAAGCTTTTCACCCCAAATTATAGATCCTTCGAATTTTGAGGAGTGTGCGTCAACCTCAATTACGTGTCCAGCAACTTTTAAATCAACATTGATACAAATTGATTGATTGTCAAAGGGACGGCGAACACCATACCATTTTTCATCAGATAATCCTTGTAATATTCTAATATCTTTTTTTTTCAAAATATGACTCAATTGTGTTTGTTTCTATCCTACCATAAGGCATTCTTGAACTACCCTCGCCTTTTTATCTATTTCTGAATCAACTATTGAATGTAATATTTCTAGGCATTTTTAAAGTGTGGGTTTTTTTAACCAAATGAGTTATATAAAAGTTCTGTTATATAAGTGTGTCATATGAAACAGTCATAAGAGTGCATTGTGTTGTTAAATCAAGGACGTCATTCATAAACATCATATTTTACTCATATAAAAGTTACGTAATATATGTGTGTCATATAAAGTGGTCAAAAGCGGGCATTGTGTTGTCCAATCAAGGATGTTATTCAGAAACATCATATTTTTTACGTATATAAAAGTTGCGTAATATAGGTGTCATATAAAGCAGTCAAAAGCGGGTATTGTGTTGTTAAATCAAGGATGTCAAACAGAAACATCATATTTTACTCATAAAGTTGTGTCATATAAAGCGGTCAAAAGCGGGCATTGTGTGGTCAAATCAAGGAATAGTATATAACATGAAAGACGAACAACTAGCATTCACATTAAAATGAGTTATTTTGTCGTTTTGAAATAAATTTTCTGATATTAGTTCTATTACATCTTTTAGCCCAGCAGACATATTCGAAGCAATAGGTAGGACATGAGAATTGAATGATGATTTTAAATACTCAAATAACATGAGCAAGAGATACAATCAACAAATACAATTAAAGCTGAGTGGAATTGGCGTGTTAGGGAGGTTGAAAGACTGGAACAAAATTTGAGGGCACTCGAACTCAAACGTCCAAAAAGTCGTGCTACATCAATGCCTCGTGGTACACCACGAGAGTTGAATTTTGCTCTTAACCATTTTCACTAAGAGAACAGTCGGATGAAAATACGTTGCCTCCGAGCAGAATATAGTCAACGTGGTTACATTATATCCAAGTGGAATTCGAACTGTGATATGTCCGATGAGAAGATTCCCCGCGATCCTATTAATATTTATTTTAAATAAAGTAGGTGGGGTCATAATGACGAACCCAAGGGTACTTGAGGTTTGTAACTATATACGTAGCCTTTCATTTGTTATTAAACTACAACATATTCAATATCGAGTAGTAGAAATGTAGATTGGTCGGTATTCCTTTCAAAAAATCCGAATACAAGTGGTGATGATAGCTCAAATCATAGCAACTATTCCAGTGATACGTCAAGCGATAACAATGAATTCAAGATAGACGATTTGAAACTCCACCTTCTTATAGAGCGTAATGATGATTTTCGCGATGTGAAATATTTAGATCCATGAGAATATTATTGTGGTTTACGTCGGAAATGGACGTATCGGTAATGCCGAATCATAACGTCTTGTTCGTGACTTGGAAAATTTCAACTCTCCAATCCCAACAAGGTTCTCAACAACCATGCCTTGAACTGATCAACATTCTTGCGAGGTTGCGGTACGGAGGATTAGAAAAGAAAACAACGGAATGTCGTCAAGACGTTGTAGATTTTACATGCTAAAGTTGGCCGAAGAACAAACATAATCAACGGGTAGAGAACTAACATCTACAGAAAGAAGATGTCTTAAGAAACCCAAAATATTATTCTAAGGACGATATTGAGGACTTTTATTCTGATGATGATTAAGGGTACTATGATTTTATTTATATTTTTAATTTATGATGAAGTCATCGATTTGAAGAAAATTAGTATGTTTAATTTTGCTTTGATTGTTATAGTCTATTATTAATTTATTTAAGCGTTTTAGAGTTAATAGTACATAAAAAGTTCAACAATTCATAATTTTTAATTAAAACACAAATAAATCAGTACATAAAATGTGCCGATTATATAATACATTAAAAATGATAGAAAATACATAATACATAAAAACGTGCAACTAGTAAAAATAAAATACATAGAAATAATAAACTTAACCGACAATGCAACATTTCAAGATTAGAAACACCAACAAGAGAGCACAAATCATCTTCCAAAATTTCAATTTCTCTTTCAAAGTATTTTTCTCGTGTTGAGTGTCTCTAAGGTTATCTTTGAAAAAAAATTATTTTTTCTTTAGATTCTTTTAGCAAGACATCCAGAAGGTCAATTTTTCTTGAGCTTCCATAAGTTTAAACTACAAGTCAAACTTCACAGTATTTCTAGTGATACGTGAAGTCGCGGTGTCTCTATCAACATGAGGCTTTTTAAACTTCGTCGCCACCATTTTATCCACGGGAATTTCATCTTCTCATCGAAAATATTTGCAACCACATATCCTATAAACATTACAAAAAAAAATTAGTTTTTGAAAGTAAAAATATGTAGATAATGTGAAAAACCCCTAAACCCTAAAAACTTGTAAAAACACTTACGTCGGGCACTTTACAACGTCAAAAACGATGACCCGAATTATCTTGGGTCCTTGATGTTCTGAGCTGACAATAATAACCGCAACAACAAACGTGGGATAGCAAACTTTGACGTTTCAAAGCTTTGAGACATGATTTTTCGGGGGTGAAAGTATGGTAAAAGAGTGAAAATGGAGAAGTGAAGATGAAAATGGAGAAGTCTGCTCCAGTTTATATACCCCTATTGCACGGTAAATTAATGTGCAATAGGACTTAAACCGCGCAGTTACGGTTAAGTCCTATTGCGCAGTTATATACTGCGCAAAAAAAGTACTTTTATCACAAAAAAATTGGGTATTTTTGTTCACTTCCTCACTTTTTGGGTCATTTAAGTTCCGGACTCGTCCTTGATCCCTTTCCGACATTTTCACCTGTTGTCTTTTTTGGGATAATTATTTAGTAAATGAATTTTTAAAAACTTTTTGAACTTTTTAAATGATGGTCGGAAGAACTTTTTGAGAAAATTAAAAAGTTTATGGAAAAATGATAAACCGCGTTCTAAAATTTATTAAGTTATTGTAAATATTGAATGACCGTCTAATTTTTTTTTCCAGAAATTATATAAACAACCATTAGGTCCGAATTTAATAGTGTATGGAAGGATAATTCTTTAAATAGCTATATTTATATTATCTTTTAAAATAAAAATAGAATCTAAAATATGGCTTGAAAAAGAGACCTTTGTGTATATCAACCATCCTTTTTACTAGATTGGGCTGAGTTGGTTTTATTCGGACCGATTGAGCAGATAGGGGCCACCATTTTTTTGTGCGGATTGTCTATCAAACGCACCGGTCTTTAAGTTGAGTCCTTCGGTATCTAATTTTTGCCTTTGTTAGTTTTTATGAAAATATTCAGATTTACTTTACAAGACATATTTTTTATAATATTTTTTTTTTGAAAACTGATTTTTTTAACTCACGTGACATAAATTAGGTAGGAATTAAGTTATGCTGCATAATTTTATAGTAATTTTTTAAATTATATTGAGCTTTGGAAATTATGCCTTATTCGGCATAGTTTGCATAAATGTTATGATACATATGTTGAAATTAAACGCTAATTATGTCTGCCGAAATCTGAAATTATATATTTTTTCATATCATGTTGAGTGTTGACAATTATATCTTATCGACATAATCTGTAATTTGTGTATGATATATATATCGAAAATAGAACACTAATTATACCGACTGAAATTTTAATGATAACGCTTCGAAAATAATAAAGGGTGCGAATGACCCGTGCATAGAAATGACAATGGATCCTAGACCCGTTCCGGATAGGATGGATCCAGATCCGTTTTATAGGATATGGATCTTCAAAATTTGGACCCGACGTATCCGGATCGGACCCGGATCCATTTCTGACGGATCGGATATGGATCTGGATCTTGTATTTGAGATCCGTATCCGGTCCAGATCCGACCCGTGGATCCGTTTTTTATTAAATATATTCATAACATAGAATGTAATTTTATAAGTATTTTTTAAAAATTACTAAGCACATCCTTGCAAGTTTAATTCTCAAAACAAGTTTAATTTATCCCCGCGTTAATTCAAAAACTAAAAAATAAAAAATAAAAAGGTAACTTCGATAATAAAATCAATGTTATATTAGTGAATGACTAACATCTCCATAAACAAGTAGTTAAAATTATATTCAATTCATTTGTGAATATTCCAAACACATGCAAGTTCTACATTGTGGAAATACTAGTTATCATTTTCCACAACTATTGTCATTGTCCAACATTTTCAATTAATATCTCACAATCAAAATGAGACAACGAACAAAATATCTCATATGAAATTGAAACACATTAAACTGTTAGCTAAGTAAAAATCGTTTGTCAGTTCAAAAAAAAATTCTTATCAAGGTTACATTTTTAGCAAGGCAAAATATTTTACATGTGGATCCAGATCCGATCCGTGGACCCGGTGAATCCCATGAATTCAGATTTGGATATGATTTTTATGTATCCGACGGATTTGGATCCGAATCTGGATTTAAGTATGAAAAACGGATCTGGACGTGGATATCCGATCAAGATTCGATCGGTTGCCATCCCTACCCGTGCCATTCACTAGAAGCCCAAATTTGTGATTCCCTATCAAAATTCCTCACCAACACTCCCGTCTTGAAGATTAGTCGAAACCCTAACAATCCTCTGAGCTCAATTGAGATTTCAAAAAATGGTGTGCATACGAAAGGCGACGATCGATGATTTGCTTGCGATGCAAGCATGCAATTTGCTATGCCTACCAGAGAACTACCAGATGAAGTACTACTTTTACCACATACTTTCCTGGCCACAGCTTCTGTACGTTGCTGAAGATTACAATGGTAAGATTATTGGGTATGTGTTAGCCAAAATGGAAGAGGAAACCACAGAGTGCCATGGACACATCACTTCCCTTGCTGTAGTCAGGACTCACCGTAAACTTGGTTTGGCTACTAAGCTCATGACCGCTGCTCAGAATGCCATGGAACAGGTAATATTAATATATCCTTCATCAATTACTCTCTTCGTTTCAATTTGTTTGTCTTAGTTTGACTTATCACGAAGAGACGATTTGAATCTTGTGGTCTTAAAACTAGTTTTAAAGATGTGTCTAATGTACCAAAATATGTTAGGTAGGATGTTGGGTGTAAAGAGTACTTTTTTTAAACCGACTATAGAAAGAGAAGTAAGACAAACAAATTGAATCGGAGGGAGTATTTAATTTTGTAATTTAATGTAATTATAAATAAATAAAAAGTTGATGAAGTTCTTTAGTTCCTGATATTACATTTCTTTAGAAGAAAATTTGTTACAACAAGTGATTAAGTCAGGAAACTGGATTCTTTTGTTAAGAGCATAAATAAGTGATATGATTGTGGATGTTAGATTGGTAGGAGAGCATTTTGGTAAGTAATTTAGTATGGTAATTAGACAGTAATGTGAAAATGGATATATGGACCAGTTGTTAACTTGTTAGTCAGAATTGGCTGCTTACGTAAGATGGTGATGAAGATTTTGGTTACGGGTGACATGTCTGGACCTTTTTATTGTTTGTGTCTGCTTATTGGGTTGCTTACCATCAGTGTCATGGTTGAGTTGTAGATATTCCAACTCATCGCCTTATGTGCTGTTCAAACTGTGTATTGGAATAAAAGTTTTCAGCTAGTTAACTCTAAAGAGCTTGGCTTGACTGGAAAATATGATTCATGCGAGATGAATGAGTACGACAAACCAACAAGAAATTAAATTGAACATAAGACTTTCAAAAGGATGCTGAAAGGAATGAAAAGTATAAACTTTGTGATAAATTGTATGTTTTTAAATTAAATTAAACCTCAAACTGTAAAGATTCTAAGATAGAAGCATTTAACCTTAGCTGTTGAGCAGCAGCATCAGCGCTAGTGCTTCTGAGGGAAACAAAAAGCTGAGGGAGATTGTGAGGCCAAAGGGATGGTAGAAGAGGGATAAGCAATACCTAAAGCTGTGTGGAAATGTTGGGCTATTGTGCCAATGATCATGATAGCATATGATATTGGAAAAGAAAACCAAAAGTAAGCCAACTTGTTCTGCTTGTTTAATATTCCTACAGTAATTGAGCTCAAGCTTGGCTCGTTAATTAACAGGCTTTGGTCAATCTATAATTCTATATTCATGAGCTTCATTCATTTACACCTAGCCTTGGATAATGAAAAAATTGATGTGGTAGGGCAAGGGGGTTAGTGCACCAGGTTTCAGTGCAGTGCTCTGGGTCCTGTCTTGTAGGACTCTTCATTGGTTTGAAATTATTAGTCTTGATAATTACAATCAAATATTATAAGTTTGGTCATTCTTCTTGATGTTTGGTGTATCACTTTCTTTTTTATGCTAGTGGATTAAAACATTTCCCATGGTCTTTGATAAATTGTAGACTAATAATAACGCTTTGGAGGCGAGAAGCCCATACGAATGCGAAAGATTCAATCTAGTGCAATATGTGAAAGGAAGAGCATAGTAACGAGGAACATTTCACTGAGATTATGTGGATTATTCCAGAAACTTTGTTCCCTTCATCTTGAGCAATTGAGCTTGTAGGTGTTTAATGCTCGAGCTCTACCAGCAGTGGGAGTAGTATTCTATAAAATTATACTAATTTTTGGATACCTCAATCGGAAACTGTTATTACATTGTGTCGCTAGTTAGCTCCTCTTTACCAAGGAGCCCCCTCGACCCACCCTCTGGTGCAAACGAAAAGGAAATGGAATTTCTACCTGAATGATAGAAGGTCGTGTTATAGTTTACAACTAAAGCTGGCCAGTGGGCCGGGCTCGGGTCTGGCGGGCGGGTTAGGCGGGACGGGTGAAGGGGGCGGGATCGGGACTGGGCGGGTCAGGCGGGATCGGGTTTGGCGGGATTTTCCGAAGTCCCATCCCGATCCCGATCCCGTCGGAATCGGGTCGGGACGGGATCGGTACCAGGTTCCGGTGGTTTTTTTTTTAAGATAACATATGTATAAAAAAAAACTCAATAAACAAGACAAGATAGTGTAATAAAAACATCCCAAGACTGTTTTTGTGCCTCTTATATTATTTAATAGACATATATCATTTTTTTGTAATACAAATACAATTGTCTAAATTGCAACTTTGTGGTGTTGTCCAAAAGTTGCAAATTACATAATAAAATTGCAATTAAAAAAATTACATTCTAAAAAAAACCTGTTCTAATTGCTTGATAATTTCCTGTGGTTCTTCGGTTGGAATTGGTATTTGTTGGTCAAATTGATCCATGTAACTTCCACCACATTCGGATAAGATTTCGTTGTAGTTTTCGTCTTCTTCTTCGTTGATCTCCGGCTGACCGCATCTTCTCCGCTCCGCTCGTATCCAATCTCTGAATAATACTGCAATTTCCAAGTCGTCTCCGCTAATGAGTGTCTCGTGGTCTCCTATTTGATATCTCGCCGGCAGAAAAGCGCTTTCGTACGCAGATTGGTGACGTTTGAATGTTCAAAATATCTCGGGCCATCATTGAAAGTGTTGGAAAGGTCTTCTCATTCCCCTCCAAAGATTTCAAATAAGTCTTCATATCCATCTTCATTGATAACTTCTTGGTACGGTACAGAAACCTGCAAAACAAAAATATCAAACTCGCTAATTTGGTTAGTAGCGGTACGGTCGCACATTCTATTTCTGAGACTTTCAATACTAGCCGCATAAACAACATGTGTTTTGTGAGGTTGTGTTGAAGATGAAGAAAATGGTATGGAAGCCGGTAGGTTACTAACACTTTCTTGTTGGTAAAACCTATATATTTTTTTGCATTGGTCTTCTACGCTAGACAACACTTCTTCTTTAGTTTGTTTAATAGGTGATGAGTGATTTAGATTTTTTGGACTTGGAGGTGGTAGTACTTCTATACAATCGTAAATAGTTTTAATAAGTGATTTAGTACCGTCTATTTTAATAATCGGATTTAATACATCACCAATAATATAAATAGTGGGAATATGAATAAAATATTTTTTTATTTTGATAAATATTTTTTTAATAGCTGCCATATAAGTTGGTTTTTTCATATATTCACTAAGTAATAAAAATATTAGAGTTATATAAAACAACATAGTTGAAATAATAGGATAATATATACCGGAAAATTCTTTTGTTGCTTGAAAAAATTTCTCTAAAAATATAATAAGTTCGGAAATTTTTACCCAACACTATCTACAACCATATCAGCTGGATTTTGATTATGAGAGTTAAAACCTAAGCAACAAGTAGTTGCTCGTATAAAGAATTTCACCTAGTGGATACTTCTTCTGGAATTTTTCTATAAGGTAGTCCACAATCGTGACAAGTTTTTTTATATTCTTTTCTTCGTTATATTCTATTACTTTTAAAAATAAAGTTTATAGCAAATTGTATTTTACTAATAATGTCTTCAAAAAGTGATAGACCATCATTTACAATTAAGTTATATATATGGCACGCGTATTTTATAATGATCTGGAAAAGATGGAGTTAAACTATTTTTTAAAATTGTAATAGCGTAATTGTTAGAAGAAGCGTTATCTAATGTAATAGTCATAATTTTATAAATTATTCCGAAATAATGCCACACTTGATAAATATTTTCTACAATAAAAGTATCGGTGTGCCTATCATCTATATATCTATGCGCTAAGATACGTTTTTGCATTGACCATTTATAATCTATCCAATGACAAGTTACCGTTAAATAATCATGGCCGTTAGTACTACGATCTATATCAGACGTGATAGATACTTTGCCATTAAAATGATATAATGAATAATGTAAATATTGTTGATATTCATGTGCGAATTTAAATACATCTCTCTTAACAGTTGATCTAGGAAAATCGTTAAAAGCAGGATTATATATATTTCTAATGTAATGAATAAAACTGGGAGATGAAGGAAATGAAAAAGGCAAACCCTCCACAACAACTAATTTTGATATTGCTTCCCTATCTATATGTTTATTGTATTTAGGGCCTACAATTCCCCCCGTCATAGGGTTAATTTGACTCTGTACTTGGTCCGGGACAGTATCAGTATGTGAATCTTGTTTCGATGGAGCGGACGTTTGCGCACCCGATTTTGAAGTCTGGTATTAGGCATACCTAGCTGGATGAGCCCTTACTACGTGTCTCATTAAACCCCCCGTCTCACCGTGACCTGTTCCAGTTTTAAATTTTAAAACATCTTTACAAATTTTACATATAACTACTTGATTCTCTACGTCCCTATCAAAAAATATCCATGCATCTGATTTTAATGGTCGTTTTTCTGGACCTCGTCTCATACTAGGGGGAATAGGAGTCATTTCAGTTGAAGGTGCACTAGTGGTTGTGTTGTCATCAACATTAGTGGGTGTATCATCTAGATCATCGTCTAAATTAAAGTCTTCTTGATTTCCAGAAAATATCTCCTCGTCTAAATCTAATGGTATTGTAGGAAAATGTTCAGTATCAACAAAATCATCCTGTGTAGGAATAAGATGATTTGAAGAAGTACCCTTGCCCTTGTTGCCCCTACTAGAAGAAGCACCCTTACCCTTACCATTAAACATACCTCTTAATCCTTCCATTTTAATTATGATAATAAATAATTAAAGATAATAAAATTAAGTGCGCTAAATAAAATAAACAGACAACAATAATTTAATGAAAGAACGAATGTACCAAACGCCGACGTAACGTCGATGTATAATCGAGATGTTGAAAATTGAAACTTTGCTCGATGGAAGATCCTCAAGCTAGTTGCCAACTTCACTCCCAATTCCCAAATGAATAAATAAAATTGAATATTTAGTAAACAATGTAGACTTGTAGAGATATATATTGAGAGATTAGAGAGATTGTAGGAAGATTTGTGCGAAAGATGAAGAGAAAATGAGTTATTTATAGTTGGAAAATTGGGTTAAAGTGTAAATATAATAACTTATGGGTTAAAAATAAATATTAAGGGGTAGGGGGGGTTGGGGGAGGGGGGAGGCCAAAAATGGCCGTTGCACAGCGACCGAAATCTAAAATGGCCGTTGGTGCAACGGTTATTTTTGCGAAGGGGGGGGGGGGGGTTACGGGCGGGATCGGGGCGGGCTCGGGATCGGATCGGGACTGGGGCGGACCGGGACGGGTCGGGACGAGACATTGTCCCGTCCCGGTTCGAATCCCGATACCGATTTTTTTTTTAATACGCGGGTTTGGGGCGGGACCGGGCTGTCCCGGCCCGCTGGCCAGCCTTATTTACAACTAGTGTACCTGTGTCGACATTGTCATTTGATCTTTAACGGTCTAATTGGTCATAGTTTCCTTCTTCGGAGGATTCGTTGCCTTCACATCTATCTTGAGATTGGCCAGATGGGCTTTTGCTTTGTTTACTTGAAGTTCTTCCCATCTAGTCTGGTTTGCTTCTTTGCTTTCACTCGTGGAGTTCTTGTTAGGTGAATTTTGCATCTATCAATCAAATGAATGCTAAAATTCTCTCACAAACCAAGCTTATGCCAAACTGATTTGGCTAAAAAGGGTAGTTGGTGATTATTAGTTGGTTCAACAAGAGCAATTTGATCTTATTATCCGTTTGGGAAGCACAAGTTTCTGGTAATATGTGACCATAGTATCAATGTAATTAGGTACCTATTACTGGATTTCTGACTCACTGATAGTTTTTGGAACTTACTCTGCTCCTGTGTTCATTAAGTCACTGTTATTTCTTTGTTGATTCTATAATGAGCTTTAAAGTTGAAATGGAACAGAATAATCTTATTTAGCATGCATCTTTGTCCTGACGCAAAAATGTTCCTCAGTCGGGATGATACTAACAATAAGGTCCGGATTTGCTTTTGGTAAAGGTGTTTGGAGCAGAGTATGTCTCTCTGCATGTTAGGAAGAGTAACAGGGCTGCGTTTAAGCTGTACACAGAGACATTAGGATATAAGATTCATGATATGGAAGCCAAGTACTATGCCGATGGGGAAGATGCTTATGATATGAGGAAGGAATTGAAGGGCAAGAAGCACCACCAGCATCATCACCACCACCACCATGGTGGTGGGTGTTGCTCGGGTGAGGTGAAGGCAGGAGCAAAGGAGGGAGCAGCAGAAGCAAAAGCAGTGTGATTGTGGACATAAAGTTTGGGAATAAGAAATACATGTTACTACTGTTTGCTTACAAGAAAAACATGTTACTACTGTGTTTGTTTTCTATGTGAAACAACTACACCTTGGAAGGTTGGAACATTTGTATAATTAACGCTTTTGGTTTTGCTGATATTATTTTCACCGTTCATATCTATTTTCTGAGGAGGAAGCATGCACTGAAACGGGGCATTTTTGCGTTATGGTTAATCATATTCATTTAACGTGCACTGATACTGGGCATTTTTGCGTTATGTTGTTCATGAAACTGTATTGTCAATTTAATGTTTGCACGTCTTCTGGCAGATTTGATATTCTTTTGGGGTAAATAAACTAAACCGTTTATACTCTTTGGTGCGCTTTAAATCATTGAGATATAGGCTTGAGGCAAAAGGAATGTTGAACAGATAAACTCATTGCTATGTTCACAAGTAGGTGGAAATAAATATTGCATCGTTTAGTTCTTTTCAATGGTAGCTCCAATAAACATAGTTCTCTCTTTTTGTAATCTTTATCCTGAACCTAGCCAAAACCGGTATCGAAATTGTAAATTTATTTTTACAAACTATTGAAATATTGAATTTACAAAAGTTACCAACAACAACATACACATTGTATTCCTAAGTAACAATTCTTGATTAAATACGTTGCTATACTATTTTACCTTGTTTTCTTATTGTACAAACTTCATACTTACTGTTACTAGATCAAATAATAAAGTTTTAACTTTCCTTTGTTGCATCCTTGCATTATCAATATTTCTGAATGATCAAGGGAAAACGTAAGATGATATTCAGTGCGTTGACATGTACTATGGAGGCTTCTCTTAAAGCATGCACTTCATCTAATTAGGAAATTTCTTTTCGACATGGAAGTCCCACTCAAGGCCAAGGAATATTAACTATTTTCCTATGATGTTGAAAAGACACATTGATTCTGAAGCTCATTAGTCAATGCGTATAAGAAATTGCTCTGTAGAATCTGATTTGGGAATGAATTTCATGATTTGGGAATGAAATTGCTCTGGACTGTAATTTTTCCAATAAAGAAACTCCATATAAAACTTCTAATTTTTTTTGTATAATATCAGTCGGAGATGATCTTAGATAAAGTTACATAATTAGTGAAAATTCATATAACCGACACTTACTTGGGATTAAAGCTTTTATATTATTATTGTTACTTTATGTTGAGCCGAAAATAGAATTCACCTTAATCCCCAAGACCTGCCCTAATTAAATCTGGCTCACATCTTACTAATGGTTATCTCTAGAGGTAGGGACAAGATCTGCGTGCACTTTATTCTTTTCAAAACTCACTTTTGAAATTACACTTGTATTTGTTGTTGTTCTTGTTATGCTTCTTTTTCCTATTATTCTAGTCTTACTCTTCTCTCAAAAGGAAACGAAATTATAAACTAAATTTGCAATAGTGAAGTAAAAAGACTAACCAGAAGGTAACCAACATAGGCAGATAGGAGGGACAATGTGGCAGTGAAATTGGGATATACAGTGAAAGTCCAAACGCCAACCACAATTACACAAATCGAACCGCTACATACTCCCGTGAGGAAGCATATGGCACTTGTCATGTCCGAGTCTACAATTGACTCCATTTCCCTCTTTTGAAATAGCTCCCATGTGTCTTGTGATGCCTTCACAAAGCTTTTACCATATGTAGCAATCTGTCAAAACAATTGCATTTTTCAGTCAACAATAATAACAATAACATATCACTGTAATCTCATTAGTAGGGTCTGGAGAATGTAACATGTACGCAGACTACCCCTAACTCGTGGAGGTAAAGAGACTGTTTTCAAAAGATACTCGACTCAAGTGTGGCAAATCAAAGCAGTTATAAAAAAGGAAATGCAAAAGTGAAGAAAATATAACTACTAATAAGAAAACGTTACAGGGTACAATTTTTAGTCAATGTTGCACATATATATAAACAACAATAATTTTGTACCTCTAAATTCGCTCACATTATCGGTCTCAAAATCGAATAAAGAAAGAAGGTAGCATAGATTGACACCAGGTAAAACTATTCAACGCTACATTTAAATAAAGAACTTATAATTTATTTGAATTATTGTGTGATGGCCCAATGTGAAATTATATATTTGTCTAAATAATTGAGAGGCCTGAAGGATTTTTTTTTGATATTCAGCTTTCTGACTTACGTCAGACTATTTCTGGAGATAGTAGTACCGGTCCCTCAACACTACTATCAATAAATCGCGGGATGTGCCTGAATGACTAGGATTTGAGAACAGAACAACTGATATCACCTACAAGGTCCTATTCCAGAAGAGAACAAAGTGCTCCCACCAGAATTCGAACACACGCTGCAGGCCTCCACCTGAATTTTAAGTTCACCTCATTTATCATCCAGCTATGCACGGGGTACTGAATAGGAATATTGACATCTCATCTCACACGCACTAAAGGCGAGAGGGAATTATGACTACTAACTCTTTGTATTAGATACTAACATTTACTAAGTTGGAAACTCCCGTATTAAGTTATAAGTTGAAAATGACCCCCCAAAACAATTACTAATACCCTAGAGTATGAAGACAAAAATATAGATGTGGATATTGTTTTTTTTTTAGGAAAATTAATCCATAAGATAACAGTCAACATCGAATGTTATTCTTAGACATTATCATCTAAAAATCCGTAGAGCATCCTAAAAGGTCCATTTTAAGAGGTTGTTACTCTAAAAACCAGTCAACCCAAAAAACATGTCATTGCTAATGATACAAATACGAATTCATATAAACTCCGAGCAAAGTAGATAAATTCCTTAAAGAATCGGAAAACTGCAAAGTCAAAATTCAGAAAGATTAGCAAATCAAAACAATTAAAAGACTCAACAGATCTATTTTATTGTTCTTTATAAAGGTAAATTTGATAATCATACTACTAAATTTATTTAATAGAATCACAATTATTTTTCTTGCTACATGCTATATGAAAGATAATAGTATCACCTTTTTAAGTCCTAAGAACTCCTACCATTACTTTCAAATTTTGGATACATGATATTGTAATATACTTACCCAAATCCTAATATGCAAAAGAAACTTTCATTTAAATAAGAAAAGTACAATAATACTAGTAACAACAATTTCTTTTACAAGTTATTCAATTATATTTATAAGAACATTTTTTCATCTAAAATTGAAAAAAGAAGAAGAGAAGAAAGGAAGTAGAATAATCGAGTGAGTGAAAACTATGAAAGACAATGGTTCAATGACATAATTGATGTGCGCACACAAGTAGGTCGAGACAACATATTTGGAGGAAAAAACTTGAAAATTACTTTGGAAGCACCTGAACATATGCCAGCCATTGCCACGTTTGAAGATGGAATCCATGATTTTCAATCCACAATGAGCACAACAAAACATGAACTCATCTTCACCTTCAAGCGAATTCAACCCACGAGCCACAATCCTCAGAGCTTCAATAGCAGGAACAAACAAAGAACCAAGACAAGCACTTCCAAGATTCACTGACAATGCCCTTTGGAAACAAAATTGTGTGCTAGATTGCATCCCTCTAAGATAATACAAAGCAATCACTCTGCTCACTGTCAAATTCACCACATTCCTCATCACCTCAGTTACCCAAGCCATACTCAAAACCAATAAGATAATAATCAATGGTGGGAAATAGAAATTTATAGCTCCAATCACAGCCAAAATCCACATTGACATCCATAAGAATCAAGCAAAAAGTGTTACATACGTTGGCCGGTTCAAATCGCCGAACTTGGGCACCGGCTCTAGAGATTTGATTAAAATCTTTGTACAAAACTTAATTCTTGGTGTCACCCAACATGAGTACAATCCATTGCCAATTGTTGTGGCCTCTCTATTTATAGTGGAGAGTTCCCTTGAAAGTCTCATCGATCGGTTGTGGAGGTTGAGTGAAAGATGGACAACTTGTGGTTGATGATTAAGGAGTGAAAATCTCAACAACTTTGATTTGTTCCTTACTCGACTTCTTCCCCAAGCTTTGACTCTTTATCACACGTTTTATACAGCTCCAATTCACCACGCCTAAGTCGTTTTTACCTCACAGTAAAATATTACTGCTTACCGTGAAGTAAGGCAAAACTGTTTTTCAAAGATGTTGGTCCGAATGTTATGACATTTGTACCAACAATTTTATGCATTCAAATCAGTACTTCAGAAGATATGTTGGGTTAAATGTCACAACACCAAACCCAACATTAACAATCTCCCCATTTTTGTCTTTCTTCAGAAAACTCATTACAAACCTAAACTGACTTAGGATATTGAGACATATGTTGTCCGACATTTGTGATCAATAATATCAATGCTATGCTCCCCCTTAACTTGCGATGGCCTTCAAGTAATCATGCTAGTACCGATTCATAGGATTAGAAAAGAAGAAAGATGTTAGCACATATATGCATATCATCCACTATATACAAAACACGAATAGAAATAACCATTGTCAACAAATATCCACATCAATCCATCAAACCATTGAACAAGCATTTACAGCTTAGGTCCAGGAACATCATTCAGCTTACTCATTGCTCATCATACAACAACTTTCTACCCCTGCATAACAACTTCAGCTTCCAGCATCTCCCCCCCTTTATCTCTGCAGTATAACTGTTTTAGCTTCCTCCTCATGCATCAACATCATATCCATTTTTGTGAAGAAAGTAGCATCATGAAATGGTCTCTAGCTTGTATCATGGCACTCCTTGCAGCATCAACCTCAGAAATCTGCTGGTTGATTTTTTCAATTTGATCCACAAGTCATTCTGTAGACAGTGTAAACTGTCTTAGACCAGTGTTGCCCAGAATGTTGGTGACATTACTGGAAATATTTTTGCTTTCAGCTTCCTTCTTCCAAGGCAAGAAACTCTACTTGATCGACGAGTAGGGAAGGTGGAGGATCTTGGTCTTTTACCCAATGCTGAAATATCAGATGTTTCATCAACATCTATTGGATTGTTGTCATCACCTGGTAGCTAATGTCTAAAGATTCATCTAAACCTTTAAATACTATAGCTTTGAACAAGTCCTCTGGTGAAGAAGATAACTGGCATGGTTGCTGAGGTTCATTGTGCTCAGATAATTCAGTGTTTATAGGAGGGCTTGTACTCATTGGGGTGTTGGTTGCAATGTTGGCTGACATTGGAGAGGTTTCCATTGGTGAATATTATAGAGAAAGTTTTGGGAATTTAGGGTTTGAGATTGAGAATGGAGTTTGGAATGGTGATGATTCCATCGGGTAGGTAGGGTTATACCCGAGGTGTGATGTGATTTTCCCTCTTCTTTTTTTTTTTTTAGGGAAAATCGGAAATGATAAAAAAATATCAAATGAGAGGAATATTTATATACATGGCAAACCATTCTAAGCAGCAAAAAATTCCTTAGTTTTAGGAGTTTCTAATTTATCTAATAATTTATACCTAAAATTTTGGGATAAACATCACGGTAGGAATTCAATTTAATCTTATCATTTTGAAGTTTGAAATTCATGTTAAAACAAGACATAAAAATAAGGAGAATCTGATAATTCTACGATCAGATAAGCACAACATCCCAACACATATCACATTCTGAAAATGTCAACGACAATGTTTGCAACATTTTGGACAACACAAGTATTTTGATCCTTCAAGAATTTTTCATTTTGGCAACAAATCTAGACACATTTTATACGTATTTTTATGAGTTTAACCACTGGACCAATATAACATTTCTCCATCGTGTCCTTGATCCAATCATAAAATACATACCAAAGAATTTTTTCGTGTCAACAAAATAAGAATACTTATTTAGTATTCTTGAAATTCTTTTTAAGCATTTGATACTCCTATAGAATAGGAACGGTATCTTTTCAAGGGCTTTGCCCATTTTGCACAGTTGCCAAATATTTGTATAGGCTTTGCCTATTTTGATACTCATTTTTTATGATATATATATATATATATATCATCGCAGAGAACAACATCATGTTGGATTCTTATTGAAGGATCATGCTTGAGTGACCAAAAGTTATGCATCATACATTAACAAAAATCATTAGTGATATTACATAGGTAAATGTCACCCGAAATGTTAGACAACGTTTCAGCCGACATTTATGAAAAATGCCTTCTTTTTAGAGATTACAAAGACCAAGATATTTCTTCAAACTCAAAAATCTCCCATGGTCCAAAGCTTTTGTAAAATATCAGCTAGTTGATGAAGAGTGTCAACATGTTCAATTTTAACTAGCTGTTTTTCAACTAAATCTCTTAAAAAGTGATGTTTAATATCAATATATTTTGTACGTGAGTGCTGAACTGGATTTTTAGAAATATTTATAGCACTTAAATTATCACAATACAAAATCAAAATGTTGCTAGTAAATCCGTAGTCGTCTAACATGTGTCTTAGCCATATTAATTGAGAGCAACAACTTCCAAATTTGCTACATATTCGATTCAAAGAGCTTGAAAGTGAGACACAATTCTGTTTACGACTGTACCATGAAACTAGATTATTGCCAAGATAAAAACATCATCCACTTGTACTTTTTCTATCATCCACATCTCCAGCCCAATCCGAGTTACTAAACCCTATTAAGTTAGGATTAGTGTCTTTGGAATACCAAATTTCCGACTCACATGTGTCAGCAACATATTGAATAATATGTTTCACGACATTTAAGTGAGATATTTTGGGACATGCTTGAAAACGTGCACAAACACAAACACTAAACATTATATTTGGGCGATTAGCAGTAAGATAAAGAAGGCTACCTATCATATATTGATATAATGTTGGGTCGGCATTTTCACCAACATTATCCTTACATACCTTCTGCGATGAACTCATTGGCGTCTTCATTTGTTTAGTTTTCTCCAAACCAAATCTCTTAACTAGATTCTTGGCATATTTACTCTGTGAGATGAAAATTTCATCATCACTTTGCTTTAGCTGCAATCCTAAGAAAAAAGTTAGTTCCCCAATCATTCTCATTTCAAACATTGATGACATAACTTTGATAAATGAATTTAGATACAAATGTGAGGTCGACCCAAAGACTATGTCATCCATGTAGATTTGAGCAATTATAATATCTACACCGTGTCGTTTAATAAATAAAGTACGATCAGCTTAGCCACGACTAAAATTAAATTCAAGAAGAAAGTTAGTTAAACGACCATACCATTCACGAGGAGCTTATTTCAACCCATACAAAGCCTTTTTGAGCTTGTACACATAGTGTGGATGGTAAGGATCTTCAAATCTTTTTGGTTGTTCAACATAGACTTTCTTATCTAGATAACCATTTAAGAATGCACCTTTCACATCCATTTGATGTAAAGTAATTTTCAGACAACAAACAATAGCAAGTAAAAGTCCAATTGACTCAATTCTAGCCACAGGTACGAATGTTTCGTCATAGTCGATTCCTTCAGCCTGAGTATAGCCTTGTGCAACTAGACGAGCTTTGTTTCTAACAACTGTTCCCGATTCGTCTGATTTATTTTTAAAAATCCACTTAGTTCCAATTACATTTGTATTATTTTGGATGTGGAACTAAATCCCAGACTTCATTTTGAGAGAATTGTTCAAGCTTTTCTTGCATTGCTTGAATCCAAAAATTATCTTTGAGTGTTTCTAAAACATTTTTTGATTCTAAAGTAGATATTAAACAAGAAAGACTAACCTCTTGGTATATGATAGACATACACACACACCTTACCATTTCTATGTAGTTGAGTGGTTCTTTCCCTCTTGTTTTAATTCCTTCAAAAACTCCCCCTATCACCTGGCCCGTGGGATGATTCTTCCTAATCCTTGATGAGGGGTCCCTTCGAACTTGATCTAGCTATTCAGCATTTGCCTCCTCATCCATGGCCTCTGTGGTCTCTATTTCAGTTTCATATGTTGCTTCGGGTGTGACAAAATTTGGGGCAACATCTGATTCTTCACCAGTCTGCGCATTTTCCACTTTCAGACAATCTTCACAAACAGTTTTACCTTTATGGCTAAGTTTGGGTAAGTCTTTAACCATTTCATATGAGTCCAATTTTTCTAAATTGCGGTAGTTGACATGCCCCAACTTTTGATGTCATAGTGTTGTGTCATCGACCTTAGCTTTATTGCATGTTTCTTGTCTTACAACAATATAGCAATTGTCACTTGTTTTAGTACCTGTCATGACACATACATTGGCTTCATTCGTAACCACACAAGCACTCTTATTGAATTTTACATCAAGATCGTCATCACACAGTTGACTATTACTAAGCAAATTAGCCATTAAGCCCTCAACGTGTAATACATTTTTTAAGGTTGGAATATCAGGGACATTCAAGATCCATTTTCCAATTATCTTACTTTTACTGCCATTTCCAAAAGTCACGTTTCCTCCATTGAATGACTCATAATTCTTCACAAAAACCTTTAGTACATGTCATGTGGCGAGAACATCCACTATCGAAGTACCAAGAACCTGAAATGTTAGTCCTTAATGCAGTTATAGCAACATTACATGTAACATCCTTTTTAGGAACCCAAACTCTCTTAAAACAATTTTTATTTTTTCGCTCAAAAATGTTGCTTCGAATGTTATCTGAAATGTTGGACAACATTTTAGGCAACATTTTGCTCACAGAATTTTGAAGTTTGAAACAATATGGTTTTAAGTATCCATGGGAGTTACAATAACTGCACACAAACTTCAGATTATTCTTTGACGTATATGAGAAACTCTTATGCATCCCCTTTTCTTTTACAAAATATATTTTCTTATTATTATCAATGAATTTAGAGCAATCATTTTAAGAGTGTTTTGTACCCAAATCCTGCATGTGAAGGTTTACTAAAGTTAAGAATCTCATTCAATTTTGAAGTTCCCGTGTTGAGCTTATGAAAGGTAGCTTCGGCTAAATCCGGTTTTGCACTAATCTTACCAAATTCAATATCCTTTTTGGTAAGTGCACCCTCTAGTTGGGTTATTGTGCCTTTTAAATCTACATTCTCACGAATTAAAGATTTTACCTTTGTATCAAGTTGCTTGGATTCTATGATTAAGGCTTTACAAAGATTTTGTAAATCATTAATCATATCATCTTTGGAATCAACTTGATCCACACAATCAGTCTCACTAATAGAAATAAAATCACTAAAGCAATTAACATCAGAATAGTTAAAGAATTTGTACATCTCGTATGTCGCTGGGGATGTAGATGTCATTGCTGATGTTGAGGCAAATGTTGTGACATTTGAGACAACATTGTCGATGACATCGTCATTGTCCGATAGAGACTGTTCGAAAATAGTAGCTAGCATTGTTTGTGATTCGACTTCTTGATCTCCTTCCTTTCTCATTCGTCGTCGCTACGAGAAACCCATAGACTCTTACCAAATTTTCTAAGCATATTTGCATATTCGTTAGCATAATGACCCCAACTCGAGCATGCATGACATTGCACGGACTCAAGCTGTTTGGGATCAAATTTGGTACAATCCGAGTTGGTTTTTCTCAGTTGGTTTCCTTTTTGTACATTTGAAGGAAAACTAGTGGACTTTTGATTGAAGGCTTGATTTTGGTGCTCTTTGGTTTTAGATTTATTTTTTTCATTGTTGAACTTCCTCACCATCGAATTGTATTTTTGAGTGAGTAAGGCAACATTTGCACCTTCACCAATTTCTTTAAGATTCTCATCCTCTTCTTCAATTTGACTTTATGAGGATTGAATTTGAAGTGCCACATTCTTGCTTTTAAACAATTCCTTTTGATTCTTAATGTTCATCTCATAAGTTTTGAGTATGCTCATCAAGGTATGAAGGTACTTTGTGGCAAGATTGTGAGCTTCTTCAATAGCACAAATCTTTAAATTAAACTTTTCAGGAAGAGAACAGAGAGCCTTTTTCAACAAGTTGAGTGTTGGTTAATGGTTCACCAAGCACTTGACATTCATTTGAGATGTCAATCAACTTTTCAAAATAAGATTTAATATCATCTGCTTCTTCCATCCTTAAACGTTCATATTTATTCATGAGCATGCGTAGCTTTGTTCGACGAACACTTGAGATACCTTCACAATGAATTTGTAAAGTATCTCATGCATCCTTAGTCGTGGAGCAATTTTGAATGAGTTTGAACATATACATATCAACCCATTCAAAAATTGTATTTAAGGCTTTTTCGTTAAAGCTAGCATTATTGGTTTCTTCTGTAGTCCATTCGGATTCAGGTTTAACAAGAATGTCATCTTCCTCATCCGGTGGCAACATTGGAACAACATACCCATTGGTTATGGATATCCATGCCCTAATATCGATTGATTTGATATGAGAACGTAGGCTAATCTTTCAATAGGCATAATTTGATCAATCTAAAATAGGAAGCCTACCAATAGTTGGATTTGTCAGATCCATAGCTTATGACAACATGACCAAGCACTTATTGTGTTAAGTGTCGGCTCTGATACCACTTGAAGGGAGCTACAGATCAAATAAAAATAAGATGAACAGAATTCAATCGACTACACGTATAGTTTCCGAATGTCGGTGACAATGTCGTCCGACACCAGTGACAACACTTGATAAAACAGAAAACATTTAAGAGTAAAATGCAGCGGAAAAATAAAGAACACAAAGGTTTAAATTTTCATAAGTTATATAATATATATATAACTTATGATGGTCAATGACCAAATGTATTGTATATGTATTATATACAAATATACAAATTTCTTTCTTTACAGATTTACAAGATAAAACGGAAAAGAATTAAAAGTTGAAGTTGCATATGACTTCTGCCAGAAAAATCTAACTAAGTAGACATAGACAACCTCTCATTACAATCGCTCCATACAAAACTAATCTAGAATCTAAACATCAATTGTAATGTTGGACAAAATGTTGTCAATACACTCAGGCAACACTTGTGATCCAGATTTCTGAGATGAAATCCCGAGAGCTCTCTTGGTATTTTTGCAATCTGATTCTGGATGTCGATTCACTGTTGTGGCCTCTCTATTTATAGTGGAGAGTTCCCTTAAAGTCTCATCGATCGATTGTGGAGGTTGAGGGAAAGGTGGGTAGCTTGTGGTAGATGATTAAGGAGTGAAAATCTCAACAACTTTGACTTGTTCCTTACTCGACTTCTTCCCCAAGCTTTGACTCTTTCTCCCACATTTTACACAACTCCAATTCACCACGCCTAAGTCATTTTTTACTCACAGTAAAATATTACTGCTTACCGTGAAGTAAGGCAAAACTGTTTTTCAAAGATGTTAGTCTGAATGTTATGACATTTGTCCTAACATTTTTATGCATTCAAATCAGTACTTTAGAAGATATGTTGGGTCAAATGTCACAACATCAAACTCAACATTAACAAGTTTAATTTTAATTATTTATAAAAAAATAACCAAAAAATTGATACGATATAATTTTTTTAAAATAATCAACCGAACCGAACCGAACCATTGAGCCCCTAACTACAAGCATATATAGACGTCGAAACTGGTGCCTTTTATGAAAATATTTTATAATAAATGCAGATTTGCAAGAACAGTTCCATTGATTCTCTGCGCGTGACTTATATTCAAGTCTAGTTCCCTTTCTGAAAAGTTGTAAAATAATATAAAAGGTTTACTGTAGAGAGGTACTACTAAAAATTGTCGGGCAACATGAAGTTTTATCTAATTTAAATAAATAGAACTTCTTCCTAATTAAAATGTGAATTTGTTGAGTATTTCCTGTTGGGACAAAAAGTTTTAACTTATTATTAGATTTATTACAACGTTGCATTAGTTGGAGATTAAATACCAATGTTGTATTAGAGGGTATTAGAGTTATACATTTCTTTCAAGGAAACAAAACCATAGTTATACATATTTCTTTCGAGGAAACAAAACCATGCTTATGATCTACATAATTGAGATATTAGAGTTATACATATTTCTTTCAAGGAAACAAACCATGCTTATGATCTACATAATTGAGGTATTAGAGTTATACATATTTCTTTCAAGGAAACAAAACCATGCTTATGATCTACATAATTGAGGTATTAGAGTTATACATATTTCTTTCAAGGAAACAAAACCATGTTGATTGTTAAATAAGGCAATAAACACACAATATACATGTGTATATTGCCTTATATTGTCTCTCGGATTCAGCCCATAAATGATGGCTCTCGGTTTTCCAAAATTGTTAATATTAGACAAGGTAAGAATATTGTATATTAGGAAAATATATGTGTAGTATATTGTAATGTATTTGTTACCGTAATTAGGAATATACACTACCATAATTGTAGAGTTAGAATTATGGTAGAATAAGATTTTAGGAATAGAATATGAATATTTTGTATCTTGTATATATACCTATTCAAGTAATGAAAATAATCAAGGGGATTATTTCTTTCATGGTATCAAGAGACTAGGTCTAAACAAAAGTTTTTTCTCTCCCAACTTTTGCCCTCTCTTTCGGCCGAGACACCCCCCCTCGGGTTTCTCTTCCAAAATTCGTCTTCCGCTCTCAAAAACCTCTCTTAAATTTCCCCTCCTTCTTTGTTCTTTCAATATCTCTAAGAACAATTATCATCCTGCCCTTATGGTTTCTAATGTCAAGAACAATATCCCTATTGTACTTGAAATGAAAAATGAGAAAATATGCGACGTGGGCAGAACTGTTTAAAATACACGCTATCTCCCATCAAGTTATCCATCATATCATTCCTCCCGCTACACCTCTTCCCGCGGAGGATCCTCAGTTATGGATTACTCTTGATGCTACCGTTCTCCAGTGGATCTATTCCACTATTTCGGTTGACCTTCTACAGACGATTATTGAGCCGGATAATACGGCTATGGCTGCCTGGATTAGATTGCGTGACATATTCCAAGATAACCAACATTCACGTGTCATCACACTCGAGCAGGAATTCTCTCTAGTTAAAATGGACGAATTTCCGAACGTTTCTGCATATTGCAAGAAACTCAAGGAGTTGGCGGATCAACTCCGTAATGTTGACGCACCTATAACAAATAATCGACTGGTTCTACAATTGGTTGCCGGCCTTTCGGAGGCCTATAATGGCGTTAGAACTCTCCTTCGTCAAAGCAACCCTCTTCCTGATTTTTATCAAGCCCGCTCCATGCTTACATTAGAAAAAGCCGGTTTGGCTAAAAGGCGGCTACCGGAGCAAGCCCCGTCGTCATGGTGGCGTCCTCTCCAAGTTCTTCCGTTTTTGTTAATAATTTGGGCCAAAACCATAATCATGGTGGCGGCAAATATAATCGTAAGAATAATAACAAAAACCGCAGGGGCAAACGCGGCTGTTCGGGTGGCGGTTCCGATGGTCAGCAAGCAGGCGGTGGCCCCACCCAGGGAACAGTGGCCCACCACCCCCCCTGGTCCTAGCAGTGGGGCTGGGGCAGTGGGCCGTGGGCTAGCAGCCCTTATACTCCAAAGAAGCATTCCGGTGGCCAGTGGGTTGGCCAACAATTCAGGCCCAACAACCAGCAGTCCCCCAGCAGCAGCAGTTCCAGCAGCTACGGCCCAGCCCAGTCACGTCTGGAATTCTTGGGCCCCGACCTCCGCAAGCCCATCATACAGCAGGCCCCACTCAGACCGATATCGAGGCCGCGATGCACACGTTGGGATTGACTCAACCGGACCCAAATTGGTACATGGACACCGGTGCCACTACTCACATGACTTCCGAATCAGGTACTCTCTCATCTTATTCCAATTTGAGCACCCTTCGGGGTATAATTGTTGGTAATGACAACTCTATTCCAATTCAGGGTTATGGTCAGAAAACGTTGCCTCCCCCCAATCCACCCCTTATCTTGAAAAATACTTTACATGCCCCCAAATTGATTAAAAATTTAGTGTCTGTCAGAAAGTTCACTACTGACAATTCGGTTTCTGTTGAATTTGATCCTTTTAGTTTCTCTCTGAAGGATTTCAAGACGGGGAGTCATCTCATGAGGTGTGATAGTAGGGGGGATCTTTATCCTATCATGCCCGGTTTCAGTCCACCGAGTCAAGCCTGGCCGTCAGCTTTTGCAGCCATTTCTCCTTCCGTCTTGCATGCCCACCTTGGTCATCCGGGCTCTTCTATTTTATCAGTTTTAGATAAAAATAGCTTCATTTCTTGTAAGGGTACGAGTCGTACTCAAAATTGTCAATCTTGTTCGTTAGGAAAAGGTGTTAAATTGCCATTTGTGGACTCAAATTCTCATACTTCATAGCCTTTTGATATTATCCATAGCGACTTATGGACGTCTCCTGTTCTAAGTTCGTTAGGTCATCGATATTATGTTCTATTTTTGGATGATTACTCTAAATTTTTGTGGACGTTTCCAATTGCCAATAAATCTCAAGTGTTTTCTGTTTTCTTAAAATTTAGAGCATTCATTAGAACACAATTCGAAAGAGAAATAAAGAATATTCAATGTGATAATGGGAAAGAGTATGACAATAGGGTGTTTCGGGAGTTCTGTGATAATAATGAGATAAATTTTCATTTTTCGTGCCCTCATACATCTTCTCAAAATGGGAAAGCCGAACGCAAAATTCGTTCCATAAATAACATTATCCGCACTATCTTACTTCATGCTTCCGTACCCCCGTATTTTTGGCATCATGCTCTGCAAATGACAACATATCTACTTAACATAATTCCGTCCAAAGGTCTGACATATTCTTCCCCCCTCCAAATCCTATATAATAAGAACCCTTCTTATTCTCATCTTAGGATTTTTGGGTGCTTGTGTTATCCGTTATTTCTATCCACCACAATCAACAAACTTCAGGCTCGGTCTACCCTGTGTGTATTTTTGGGTTATCCGTCTAATCATCGTGGTTATAAATGCTTTGATTTATCCTCCAAGAAAATCATAATTAATCGCCATGCCATTTTTTATGAAACCCAATTTCCTTTTATGAAAGTTCATACTCCCGAGCCTAGGTCGTATAATTTTTTGGATGACCAAATATCCCCGTATATTATTCGGAATTTTTTGGACATATCCCTCACCCAAAATTCTCCAGCGGGCCCACTGCCCGCTGGACCCACTGATCTGTCCCCTGTTCCAGTTTCTGGATCAGTCCCAGCAATTGGGCCGGTCCCCACCCACCTCCGGAACCGGTCCGATGACGCTCCAGTTTACCGATTTGGGCCAGCAGGCCCACTGCCTGCTGACCCGTCCGTCCCGAGCCCAGCATATTCCCAAAATTCACTCAATTCTTCCTCGATTCATAGACCGGTCACTCGTAATCAACGGGGTATTTTTACACCTAAAAGACATTTTAATTTACATTCTGATGTCTCTAAATCCTCCTTACCCCGTAATCCTATGTCCGCCTTAAATGACCCTAATTGGAAAATTGCTATGACTGATGAATATAATGCTCTTATTGATAATAAGACGTGGAAGTTGGTGCCCCGTCCATATGGTATTAATGTTATCAGGTCTATGTAGATTTTTGCTCATAATGAGAATTCAGATGGTTCATTTGCTCGACATAAGGCGCGACTTGTGGATGATAGTAAGACTCAGCAGGTTGGGATAGATTGTGGGGAGACGTTTAGCCCGGTAGTCAAGCCGGCTACTATTCGCACTGTGCTTAGCTTGGCTCTTTCAAAGACTTGGCCTATTCATCAGTTGGATGTCAAAAATGATTTCCTACATGGTGATCTCAAGGAAACAGTCTATATGCATCAGCCGTTGGGTTTCAGGGATCCCAACCGTCCTCATCATGTATGTTTGTTGAAAAAGTCCTTATATGGGCTTAAGCAGTCTCCACGGGCTTGATATACGAGGTTTGCTGACTTTGTTTCGACTATTGGGTTCATTCACAGCAGGTCAGATAATTCCTTGTTCATCTACCGCCGTGGTTCGTCATTGGCCTACACTTTGTTGTATGTGGATGATATCATCTTGACTGCCTCTTCTGATGCCTTGCGCCAGTCTATCATGGCCATGTTCAGTTCTGAGTTTGCTATGAAAGACTTAGGGCCCTTGAATTACTTTTTGGGGATTGCTGTCAAACGTCATTCAGGTGGTTTGTTTTTGTCTCAACGAAAGTATGCTGCTGAGATCATAGAGAGGGCTGGGATGTCATCCTGTAAGTCCACTTCTACTCCGGCTAATGCAAAACCCAAGCTTAGTGCCGCGGCAGTGCACCATACGAGGACCCGACCCGCTATCGCAGCCTTGCGGGGGTCCTCCAAAGATCTTACCTTTACCGACCGGTTATTACGTATGCTGTTCAGCAGGTGTGTTTATTCATGCATGATCCCAGAGTTGAGCACATGAATGCAATCAAACGCATCATTCGATATATTCAGGGGACACTGGACTATGGGTTGCACTTGTATCCTTCATCTACATCCACACTTGTCTCGTACACAGATGCGGATTGGGGTGGTTGTCCGGACACCAGACGGTCTACGTCAGGATATTGTATGTTCCTTGGCAACAACTTGGTATCCTAGTCGGCAAAGCGTCAGGCGACTCTATCCCGCTCAAGTGCAGAGGCAGAATATCGAGGGGTAGCTAATGTGCTCTCAGAATCATGTTGGTTACATAATTTGCTTTTGGAGCTTCATTGCCCCATTCAGAAGGCAACCTTAGTATATTGTGATAATGTTAGTGTCATCTACCTCTCAGGCAATCTGGTTCAACACCAACACACTAAGCATATCGAAATGGACATTCACTTTGTCCGTGAAAAGGTTGCTCGGGGGCAGGTACGCGTATGTCATGTCCCGTCAAGATATCAAGTTGCAGACATCTTTACAAAGGGTCTTCCCTCAGTACTCTTTGAAGATTTTAGGGACAGTCTCAGCGTTCGAAGACCGCCCGCTATGACTGCGGGTGTGTGTTAAATAAGGCAATATACACACAATATACATGTGTATATTGCCTTATATTGTCTCTCGGATTCAGCCCATAAATGGTGGCTCTCGGTTTTCCATAATTGTTAATATTAGACAAGGTAAGAATATTGTATATTAGGAAAATATATGTGTAGTATATTGTAATATATTTGTTACCGTAATTAAGAATATACACTACCATAATTGTAGAGTTAGAATTATGGTAGAATAAGATTTTAGGAATAGAATAGGAATATTTTGTATCTTGTATATATACTTATTCAAGTAATGAAAATAATCCAGGGGATTATTTCTTTCACTTATAATCTACATAATTGAGGTTTGAGGATGATCAGTCGTTTTCAATTTCGTAACAATATAATCCTCAAATATTTTTATTTTTTTGGTCTGCAAATCCTAAATATACTTACAAGGTCGATTGGTATTTTGGAGAAAGTTCACAAAGATCAACATGTACCCATAATTTTAGCCAATATATTATATTGGCGGAACATATCAGCCCCTTAAAATTGTCTGTAAATTTTATTTAAACACTCGATTTAAAATTTGTTTTGGTGAAACACCTGAATAAAATGATAAAGTGTTTTTTATTAAATACTTTCTGCTCAAATTTTTTAAAAGTTTTTTTGAATATTTTCAAGATCTCATTACATATAAAAAATAACCACTTAAAACATATCAACTTCTTTAATTAGGCATTATCTTTATAAACTCATTTGGATACCTTTCTAGGTTTGATGTAAACTTGTACAATCAAATGATCTTCCACTTTATGCATAAATATAACTATAAATGAACTAATAAGATTTGTAAGAGAAAAAGACTGAGCCCTTCATGGATGAGAGTTGTTTTTAATCTGTAACCTAATTGATCAGCATTCTAGATATGACCGTTGAGAGTAAAATACAGATAGAATCAGGATGAGAAACCTGAAATAAACACTGCTCAAAATCACTAAAATTTATTTACCAGCCAAGCAGAGAAGTAAAAAATGGTAGGTGGAAGGACATTAATATTAGCACGTGTAATAGCACATAATTACCATCTTTTGTGTTGTATAGTTATGGTAGAATTGGGATCCTTATTATAGAAGGATTCAACATTGTTGTATTAATGAGAAAGGCTCTCCACGAGAGATTAATACAATCTTACATGATATCAAGAGCTAAAATCTAAACCCTAAAAAAAAATCCCCTACCATCGCCGAAACCCCCCCCCCCCAAGCTGGATTTTCTTTTTTCTGCCTCCTCGGCCAGAATTTTTTTCTCATTTCACGGTTTTCTATGCTTTCGTTAAGCCACCATGTCTCCTCCCACTTCTCCTAATGCTTCCGCATACTCCACAAACGTCGTTGATAACCCCCCCCCCCCTCCCTCATCCACATCCTCTTTCCATCTTGCTTTCACTGTCTCAAATATCAAGAATTTCATCCCATTAATTCTGGATCAGGAAGACAGTTAATACTCTTCGTGGGTTGAACTCTTCAATAACCACGCTTGTGCGTACAACGTACTTGATCATATCGACGACTCCATCCCTCGCCCTCTAGATATTGCAGACTCGACATGGCATCATATTGACGCTATTGTCAAACAATGGATCTATGGTACAATATCTAAGGATTTACTCTACACAATTATGAAAACATGCGCCTCCACCCGTGACTTGTGGACACGTTTAGAGGACTTTTTTCAAGACAACAAGAACACTCGTACAATGTACTTGGAAGAACAATTCAATAATACTCGTCTTGAAAATCTCTCTAACATGTCCGATTACTGCAAATAATTGAAACTCGTGGCGGATCAATTATCCAACGTCGGAACACATGTTTCAGAAATAAAGATGGTCTTACAATTAGTTGCAGGCCTACCGAAAGGTGAATACGACACTCTAGCCACGATGATACAGCCAGCTGACCCTCTACCTGATTTCAATAAAGCCCGTCCACAATTGTTGTTAGAAGAAATCTGACATGCTCAACAGGACGAGCATAACCAAAAGGCTTTCGCCGTTGAAATGCCCCCGCAGGGCACCACTGTCGCTGGCCAGCCACCACTGCCAGACCCAACCCGATCACGAAACCACCGCGACAGCAAAGGCGGCAAGGGACACGGTGGTAGGAAGGGTGGCAAAGGGCACGGGAAAGGGGGTCATGGCCAGCAGCCCAACCCACAGCCGCAACAACCCACTTTCCAGCCCCAATCGTTCCAGCTCTTGCCCGACCCAACTCATCTTTCATAGCCCAGCAACTGGGCACTTACACGGGAGTCGCTCATGCCCAATTCCAGTCCCAATGACCTGGCGTACTGGGTCCAATTCATGTGTATGGGTCCACTATCCAGGCCCCTCACCATTAGGCTTGATCTGCCTAGGCACAGATACCGATATAACCCACTAGTCTGGCCTCCACTGATTTGGGCCAGGCCTTCAGCAGTTTAAATTTGCAGCAGCTCGGTGAAAATTGGTACATGGATTCGGGTGCCACATCTCACCTCACCCGGTCTAAACTCTCCCAATTATTTCGTTTAAAGTGTCCTCAATTTATTACTGTTGGCAATGGTCATCGCATTCTAATCCAGTGATATGGTCACACCCACACTAAACCACCTCCCGCTGCAAGTTCCCGCTCTCACACCTCTCTCGCCGCCCTCTCTCCATCAACTTGGCACAATAGGCTTGGACACCCAGGAGCTCCGATTTTTAATTTTCTTAGAAGTAATAATTTCATCCGTTGTAATAATGGGAAACTTCCCCAAAATTGCAATTCTTGTCAGTTAGGCAAACATGTTCGCCTTCCATTTAAATCATCTCTTAGTGTCACATTTGCTCCATTTGATATTGTTCATGCTGATTTATGGACATCTCTCATCACTAGCTCTTTGGGTCATAAATATTATCAGGTTTTATTAGATGATTACTCTCACTATATTTGGATTTATCTGCTCAAGTTCAAGTCTGAAGTTTTTTCTAAATTCCTTGAATTTTGCTCATTCATCAAAATGCAATTTGAAAAAGCCATCAAATCTTTTCAATGTGATAATGATCGTGAATTCAATAATTCCACCTTTCACAAAGTTTGCAAAAATAATGGCATGGTGTTTCATTTTTCGTGTTCTCACACCTTTCCGCAAAATGGCAAAGCAGAAAGAATCATTCGCACCATAAATAACATAGTTCATACTTTTCTGTTTCATGCCTCCTTACCTCCCCCCTTTTGGGTATATGCAGTCAAAATGGTCGAATATGTCATTAATATTTTACCTACTAGTACTCTTCATAACATGACTCCGACCGAAATACTATACCGTCAGATCCCTTCCTATGACCACCTTCGAATTTTCGGTTATCTCTATTATCCTAATCTCGTGTCCACCGCTCCTCATAAATTAGCACCCCGTACCACTCCATGTGTCTTCATCGGTTTTCCACCGAACCATAGGGGTTATTTGTGCTATGACTTGTCAACTCGTCAAATTCATATCTCCCGTCACGTCACGTCACGTTTGACGAGACGATTTTTTCGTTTGCTAACATTCAAAAAATCCGCAATATGGACTACATTTTCCTTGACAAGTCCGATACCTTTCCTATCATCCTCTACGAACTCAACCGTGCCACCGCCATTGTACCACCGTCTCTGTCACTGCCGACAGACACCACACCCACTGTTCACCAATCGTCATGGTTTCCACCACCGCTGACAACACCCGCCATCACCACCAGTGCGTCGGTCCCATCCCAGTCACCAACCATCGATATAACCTCCACTCCTCAGCCAACCTCAGTGTCACTAGATCCTCAGTCGAGACCTACATCGTTATCACCTCCGACAACGTACCCCACCCAACCAGTGTCACTTGCATCGTCACCACCTCCGACAACGTACCACACCCAACCTGCGTCACCTGCCATCACCGGTCCACACCCACTGCACTATACCAATTCTGGTGCCTCACCTCTACCGTCTGTCCAGCAAATCGACACCTCACATCTCCCGAGACCTACCCTACTCGCAAACTCGATACCTAGCAGACCCACCCCACAGATCCCTGCCACCTCGCACCGTATGAAAACCCGTGCCCAACACTAGATTTTCAAACTCAAAGTTCAATTTAATGTATCCACACAAACCATATCCCCAATTCCCAAAATTGGCCAAATTAGACCCAAATTAGAATGCAGTCATCTGTGAGGAGTTTAATGCTTTAACGAAACAACACACTTGGGATTTGGTTCCTATACCGGAGGGAGTGAATGTGATCCGATGCATATGATTTTTTTGTCACAAATACAGAGATAGTGGTGTCCTTGAGAGGTACAAGGCAAGACTTGAGGCTAATGGCATAAATCAGCAGGATAGTATTGATTGTGGTGAGACAATCGGCTACCATTCGCACAGTTTTGATTATTACTATGGGTAAGCATTGACCTATTCATCAGCTTGATGTGAAAAATGCTTTTTTGCACGGAGATTTGAAAGAGACTGTTTATATACACCAGTCTGATTTGCTGAAAATGAGATTATTGCCTTGCTCAAAATTGAATTTGCTATCACTAACTTGGGGAAGTTGAGCTATTATTGGGGATCTCAGTGACTTGATTAGCAGTTACTATGTTTCTTTGTCAGCGTAAGTATGCAGAGGAGATTGCGTACAGGGCCAAAATGGCAAATTGCATGATCATGTCTACTCATGTTGACTCTAAATCAAAGCTTAGTGTTGTTGATGGTAATCCAGTGTCAGATCCCACCCTCTACATGAGTCTTGCAGGTGCACTACAACACCTTACTTTCACCAGGCTTGATATTGCTTATGTTGTTCAGCATGTATGCTTATTTATGTATGCCCCAAAGAGCCTCATTTTACTGCCCTCAAGCGTGTCATTCGATACGTTAAAGGCACACTTGATTATGGATTGCATCTATACCCCTCAGCACCGATCAAATTATTATCATATACGGATGTTGATTGGGCAGGCTGTCCGGACACGCGACGCTCCACTTCCGGCTACTGTGTGTTCTTAGGGGATAACCTCATTTCATGGTCTGCCAAGAGGCAAGCCACCCTATCCCGTTCGAGTGCAAAAGCTGAGTATAGAGGCGTTGCAAATGTAGTTGCTGAGATCTGATGACTTCGAAACCTTCTTTTGGAGTTTCAGTGTCCCTTGCGTAAGGCGTCTTTAATTTATTGTGATAACATATCCGCCATATATCTATCTCATAATCCGGTCCAACATCAGCGAACCAAGCATATTGAGATGGACATCCACTTTGTTCGTGAGAAGGTTGCTCTCGGTCATGTCAAAGTATTACATGTGTCTTCTTCTTATCAGTATGCGGATATATTCACAAAAGGCCTTCCTAGACAGCTTTTACTTGACTTCAGATTCAGTCTTAGCGTCCGACCTCCTCCCGCTCGGGGTGTATTAGCACGTGTATTAGCACATAATTACCATATTTTGTGTTGTATAATTATGGTAGAATTGGAATCCTTATTATAGAAGGATTCAACATTGTACACATATATATATTTTGTATTAATGAGAAAGGCTCCCCAAGAGAGATTAATACAATTTTACAATTACGGTAGAAGTGCATTTCTGGAATTTTATTAATGCAATTGACAGGAAAGGACTTCCTGCTCTATTTATTAAACGTTAAAATGCAAAGAGACAAGAAAAATAATACATTTATCCTACTAAAAATTGAGACAAAATATCTCACCAAGAAATCTAACATGCTGGCATGTTCCAAACTGTGGATACTAGTAGTAGATATCTTTTTTAATAACTGTGATGTCCGGGCCAGATTGTGCGCACCTCGACTAATTACACAAGATATCTGCCACATTACACCATCAATAGATTATAGGTAACTCTATCCACCAAGACTAGTAGTAGATATATTCAGGTAAAAATTGGAAATGTTAACCGAAAAAATGGAAAATAAACATTAAAGAGAATAAAAGAAAACTACTCAACAACAGTAAATATCATTTTCTTTCTTTTGGCCCTACAGAAAATAATATCGATATTGCACTGATAGGCTCATAGATGGACATTGATCAATCTTAATAATTATCGCGCATTCTGTATATTGTTTATTTTCCAAACGGTTAAACAAAAAAGAAATGAGAGATTCTATTTTTTTGTATAATCACATTATCATGGTTGAAAATTTCTTATTATGTTTGCAATTAACCAATGCTTTTCTTCAAAGAAAAAAATAGTCTTATTTGTTTTTTAATATAGTACATCGGACTGCCCTCTTTTTGTTTTTTATCCGGTAACTGATGCAGCAAGATTGAATATGATTGTAACAATAAGAAGACTATATAAATATGGCACTTGAGACATCCAGCTTCAAAAACAAAGTTAAGATACTCCGTCGTCCTTTTCAAATAGTAACTTTTTAGGGCAAAGAAAATTTTAGTTTTTACATTAGTTAAGGGTGTCATTTGACTACATTGCCTTGAAAAGTTACTCCATCATTAATATACTACTCTGATACTCTAAAAGAATGTTACCAATAGTTGAAAGGCCTTTTGGAAAGTAACTCACACCAGCACGGTGTTCTTTTGATATTTTTTTTTAAATGACATTTAGTTTGGACTATTTTTAAAAGGTCAGAAAGTTATTTAAAAAGGATCGGAGGGAGAAATGTTCTTTTGGAATCTATTTTCAAAAATAAAGTTGAAATAATGTCCAGAAACATTTTTCATACATGCCACACTTTTCTCCACTTGAATGGAAATGAGAAATGAAACACGATTAAGAAGCAACAACTCAAAACCTTAATATGGACTCGAGTTGAACGAGAATTTGTAGCAAATAACTTTATGTCAAAGTAAAGAATAAACAAGAGATGAAAATTTTGCTGATTGTACTCGTTTCAGATGAAGCTCATTAAACAAGGTACATGCTAATCAGAAAACAAAACCAACAATGAAACTAGATTCAAAATTTATAAATAAGTTTAAAAAAAACAGAGAGAATCATAACTAGGTATTACTAAAGTGAATAGAAAGAGCTTAGCAAATAGATTGACATCAAAATTTTGTTTATACAATTGACTCCTCATCACCCATCTACTACTTCTTTGCACCACTGGAGGACTCGGGCTTTTGAAGTATACATAATTGACCACCATCCTTGGTAGCAAAAGTGGCTGCTTTTGCTTCGTTGCAGTGATTAATAAACTTTGTCAACTCCTGCTCACAGAAAAGAACAATGCAGAATAATGAGACAACTCAAATTACACCTAGGGTTTTCCATAAATTATTTTCGAATTCGACATTGCAAAAAACACTGATAAGTTAATTTATTTTAACACCTTACGTACTAATTTGTGTGACGTTTGATGTGCATCGAGTTTTTTAAGTTTTACTTTTATCTTATATTAGTTAACAAAGGAAAAAAATATTCTAGAAGTACTGGAAAAAGTTAGAGAGTAGAGTAGGGAACATCACATCATTGTCCAAGTAAATACGATTATGTGAATATTAACTTGAGAAAATGTGATAAAAATTGGTACTTGTGGAATCATGAAAAACATTTTGGGACATCCCAAATGGAAAACTTATCATATAAATTGGAATAGAGAGTAAAAATAGCACTAAAATTTAAAAATACCAATGAAACTGGAACACTGAACACCAAATATCCTTTATGAGGTCAATCAGGCAGACATGCTAATATCCTTCGTGAGGTCAATAAGTCAGACATGCTAAAGGTTAATGCAATATCTGACAAAACAAATCTAATTTTCAAGAATCATTTTAATTTAGTGCAAGGCAGCTTCAGTGTGACAATGATAGATAGTTCTGCCAGAAATCACGTGATACAAACTGAATCATTTGCTAAGAAAAAGCAATTGGAATGTGAAGACAGTCAATCAAGTTTGTTTTCCTACAATCAGAGATTCAGTGTCAGCTTTACAGCTTATCATTTGCAGAATACCACTATACATTATCATTTAAACCTGTTTATTAGTTAAGCAAATGATTTGACTGAAAGTTGAAAAGTACAGCAAAATAGCTCTTTGACCACAGAGATCAAGCCACTGCAGTCAGTAGTTTTAACAAAAAGCAATTGGAATGTGAAGACTTTTAAAATGTCCAGTGGTAATCTAAACAAAACATCACTAGATATACCCAACACTAAGGCAGAAGAAAAATCAAACAACCAAAATGATAGCATATTGTGCTGCCGGCCATTCTGGTTCTTTCTCTGCTTCAATCTGTCCTTATGCCCAGAATATATAAAATCAGCATAAATATCCTCTTGATAACCCAAAACTTAACTGCTTGTGGCATCTATATTTAAGTACCCAAAGGTTGCATAAAAAACGACTCAAAGTTGAGCAGAATTAAAAAAAAATTGGCAAATCTCACACAACAGTTAACTTTGATCAGTCTAACGTCTTGCAGCTCTTTGAAGCAGATTATGAACCTGAGTGTGTTTTCCTAATATAGCACCCTAGTCATTTATTGAACACCCTCCTTGAACACTCTTTAAGTTTGTTTTCATATATAAGCATGTTTCCTCTAGGAACACAGAATCAAGGCCCCAGATTAAGTGGACTGTGAAACTCAGGAAAGCCCTTTCCAGCAAAACTATGTTTAACAATCTTATTTTCATAATCTATCATACTCTTTTGACAGCTTTGTACCAAGCAGTAACATATTACACTGCCGGATCCAAACCATACATATTCATAGTATTTGGCAAAAGTGATAAGCTTCAATCACAGTTCCTATGCAAATGTTTTCCCACTATCGTGAACTTAGTTTTAGGGGGGGGAAGATTAAGGGCCCCTACTAACCATAATACAGACAGAGGACCAAGTTTCAAGTACAAGAATTGATTGACTTGCAATGAGGAAATAAAGAATACAAATACACAAGAGTAACCAAGTAAAACTCAGAAAGGAAATGACAATATGGTCATCACTCACCTTAATTTCTGACAAAGTCATCTCACTTAATGTCCCAACCATGTACCTTACCAGTCCCCTCAAACCCCAGACACCCCCCTTCTTTCTCAATTCCCTTTCTCCAAATTTTGGTCATGATGAGGGGTGGGATGTTAACTTTCATATTTTTTACATTTTTCACCAAGAGGTTGTAAAAAACATCTAAACCCCAGACACCCCCTTCTTTCTCAATTCCCTTTCTCCAATATTTGGTCATAATGAAGCTTGGGATGTTAATTTTCATATATTTAAATTTTCCACCAAGAGGTAAAAAACATCTAAACCCCTTACACAAGGACAAAAGCTCAAAACATTGTTGCCCAACAAAAAGGGGGAAATTGGAGGGAAATAATAGTTAAACTTCACAAACTTATGCAAATCCCTCTAGGAACAGTAAACGCTAAGTGATTTCTTCCCAGCTGCCTAAACTTTTTGGACAGAGTTATACAATATACGTTGTTGGTGAAAGGTAGCAGCTACCTGATAAAATAGCTGAGGCGAGTGCAAGCTGCTCAGACACCACTGATATCACTCCAAATAAACTTCACATACTAATCAATCTCAAACTAAGTGCTGGCAAAACTTTTTTTATTGGTAATATGTGTGGTCAAAAACTAAGATGACTTGTTCCATCCATTTCTCAATTTCCCGTGGAATTTGGAGAGTTTAACCAATTTTAGATCACAGGGTCCCATTAATTTCCAATTTCCTCTCAAGTTAATGGCAGGGTCCAGTGATGTCAGAGATCATAACTCTTTCACATGTTCATACCTTTCTGCAGGCTGCAACTCTTTCAATCACAAATCATACTATGACCCAAATTAGATGAGGCAAAATTAATGGGCCTCTTTCCAACTATTTTCAGAACAAGTATGAAAAAGAATATCATACAATGGCCTAATTTGCTATGTCACAACATATTTTCCAAAGAAATGTTATCCTTAATGATTTGGTTGAGTATGTTAATCATAGCCCTGGAAAAACATTTAGAACACATATGGGAAAAACAACTTCAGTTCTTTATGGGTCTAACCGTCTAAGTAAATTTCCACTCTCTCCTACTCCTCTTAGGGTGCGTTTGGTTCTTGAAAAATAAGTCTATTTCTTACTTATTTTCTAGAGTTTGGAAAACAAGCAAAAAAAATCTCAAGAGCAACTACATGTAATCTAGCAAAATACTATGGCGGTGGGATGGGTGGGAAGTGGGGGTTCGGGTGGCGCGGGTGGGATGGTCAAGAGGTGGAGGTTGGGGAATTTGGACGGATGGGAAGGAGACAATGAACTTGGAATGCTACTTATGAAACTTATTTTCTCTACCTCCATTAAGGAAGTCATTTTTCTCATTTTTAAGGAACTTGTTTTAACCAATCAAACATGAGAAAATTGAAAAACATTTTTCAAAAACTGTTTTCCTCCATACCGAACCCCACCCTTAATCTTAATTCTCCTATAAACATTATTCCCACGCTTTCTATTTATCACCAAAAAACTACACCCATTCCTCAAACTCAACCCTCCACCGCTATTACATTCTATGTACTCAATTACTCAGTTTTTGTGCTTGGTGATGTTATATTTGTGCAAGTACTAATTTTCCTTTGGTAAATTGTTTTAGTTTAAAAACTACTGAGTTTTTAAATGCTGGTTACAACAAGTGATAATTTATCTTAGTTGGTGCAAAACATTCTGATAATTTTGGAATCCCAGTAAAGGGAGCACATCAAACACCGATAAACTCAACATACCAATAATTATAAACCTAGAAATCACAAGGCATGATTTAAAAAAAAAACTCACCCGATCGACGTCCATCTGCTTTGTGTGCTTTGACGGTTTCACAACTCTCTTCCCTGCAAATTATAATATTTGTTAGCTCCATATAGTACACGCTATAGCACGAAGGATGAAGTTACGCATAAAGAAACACATATATACCTTTGCGAATTTGAGGGGCTTTTCCATGTCGACTTGGTACTGATTGCTTCTTCTGTTGGCCTTTGAAAAGATTCGCTTTTTGTGTCATCTTTCAACTTCCCCTCTCTATTGCTTTCAATTGATACTAGGGTTTTACGTTGGATGCTATGGTTTATATTTACCCGATTTGGTGTATTGCGGTTCGGGTCCTATTTAGGATCTTGTTCTTGTTTTAGTACTCATTTGATTGTACTTTATATACGTTTGAAGTTGAATGGTTTATACCTTATGCTATTAATTATATTTATTTATATTAAAATTTAAGTAATTATTTGGTCTACATATGTCTTAATCATTAGAATCTTGAATAAAATTTTAATATCATTAAGAAGTATTTTTGCATTGATAATTTTTATCACCACTCTATCCATAACAATCATGTCCCCTCCCACCCCTCTACCCCCATCCTACCACCACTCACTTCCACCCCACCCCACCCCTCTACCCCATCATACCACCTCCTACCTCCTACCTCACCTCACCAAACCCCTACCCCACCCTGCCCATCACCAACCTCCCACTCCCACCACACTCCAATCCCATACTCCCCCTACCTCATACCACCCACCTCCCCAACCCCTAACACACTCCCACGCCACACTTCTGCCCCCACCCCATCCCACCCAACCACCAACCCCCTACAAATGAGGTTGGTGTGTGTGCCAAGGAATTTTTTTCATGCGCACAACTCATATCCGAGACCTCTGATTAAGGGAGGAGCAATCCCATCCGGTGCACTACATTCTACTACAATGAGAATTTCTTTTGCTGAGCTAGCATAAAAAAAGGTAAGAATAATCTACTTTTTTTTAACAATAAGAGTGTTTTTGAGTTAATTCCTAAATAAAATCCCGTAAATTTATCATGTTTTATTAATTTAATACTTAAAATTATGAGGGTTTTTTGTTATTCCCAAACTATAATAATTTAATAGTTTAATGTTAAAATTAAACAATTTCCCAAGATATCAAATAACAAATGAAGAAAGATAGTGAAACAAAATAAGGTTTGACACCTGCATAACTCTATTATATTATTATCGTAGTTATTTCATTATTATTTTAAAAATTCAATATTTTATATATAATTGAAAATTTTGAGTACCGGAAATGCTTTCCTATAATTTCGGACATCTCCAAATAGAGCTAGAAGACGAAAATTTTGATATTTTTGAAACTGGCGTATTGGATAGCCTAATTATTTTTTGGTGTTTATCAATTATTATTAGGATCGCCCAAGTTTAATTTTTAATAAGTATTACTCTGGTGAAATCATAGATCACATCTATGTTATTTGTAGAAATATGCATACACTATTTATGATCATATATATTAACATATCTTAATATGATTTCATTTAATTTGCAGGCGTTTGACATAAAGGAGATAAGTTTGTGCGCATGAAACTTGAAATCAAAACTCCGTTCTCCGTGTTAATATTGGTGGAGGTTATTGTTAATAGAGATGATTTTATATAAAGAATCGGTGAATAAAATTGTAAAAGTTATGATATAAATTATGGTCGCCTATCTTCAAAAGATGAATTCGCATAACAATCACTCTTGCTAATTTCATTGCGAAATCTGGAATGGCTATAGAGTGAAGACGAACAAAAGATGAAGTAGACATAGTGAAGAAGAAAAAACTAAGGAAAATTAGCACGAATTGTCAAGAAAAACTTGAAATGTAAGGATATATTTACTTAGGTACTTTATTCTTTGTGTTCTCAATATAGTTTCTCTCTCTCCTATTGAGAAACAATTAAGGTCCTCCGGGACATAGTCCAGTGGCAAAATCTGGGCGCTATAAGGCGCTGTGGCATGGGACAACGTGGGTTCAATTCCCCGCAAGCACGAAGAAACTCTGCATGTTGGAGAATTTGACATTGTCTCATTGATCAGTTGTACGCTCCCAGAAAAACTAGCCACCGGAGCATATCCCGCGATTTACCTGGTAATAGTGTTGAAGGGCCGGTGCTATTACCTCCAGGACGTCTGGGTAATACCAGTGAAGTAGTCAGGCGCAAGCCTGGAAATCTGGATTATCAAAAAAAAAAAAGAACAATTAAGAAATAAATGAAAGGGTCGTTGACTTCTACCTAAAATATGGATATACTTTAGCACGTTGGAAACTTTTATGAGTGATGTTTCAGTATATTGTGTTAAGAGTTTGAAAACTGCTTATAAGTGAAATCCTGTCACTTTTGAAGTTATTACAAGTGAATCTTCACAACACTGTAAAAGTTTGTGCTATTTTCTCTCTTAAAGCATTGTTTGATAATTTTGCATTTGCTGATAATAATTTTCTTCCTGATTCTGGTGTTTACTCCAATCACAAATTTACATATGATGTTTGGAATTTACGCAAAGACACAAAGAAAGTTTGGAATTATATATGACTTTTGGTGTTTCAATTGCTAGAGTAAACACGGAACGTTATATTTTTGCACATAGTAATTCGCTTTTGCTCTCAATAATAAAAATGATTGATCAACTTATAACTGAAACTCAAGAATAGAATCATGAAGTTTATGATTCTTGTGACACCCCAGCTTAGGAGAAGTGTCCTGCATCGGTAAAACACATGAGAGATGTTGGGTATATAAATAAGTAGACCTTAAATTCTAGTGACGCGTTTTAAAGCCATGCGGGTCTAGGCCCAAAATGGATGATATCACTAGCGGACTGAGCTATTACAGATGGTATCAGGGTCACTCTCGTGTCAGCCTTGTCGGTGTGGATCAGAGTTCAACTGAGTTTAGGTAGGCAAATCTCGGTTAGGCAGGGCAAACCCCAGTGCTGATTGAGTCTAGGCAAATCCCACGCAGTGGGGCAAACCTCAGCGAGGACGCTTACACCCTAGTGACACGTTTTAAATCTATGCGGGTCAAGATCCAAAGCGGACAATATCACTAACAGATTGAGTAGTTACAATTCTCAAGAACTCAGGATAGAGTCATTAAATTTCACTTATAATCCAAAGTTCTATACTCCACTATACTAATATGATCAAAATACTAAGCAATTGATATTCATAATCTCACATGTTATTGATAATTGTAGGTCACAGTATTACCTAGAATTATATTATGAGTTCAAAGACGGTAAAAGTAATAAGGTACACTCTAGCAAAACATCAGTGCTAAATTAATAAGTTTGATTTGATACAAAGTTTAATAAAAAAAGAATATTTTTAAACTTAGTCTTAATAAAACATTGTACTATTTATGTGGATATAAAATTCTTGAAATTTATAGTTTTAAATATGTCATAATATTTTTGTGATTATAAAACTTCTCATAAAGAAAATATAATAATGTACTATCTTCTTTTTTAAATGGATTGGTAAAAATATAACGTAAAACAAAGTGCAACTGATAGCGTAGTAGATCCTGTTGGAAACAAAGATGTACGGAATTAGTAAATAACTATTACAAGTGCTTCGAAAGGATAAACCATAAAGATTACAATAGCAACAAGCTTGTAGTAAATAAGAGTTGTGACAACAACAAGCTTTTTGAGTTCTTGAATTAGTTTTGAATCTTTCTACCAATTTGCATAAAACTCTTTGAATCTTGATAACCTGAAATCAAGACATACTAAATCTGGAAGTGTTACAACTGTGTTGAGTCGAGTGATGACACTATGTCTTTAAAACAAGATTACCACGTATATATGTTTTTACGTTAGCGGGCAGTAGTCTCCCAAGATAAAACAACAAACTATCATTTGTGCAAAGCAAACACAAGTGATTCTAGAGAAGAAAAAAATAAATAACAAAAGATTGCTAAGAGGAGAGGATTAATTTCAGAATTGTTGTTCTTGAAAAATGTGTGTAGAATTGAGCCAAAGGCCTCAATTTATAGTAGTGTAAGAATGGCCTCTTCAAGTGCCATGTAATGGCCATTTAAATGTCATGTAATGACCCTTTAATTCACCAATTAATGCAGCCAAATAATGGCTGATTTATGGAGGAAAAACTGTCATTTTAATGCTCCAAAACCTCTCCATAATCAGCCAAACTTTTGGAATTCCGTCCGGGTGGTGCCGCGGCCCTTTCCGGCCCATACCATCTTACACTATACACAATCCTTCCTTCGTTTACCGATGTGGAACACTTGTTATTTAGCCAATAACCGTCCATTATTCTATGTCTCAAACATTTACATACGTACCAATATCTCTTTCACTAACGAAATTTACGATACTTGACACTACGAGTGCACGTGTGTGGAAATGACGTTTCCGACGTGTGGGGCCCCAATTGTTCGAGTCATAAATAATGGGATAAATTTAATTCCACATTAAATTTCCAACAATCCCCTCTTGAAAGAGATTTTGGCGCACACACAAGGTGCCTACTTTCAATAATCTTTCAGCGAAAAGATATTGCATCAGGAAAGGTAGCTTCCGCTTTTAACCTTCCCTAGTTGAATTCCATCGGACTTACTTACTGCGCGGTGAACGTGATGTCTTGAACCGTCAGTGTTTAATGTAAGCCAAGACAATGGTACCAACACAATACCTCTCATTTATTCGTTTTCATTCTTATTGTTCTGTCTGTTGTGGCCGTGGACACACTTGGATTCTTAAGTGCGTTCATTTGAGGCGGCCTATCCTCGCACTTAAATAGGTGATTCCCTACAAGGTATCTTGTTATACCCCATTTCACAATTGTTAGGAATCATTAAAAGTTTTCTCAACCTTAACCTCAAACGTTTGCGGATCGTTAAAGGTTTGGAAGATTAACCTTTACCCACCATGCAGGTAGCACTTTAATGTCTATCGCGGGAACGACTTTGGATTCATGTTTCTTTACATAAATTATCATCCGAAGTGCTCTTGCTTCCACCGAAGCGCTCAACTGAACCTTTTTATAGCTTAGTTTTCCCATTGAACCAAATTCTTGGGATCTCCAGTCAATATAGTTGGGTTACCACCACAAAGGTTTGTATTATTTGGGTTTTAAGCCTATTCTCTTAGACAGCCAGAACTCTTGATCTTCGAGTAGTCCCTTAGTTAAAGGGTCTGCTATATCATTTGATTAGTAATCAAGGAAGTGACACTCGTGATGATCAACTGCCCAACGGTCTTATGTCTATGACTAATATGTCCAGACGTCGTCATTCGTGCCCTCCCTGAAGCCGACTGGCTAGTCACAGTGTATAACTTACGAAGGCACGGGTTTCTCCCAATAAGGGACGTCCTCTAAGGAGTCGTGAAGTTACTCAACTTCTTCTCATACTTTATTTAATGCGATAAACTCTGATTCTATCATGAATCGGCTGATGCAGGTTTGCTTAGAGGATTTTCCAAGACACGACATACACATTCACTTGTGGCTTTGGTGTTCTTCATGTGCGATGTCAAGTATGCATCAATGTGTTCTCCTAGAACTACTGGACATTCAAAATACCATAATCCGTAGATAAGTAAATATTTCAGATATCGTCATATCCGATTTAACGCCTTCTATCGATCATTTCCAGAATCACTAGTGAACCGTAGTTCAACTGATCTACTTTGTAAGTCGATACCAGGTCGGTTGTAGTGTGTAAAATACATTGAACTACATGTGACTTGTGCATATCGCTCCTGGTATATGGGTGCACCATGATTCCAATCAATTCTATGATTCATATCTATTAGTGGTTTCAACGAGACTGTCAACTATCTCACAAATGAGTTAGGAATAGACCAGTTCGTTAGATGTCTTAGAAGCCACAATTCCTACGATGTCATATGTTACACCCATATCTTTCATAACGAGATTTTGTTTCAATATGACTTCCACTTTCTGACTGTTGTCTTTCCAACTGTTGGTTTTCAGAGTCAATGTTTCTGTTGTCAGATTCATTGTTTCTGTTTCGTCTGAACCTTCCAGGACAAAAATTTAAACATTTCAAGGACCAAAAGGAAAGTTCATGAAGAAGCCCAACAGTCCAACAAACCAACTCTGATCCTCCCCTTCCAACTCTCCGGTTAAGAAGGTTGTCTCAACATCCATGTCATGCAAGACTGCAATGGCCTTGGATGTTAAACTATTCCCATGGGAGCACATGTCCAAGTAGTCGAGGCCTTATACTCGTCAGTAGATCCATCTACTATGTACTCAATTTGAGTATCCACTTTTACAACCCAAATGTTCTTTTCCCGGAGGAAAGTCAACCATTACACAAGTATGGTTCTATCTGATGGAATCTATTTCTCTCTCTGTAGCTTCTTTCCAAAGCAGTGCTTCTGTAGATGACAATTCTTTGTTAATTTTCCATGGTTCATTAACGACCATATAAGTTACAAAGTCATGACCAAAAGTCTTATCCTTTCTGGCCCTTTTGCTTCGTCTTAGTTCAGCCTCTAGTGACTCCAAGTTCTGAGTATCTGGAACACTTAGTTCCGGACAATCAGCCACTTCAGAGTCCACTAGATCTTAACCATCTAGATTCGGGTAGTTAGGCACTCCTGATTCTTGTCAGCCATGAGAGCTCTATTCATAACTTCATTTTGGAGAAGTTGCGCCTCTTTCCTTTCTATGAAAGGTATCCTCGAAGAATTGAGTATTATTTGATTCCATGATTGTACCTCTGTGGATATCTGAAATATCTGACTTATGCACTAAGAAGCGATAAGCACTACTGTTATTTGCATATCCGATGAAAATACAATCTACAGTCTTATGCCCAATCTTGACATGCTTTGGCTTAGGCACTTCGACATTTGCCAAACAACCCCACACTTTCAAATATTTATAGGTGGGTTTCTTTCCCTTCCATGATTCATATGGAGTGTTATCCTCATTCTTATGCAGAGTTCTTTTGATAATCGCATTAGCGGTAAGGATCTCTTTGTCCCACATATTTTGGGCGTACGGTTTTGCACTTGGCTAACACCGTTACACTGAGGTAAGTAAGGAGCAGTCGTTTGATGAACGATGCTTCACATTCTCCTCCTCTATCACTATGAATTCCTCAATCCGTAGGCTTAGTTGATTTTCAACTTCTGTTTTGTAGCGCTTATCCGCTTCAACATCTTCATCTTTGCTTTTCAACAAACAAAGGATGCAATATGTTGTACCATCTTCAATGAAGGTCACAAAGTACTTGTCTCCCCCTCTATTTTGTACAAACTTCAAATCACCTATGTAGGTGTGACTAAGTTCTAGATGAGCGATGCTTCTTTCGCTATTCCTTTGACGGAATGGAAAGGGGATTTTGCCTCTTCGCCCACCTCACATTCATTTTGAGGGTTTATGTCGACAGAAGGCAACAATCTCAACTTAGTTAGCTTTTGAATGACTCTCTATTTAACGTTTCTTAATCTATGATGGCATAGATTAACAAATTACAAATATATCATTCATTTGGCTACATACATACTGTACCATTCTTAGTTATTATAGACCTGTTGGACTAGTCTCAAACCAGCTTGACCAACAACGTCCCTGAAACCAAGTTTGAGATATGTATCACCTCATTTTAGAGTGATCCTATTCCCTGAAGTCCTTTTTAAGGACAACCTCTCCAACCCCTTCTACTTTAGAGGTGGCATTACTTCACATGAACAACCTCTTACCCATGGTTAGGGCGTAACCGGATCATATGTGATCTGGATACTTTGATCCACTGCAGTTGCTTTGGCAGACTGAGTGTTCGATTTCTTTTCTACCTTTCTTTTGGCCTTCAAATCATTTAAGACCTGGAAACTCTGGCCCACTCCAGTCGGCCGTATGCTTTGTACGACTGAGTGTCCAATACCATCCTATCAAATGAAGGATCTTCTGTCAGATAGTGTGACAAGTTCAACGTCTTAAGATAAGCCATTATCTCTTAGTCTTCTTCCATTGAGATTGGTGTCCAGACAATTCCTAGCGCTTGCTTAAGTGTGGTAACAGTTTTCGCATAGTCAGTGGATATTTCTCATTCGTATGTGCGAACGTACTTTACACACTTTTAATAATTACACCTAAAAGAACGGATCTTTTAATTTTTGTTTTCCAGCACCAATCTTTAATCGGGAAGGAGGGAGATTCAATTTCTGATTTTAGAGTGTAGGGAATATAAGTTTTTAATGAAAGCACTTTCATATTCCTAGCCTTGCTTTACACACTTTTATTCAGATATTATTTAAACACATTAAAGACAAGGGAGGATAATTAACTTAGACCTTTTGAATTCTGGCTCACTTCAGTCAGACTGAGTGTCCATTTCCTCATTACCATAATTCGGATCCTTTATCTGGGACAGATATAGGCCTTCTGCTACAAGATAGAACAACATCTTCAGCCTTCTCCTCTTGTCCCAGTTGACATCCTCAACCTCTCGTGGGCGCTTGCTTCCACCACTCTCGGGAGTGATAACACTGTTTCTACCAATAGAACTGTTAATGGAACTGTCTTCAACCAGAAAACCACAACCATAGTCAGACTTGGTCACACAACTGTTGACCGACATCTTTCGAACACTAAATACAATATTGTCTTAAAATTGTTGGAAACAAAGTAGTACGGGGATAGTAAATAACTATTACAAGTGCTTCGAAAGGATACACCATAAAGATTACAATAGCAACAAGCTTGTAGTAAATAAGAATTGTGACAACAACAAATTTTTTGAGTTCTTGAATCAGTTTTGAATCTTTACACCAATTTGCATAAAACTCTTTCAATCTTGATAATCTGAAATCAAGACATACTAAATCTGGAAGTGTTACAACTGTGCTGAGTCGAGTGATGACACTCTGTCTTTAAGACAAGATTGCACCGTATATATGTTTTTACGTTAGCGGGCAATAGTCTCCCAAGATAAAACAACAAACTATCATTTGTGCAAAGCAAACACAAGTCATTCTATCGAAGAAAACAAATAACAAAAGATTGCCAAGAGGAGAGGATTTGCAACAAGAATTTCAGGATTGTTGTTCTTGAAAAATGTGTGTAGAATTGAGCCAAAGACCTCAAATTATAGTAGTGTAAGAATGGCCTCTTCAAGTGCCCATGTAATAGCCATTTAAATGCCATGTAATGACCCTTTTAATTCACCAATTAATGCATCCAAATAATGACTGATTTATGGAGGAAAAACTGCCATTTTAATGCTCCAAAACATCTCCATAATTAGCCAAACTTTTGGAATTCCGTCCGGGCGGTGCCATATCCCTTTCTGGCCCGTACCATCTTACACTATGCACAATCCTTCCTTCGTTTACCGATGTGGAACACTTGTTATTTAGCCAATAACCGTCCATTATTCAATGTCTCAAGCATTTACTTACGTACCAATATCTCTTTCACTAACGAAATTTAAGATAATTGACACTACGAGTGCACGTGTGTGGAAACAACGTTTCTGACGTGCGGACTCTAATTGTTCGAGTCATAAATAATGGGATAAACTTAATTCCACATTAGTAAATTTTCAACAGATCCTACTACTACTTTTCTTTATTGGGAATTAAGACTATAATCCGAGGAAAATTCCTCTATTAATATAATTCACTTTTGACGAAAAAAGTCATCAAAGAATTGTGGGTAATTTAGAACCTGTTTGGATTGATTTATTTTAAGTGTTTTTAAGCTAAAATAATTTTAAAGTATTTTTGTAGTGTTTGAGTAAAATAAAAAAAAATACTTTAAAGTAGTTGTTTTAAAGTCAAAATGACAAAAATAAACCAAAAATCATAAGTTAGAAATTCTAACTAATGACTTTTAACTTATAAATCAAAAATGATAAGCTAATCTAAACGGCCTCTTAATCATTTAATGGTATATCTTTATTTGATCAAATTGGTAATGACATGTTTACAATGTTCTCCTTATTTATAGTAGGATTAGTAAAAATCTAAGAGTGGTCACATCACAACTAGAGCTTGGTTGGCGACAAGTGACGCGTTAGATTGGAATGATGTGTTGAAATCCCAATCATCATTGAAAAGTCAATAGTCAAATCTCGTCACCTTCCTCCTCAATTCATATATACCCACTTGAGTTGAGACAACACTATATGTCTCCATATTTTTTCAAATCAACTATCCTTTCTTGATAGATTCTTTAATTCCAGATATGTGTGGAATATTTGCATACTTGAATTACAATGTCACACGAGAGAGACGATATATTTTAGAAGTTCTGTTTAATGGTTTGAGACGTTTAGAATATAGAGGCTATGATTCGGCTGGAATTTCAATTGATTCTTCAAATCTCACTTGTGATTCCAAATCTACCCCTCTTGTCTTTCGTCAAGAAGGCAATATTGAATCTCTTGTCAAATCTGTATATCAAGGTAACCAAAATTTAATTATGGGGTAATTAATGACACGCTGATTTGTTTCATGCATTGGTCTGGGTGCTCTTAACAGTAAAATTGTGATTTTTACGATAGTTTATTAACGAAAGCTCTTAAATTTATGGGGTTAAGTTTGTTTTTGTTAATTATTTGTGAGTTGATCTGGGTAATCTTTTTGTTATTTTGAATTTTTCTTTTAAAAGGTGTTACTTTATATGCTGGATGAGAAGAAAAGGTGACATAGAAATAGTGGAAAGAGTTTAATTTGCTGGATTTAAGTTGTAACTGTTCCAATAAAATTTGTTATTAGAAAAGTAATATTCAAACCTAGACTCATGATCAGTTTGATTATGATCCCGTTTATCTGCTACTCCTTCCTTCGTCCCAATTTATGTGACGTAGTTTGGATGGGTACGGACTTTAAGAAATAATGGAATACTTTTGAATCTTGTGGTCTACAACAAGCCAGAGATATTTCTGTAGTTATAAATCATCTCGTTAATAGTAAAAGGTAAATTTTAAAGTTAAATGATTGCCAAATAAGGAAATGTGTCATTTTTGTTGGGACTGACTAAAAATGAAGGAATGTCATAAAAATGAGTATATGTTTCATGTGTCAATGATGATGTTTTTTTTTAATCTTTTTTTTTGTCTTTTTGATGTGTTGGATGAATCTGGGATGAGAAGGAGTGTTAAATTAGTCTACTTAAAAGGGTTTAACTTGATGGGTTTAATTATGTTAAATTGTTCTAATTCAATTTATTATCAGCACACTCTAATTGGCACTTCAATGAATTATGGTCAGTTGGGAAATGTGGTGGACCAACTCGGGGTAAGCGGATACATTCTTCTAGGAGCAGGTGAGGCTAAATATGTGATCTAATGTGCTACTATAAGGTATTGAAAGTAAGAAGTACTGTTGCTGAGAGATGGTGAACTAGTTCAATGAATGATAGGAAGAATGATAGCATACGTCACGAGAGTGTAGTAGCACACAATATGATTTCAAAAACTACAGCGCGGAGTGTGTGGTAGCACATGTCACGGTTTCAAAACATGCCGCTGATTAAAGCCTGATATTTAAGTCGGAGGAGGGTAGAGGGGTGGATCAAGACTCCTCCAAGTTTCTAACTTGTGCGGTGAAAACCAGCTAACACATATGTGATTTCTTGGTTATCCAAAAATAAAAGAGGAAGGAAAAAGGCCGATTATTTATAGAAATTATTTGGTGGGTTTTCAAATTTTTGTTTCGCCCATTTGCTTTACTGACATGCTTTTTCCATCACCAAATATTACTTGTTGGACGCCTTCCTTATTGTTCTGCTATTATAATTTGGTTTCATCTGGAAGTAGTAGTTGTTCTATTCAGTGAAGCGTGTTTACTTTTAGTCTAGTCATCAGGCACGTTCTCAGTTCAATGATGCTATATATTCTTGGCTTGGAGATAGCTTTATCGATACTTGTTTGAATAAGATGCACATTGATAATTAGTAGTACTATACTCTATAGCTTAAAGGGGCAATTTATTTACTTAGACACACACAGTCAAATTCTCGACCAAGGGGACATTTTTCTACTTTAAGCATACTGACAGTAAATGAAAAAGCCAGCAGTGTCCTCTTGAGATACCTAGTAGGTTCCTGTGCATGGTGTTTATGAAATGAGAATTTGCTCGGGGACGCTTTTCATGGGCTTAAGCACATATATACAGTTTCCTGATATTACCAGGATCTAATTTTTTCCCCCCCTGGGGATATATAGGGATGTATTAGTGCTTGTACAGACTGGGAAATTGACAAAATTGTAGGCCTGCCATGGTTTAGATTTGTCCTAGGGTTTGGAACTGATGTAATTTAGTAATGTTAAGAGTAGGGTAAAAGGAAAAAAAGGAGAAAAAATGCAGTGACATTGCATAATGAGTATGGATGCAGGATAAAAGACAGATGTCACTATTTAACTATTAGATGGAAGACTAGTTATAAACTATGAACTGATTGTGATCTCTGGCACACACCTTCATATTATCCAGTTTCAGCAATTGTGGAGAGAGTGATGCGGCTAGTTGAATGCGATGAGAATTTTCCTTTCAATATGGCCATCTTCTGAGCATGTTCCGAGCTCTGTGTGCAGATTTAAGCCTTGCTTTTGTTTTTCTAAGCTGTATGCCCTTTCCACATTCTTTTATTTAGAAAAATATTTTTAGACCTTCCCATTATGTTATGCTTGCGAGGCAGAGTTTGGCAGTTTGTTGAGTGCATTTTCCATGGTGTACCAACATCTGTTGTGCCAAATCTTTTTTAACTTCAACTCCATGCCTTTTGTACAGTTGAGTACATTTTGTATGATATTGAGCAATATCTGTGTTGGACTGCTGAATCTACCAATCTTTTGCTGGCACCAATGTTTTGTCAGATTACATTCTAAAACACTAATTACTTATGGTTATGGGGTATCCTAGGAGGAAATTATTATTATATCAAAATGTTTTTAAACTGGGCTTTTTCATTCTCAAGAAACTGTTTTTAAACTTGCTTAAATGTTTCTTATTTGCATCTGCTGTTACATTTACACTTACATTTCCCAGTGATCGAATATCATTTTGTGAACCCAACTACATTGGGTCCACTTCCTCAGATGTTGCTGCTACAGATTTGAATCTGGAAGAATCATTTTCTGTTCATGCTGGAATATCACACACTCGGTGGGCCACACATGGGGAGCCTGCTCCTAAGAATAGTCATCCTCAAAGTTCTGGTGCTGGAAATGAGTTTTTGGTTGTTCACAATGGTATTATCACCAATTACGAGGTTCATATGACTCTTTCCTCATGGGATTCTTTACATTCCTCTATTAGTTCAGTTGCTTATTGGTTACTCTCATTTTTCAAGGCTGAATCCTTCTCTAGATGGTTAACTTGTGATTTCTAATCACTTTCTATTCAGTGTGTCAAATGATAATTATTTGCTTATTGCGCATCTGTAAGCTTATTATGTATACAGTTTTTGCTATTTGTCCCATATTTTTAGTAATTCACTTTTAAAATTTGGTGGTTCTGTCTGAATCCTGAAAGATTCTTTTGAAAGTTCAAATTAGAGGAACTATATCCAAGTTGACTAATGTATTTTCAAATTAGAGGAACTATATCCAAGTTGACTAATGTATTTTCACCTTGAATTTCTTTGTGTGTTGACCTTATCTTGATCTAGTCCAACTGTATTAGCATTTTCATGTAAAATGTGTTTGCTGTTAAAAATTTAGAGCTTGAAATTACCAACTGTATGAGAGTATGAAGTTGAAAGAGGCATTACTTATCAAAAACAAAAAGAAAAAACGGAAAAAGAAAAAAATGTAGTTGAAAGAGGCACTTATCCGTTCTTGATAATTTTAAGTTATTGGAGAGTGACAGTATATGTTAATATACCATTCCTTTCTGCATCATCTGAATCTAGTTAGTATCCTTCGTTATTGTCAGAAAGCAGTTGGAAGGAAAGAGCAAGGTAGTTTCTGCTAGTGCAGAATATCCCTTGTAGATCATGGCATCATGCAACCCATAGAAAAATGCACTAGGTGGATATATTCAGGGAAAACCCAGGTTCCTTAATTAATCTACTTTGATGCTTTTCCCCGTCAACAGATCACTTGCTCTAGTTTGGTGGTGAAGGCCATGATACAGCACCATGGGCAAGGTCATATACTCACCATTAAATAACACTTCTTAATTTGGAAAGTCTGTCCAGATTAGTCATGTAAGTGTTATTGTTGTGGGGGAGCTCTATTATCCATACTTAACCAACTGATGACGGCTGCCAGTTACACTAGTTATTATGTGACATCCTTACTTCTGGAGATAGAAGAGAGTATTAGAGGTTTAACACTTTAGGAAGAATAATTACCATATTTTCTGATCTTTCTCTGGACCTTACTGCTGTTGGGTTAGAGGATTTGTACAAGAAAGTGGACTTCTTAGACTGGTTACAGAATATGACCACAACCTCAGAAGTCTCTGGATCATGATGCTAAGGATTCTTACCAGACGGAGAATCCGTTATAACTTATTAGTGTGCTAACTACAGTTTATAATTGGTTCCACCAGGATATTATTATTCTCTTTCACGGACTGGTGATTTGCCCACATTGTTTTTGGCTGCTATTTTCTGTCTATTGGAAACTTTGTTTTATTAATAACTCTACATTTCCTTTCAATGAGCTGCAAACTCATTTATTTTCATCGTAACTAAGAAATGAGTTTGGAATTGAAGGTTAGCTGCTGTATCATTTCTGGAACTGATCATTTGATATGTTAGATTTGGTTACTTGATATGTTGTACTGAAGTTCCTTTTTTGATTTTTTTTTGTGTGGAACTGCGAAGTCCTAAAATAAAATAACTGATGCACCTTCAGTTATGTCATATCTCAGTCATTTCCATTCTTTTATGCATATAGGTATTTCTTGATCACTTTTATCTGCACTAAGTTCTTGTTATTATGCACTTATGCATTTCACGGTCTTTTGATTCTCCAGGTGTTGAAACAGACCCTTCTCCGACACGGGTTCACCTTTGAGTCTGAAACAGACACAGAAGTAATTCCGAAGCTTGCAAAGTTTATCTTTGATAAAGCTAATGAAGAAGGTAAGTACAATGTTACATCCAGTTGATTGCTCGGAATACATACTTCCAACCTTCTCAGCTAGTCCTCCTTTTTCGTTCTGTTCCCTTGACCATGAAATCTGGGAATTGTATGGCCAGTCATTGTTGTGTTCCTTGTCTTGCAATTGTTTGCTTCAAAGAACATTTCTATATAGGTATATATTTAAATGTAGTTCTGACGTAGATCATTAGCAACCTGCTGTGATCTGCCTAGGGGTGATTATACACAGCAAAGGAATCTGCGACCAGACATTTACAAAACTATGATGTAGAGCAAGAATATATGAGGAGAGATTATTTGCAAGTAAAAAAGATCAACGGCGGCTGAAGTCCTGGAATCAGAAAGTACATGAAAAGAGAATAGTCCATGTAATTTTAAAAGCAGCCGCTGCTTACGGCTAAGGGCTAACCCTATTGATACCTAATACTGAACTAAACATACACCACACAGTGACTTTCATGACAACTCAAGGTGTCTTGTCTTAAAAAGAAAAAAGTTAATAATATTAGTTAAACTCCCAAAGAAGAAGTGATAAATTATTGAATGGGTTCTCTTGTTCCAATAAATTAGTACTCCGTCCGTCCCAATTTATGTGATATAGTTTGACTAGGTACGGAGTTTAAGAAAGAAAGGAAGACTTTTGAAACTTGTGGTCTGAATCAACCCATGGTTTTTTGTGTGGCCGTAAATCATTTCATAAATATAAAAGGGGAAGTTTTAAGTTAAATTATTTATAAATATAGAAATGCAACATTCTTTTTGGAACTAAAAAGGAAAGTGCATCACATAAATTTGAACAGAGGGAGTAATAAATTGGTTCTGCTGTTTCCTTTCACAATTAGATTTTATAGCATCAATTTTCAAGTAGCAAATTTTAACTCTTGAATGCACTATCTTTATTCTTGGCGTTTTCTCTCTTGCAGATGGTCAATTTACTTCTTTGTGGTACTTTCTTTAAATAATCTTGCTATACCTCATTAATCCAAGCCTTTCATAGCTATGGAATAGCTTGTCACAGAGAGATCTTGCAATGTTTGGGAATTGGGATCAATGTAGTCGTTAACTTTTTGTTCCCCAAATTTTACCTGGCTTCATCTTCTTTCTTTTTATTTTTAATATATATTGTGCATCTTGATTTAGTTGAATTTTTCTGTTAATGACAATTAAATATCTCTAGAGTTCAAATTATATGTATTAAACTGCACCGTATTCATTGACCATGATATGATATCATTTCTTTTTAACTCTTTGAACTATCAGTTCAAACTATCTTGCTTTTACCAAGTGACTGATATATCATTTTTATTCTCCATGTTAGTCAGAATTAGACAGCTGAAATATTTCCGTTTGTAATTTGGTTCTCTTGTAACATTGGGCCCGTCTTTTCCAATGATTCGACTCATTTGGGTTTCTCCAAAAATTATTCTTCACAGATCTATTTCATCTATCAGTCACCTCAATGCATCAAGGATAAATATATCATTCTTTGCTTCTCCTTGATCGTCCCATTTCTATATATCAAGTACAGAGTCTGTTGGTTGAATTATTTGCCTGTAGAATTTCTGTTCTCTCTCTCATTGAAGCTACTCGGGAGTTTGAGAAGCTTTTCTGAGCAGCCACAACTGCTGACTGAATAACTTCTAAGATCTTTGGTTGTCTTATTCTGATAAATGAATGCAGCTGCATCTCAGCTAACTTCTCCTTGACTGTTTTTGCTGGAGATTCTGGAACGTCTTTCCCATTTTAGTTTTTTTTTTGCTTTTCACTTTTCCCCCCTCATAAAGCATAAAAATCTTGATCTAGTTTACCAGTAGAATAATTGTACTGTTGTCTCAGGTGACGAGAGCGTAACATTCAGTCAAGTTGTGCTTGAGGTAATAAGGCATCTGGAAGGAGCCTATGCTCTCACATTTAAAAGTCGGCACTACCCAAATGAATTGATTGCTTGCAAACGTGGTAGTCCACTTCTTCTTGGTGTGAAGGTAAGTTAACTTGTACTATGGATGAATCTGATATATACCTGCTATAAATCTCTTAGATTCCCTTTGATAAGAGTTTCTGTCTACAAAAAAAGTTGTATTATTCGTTGCTTGTCAAATTGGAACTTTTCTGGATTAGACCTCTATCGTTAATAGCTTGGATCTTGTCTCTTTTACAGCGGCTACCCTCTTATTTTGTTCAACCATCATGGAAATCCTAAATATCTCTGGGTGGGTTATCACATAAAAAAAGAGAGTATAGTCTGATTTTCACAAGTTCGTTTTTAGCTTTGTATCAGTCCCAGATTTTACCAGAAGAAATCTAGTTTATCACCTCTCCTGCCTTTTAACCACAGGACTGCAAGAGTGTGATGACTATCCAATAATCCAGTAGTATAAAATACTTATATCAACTTCTGTATGTACAAACAGGGATACAGGTTTGATTTTTCTTGGACTAGGTTATCATCCTATGGTTCCATTATGTAGAGCTGACTGGTGTTGACCCATTTAGGATCTTACGTTCATATAGGGATGGATTTTGACCTAAATGGTCACTGGAAGAAATTTACTTGATTGTGTAATCCGCAGGCTCCCAGGTTAACAAGTGTCTAAAATTCTTTGATTCAGGACTTAGAAGAAGAGGCCTCCACAGGATCATCATTTAGTGATGCTAAGTTTCCTTCAAGCAATGGGCAACCAAAGGAATTATTCTTGTCCAGTGATGCTAATGCTTTGGTTGAACATACCAAAAAGGTCTTGGTAATTGAGGATGGTGAAGTTGTTCACATCAAGGTACTCCCTTACTGTTAGTCTCTCCATTATTGCCATTAGAAAATGGAGCTCATGACTACTAAGCTAACTGTGATACTATTCCCTTCTAATTTGAGCAGCTTTCTCTTAAGTAATGTACCACCTCTTTATTCCGATGAACATAAAAGCTGAATCATCTGGTTCTTCATAGATGCAGATGAAACTGAAATTATTTAGAAGGCTCTTTTTTAATTAATATTATTGTTGTTGTAATCTCTTCTGTAAATTACACCCTTCTTCATGGTTGTTCTCATTTACAAGGCTGAATGACCCTCTCTCTCTCTCTTTTGTTTTCTTCTACTTTTGTTTTTCCCAGATAAAAATGGGATTTACTTGAATTTCTTACACAAATTATCGACATTACACGGGCCATTTTCTTTAGTTTTTAATAATTTGTTATGGGAAATGGGTCGTGCAGCTCCTCCAAAATACACTAAAAACTTGCTAAAAGCTAGAGACACATGCTTGTTACTTACCCGTACTCGTTACCAGCTAAAAGCTGGGTGTACATGTACTGGAGATGTATGGGCCTGAGTTCTTGTAACACTGATTTTGATGCACTATTTAGAGCATCGTGGGGACAGGATTGTGTTATTAGATCAATATTGCTGGAATGAAGAGTTATGAGGAGTGTCTTGTTGGTTCGTTTGATGAGGTAGAATAATAATGCAAAATCTTCTTTAAGATCTCTGCACCAAGCACTAATTAACTTGAAGGGAAGAAACTCCTCCTAGGACTAAATTTTATACCAATGAAAGAGGGAGGAATTGGTAAATTGGGGTTGATAACTTAGGAGAAAGATGGTATTGGGAAGCTGTTTAGGACTTGGACAGATTGTAATGAGTTGCATAAACAGTGAATATTAGCATAAAATATGAGGTAAGATAAGCAGAAAGCAACAGAAGATAGAGCGAAACGATCTCTCAAACCACAAAAACTACGCTTCAATCCCAATCTAGTTTGGTGTTGGCTATATTAATCCTCGATATCCGTTCCACTCAATTCGGGGTCATTTCATTCTAATACTTAATATTTTGTCTTAGATCAAGTTTCAGAGTTGCCTACGAATTGGTCGCTGAAAGTTCGTAGCAGATGCCAAATTGCAGCGGTTTACTGATTTTCCCCCTTTTCCCTTTATTTTATTTTTATCTTCATGTGTATCACCTTTTAGCTCCATGAACAAATGAATTTTAAATGGACTACACAGGTTTGTGGTGTCTAAAGTATCCGACGATTCATAGGTTAGGGACAGTCTTGTGGAGAATAAGATGGTAGATGTAACAAACAGAATTGAAATAAGATGGCTGATCGAGATAACTAACAAAGAGAATGGTAAGTCCTATAGAATAGTTTAGAGACTAATCATAATATATGGAAGTAAATATGGAACTTCCAAGGTCCAATACATCCATTAGATGAATTTACTAGGAATGTGGATGTTAAGATTGCAGTCTTGAAAGATTGAATAAGTTTGTGAACATATGGTGCATTCTGATAATTAAAAGTGGGGTAACAATTGGGAAGCACATTCATGACCAGTTGGACTATGGCTCACATGGTGTTTAGGGCCACAATGCTCCACCTGGAATGTAGGTTCAGTGGATTTAGACAAGCTATTGGAATCTATGGTGCCAATGTAGATTGTTGCAGCATGTGTAGGAATCTTCATCAAGTATTTTGCAAGCAAACCTTTCTTCCACATTGCCATAAAGGGCCGAAAAGAACTCCGAATCAAGAAATACATGATAGGCAAAGCACTTGGTCGTTAATCTATGCACATGACCGTCTCTTCTTCCTTGTTCGTTTATAGAGTGGGCTTCTATTTTCTTACTTGAGGTATAGAGTGGGCTTCTATAACTTTTGCTTTCTTTTGAGTCAGGACGGAGGCGTGTCAATTTACAAATTTGACCAGGCTAACAATAACCATGGTGGTACTCTTAGTAGACCTGCTTCTGTTCAGCGTGCCTTATCCATTTTGGAAATGGAGGTAGAACAGATAAACAAAGGAAAGTATGAGCACTACATGCAAAAAGAAATTCATGAGCAGCCAGAATCTGTAACGACGACTATGCGAGGGAGACTTATACGTGGAGGATCATGTAAAGCAAAGACTGTTCTGTTGGGGGGCCTGAAGGATCACCTCAAAACCATAAGAAGAAGCAGGAGAATTGTTTTTGTTGGGTGCGGCACTAGTTACAATGCAGCTCTTGCTGCAAGATCCATTGTGGAAGAGCTTTCCGGTTAGTTTTTTATACTTCTAATGAAATTATTTTGATCTCTCTAGCAATGTATAAACCCGTAGATCCTAGAATAACTTTGGTCTCACTAGTTTTATTTCTCTAATTTAGGTATTCCTGTAACCATGGAGATTGCCAGTGATTTATTGGACAGACAGGGGCCGATATATAGAGAAGATACAGCTGTCTTCGTTAGTCAATCAGGAGAAACTGCTGACACTTTGCTTGCATTAGAGTATGCTCTGGAAAATGGTGCATTATGTGTTGGCATTACAAATACTGTCGGTAGCGCAATTGCTAGGCACACTCACTGTGGTGTTCACATAAATGCGGGTTGTGAGATAGGAGTTGCAAGTACTAAGGTAGGTATATCATGGTTCCTTGAATTTTAGTGGTCACTTTTAGCATTGGCTTCTCAATTACCTCTTTGATAAACAGGCATACACGAGCCAAATTGTTGTGATGGCCATGTTAGCTCTTGCAATTGGAGGTGATACACTCTCAAACCAAGCAAGAAGAGAAGCAATAATTGATGGTCTATTTGACTTGCCACGTAAGTTTTCATTTGGTGCTAACATTCTTGTTTCTATTTGTCCTTAAATATATGGGATGGTCATGGTTCTTGTATGCTACGTTATACATGAATTTCAGGCAAAGTGAAAGAGGTGCTCAAGCTTGATGAAGAAATGAAGGATCTCGCTAAGCTGTTAATTGCTGAGCAATCACTTCTTGTTTTTGGAAGAGGTTACAACTATGCAACAGCTCTTGAAGGTGCTTTGAAGGTAAAGGAGGTGGCACTCATGCACAGTGAAGGAATACTTGCTGGAGAGATGAAACACGGTCCCTTGGCTTTGGTTGATGAAAATCTCCCTATTGTAGTAATCGCCACCCGTGATTCCTGTTTTAGGTCAGTCTTTAACTAATAACTAGAGTGTCATGACCGTGAATGCCATTTTTTAAAAACAAATTTGGTTGGTGTGCAGCAAACAACAGTCAGTCATTCAACAACTTCATGCACGGAAAGGTCGACTGATAGTGATGTGCACACAAGGAGATGCAGCATCTGTTTCTGTTGGTGGAACGTCTCGAGTGATTGAAGTTCCACAGGTTGCGGACTGTCTGCAGCCCGTAATTAATGTAGTTCCATTACAGGTAGTGTTTCTACTCTGCTTTAGGCTCATATTTCAGTGAAATAAAAACTTTTAGTGACTATTGGGTGACAACTATACAGCATCAGCATTCTTCTTAGCCCTAAACAATTTTGTCGCGAATACGTTTACTGTTTCTATCTAGCCCTTTCTGTGTATTTATTTTACCTTGGATACATGTAATGTTACATATACGGTGTATGTGTGCATTTTAGCAAGTTTGTGAAAAAAGTGGGAATCTGGAAAAAGTTTGTTTTCTCATGAATCATGATACAAAAGCTATTGCAGACCTAAAAATGTAAGCCTTTAATGTCAGTAACTTCTGTGAAATTTTATGGATCGTTATAGTTGCACATCAGCCTTTCTTTCCTCCAGTTATTTGAATTTTTATTTGAGATTTTACAGCGAGCTTAATTATTTTCTTGTGTTTGTCATTTGTCTTGCTCAGTTATTGGCCTATCATCTGACTGTACTACGTGGATACAATGTTGATCAACCTCGCAATCTTGCCAAAAGTGTCACAACGCAGTGAGCTAACCATATTCAAAGTCTTCCCCTATATTAAACCTCTACCACTTGATGACAACAATTTGATCTACTGGTACAGCTTTTGACTCCTACTGCAGGTCGCGTTGACCCACAATATAGCTAATTCACTCTGTAACATCTAGATTCTTTTGGTTTGGTAATATATTTAACATAACAGTTCTATTCTTATTAGTGGTTGGTTATGTAGTCGAGCTAATCTTGTAGACTAAGAACTTTTGAAGGATGATAGATGAAGACCATTTGGAGAAAATCTCGGGAAATTCTTTTGATTAAATATATTTGTGTTGCTATTGTTGTGGCAAATAGAATTGAGCAATTGCATTTTAACAAGCACATTTCAGGTTGAGTACTATGTGATGTTGTTCAAAGTTTGCGCTGTATTATTATTGTTAATGACCTTCCTTTCAAGTGCAAATCTTATACCTAAAATATAAGCATGATTAAGTCAAGGGCGGAGTAGTGCATGTGTTGGCTAATCGCGTGGCTTTGTCGTTCAACTGAAGTTCTTGGTTCTCCAATTTGGGCTGAGGTAGTTACTTGACTTGAGGTCTCATTGGGATGAAAAACCTTTGTAAGACCTAGTTAAATATAGTAATTTCCTTGCTTGTTTGGGAGAAATGGACTATATTCTCCTGCTGGTTCCACTAGAGTACGCATATAAAGATCTGCCAAATATTGGTGACAGCAAAAGTGTGAGGAATAGAAGCTACATGATTGACTCGGTTTTGTAGTGGTCGAAGAGGAGCATTGGAAGAACCATAAAAGTTACCCTCAGTGTGCTCTATAGGTCATAGGTTCGGATCATGGAATCAGCCACCGGATACAAGTAGAATATCCTTCGTTTTAGAGTGTCCAAACATTAGAAGCTTGCGTTTCTTTTTATGGAAAAGCAAAAAATTATCCTATCCGCAAATATTGTGTTGAATAGTCGCTGCGTCACGCACATCATTACATGATTGATCTCATATCCTTTTTCATACTGGGGACCATAAAAATGATCTATGGCCCTAACCCCTCTTTATCAATATCCCAAGGGGGAGAGAGAATATTTTCCTTTTCCCCCTTCATTTTTTGAGTGTTTGGAACAATTTAAGCCAACCAACTATTTACCGTATTAACTCTCACCACACGAGTAACTCCGCCAAAATTTAAGTAGATGAGAAGATATCATCATTACTGTTTGCTTTTGCACGGAGAAATAAAAGCTACTTAATAACTTGTGTACTCTTGAATTTTTTTTTATTTAGAGTTGCCACCTACTTTATATAGGAAAATCATATTTAAAATGATTTTTTTAAAAAAATAAAAGAAAAATTCAATTTAAACCAGAGCTCGGATAAGAGTTCAAATGATCGGAAAGATGTCAGGCACCCCATATTAAGAATCCGTAAGATACATGAATCTTATATAATAAAAATATTGCTTAATGTGTTTAAAAATATTGCAAAATTATTGTCATTTAAATCATTTTCTGCCAAATGTATTTTCACACAACACTTTAAAAATGTAACAATTGTCTTTAAAACATTCCCTCTTTGATATACAAAACATTTTCTCTATTTTCATATAACAACGATTTATCTCTTTTTTAGAAAAATATGAGGTTTAAACATATACTTTATTTCAAAAGAGGTCGACCGCTATTTTTGTTTGTTCTCTTAACCGAATAGGATTTACAAAGGATTTTTCCAACCTTAATAATATGATTTTTCTAAACTCGGTTTATATCAAAACTCTTATACCAAGTTTAAAGGAAAAATTATATTTTTATCCTTTTGCAAGACAAGTTAAAGAACTTGAACCAAGTTATTTAAAATCAATCCTCTTAAGTTGGTCGCTTGAGACTTTATTTAGAAGCATACGATATTGGAGAAATGACCGAAAACACATTTCTTTTTTATTTATCCGGGAAATGATTCATTTTATTTAAAAGCGGATAAAAATAACAACTTTTATAATTAGATTTTAGTTTAAGGTTCCAATAATAATTAACGTTTTTTACAACATAGCAAATACAAACATAAATAAAATAAAGCGAACGGGTTGGCGGGTATACCGGCCCACCAAACACTGTTTATAAAAAAGAGATCCTATTTTTCTAGGCCATTTTCACCCACGGCTGGACCTTCTTGCAAATATTCTACCATTTTCACTCATGGCTGGACCTTCATTTTTTCGGACTCGATGAAAAATAATGTGTTCGTGGGATCAATGGTGTGGGCTCATACACCCACGAGACATGCAAAGAAAGAGGGGAAAACACACCACACAGTTAGAAAGTAAATACTCAAAACCTATCAGGTATAAATAAATACTACACTGTGTCTGGGACCAACGTTATTTGTTATAGCAACTTAAGCAGGCCAAACAATCAGACTAAACAAACCCAAACAAATATCGGCCCAAACACCTTAACTTAATGCTGGGCTTGACAGAACATGCAATATGCAGAAGATAAGAGGGAGGCCCAAGTACCTATCCTCAGATTTCAAAGAACAGACACTAATAAGCCCAAACCAAATATATATTCAAGCTTACCTCTCAACATTTCACTCATTTAAAGCCAGAGTATACGTGATATACAAACGATATATATATGATGTACTTGAGTATACAAAGGTGTATAATTTCGATATACAACAAAATATATACACTTTGTATACCTTGAAATACATCATCACAATTGCATTTAAACCAAATACAAACTGAAAACAGACTGTGAGCAGATTCAAGTACCAAATAGGGAGATGAAAAGTGCAAGGCTATCCTACATGGTTCAGGCAAAAAGGACAAAGGCAAATCCAAAGTACACAATGGACCTGTATAGTTCCAACCAAAGAGGAAAAGCTACAAACACTTCAACATAAATCATATAGGTGGTAATGAACCAGATAGACGCATCAACATGCTAGGTCTCGAAGCTAGGGTGGAGATAAGCAAACCAGATCAAACTAGCATACAAATGGGTCAAGACACACACTAACTAGCTAGTATGCTTCAGGGAATACTTGATAGTAAAAACACCACTAAAACTAGGATCATTTTTCCTACCCATACATATCTTTTAATTATTTTTTTAAGGGGCATGCTCACATGAACAACCTTATCAAACCAGGACAACCAACACCTTTTAGGCAAGCAGTTTAAACCTAAGTATACAACTTATTAACAAGTAATAGGCTGGGCTTAGGGACACTAAAATAGATGGGGGGAAAGCATTTGACACGTAAGTAGGCAGGATAGATATGTCACGTATTTAACAAAGGCATCATGCACATGAATACCACAAGAATAATAGACTAGAGGGAACATCCTAAATGTTCTAGATTGCAGGCATTTGAAAGAAACACATACACTCAGGATTCAAGTCTAGTTGAATAATGCCAGTTCCCTCTTTGAATAAATACAACGTGACTAATATGACACCCAAATAGAATCTGAACTGATCATTCTATATCAAACAGTTACAACACATGGTGTTTTAAAATCATTTTGGCACATAACATTGACAAAGTAAATCAGAAACTAAACTGAGGAATATACAAGCCCATACAATCATACTTAGACCATTTTAGTCATGCTAATACCTTAAAATCAAATCAAACCTAATTCACAGGGACATATATACTTCCATAATATCCTTAAACCATAGGCAGAACACATGAACATGTTATTCAAGTGCAAAAGGCAAAATTAATCCACCATTGAAACCTTGATACTACTCAACAAGCTCCCAATAAATTATGAATTAAAGCACATATGCATGTTTGGAATTATACTAGGCATAACATGACCTTCTAAACCACAAATGCATTTAAGGCTTATACTGGGCATAGCATCACCTTCCAAACAGAACAAATACCAAACTGATCATACTCAAACAAGTAATATACATCACATAAGATCGGGTTTAAGGCTTGATACACATATTTAATCATGGATAAACTACTAAACAGACCAAACTTCTTAAAGTATATGTCTAAACTTGTCATAATTGGGTTTTACTATCTTGAACTGAAATGACCACCTTAACAAATACACATAACCAATAAAATCGTTTGTTTTTCGTCCTTAAATGAGAAAAATCCCCTTAATTACCTGCATGGTAGAGTACCAGCAGAGAGAGGAGACGAAGAAGACTCTTGCCTAAAAAACACGAACCAAAACTGGAACGAGCGAAATCTCTCTGCGGCTTTTCCATTTTGAGAGGGATAACAAAGATAAGAGGGTGAGGGTGACAAAGGAAAGAGGGCTTTACGCCCTTTAAGCTGTACTTGGGCCGAGTCCAGTCCTCTTTTGGACTGGGCGAAGAGGCCCGAATTCATATAATAAGAGGGGTTGGGGGCTATTACAGTTAGATTTCGCAAATTATATTATGAGATTAATTTAAAATATGGCCAATTCGACTTCAAATCCAAGTAAATTGAGAAATTAAGCGAAAATTAGGTTAAAATAAAATAGGGATGACCAGTACGTAAAGATTTTGAAATAAAATTGAGATGTTATTTGACGTCTTATTTAGTTAATCAAATTTCCGTGAAAGTAAAATATTTACCAATTTAATATAATTAAATTTAGACAATTAATTAAATAATCATCCTCTTTAATTTATAGAAATTGATAGGTATTTCTTAAAAATATGTAAAAATATGCGAATGATATACAATAACATATTTGATGATATTTTACCAAATCAAATGACAAAATATCACCGAGATAATTTCTTAAAATCATTCACTCTGTAAAATGTATATTTTACTCGTTTAACTCAAAAACTTTGAATAGTTAAATGAGAGTATTGGAGGGTAAAAATTAGGTGTCAACAACTGCCCCTTCGTTGTTCGGGGGATGGCGGGACCATCCATGAGCAACGAAATTTGACAAACCTGATTTTTACCGACCAAGTCAAAATGCTTCTCATTTGTTCAGCGCAATTTTTTTGGGATTGGGGCTGGACTCTGTTTCTTGGTTTCTTACATATCTCATGTTATATGAGAATTCAGGCCACCTGTAGTTCGATTCAAAGAGGATTAAATAAAGCAAACTTTTAAAATGACTTTTTTCGGGATATGACCGGTTCTCTGGTATTGAGTCCGCCTATATATCCTCAGTTTCGAGAATCAAGTCACTTGTAGTTCGACTCAATCGGACAAAGAGGTTATCCCTTATGCGGGAACTCCTCTAAAAGTAAAAGAAAAAATAAGTGTGGTTGAGCATGGCATGGAGTGGCTTCCGACTCTTGTCTAAAGAGCTTGACTCTCGTGGAACCCTATCTTGACCGGCTGCACAAGAAAGATTTCCACGTTGCTTCACATGCATATGGATCTGGCTTGACTGGATGACACCCTGAGCAGCTCCGAACCCATTTCCTTGTGTCTGGCAGCATTGTGGAATGTTTTTGATTTTTTTATTAAATTGAATGGGTGTATTTTTAACAATACTTAACTTTGTCGTAGATAAATGACCTTCTCGACATTCTTGTTGGTTGTATTGATTATTTGGGATGAATATAGCAGTCCTTTTGACCGATTTTATATCATCTCGACTACTTGGGTGAATACCGCAACCTTCCGACTGGTTTTACATCACCTGAACTCTTTTCAGCAAACACTGCAGCCTTTCAGTCGAATTTACGTCGCTTGAATCCTTTGAGCGAACACTACAACCTTTCGGTCGAATTTACATCACTCAGACTTTTTTCAGCGAGCACTGCAACCTTTCGGTCGAATTTACATTACTCAGACTATTTTCAGCGAACATAGCAGCCTTTTGACCGAATTTACGTCGCTTGATACTGTTGAGCGAACACTGCAACCTTTCGGTCGAATTTACGTCACTTGGACTATTTTCAGCTAACACAATAGTCTTTTAACCATATTTACGTTGCTTGAAACTATTAATCTAACACTGCAACCTTTTGGCTGAATTTACATCACTCGGACTATTTTCAGCAAACACAACAGCCTTTCGACCAAATTTACGCTGCTTGACACTGTTGAGCAAACATTGTAACCTTTTGGCCTGATTTACATCGCTTGATACTATTGAGCGAATACTACAACCTTTCAATCGAATTTACATCACTCAGACAATCTTTAGCAAACACAACAGCCTTTCGATCATATTTACGTCTTTTGACTCTATTGAGCGAACACTGCAACCTTTCGGCCGGCTTTACGTCACCCATACTATTTTCAGCGTACATAACAACCTTTCAATCGGATTTACATCGCTTGACTCTGTTGAGCGAACACTGCAACCTTTTGGCCGAATTTATGTCACTCGGACTCCTTTCAGCGAACACAACAACCTTTCGACTGAATTTACATCTCTTGACTCTTTAAGCGAATTTTGCAACCTTTCGGTCGGATTTACGTTGCTTGACTCCTTTGAGTGAAACTGCAACCTTTCTGTTGGATTTACACCACTCGGAGTCTTTCAGCGAACACAACAGCCTTTCGATCGAATTTACGTAGCTTGACTCTATTGAGCGAACATTGTAACCTTTTGGCTGGATTTACGTCGCTTGGAAATTTGTATAGGTTGTGTCCCTTCTATTCATATTACATTTTTTCTCATATATCGTCTGTGACCCTCTTGGTTTGATTACTCTTTTATTTATCCTTAGTTGCGACCCTCTTGGTCAGATTGTCTTTTTGTTTATCTATTGACTGTGACCCTCTTGGTCATATTATCCTTTATTTATCTTTGACTGTGACCCTCTCGGTGAGATTGCCCTTTGTTTATCCGTATAACCCTTTGACTATGTTCATGCCGATGGTGGTGCTTGCCCCTGTTCTGCAAACATGAACAAACGGGTTAGTAAAAATATGTTGTCGCCTTATGGCGACATACTGAACCTACATCCACAGAAAAATTATTAGTTTTGACCGAGGTTAGCTCGTGTCCTTGGTTCTTCTATTCTTCTTCTGCCGGATCATTTTGGTTCCGGGCTTGGTAGCATGAGATATTTGTTACTAAGAAATATTTTAATATTTAAACATATTTAATTTTGAAAACATAAAAGACGAGTAAATAAGTTGTTTTCTAAAAAGTTATTTTTAAAATGCCATGGCATGCGCTTTGAAACGAGACTTCCTCATTGATTCCTTTTCGCATAATTTTTTAGATCTTTTAAAAAATTCTACCCCGGTCTGAATCTTGCACCGTCGAAATCTCACGGTGACCTGTTTGACGAAGGAATTTTCGAGACCTTCTCGTAAATCCTGCCCCAGTTACAAGCTTTTGTCGGTTAATGCTCTTCAAATCTTCTCGATAGGAATTTCTAAGACTCTCTTAAAAATTCTGCCCAGTTGAAGTTGTGACGACGACCATCCTTTACCAATTCTATCTTCAAGAATTTTTGATATTTTTGAGATCTTCTAAAAAATTCTGCCTCTTTGGCTTCCTAAGGGTTTCTTTGTTTTTTCTATTGGTGCGATCGAGCTCAGAGAGCACCTATATATCCTATCATAGCAGGAATCAAGTCGAACGTAGTTCAAAATATATAAAGGAAATAGTTTGGATTTTTACTTTCTATTACAAGGAAAAGACCGAAACCTTTCACGGGTCCCTCTACGTACCTCTGCTACAAGAGATATGTCTTGATGTAGTACTTACAAGTAAAGAAAAATGCGATTACATAGAAAAGTGTGCATTCACATGTAATATCTCTTAACTGAATCCGAGTTGATCACCTTGGGCCACTCTTGGCCGTCCATTTTTTCTAAGACCAATACTCCTCTTAAAAGTACTTTGCGAACCACGTAAAGACCTTGCCAATTAGGCATAAATTTCCCATTGTACTTGTCTTGATGAGGGAATAATCTCTTAAGCACCAACTGTCCAATCTGAAAAATTCAAGCTCTAACCCATTTGTTGAAAGAGCAGTACATCCTTTGTTGGTACAGTTGACCATGACACACAATGATCATTTGCTTTTTGTCAATTAGAGCCAATTGTTCATACCTTTTTGTACTCATTCTGCATCGTCCAGTTCTGCTTCTTGGATAATTCGGAGTGAAGGTATCTCAACCTCGGCCGAGATGACTGCTTATGTATCGTAAACTAGCAAGTATGGCGTGACTCCTGTCGAAGTTTTAGTTATGGTTCTATACCCAAGCAAAGCATGGGCTAGTTGTTCGTGCCAACATTTATTATTATCTATCATTTTCCGCAATATCCTCTTGATATTCTTGTTGGCGGCTTCTACAACTCTGTTTATTTGCGGCATGTATGCTGTCGAGTTCCGATGAGTTATGTGAAACTAGTCACATATATCCTTTTCAAGTGGTCATTCAAATTTGCCTCATTGTATGTGATGATAAGCTATGGAATGCCGAATCGGCAAATAATGTTGTTTTTTACGAAATCAACCACTACCTTCTTGGTTACTGACTTGTGGAAAGTGGCTTCGACCCACTTCATAAAATAGTCTATGGCCACCAAGATGAAATGATGTCCATTTGACGTTATTGGTTCAATCGATCCAATGACATCCATGCCCCAAGCAACTAATGGTCAAGGTAAACTCATGGCATTGAGCTCATTTGGTGAGACTCTGATCAAGTCTCTATGTATTTGGTATTGATGACATCTTTCACAAATTTGGCGCAATCGAATTCCATAGTCATCCAATAATATCCGGTGAGCAAGATCTTCTTGGCTAGCATGAAACTTTCATGTGTGGTATACAAGCCCCATCATGCACTTCTTCCAGTAATTTGGTAGCTTCTATGGCATCTACACATTTGAGCAAACCCAAATCTGGTGTTCTTCTGTAGAGTAAGTCTTTGCTAAGAAAGAATCAATTTGCCATTCTTCGGATGGTTTTCCTCTGATTACTCATTGTACCTTCAGGTTATTCTCTTTTGTCCAAGTAGGCTTTCAAATCAACGTAACATGACTTACCATCAAGCTCAGCTTCTACATAGGAACAATAAGCATGTTCGTCCTTCAGGCTTATCTCGATTAAGTCGATATGACTACTTTATGAGTGTTGTATATAGAGGCTATAGTAGCAAGAGCATCCATGAACTCATTCTATGCTTTGGGCATATTTTTGAAAAGGATATTTCTGAATCTTTTGCTCAGCCTTTGAATGAAGTTGACATATGGGAGGATTTTGACATTCCTCATTGCCCATTCTCCTTGTACTTGGTGGATCAACATATCTGAATCACCAATTACCAATAACTCATCGATATCCCTATCGAGTGCCATTTGAATACCCACGATACAAGCTTCATATTCTGCCATATTATTGGTACAACGGAAAGTAAGCTTAGCGGCCATCGATTAGTGCTGTCCGGATTTCGATATTAATATCGATCTGATTCCCAAGCCTTGATAATTGACGACACCTTCTAAGAACATTTTCCATCCCCAATAGGGTTTTTCTTCTCCTTCATCAACTAGTAATATTTCTTCATCTGGAAAGTATGTTAGGAGTGGTTCTGCATCGTCGTCCATGGGGCTTTCGGTGAGAAAATCGACTAATGCTTGCCCTTTAACGACTTTTTGAACCACGTATATGATGTCAAATTCACTCAACAATATATGTCATTTGGCCAGCTTTTCGACGGGCATCGACTGGCGAAAAATGTACTTCAATAGATCCATCCTAGAGATGAGATGGGTAGTATACGATCCCAAGTAGTGTCTCAGCTTCTGAACTATCCATTTCAATGCACAACATGTATTTTCTACCAAAGTATACCATGTTTCGCAAGTGATGAACTTCTTACTCGGATAGTATATATCGTGTTCCTTCTTTCCGACTTCGTTGTGTTGTCCTAGCACGCAACCGAAGACATTGTCTGATACCGATAGATATAATGGCAGAGGACTTCCCGATCTTGGGGTTACTAAAATAGATGGATTTGAAAGATACTTCTTGATGGTGTCAAATGCTTTATGACAGTCATCGTTCCATTTGGTCGGTGCATCCTTCTTCAAGAGTTTGAGTATGGATTCCACGATCACCGTGGACTGACCTATGAAATGACCGATATAATTCAAATGGCCCAAGAAACTCATGAACTCCTTCTTGGTCTTCGGAGGAGGCAAGTCCTGTATAACTTTGATCTTTGACGGGTCCAGTTCTATGCCTCTTCGACTAACTTTAAACCCGAGCAGCTTTTCGGTGGGTATTTGGACGGGTTTAATTTTAGATTGAATTTCTAGAGTCTTTCGAAGAATTTTCGCAAATGAGTGATATGATCAGTGCTTACTCTTGACTTGATGATGATTCCATGTATATATCAATTTCTTATGGATTATGTCATGGAAGATAGTCGCCATGGCTCTCATGTATGTGACACCAAAGTTTTTAAGGCCGAATGGCATTACCCGATAGTGATACACTCCCCACGGTGTAATAAAAACTATCTTTTTTGTGTTTTCTTTTTCCATGAGAATATGATGGTATCTGGTGAAACAATCGACGAAGGACTGCAACTCATGCTTGGCACAATTGTCGATCAGAATATGGATATTTGGGAGTGGAAAATTATCTTTTGGACTAGCTCTGTTAAGATTCCGATTAACCACACAAATTTGAATCTTCTCGTCCTTTTTTAATACTGGCACAATGTTAGCTAACCACGTAGGAAATAAGGTTACCTCTACCACTCATGAACAATCTACTTTTTGACTTCTTTTATCTTCACATTTAACTCTGGCTTGCATTGTCTGATCTTTTGCTTAATTCGGCACGAACCCGGGGTAAATCGTTAACTTGTGTGCCAAATTTTTTGTGCTTAAATCGGGCATATTTGCATAAGATCATGCAAATACATCCACGTATTCTTTCAACAAACTGATTAACTCTACATTTTGTGGTAATTCTAAGTGTGCACTGATTCGTGTCGCTTCGACTATTCCTTCTCACACTAGATCGATGGCTTTTGTTTCATCCACATTAGGCTTCTGCCTGTTCTCGTATTGGTCTTCTTCATCGAGGAGATCTTCCAGTAACCCTGTTTCCTCATCGTATTCTTCTTCACCCTCAACATTTGACTCGCTCGCTTCGTGACATATCATGACATTAGGGGTTGATTTATTTTTATTACTGAAATGCAAGGCAAAATGTGATTAGTAATATAAAAGCAATATAAAGTAAAATAAAGCGTATTTTTTTTTAATAAAATGAGTCCTTTCATTGATTTACGGAAATTAGTACAAACTGCGGTCCTGACTCGGATCAACATCGAGTCATTTCTATTTTTAATAAAACATCATGAGGAAAGTATATAAAAGTTGAATAGCCAGGCCTCGACTGTGCTACACCGATTTTGAAAGCTATAAAATATCATTATCGCTACCGAGGAACCACGAGTGTAATGGAAGTCCAGTTGGTGAGCCATAAGCCCGGTTTCGCATCATGAATTGTGGGCACTTCAGTGTGCTCTCTCCAATGAGCGCTAGGCAATCTTCTTATGAGAACAACATCCCTATCCCTTCTTCAGCATCATCTGCATCTGGTGTTAGTATCTTGGTGGGAAATGACTGGTATAGACTCGGGATTGTTTTTTGTAGCCTCGGGGAACCCTTCTTCTTCCCGCTCTTGCCAGAAACTTCATTAAGGCCGGGGATGTATCCGAGACCATATCGGAAATGATTTTCAGGGATCTCGATCGACTTTGTGATGTTATGCAAATTTCTCTCGAGAACCTTCCCTGGCTCAAAATCATTCTGCAACATTGTAGAGGCAATAATTTTGTATGCGACCGGCATTGGAACTTGTATTGCATCTTCTGCATATGCGGCCCCTACCAGTTCAACCATGTGGAATGTGTTCCTTTTGGGACTCCCTCAATCATATGAACAGAGTTGTTGGGATAATTGTGGATACTTCCTTCCCCATGTATTACCATATCGTGTCTTTCCCATATGAAATTCAAGGCTTGGTGCAGAGAAGATGGTACGGCTCCGACCGCATGGATCCAAGGCCTTCCCAAAAATAGATTATTGTTGGTAGAGATTGACATGACTTGGAACTCAGTGACGAACTCGACGGGTCCCATTTGGATGCATAGGTCGGCCTATCTGACCGGATCACTCTGGCCCCCATAAAATCCTCTCACATTTGTATGATTCTTTCTTATCTTTCCCATATCATATCCCAAATGTTCTAGCATGGCTATTAGGCAAATATTCAGTTCGACCCGTTGTCTACGAGGACCCGCTCTATGATCTTGCTTATGCACTCAACATCAATGTACAATGCTTTGTTATTCATTAATCCTTCTTTGGGCAACTCGTCTTTCATGAACGATATACGGTAATCTCCTATGATATGGGCTACAGTGGTAGACAGACTTTCAACGCTTGTGCAAGTCGAAACATGTGCTTCATCCAACACTTTCATCAATGCCAGACGGTGTTGGGAAAAACTCATCAACAATGCTAACACTGATATCTCTGTCGGAGTCTTCTTCAAATGTTCATCAATGGAATACTCCTTGGGCTGCATTTTGCGTCAGAAGTCTTCGGCTTCACCTTCCGTGATTGACCTTCTTTGATTGTTCTCCTTTCTCGTGCCCTCTTGGGCTAAATCTTCATGTAAGGTCCCGTAAGTCTCGAAGCTTACAATTTCGGTGATAGCAAATCTAGTGATGTAATAAGGTGCTTGAGAAGGAAAGGAACCTACTCAATTTAAGTGAAGTGATTAGGAATATACCAATACGCACATAGTATTAATTAAAGGTGTTTCAAATAATAACAAGAACAAAAGAAAAGACAAATAATGAGTTAATTAATTAATTATGCTAAATGAGAGGGAAAACAAAAGGGGATTGGGTCAAGCCTATATCGGTTTTTTCTAGTGGGCAGGGTCGAGTCGGGTCAGAGATTTTTTTTTAAAAAAATTGAATTTCCAAAACTGAAATTGACATTCACAGCTACACTATCATGAAATTTCGACATTGAAATCTATTGTGTATCGTGAGATGTTTACTAAAGAAAAAGGAAAATTATAAATCGATTTGGGGGAAACACAAAATGATTGGGAAAACAGACGTTTTCTAAAAATTGGCTAGCGGCGGTTTGGCCGGTCGCGTCTCGAAAAAATACGCAAAATAAAAAAAACATCGGGTGAAACGGACATCCGAGCGCAGAGTTATGACCGTTTAAAGTTTCACCAATTTACAAATACTTTCTCTCCCTACATTATGCTCCTGTGATATTAACAGAATGACTAACAATATAAACATATAATTAATAACCAGCTATTATTTTTATCTTATTTTATGTCGAGCTCAATGTAGATTAGAGCAATACATATATTATAAAAACATGCATTATATCACTTAAATATTAATGGCAAAAATATATATAAGTACAAAATAAATATTAATGAAGGAAAAATAGTATAAATTATATTAAAAAATACGCGGGTCGGGGTCAGGTCGATGGTCGGGCCGGGTCAGACGGGTAAAATATTCTGACCCCGGCCCGACCCTACATAAGATCGGGTCCCTGCTTTTTCAAGTTGGGTGGCTTGCGGGTCAGCTATAAGCCGACCCTGACCATGGTTTTTTTGGGTCGGGCCGGGCGGGTCCCCGACCCATCGGACAGGTCTAACTGTACGTATTTTCTTCATCGACAGTCTCCTCTTTCCTCTTCCTTTATGAAATTATGTACGCTATTAATGCAATAATTAATTATAATTGCAAGCAAGAGTTAGGGTTTTAGTGCTAAAGTGAGAGATAGAAAATGGAGTTTTGAATTGATGAAGAAGATGAAAATCCTTAACCGGGTATTGAATTTTATGTTGAAGACGTTGTTAATTATGGATCTAACTCACTAACATATAATTAATCAAGCTCATATATTTAGTTCTTATGAAGTAGGGGGAAACTCTCAAATTAGAGGACTTGAGTCAATGTTCCTAAATAAAGTGAGTAGAGTTATATTTTTTGGACTTGTATTGATACGAATTGAAACCGGTTGTACTGTAGATTGAGAATTGTTATTCGGAATTGATTGGAGGGTACATGAAGTTGAAGTAAGCTTGTGGTTTTAGGTAAGTTAAGGCTTACTCTCTTAACATGGGATTTCATTAGAACCTCGTGCTTCATGTATTCGATAAGAATTCATATGTTATGTCTTCTTGTGTTCCAATATTTAGTCCACTCCATCTTTAGTCAATATGACTTTACATGAAAGCGTGACAATATTACGTGCTTATGTGTATCATCACTTGTTATGTGCCTTGTTGTGTTGCTTACGTTTAGTTTACATCAATTATTTATGCATTAATGTGATCACATTCCGACAGGAGAACTAGCCGACCTCCTCTTGCGTGAGTGCCACAGAGGCAAGGGTTAGATACCCACACGCTCGTAGTGGCTATTGTTTGCTGGGGAGATAGGCCGACACTCCCCCGTGCGTGTACCTAGACCACACGTACGTAGGACCACTACGTGTAATTTAGCTTCAAGTTTCAGTTATTCGTTTACATGCTCAGCTTACAATTTCAGTCTTTAGTCTAATATTAGTTTTCAGACTTTAAATTGCTTTATGCTATTTAGATGCACTTTCTTCTTGTTATTTTATCCCAGAAGGACTCGATTTGCCTTCTTAGGAGGTGCCCTATAAGACTTTCTGGGTATCCTATCGGTGATACTTATCCAAGGGGCTGCTTTCATTTTTTGGATGCAGATATTGTTGATCACGTTCCAGGCACTACAGTATAGGACTAGCTTTCAGCTTCACATTTCTCGCTTCTCTTCTCGGTGGGAATTCAGACTCGTCTATTTACATTGATTTAGTATTCTGGGGTATGCCCCGAAGACATATGTTCTTGTTAGTATTCTTTTAGAGGCGCACAACCTATCCTAGTGTGATATGCTAGTTTCACGTTTTAGTCTTTATGTTATCCTGAGATTTACACATTTCGTATTTCAATATCTAATGCAGACTTCGATATGCACAGTTAATATATTATTTGGTTAATTATTTCTAATTAATTTACTAAATGTTACGACAAACAACTTAATTCAGGGTTCGCTCGACGGGAAGCTAGGTTAGGTGCCAATTATGCCCTATTCCAGTTTTAGGGCATGACACTTCAGGCATTGTTACGCCCAAATCTGGTCATGTCGTGTGCAACGACTACTTCAACAATGAACTATTGTATAGGTGGCTTGATGATATCTGGGGCTATTTGCATAACAAACGGAGCAAGGATCAACATATTAAACATGGGTCGCTCCTGTATAGTTAGCGATGCTACAGTTTGCTCAGAGCTCTCATTGACTCTAGACTCAAAGTCTTATAGATCGCCCAATCTTCTTTCTCGATCATGTGAATAGTGATATTACCGTAATTTGGTAGTGGATTAGTATTCACATTAGGAGTAGCTCTCTGTAATGTGATTTCTCTTTTGTCTATCAAATCCTGAATCTTATGTTTCAAGTTGATGCAATCTTCAGTGCTGTGTCCGGCTCCGCCAGAATGATAAGCACACATTTGGTCAGGACTGTAGAAACAGTTCCCGGGGTCAATCTGCTTTAGAGGTACTGTTTGGATCATGCCAACGACTAGTAATTCTTCAACTGTGGAGTGAATGCTCGGGCCGGTTTCCTTTCAAACTTGGGTCGTGGCGCATTTTAGTTTGCCGGGGTGATTGGTTTTGGTGATTTTGTGGAGCTTGGTAATTTTGCGGAGTTTGGTAATTTTAGGGAGTGGTAATTTTTTGGAGTTTGGTAATTTGGTGGAGCTTGATAATTTTGGAGAGTTTGAGGGGTTAACACCGGAGTTTACAAGATCGATGAAACTATTTGTGAATTTGGTGAGATGGCTTTGGTAGCTTAGGGAGGTTTGGTAGCCGGGCTGAGCATAATGAATGGACATTGGGCTATATGGGGAGTCATATAACCACTTGGGGATGTTGGTTGATACACCTCCATGGGTAAATGACGTTCGTCCTGTTTTTTTGTTTTGGGGCTGGAGGATCGGGTCACATTCGTCACGTCCTCTCTTTTGTTCTGCATGCTTCCCGGAGTGCATGGGAACTCTACCAGTCCCACTGGCGATTTTTCAGATTTGAGACTATCTTTTATGGCCTTTCCCATTTCAACCAATTCTAAAAATGGCCTGCCGGCCATGGTAAGCATCTTGTCGTAACAATCCTGGTCTTGTGCTCTGACAAAAGCTACGACCAGTTCCTTTTCAGTCATCAGTGGTTGCACACGAGCGGCTTCCGCTTTCCACATGCTTGCGTACTCCCTATAGGTTTCTGTGGACTTTTGCCTAATCTTCTTCAAATAGTATCTATCAGGCACGACCTCGATATTGAACTTATATCATTCCATGAACGATTCCGCCATGTCCTCCCAAGTGATCCATTGGCGCATATTTTGCATAGCAAACCATTCGGAGGCCTCTCCAGTCAAACTTTGTCCAAATAGTCTCATGATTAAACTAGGGTTGTTTTAGTCTCTTACTAACTGATCACAGTATGACCGTAGATGGGCCATCGGGTTTCCCGACTCGTTAAACAGTTCAAATTTGGGCATCATGAAGCCCTCTGGTAGATCCAAACCCGGGTGAATGCTTAAGTCGTCATAACTCAACCCGAGAGTTTTTCGGGCAGCCCGGGCGATTTCTTTCAGCTTTTGCTCTATGCCTTGGGCTAACGTTTCTTCCATCTTTTCAGCTAACCTCTCATGTTCGGCTTTCCCGTCCTTCTCCATCTCCTCATAATAGTTCAGTTCGTCACATTCTGGTGAAAAATGGCTTTGAATGACTGGGGTTATTGCGAAGAATGTGAGTGGTGACATTTGGATGTGTGGTGGTATTGGTGGTTACGGGGACCTGACCAGAGTGGGTGGTCCTGAGTATATGGGTGGCATTTGTGGGTGGAGGGGTTTGGTACGAAGTACCTATATGATTCGGGTCAGTTCTTGCAGGGTGATTTAGGAAGTGCTCCGGAACTGGAGAAGATAGAGATGGGAAGGGCGGTGGAGGCCTTCTTTCCTCCGTCTGCTTTTCTCGAGCAATTTGAACCTTTTCCATCGTGGACGTTTTCTCCTGAATGTCCTTCATCATTTTTACCACATCTTCAGTATGAGTCGTCTCCCGTCATACATGGAACCTAGAGTTCCGGACGCTTCTCTATCAAGAAAAAAAAACCCACCCACCCCACGCACACAAATCAAGAAACCATTCATTAATTCCTCTCTATATATGACTACTTGCATAGTGAGTCCCTTAAAGATTTTCGACAAAAATGACCAGTTCGCTCACCGCACAACGAAGTGCAAAAAAAATAAAAAATTAATCACAATTCGCTCCATGATGGGCGAACTGCAGTTTTTTAAACAATGACGAAAACGTTAACGAAAAGTTAATAGTTGGTTGATTCTGGTATAGAAAAAAATAAACATACCATTTTGGTCTTTAGGCTACAAAAACATGTCATTTAGGCGCGGGACAGAAAAAGGAAACCCATGTAGCATTGCAGCTCATTACCTTGCCTTGTTAAGGATTTCAAGATTTTATAGTTCTCTAGCTAGGGATTTTAATTTTTTCCGTCAGACTGTCGTTACTCTTTTCTAGTCTTTCAATTCTCAGTTGATTGATTCTCCAAATCAACAATGTCAATTAAAATCATTGTCATTATATTATCCAGAAGCAAGAGGAGCATTAGCTGACAGAATTATATAAACGTTAGAGCACGTATAATTTGATGTATAGAAAGAAACAATCATGAGAAAAAGTAGTAGTATTAATTATTCAATGTTTGATTCATAATTCCCGTTCCTGCATAGTTAATCTTGTTCAAAGTTCAGTATATACCAATTTTGATATTATATTATACCAACAACAACATGGGATAACATGTAAACAATACATGTAGCTTATACAAGAAAGGGTTAAAATCACCCTTGTCTTTTTCATAGAACTAAAAGCCCTTTGAGAATACTCTCCCCTATAAAGGTAAAGGATTCAGAGTATAATTGTAAACTTATAATTGTTAGTTTAAAAAATAAATACACATTCTAAGTAATATCCTGTATATGTAACTTTTAGTTTAATGAGCCAAATACTCAACAAAAGATAATCCATAAATTATAGAAAATTTTACATAACTTGTCTCGAATCAAATGACCCTTACAATATGAGGTTATGATCATCGAGAAAGGGTGAAGGCAGCATCTTTGATGATCGATTAATGACTTTCCATTTCGTTGAATGTTTATATTTGACTAAAAAATCACATTGCCTCAGGACATTCATAAAAATAACTATATCTATGAAGTAGGAAAGCAGGATCATGTATTCATTATGTCTAAGGCAAAATTTACAATGTGGCCACAATTACAATGTAAACTATTCACTGCAGATAGGCAGATAGGATTGCTAAATGGGATATGAATGTGGAGCTAAAATGTATATTTTGCCAGAATAATTATGAATCAAGAAATCACTTATTTGTAGTGTTCATTCACTAGGCAGTACTTCTGGGACAGATTGTTGAAATGGCTTCAAGGGCAACCTTATTAGACAACTACTATTGACAAGGGGTGTGTTCGGTGTGGAGGTCTAATTTTCTCATGTTCGGTTGGTCAAATTTTTTGGATAATATTTTCTCTAGAAAAATAAATTTCTTAAAAAATGAGAAAAATGACTTTTCAACGGAAACAAGAAGTTCAAGTTGCTCATATTTTAAAAATGTAAATGCTAAAACTACCCATGCTATTTGGCTGGAAAGGAACCAGTGTTTGAGATGAGAAGCCAGGATTGTAATACCAATGACAGAAAAATAACTTATGTGTGTAATATGAGGGCCTCAGAAAGGAATAGGAGTAGACTAAAATTACTCTTATTTTGAAACCTTTTCTTTGTTGTTGTTTTAGTTTAGTTGGTTTGAGAAATATCCAGATAGCTAGTTGTGTCAACGAAACAGTTCTTTTTTAATATGTTATTGCACCTTACAAAATATAATTGTTCAACTTCACAATCATATGATATCTAATATTTTGTATTCAATTTTAAATCTTCGAATAAATTCACCTTTCATCATTTTAAGTTTGTATTTTTTCCTTCAAACTTTTTGTACATCACACACATTTTATTACTACATCAAAACAAAGAATCCAAATACAAATTAATTGTACGACTGACGGAGCCAAAATGCATAATCAAAATCTTCCATTTGATTGAATTTCAGATATTATAGGAAAATGATCTCTTTCCATCGAACAGAGTTGAGAATACCGAAGATTACAATTTACTAAGGCTGTCCAGTGGGCCGGGACGTCCCGATCCCGCCCCGGCCCGCCCAAGCCCGCCCCGGCCCGGTCCTGTCGGGTAAATTACGGGATGGAGATTGTCGGTAACCGGGTTCGAAATCGGGACGGGACTAGGGTTGGTCCCGCCCGCCCCGGTCCCGACCCGTCCCGCCCCGTTTGCAGAAACTAATCGTTGCACAAACGACCATTTTCAATTTTAACGGCCATTTACGCTCCAGCTATTAAAAAAATGTTTGTAAAATTTAAAAAATATTTTTTTCTATTCCCACTATTTATTTTATTGGTGATGTATTAAATCCTACTATTAAAATAGACGGAATGCCCTTATTGAAATGATTTATAAATGCTTAGAAATACTTCCACCAGAACCAACTGAAGAACCAACTAACGAACCACTAAAGAAGATGTTATCTCTAGCATATAAACACAATGCAAAATTATGTATATGTATAACCAACAACAAAATGCAAATAATCAACCGACTTCTGTACCATCTTCTTCTACTTCACTTCAACCTTATAAAAAAATATGTGATTTCTGCTTCAAGTATTCAAGGCCTTCGAAATAGAATGCATAGTGGTTCAAGTGCTTCACAAATTAGCGAGTTTGATGTTTATGTTTTGCAGGGTGTTGTACCGTTCGAATCAATTGCTAATGAAAATGGACGTGAAGACTTATTGAAATACTGGAGGGAGAATGAAAAGACATTTCCGACTCTATCAAAGATGGTCCGAGATGTGTTGAATATTCAAGCGTCATCTACAATTTCTGAAAGCGTTTTTTCTGCTGAAAGGTTTCAAATAGGAGAGCACATACACTCATTGGTGGGAGACAGTTTGAAGATTGCAGTTTTATTTAGAGATTGGATTAGAGCGGAGCGTAAAAGGTGCTGTCAACCAGAGACCAATGAAGAAGGCGGTTACAATTACAACGAAATTTTATCCAAGGGAGCAGAAAGCGGCGTTGAACAATTTGACCAACAAATTTCAATTCCAACAGAATATCCTCAAGAGATTATCAGAAAATTAGAAAAAGTATGGTTTCATATGTAGTTTTTTTAATGCCAATTTTATTATGTCATTTGCAACTTTTGAACTACGAAACAAAGTTGCAATTTTATTACAAAAAAAATTATATTTCTATTAAATAATATAAGAGTCAATTAGCCTTGGGATTTTTTTCACTATCATATTCAATTATTTAAATATTTAATTTTTTTTTTTAAATCCCTCAAATCCCCCTTTCCAACCCTACCCGTCCCCCAAATCTCATCCCTTCTGATAGCGGGATGTGGGATGGGACGGGACCACTTCCCGTCTCCCTAATCACGCCTCACGATCCCGCCCGTCCCGATCACGACCCAACCCCGTCCCCCAAATCCCGTCTCGTCCCGTTCATCCCGTCCCACTGACCACCCTTACAATTTACAAACCCCAAAACTATTCTATTTTTGGTTCTTTTGATAAAAAAAAAAAGGGCAATTAGGTGCACTAAACTTCCGTTATAACCTTATCCTCTATTTCACAAGAGATTATTTACACGATTCGAACTCACGTGCTGTTCACATTGAAACAACTTTATTGGTTACCAGCAATTTTAGGTTCTTTTGATAAGAATTACAATTGTCAATGTTGACTTTCCATACAAAACCAAAAGAAAAAAACTAAATAAAAGAGAGAAAACAAAGATCTCTAGATCTCTTCTGTTATTGCAAAAGAAGGCTTCTACTATCTATAAATTCCACATCAACCTCATCTTCTTCCTCTTCATCTCCACAATTATACACAGATTCAATCACCAGAAGCAGTTGATCATCCAGATACCTCCGCAACAACAATGTTCCTTCACTTTCATCAACACTACCGTCTATGCCGTCGAATCCCTCCGCCGATTTCCACGGCGATCGGCGGCGGCGATGGCACAGACCGTAGCAAATTTCAGCAGCACAGATGATGGGACACGTGGCACAGAACAAAGGAAGGAGAAACGGAGAGCAAAGGAGGAAACACAAGTAGCGACGGAAGCGGCGACGACTTAGCCAAGACGTGAGGATCATTTTGGAAAGGGAAATTGGAGATAAGGATTGAATTGGGCGAATTTCATGATGAAGTGGGAGCAAATTGTCAGGGTAATATTTGTTGGGGTTGAAATCAGAGAAGCAGCACCAGTCCCACATGACTTGGCTTTGGTCGTATGCATAATCAACGTGTGGGGGAAGCGAAGATGATAGTGATGGAGAGAGAAACTGACTTTATTTTTGGGGCGTGAGAAGCTCGTTTTCTAACTTGTTTGGCGAACTTTCCATTTTTTTTTAGTGTATTAGCGTTAGACATGGCAGCGGATCCTGGACCCAGTCCGGATTCGGTGGATATGGATCTTTAAAATTTGAATCCGACGGATCCGGATCGGATCCGGATCCGTTTTTGACGGATCGGATCTGGATATGAATCTTATATTTGAGATCGGTATCCGATCCAGATCCGACCCGTGATTCCGTTTTTTATTAAATATATTCATAACCTGAAATGTAATTTTATAAGTATTTTCTTAAAATTGCTAAGCACATCATTGCAAGTTTAATTCTCAAAACAAGTTTAATTTATCCCTGCGTTAACTCAAAAACCAAAAAATAAAGAGGTAACTTCGATAATAAAATCAATGTTATATTAGTGAATGACTAACATCTCCATAGACAAGTAGTTAAAATTATATTCACTTCATTTATGAAGATTTCAAGCACATACAAGTCCTGCATTGTGGAAATACTAGTCAGCATTTTCCACAACTATTGTCATTGTCCAACATTTTCAATTAATAGCTCACAATCAAAACGAGACAACGAACAAAATATCTCATATGAACATTTCAAAATTGTAACACAGTAAACTGTTAGCTAAGTAAAATCGTTTGTCAGTTCAAAAAAAAATTCTTAGCAAGTCAAATTTTTTACATGTGGATCAAGATCTGATCCGTGGACCCGGTGGATCCGATGGATCCAGATTTGAATCTGATTTTTATGAACCCGATGGATTTGGATCCGGATCTGGATTCAGGTATGAAAAACGGATCTGGATCTAGTAGGATTCGGTCCAGATCCTATCCGTTGCCATCCCTAATTAGCGTGTGCTTGATTAATTAATTTATAAAATACTTTTGATAATATTAAAACAGTAATTTGTAATTGCTTAAGATTTCAATAAGTGCTTTAGGGAAAAAATTGTAGCTTCTGAAATATAATTTCAAGTAGTTTGGCCCAAACCTTTATTTATATTTAAATATTTATTTGATATATACAAATATTAAATCATAACACAATAATCAAGCAAATTATGATCCAAAACTTATAAGGACTAGTTGGTACGTTCGAATAATAAAAAGAAGTTCTCTTTCTAATCCTATTTAGATTTTGTCGGGTGAATACAATCAAATACAATCAAACAGAATTCAATTCTGACGTAAAAATTCAAATTCAAAAATGAAATAGAAAAGATACAAAATGAAAAAATAAATATCATGTGAATTATTTACTTTTTTCAGATTTTTTTTTTACTTTATTTGAAAATTGTCATTTAGTCATAAAAAATTTTCAAATACAACTTGAAGTTGTATTTAGAATTTGGAAAACATCTAAAATTATATTTTCACTTTTAATATATTCAAACAATCAAATATTTTTCGTTAAAATTATAATTAAACACAATTTCAATTTTAAAAATTTCAAATAAAATAAAAAATATTTGATTTATATGACCAAACGCCGCTAAAAATTTTGGATCCACTTTTGCAAAGGCCAGCTCTATTTTTTTTTTCTTCATATTCTGTTGGATTTTGGGCGGAGCCCGGGGAGTTGCTACGCGATTGAGATTCAGTTTGTTTTCCTCCAAATATTGAGATGCAGCTTTTATGTGTTGGCAAATGAATGTGAACATGTGATTGCTAGACTATGCAGAATTAAATGGATTTAAGTGGGGCCATAATTGACAGATTGCCACAAAGTAAATTTCGAGCAGCTTGCAAGAATGACTAGACATCCATACAAACTAAGATTAATATTTGGTATAGTACACTTTTACAAAATTAACCGCCTATGTTTAATACACTAATCCTCTTATTTAATTTTAATCTTCACATAACTGCACTGATTACTAAAGGGGTCTCATATGCTTCTATGTTTAATTATAATGTCAAGTTGATTATTTGATGACATAAGAAGAGTAGAGTGTGGTGAGTTAAACACAAATATCTATGATACTGAGGGCTTTACTCCACACTTAGTCTTGCTTTCATGGTCTCTTTCGGCTCATTTCTTTTTAGCTACAGCACAAAGATCCACTTACATTGTCCACCTTGACAAGTCTTTTATGCCTACTGTCTTTGCTGATCATCATCATTGGCATTCTTCTACTATTGATTCCATCAAAGCCACTGTCCAAAGATGAACTAGATGCTTTGAAGAAGTTACCAGGTTTTATTTGAGCACACAAAGATAGAACTGTGGAACCTCACACTACCCACAAATCTGATTTCCTCAAGCTCAATCCTTCATCTGGGCTATGGCAAGCTTCTGGTTTAGGCCAAGATGTGATCATTGGTGTTATTGACGGTGGCATATGGCCTTTATCCGCGAGTTTCCAAGATGATGGCATGCCTGAAATCCCCAAAAGGTGGAAGGGAACATGCAAGCCAGGCACACAGTTTAATACTTCAATGTGCAACAGGAAACTCATTGGGGCTAATTACTTCAATAAGGGAATTTTGGCTAATGATCCGACTCTGAGCATTTCCATGAATTCTGCCAGGGATACTGGTGGTCGCGGCACACATTGTGCTTCCATTGCTGCTGGGAACTATGCGAAAGGTGTTTCCCATTTTGGATATGCGGCAGGAACATCAAGAGGAGTTGCACCACGAGCTAGGCTAGCTGTGTATAAGTTTAACTTCAATGAAGGAACCTTTACTTCAGATTTAATTGCTGCTATGGACCAAGCTGTTGCAGATGGTGTCGATACAATATCCATTTCTCAAGGGATTGATTTCATTCCCATGTATGAAGATGTTATATCAATTGCTTCTTTTGGAGCTATGATGAAGGGAGCGCTAGTTAGAGCTTCAGCTGGAAATCGAGGTAACAGTGTTGGAACTGTAGTAAATGGATTTCCATGGATCTTGTGTGTGGCATCAGGCTACACCGACCGGACATTTGCAGGAACTTTGACTTTGGGTAATGGGTTAAAAATTAGGGGGTGGAGCTTGTTTCCTGCAAGAGCCTTTGTCAGGGATTCGCCGGTGATTTACAATAAGACTCTAGCCGCTTGCGATTCAGATGAATTACTATCGCAAGTTCATGATCCCGAAGACACCATCATTATATATGATGATGATAATGGGGATTTCTCTGATCAAATGAGTATTGTCACTCGAGCAAGACTTAAAGCGACCATCTTTATTTCTAAGGATCCAGAAGTGTTCATGTATACTTCATTTCCCAACCCTGGAGTAGTGATTGACAAAAAGGAAGGGAAACAAGCCAACAATTACGTTAAAAGTAGTGTTTCTCCTACGGCCACCATCACGTTCCAAGAAACTTATGTAAATGGAAGGCCATCCCCAGTTCTTGCTGAAACCTCAGCAAGAGGACCCTCCAGAAGCTACTTGGGAATCTCAAAGCCAGATATTATGGCACCAGGTGTACTGATTCTTGCAGCAGTTCCACCTAATCTCTTTTCAGAAAGTATTCAGAACATAGGCATTATCCTCTGATTATGAACTTAAATCGGGCACATCCATTGCTGCTCCTCATGCAGCTGGAATTGCAGCAGTGCTAAAAGGCGCATATCCTTAATGGAGTCCTTTAGCTATTCGCTCTGCCATGATGACCACAGCAAACCATGTGGATAATACTCAAAAGGCAATTAGAGAGGACAATAACATGGTAGCCACGCCCCTAGACATGGGAGCAGGGCACGTTGATCCGAACAGAGCTCTTGATCCTGGCCTAGTAAATGAAGCCCAATTCAAAACCATTGCGAGATCATCAGCCAATTACCACAACTGTTCAAATCCACCAGCTGATCTCAATTACCCATCATTCATTGCCTTGTACCCGTTCAGCCTCGAGGGCAACTACACCTGGTTGGAGCAGAAATTCAGGAGGACTCTTACAAATGTCGGTAAAGGTGGAGCAACTTATAAAGTGAAGATAGAAACTCCCAAGAATTCAACAGTTTCAGTGTCTCCACAAACTTTGGTGTTCAAGGAGAAAAATAAGAAGCAAAGTTATACTTTGACAATTCGCTATATATGTGATAGTGATCAGAGTAGAAATGTTGGGTCTGTCACTTGGGTTGAAGAGAATGGTAACCACTCTGTTAGGAGTCCTATAGTGACAGCTATGATTATTGAGGTATGGGGTAGTGAGTGATGACGAAGTCCAGCAGATTCTTGAACTTGAGGTACAAAATACAAGGCAAAGGGGAATCAACAGGGAATTTATGTCAGTACTGAATAAAAAAGTCATGTCTCTAGGAGCAACTTATCTCCTTAAAACGCCCCAACATCACCTGTTTATATTCGTAAGAACAGTTTGATGCTCCGGAAAAAGGTCAAAAGTAAAATAGACAATGTTGATACACACGAAAGAATTCCAGTAAACACGTTATATAAACTTATATGTTTGTATGAGGGAGAGATTATTGAAAAACAATATTCAATAAAGGGAAGTGATAAAGCAAGCAGATTATACCCAAATCAGTGGAGAGATCAAAGGGTAAGGTTGAATTGAGAGAGGAAGTCACCACAAAGAACTTGTTATACTCCTCAGCATGCTTTTTGGGATTTTGGGAGAATTGATTGTTGGCTTTCAGTAAGAAAACCATTAAAGAAACAAATGAAATCATTTAGTAGAAAATTCTACTAGCACCAGGTGATACTTGTGGAGGAAGTCTGCAGTTTTCTTTTGTCTAGAGAATTTTTTGGGTTTCAGTTTGTCTTTTGTCCTCTTTTTCTTAAAACTTTAGTACTTAACAGTATTAGGTTCTTACTGTCGAGGGAAAAAAACAGGAGCTAGATACTTAACAGTAATACTCTTATGGTAAAGCCAAGTATTATAACATCCACTAAAGATAATTCTTTCAAGAAATTTAATACCTGTATGCTTAAGAAATGAAATATACAAAAGAGAATTTAAAGAGACCGATATGCTTAAGAAATGAAACTTATATGTCCAGATTGGTTTTATCAACCAAGTATTCCAATTCACCTTGTAAATCAAGAATCAATAATTAAATGGTGAACGAAATACAAAAGATTGAATTTGCATCTGTTTTGCCCAAGTACCTCTACATAATGCATCAAATTAAACACTAATTTACTATACAGACTAAGCCTTTCCAAAATTAACAAAGATCATCTCTACAGATGAAGTAGCAATTACTTAGTTCACAGGAAGATCATAATCATATGTTGTATCAAAGGAACTACATCATAGATTTAAAGATTAATTGCTAACTGAATTGCGCAGATACTTCATTAGAAAGCAATGATTCTTGCTATTTTAGTACTTGAAACTTCTTGCTTTATACAAACAACTCCTAATATTTGATTTCGCTCATAGCTTCATTATTCCCTTTCGCGATTCTACAAACAGCTTGTATGTTATTTCATGTTTGCATGCTCAGACCTTGATTCTTCCTACGGTTCTGAGCTCTGTTTCAACTTTCTGTTTTCCATGTGCCTATGTGCTGGTTATTGGTATTCAAGTTGAACTTGGCAAGTGATAGAGCTGCATTTTCAATTGGTTTTTGTGTTGAGTTGTGGAGCCTAATTCATCGCCGACACTATGAAGACCCCACGCAGAGTGTGTAACGCTGATCCACCTGGAGGGTATTTTGGGAATTTCAGGCTTGTATTATGTGTGCCCTAGTTTTCTATATATTCTGGGCGCCGTTTTTTCTTTGTGGGTGAGCAAGAAAGAATTGTAAACACAAACTCCCTATTTGATTATAGTGAAATCTACAGCGGCAAAGTGGACGTAGCTCTCGCATTAAGAGTGAACCACTATAATTATGTGTGTTATTTGTTCTTCGCTTAGTTACTGTTTACTGATTAGGTCGGATTTGAAACTCAAATCCTAACATTCTGATTATTTTTTTATCCATTGATAGTAAATGAAAAAGGTAAATTTGCCTTATTTTTAACTGTAAATTTGCCTTATTTTTAACTGGTGTATATTCCCAGACCCCACTTGTAGGACTACGGGTATGTTGTTATTGTTTTAACTGGTGTATATTGTACTGTATGTAATAACAGGTGAAAACATTAGAAAAAAGAGAAATGTGCACTAATAAATACTCCTGAACAAAAGTATAAAAGAATATTTGACAACGCACTAGGTGCTGCAAGCAAGAGTTCTATACTCAGATTATTGCTGCAATTAGCTAGCAAATATATAATTATTTATTAATTTGGAATAGGCACAGACAATTCATACATTATACATGATTTTGATTTCCCATCTAGCTTTCCCTTTGTTCTTGTGTTTGGTACTTCCAATTCAATAATCAGATGGTCCTATGCATCCCAAAGCATAATATTTCATAAAGAAGCAGAATTTATGACCAGACTTCAATTATGGGAGATGTCACTATGGGGATCCTAACAGAGTGGTTACCATTCACTTCAACCCAAGTGATCGAACCAACGTTTCTACTTTGACCCTCATCACCTATATAGCGAATTGTTAAAGTATAACTTTGCTTCTCGTGTTTGTTCTTGAACACCAAAGTTTGTGGTGACACTGAAATTGTAGAGTTCTTGGGAGCTTTTAGCTTAGCTTTATAAGTAGCTGCACCTTTGCCAACATTTGTGACTGTCCTCTTGAATATCTGCTCCAACAAGGTGAAGTTGGTGCCCTCAATGCTGCACAATGCAATGAATGATGGGTAATTAAGATCCGCTGATGGATTTGAGCAGTTGTGGTTGGCTGATGATCTTGCAATTGTCTTGAATTGATCTTCTGTGAAATTCAGAGAGCATAGAAGATTTACGTAATCTTGTGGAGTAGCATCATATACTAGGCCGGGATCAAGCGCACTGTTGGGATCAACGTGCCCTGCTCCCATGTCTAGGGGCGTGGCTGCCTTATTATCGTCAGAGTCTTTAATAGGTTTTCGAGTGTTGTCCAAAGGATCAGCTGGCATCATCATGGCTGACCGAATAGCTGAAGGACTCCACTCAGGATGCGCGGCTTTTAGCATTGCTGCAATTCCAGCAGCATGCGGTGCAGCCATGGATGTGCCTGATTCAAGAATGTAATCAGTGGACAATTGTATGTTCGCCCCAATACTCGTAGCAAATACGTTTGGCGGATATGCTGCAAGAATCAGCACCCCTGGTGCCAAGATATCTGGCTTTGCAATTCCCAAATAGCTTCTGGAGGGGCCTCGTGCCTAGGATGCAGCAACAACTGGTGCTGCTTTTACATCTAGATACGTCTCTTGGAACGTGATGGTGGCTGTGGGAGCGGCGCTGTTTTTCACATAGTTGATGACTTGTTTCCCTTCCTTTTTGTTAATCACAACTCCAGGGTTGGGAAATGTAGCAGACCTGTACACTCCTGGATCCTCAGAAATAAAGATGCCTGCTTTAAATCTTGCTCGAGTGACAATACGCATTTCATCAGAGAAATCCCCATTATCATCACATATAATGATGGTGCGTTCAGGATCTTCAACTTGTGATAGCAATTTCTCCGAACTGCAATCAGATAGTCTTGTTGTAAATCACTGTTGAATCCATGACAAAGCCTCTTGCAGGAAACAAGCTCCACCCCCTAATTTTTAAGCCATTGCCCAAAGTCAAAGTTCCTGCAAATGTCCGGTCAGTGTGGCCTGATGCCACACACAAGATCCATGGAGATCCGTTGTTTAAACTTCTAATCCCAGGGCCTCGATTTCCAGCTGATGCTGAAACCAGCACTCCCTTCATAATAGCTCCAAAAGAAGCAATGGATATAGAATCTTCATACAAGGGAATGAAACGGAACCCAAAAGAAATGGATATCATATCAACACCATCTGCAACAGCTTGGTCCATACTCCATAGCAGCAATTAAGTCTGAAGTAAAGGTTCCTTCATTAAAGCTAAACTTGTACACAGCTAGCCTAGCTCGTGGCGCTACCCCTCTTGCTGTTCCTGGTGCATACCCAAAGAAGGAATCTCCTTTGGCGAAATTTCCAGCAGCAATTGAAGCTACATGTGTGCCATGACCATTAGTATCCCTGGCAGAATTCATGGAAATGTTCACAGTTGGATCATTAGCCAAAATTCCCTTATTGAAGTAATTAGCTCCAATGAATTTCCTGTTGCACATTGAAGTGTTAAACTGAGTGCCTGGCTTGCAAATTCCCTTCCACCTTTTGGGAATTTCACGCATACCATCATCTCGGAAACTCGCAGATTCGGGCCAGATGCCAGAATCAAGAACTCCAATAATCACATCTTGGCCTAAACCAGAAGCTGGCCATAGACCAGATGAAGGATTGAGTTTGAGGAAATCAGATGTGTGGGTAGTGTGAGGTTCCACAGTTCTATCTTTATAAGCTGAAATGAAACCTGGTAACTTCTTCAAAGCTGCCAGTTCATCTTGGGACAAAACAGCACTGAATCCATGAAACACATTGTCATAAGAGTAAACAAGTTTTGGAGCAGAATGGAACCTGTCTACTGATGAAGGAACAGAAGCTTTGATGGAATCAATGGTTGAAGAATGCCAATGATGGTGATCAGAAAAGATATTAGGCATTAAAGTTTTGTCCAAATGGACAATGTAAGTGGATCTTTGTGCTATAGCTAAGAAACAGAACATATGAGCAGAAAGAAACCATGAAAAGAATAGAAGATAAAGAAAATGAAGCAACTCCATTGTAGATCTTTGTGTTGACTACACACTACACCTTCTTAAGTCACCACAGATTCAAGTAACTTTATAGGATTATGCAAGCAGCATTTGTTTGTCAGGTGGGAGAATGAAATGAGCTAAAAAGGGTGTACTAAAGTAATAAAGATAGGCGGCTATAGTGTATAAGTGAAATGGACCTATTAAGTACAGTATAGATATCTGGTTCTTCTAATTATTTCAAATCTAGCAGGCTGCTAGGAAGGAACCTGTATGTCAATTTGGAAACATGGCTCCACTTATTACCTATTGATGTCAATGTTATTTACTATACCAATGCCGAAGTTCCGAGAGAAGCATAAGGTGAGTTCTATTTCAGATTATTATAATAAAGGCCTGATGACCATGTGAGACCTGATATAATGATATATGTTATATTATATGACCCGTGAAGCGGTGGTTGTGTTTTCTGGCTACGTGACAGGGATTAGATATGTCACCCCAACATTCGAGGACGAATGTTTCTAAGGGGAAAGGATGTAACACCCCGTACTTTCGGGCAATGGTTTGCGCATCTAGACGTATACCGATAAAGAGCTTAGTCCATAAAAGGATGCGGTCCCGAACTAATTTAGGACTTACCAAGTGGGACAACAATGATCGGCTAATTGACAACAACGATCGGCTAGTTGATAAATTATAGTGGGGGACAAGATAAGTGGGACTGTTACATGTAGCATTTAAATGAATTACCTAAGTGACTAAGGCAAGGTAATTAGATGGTGACTATTTGTTTAGGGTATGTCTAGTGGTGACACATAATAGCTAATGTGTCAAGTATGGCTTAAGAGGTGGGTGGACCCCATGGCCACTAAGGAAATAAAAGAGAAGGCAACAACATTTGGGGCTAAAGAGAAGGCAGCAATTCTTAGTTAATCTAAGCAACAAATATTAGCAAAACGTGAGAAGTAGGAGATATACACCAAAGCAGTAACATTTACCAAGTTAGCCACAGCAAGCAAAACACGGTCCCTAAGTCATATTGAATTTCATTTTTCAAGCTGGTTTTTATGTGCTTAAGGTTATGTGCTATACGGACTAATTAGATTTTATTATCAACAGACCGACGAAGGTATGTTAAGGCAAATCATTTCTTTCTTTTGGCATGTTCCATGTAACGAAACGTAAACGTAATATTGTTTCGTTCTTAGTAGTCAAGGATGTTCATGTTATTGATTCCTATATTAAAAGCATGTCGAAATATGTTCCTAAATCCTTATTGAGGTATATGGGAAAGATGTTAATATTCACGATGTTAGCCGAAGGTACAAGGATATTGTGTTACTCGGATGAACTCAGAATGTTGTATTGTCATTTATGCATTCTATTCATGTATTACCCTGTACCATATATTGGCGATGGGAAACGGGATATGCAGACCACCTGATCAGCTGGGATATGATGACGATTATGCCCATAGAGGCCGATATAATATGATGCCCATGGAGGTTGTTATGGGAAGGAAGATGCCCAATAAGGCCAATATTTATATGTATACCACATTGTGCATGACATTTAGGAATATTAGGGCCCTCAGAGGCATTTACTACTGGTCGGATGTTTCTGTCGGTTGTTGCTGTCAGCTATCAGCTGTTTTTGTAAGGTTATTTCTGTCGGATGTTTCTGTCTCAGTTTATTCTTGTATTCCTGTTATGCTATTCTTTATGCATGTCATACTCAGTACATCAGTTGTACTGACGTCCCTTTTGTCGGGGGACGCTGCGTTTCATGCACGCAGGCTCAGGTAGACAATGGGACGGTACGCACTAGTAGGTTGCTGGTTTAGCTGATGTTGGAGCACTCTACTTGTTTCAGAGTTGCAATCTGGTCGTGGTATAATATTTTGCATATGCATATGGGTATGGCGGGGCCCTGTCCCGTCCTTGTAACGTCATGTACTCTTTAGAGGCTTGTAGACAGTTGTCCTGTGTATAGTAGTCGTGTATGACCATGTCGGCCTTAATATGTGTCAGCAGGATACTCGGTGACGGTCCTTGTGGCCATGATTGATTGTGGTTAGGTGATAATTGTATGATTAGTGGTACTCGACAAGTAAGGTCCGAGTGCCCGTCATGACCCTCCGGTTTGGGTCGTGACAGAAGATTTCGGAAATGTTGCAACTGTTCGGAAGAATTCTGAAACATTGCAACGGCCCTCTTCTTCAAAACTATAAAGTGAACACTGACGTTCAGTTTACAGATATACACATGACGAAAACTTTTTTGCTTCTGATCGATATACAGAAAACAAAACTCTTCCTCCAGAAACTCTTCTCTTCTGTTCTTTCAAAACACAAAACAGAATGAGCAATCTGTTCTATATTTATTTCTTCGCTAGAGTCAACTGTATTTGCTTTGTATAGTTGATAGTTGTTGTTTTATTTTGGGAGACTATTGTCCATCACCATAAAAGCATCTATACGGGGCAATTTTGTCTTAAAGACAGAGAGTCATCTCTCGACTCAGCCTTCTTCTTGTTTAACCTTTCAGACATAATTTTTACCTACAATCTTAAGAAAAGGTGAGTAACAATGTTGGAGCGGGTTAAATTATATTGAACGCGTAAATAAGTATGTAAACATTGTTCACACCATTAGTGGGACAAATTTAACAATTTTTCTCCATTAATATTCTTTCATTCTATAGTTCCAACAACTTTAAATTGCATTGAGTTGTGAACTCATGTCTTTCTTATTCTAGCTTCATATAGAAATAAAAATAAATAGTGAAACATCTTTGTTCTGTCTAAAAGACAGTACAAAGAAAATGAACAACCTAATATCTTAAAAGATAAACAAACTTATAATAAAGTCATTACATGACAGTATTTTAGAGTCTTTGGAGACTCCTAAGGAGGATGCCTTCAAATGTAATGCCAGGACCAAATGCCAATGCAAGTCCCCATTCTTCACCCCCGTCTTTCTTGTTCTTCAACTCTTCCCTCATATATTCCATCACATAGAAAATAGTATTGCTACTCACATTTCCAAAATCCATCAATGCCCTTCTGCTACAATCCAATTTCTCACTTTGTAACTTCAGTGTGTTCTCCAATCTGTTAAGTATAGCCGGTCCGCCTGGATGAACAGCCCAAAACAAGTCATTGTACTTAGTTTTTTCCTCCAATTGATCACCCTTTTTTGCTATCAATTTCTTGCAGAATTCCTCAATGTTGTCCTGGATTTTCTCAGGGAGGTCCCTGCCTAATTTGAAGTTTATCCCTTCTTCAGTAAGTTGTCCATCGATCACGTTCTTTGTCCCTGGCAAGAATTGCTGCATTGCAAAATTCAGCTCCATGAAAGGGGATTCTTTCCCCACAATTGGTTCAGTTCCAATTATAACAGCAGCAGCTCCGTCCCCGAAAAGTGCAGCACCAACAAGGTCATATGGCCTAGCATTATTAGGTGGCCTAAAACCAAGAATTGTAGTTTCTGAAGTTGTCAACAGAACTCTGCTCCCTGGATTGTTTTCAGCTATATCTTTGGCAACTCTAAGACCTGTGACACCACCATAACATCCCAAAAAGTAGAGCATTACGCGATTAACGTCATTCCTCAATCCGAGCTCAGTTGCAAGGTGAAGATCACCTCCTGGTAAGCCTATTTCGCTTGAAGAAACGTAAACAATGTGAGTGATTTCATCAGTTGACCTTCCCCATTCCTTGATGCAAGCTTGGCTTGCTTGTTTTGCCATTTCAACAACTGCTGGATTCGCGATTTCTAGCCTTTGCCTGATTGTTGGTGTGCCTTCAGTTGCTAGTTCTGGATACTTCTCCAAAATTTCTTTTGACATCAATGTGTATCTTGTCTTCACAGTGGTAGTTTTGCCTACATACAAATAATCAAAACAAGGAACAACATGGAAAAGTCTAACAAATATTCAAGAATAGTTCAACTCATCTACTTTGACATTGTAAAAGAGTTTTTGTACTATCACGTCACCAAAAGATAACTACACGTTAGATATAAGACTATTTACCAGATACAATAGGTGAAAATACATTAATAGTGTAAAAAATCTTTATATGTCAGGTCACCAAAAGATAACTATAGGTAACTGACAGATTTGTAACTTAAAAAATAAGACAAGCTTCCTGCTACAACACATTAAAATACACTAACAGTGTAAAAATTTAAGTTAAATTTGTTAAGGAAAATTAGATTATAAGCATGGAACATTAATAGAAATAGTTTTTTGCTTACAAAGGCGCTCTAATTTCTCCTTAATCGCCGGATCTTGACAATTGGTATCACGAATGTAGCCTTCAACCAAGCGATCCTGAGGGACGAGTTGCGGAGGAAAGCCTTTTCCCATTGCAAGAATGGTGGCTTTTCCCGGAGTAGGAAGACGCCGTGATGGTTGAAAAAAGTGGCTAGATGCACCATTAACATTCTTCTTGTTCTGTGACATTGGATAAATTTACAAAGCTTGAGATTGTTGTTGTTATGATGAAATCTTTGTTATGAGATTGTTTCAAACATGTTGGATGGAGAAGTATAAATGGAGAGCTAAATTTGTTGTTGGAGAAAGTTGGTATAATTGTGTTAAGAAAACTTCTGGCATGACAAAATTTAAAACTAGTGCATGCTTAAGGGATGCAGATTTTAATATGTGATTGAGTTCTTGTGGCTGGTTTAATTTGTGTGAAGATATTAATAAAATGAAAGCAAACTTTTCCTTTCTTTCACCTGTTTTTCTCTTTTTCTAATTCTTTCATGTTGTTCTAGATTTTCCACTTAGTCATATTGTTCAAATGTTAGTTGTATGAATACATTTTGTTGTCTTAGATCTTATTTTCATTTCTAATGTTGTTCTTCTCCTGGTATGTATAAGATTTGCACGGCGTATACATGTATACCTTTATAGATATTCATTATTTATTTCCTTTTAGAAGATACTATAATCAAAGTAAATGGCGGACTCAATTCATCAGGAAATGGAGGGATGATAACTCTATTAGAAAAAAGGGAAAATAAAAGACTGGATCATCCACATCGATATAGGATTACTTCATACTGCAGTTAATAATATTTTAAAAAATTACTCAAAAATCGGAACTAAATTAAAATTGTTTCAATCTTCAAATAATGATAGTGTTATTAAATAAAATAAAACAGAGCAGATATAATTTATTTTTAAACATATTGTATTTTTGACAAATTTTACTATGTATAGAGCTTGCTCTCCAGGTTTCTTGAAAAGAACAGGAATGTCAAATGAATCTCAATGGTATTATCTTGGTTTTGCTCAGTTCATATTTATTTCTTGTGCCAAAACTTTAGCTACTTGCTCCTTAATATTTGCCAATGCTCTTTTTTTTTTACCGGAAAGAAATATTGTATTGAATTAAAAATTAAAGTAAGAAAGTAAGAAAGCATAATTAGAAGGGTATTCATGATAAATTGTATATTTAATTTGAAATTCGGTGACAGTGACTATTTTTCAACATCAAAGGTAAAAAGTGACTATTTGTGAATTTTATCTGTAGAATTATCATAAAAATGAATTGGACAGAGTGGGCCAAGCGGGCAGGAACAAAGTAAAACTGGGATGTGCCCATGCTGATCATGTTGAACACAAAAATAGTATATATATATATATATTAAATTCCTTAAGATTGTTGTCCAACGTGTTCAAAATCAATAAACCAGAAACATAAAGAATCTGAGCAAAACTTAAAATGTAGAAACTTAAATATCCAATATCACAGAATTCATTGTGTGTCCTTAAAGAATTTAATCCCATCAAGTACTCGAGGTATGAATTTTATCAAAGGAGTAACGGTACCTCAAATGCTTATGACTTCACGCGAACTCAAAGATGGTAACGAATCACACAAGACACTGACTCAATTTTATGTTGCAAAAATTATGCAGAATGCATATGATAAACAGAATATTTTTGATGCAAAAAACAGAGGGACAACCCTCTATTTATAGCCAAAAAATTGGTGCGAACTGATGAGAAAGATGCCTGTTCGGGAACAGTTTTGTGCCTGCCCAGATAGACACTACCATTGGGAAAATAATATTATTTCGCGCGGAAATAATATCAGAAATTGGAAATTGAAATAAATTTGGTAAATGAAAATAAATTTTGTCCAAAAAACTTATCAATCATTTGACCGAAGCCAAGTGATGATAACGCTAGGGGAGTCCCTTTTCTCAATTCTTTAAGAGCTAGAAGAAGTGCTTTCATATATAAGCACACAACTCTTTCTTTCCACCATAAATGTGGTACAAAGCTCCTTTCCAAAAAGACCTTTGCTTTAAAGTCATTTTCCCTCCATTTTCTTTTTCGCTCCATTTTTCATTCGCATTAGCTAGCTTCAACAAATATGTATGGTGGATGCGTGGGGGATAGTGAAACAGTGACATCTTACATAAAGGTAGCAGCAGAAGGGCTGAACTAGAGAAGATGGTGGACAAAACGGTATTCAAAAGCTACGGAGTAGCAGAAAGGCACTATGAATCACATATAGCAGCCACTACATATCTCCTCCGCCCTACGAAATACACAGCACCACCACCGGCAGCAGCGGAGGGCATCAACAATGTGGGTGCCAATATACACAGAGATAAAACCTTCTCTACACTTCTCTTTCAGAATCAGGTAAATGGTTTGCAAGTTGAAACCAAAAGTGGCGAGTGGATTGCTGTCCACTCCTGCCTTCATCTTCATGGCTGGTGATGCTTATGAGGTTCCGTTCTTTATCTTTTTATACGAGCACTGTCACTACTCGAAAAGAGCTACTTAACATTTACCAATAATGTACTTGTATGTTTAATTTGTTTTGTGGAGTAGGCATGGAGCAATGGAAGAATATATGCACCAAGTGTGCTGAAAGAGGATAAGCAAAGGTACACATTGGCCTTATTCACATTCAACAAAGGAGTAACAGATATACCTGAGGAATTGATAGATGAAACACATCCTTTACAATACAAGCCTTTTTGATAATTTTGGATTAGCTTGGTACTATCTTTCTGGTGCTAACTCCATGAATCACAGCACTGCTAAAGCTTACTGTGAATTATCTACTATTGAAGCCCTGATGTGGAAATTCAAGGGGGCAAAGGGTAACAATGTGAGCAAAATGAATAAATCTGTGGTTTCATCACTTCATGTGGTACAAGCTTATGAAAATACTGATGCACCCCCACCCCCCGACCTACCTCTCCCACCACCTCAACGCTTAATTTACATGACTTGCTTTCCACTTTAATCCGCCTCAAAGTACTACTTATATGATATAAAATCTTTCCTTGAATGACATCAATGTTCGGTCTCAAGACATGAAGTGTGATTCATATAAATGTCATTTAAAAAATGGAAATGGATAAAACATATGACAAATTTTGAAGAATAAATTGAGACTACTAATTGTACAAAATGGATTTATAAGCTATAATCAAGTATTCAAAAGAAAACTGAAAAAGAAAATGTCCAAAAACATCCATGTTGGCATATGGCATTCTGAACGTGAGGATACCTTGTACTATATGAATCCAGCGTATCCATCCGGTCAACTTAAGACTTATTTCGTTCATGTCACCAATCATTTAATTTTTTTAAATAAATTAGTTCTCTAAAGATTAAAACAATGTTCTCTAAATCCTCTATCCCTGCCAGGTGACAGAGGAGAAGAAAATACTAATCCATACAAGTGTTTACACCAAAACAACATTAATTTAGCATAGTTATGTGATAAGCTACAAATATTTACAAAATAACTAGTACAGCGGTTTTGTACAAACTTCTAGATACCAAACCATTGATTAGCTTGTAAAATAAAACCTGGCAGTTGCTTTGACCATAACGAACAGCCTGAAAAACATGAACCTCCATGAAGGAGGCTTCTCCATTTTGGCATCCAGAATGCCCCGCACTGATCAACTTCATGCTGCATGAAGTCAATCTGTACTAAGACTGCTCCCTGATGTTTGTCCAATTGCTGATGGAACAGGTATGTATCCATCTCTTAACTCTCTGTTGCATGCCGGAAATAATACCTGCACACATGAGATATTATGCTTATGAAGTCTGACGACGAATGCTTGTTCTTGGTTTAGAGTTACGGTAGTTAATATTCCGCACTTGAGCCAACTTAGAAAAAGGATTTTGGCTGCTCCCCCCCCCCCCCCCCCCTCCTTTTCTCCAGGTAAACTGCAAAGTCTTGCCATATTATGTGCATGCTAAAGCTAAACATCAAAAGGTATTAGTAATACAAACTCTACTACCACAACCAACTTTTGTGAAGCGCACATGCATACATACAAACAGGATTAGATTTCTGACACACACAACAGAGGAACTTACACAAAAATATTTATGCCGTGGAGAGCAGCATACTTTCGCATCAGACGTTCAATTGTATACCATTCTGACCTGTCAGAACCATCCTGATAACCAATTCTTGGCATGTGGATTGATGCTAGGCCCAAAAAGAAAAGTCGCCATCAGTGAGAATATTTGAGCAATGCTTCCAAATGTAAACATGATGATAGCTGGGCATCCCCATGGTATAGCCAAGGATACTTTTGAACAAATGATTTTGGCAGTACACTAAACTGGTAACATTTAAACAATTATAGAAATTTCTTGTATTTATTTTTACTAATAGCTGGTATAGGCTCAGACCTACCTGCCACAACAGCGCATGTCCCCCCACAACCCAAAAAAAATCCTAACTAGGGATAACATAGCTCATCATGCCTGGATGAGCATATCAGATTAGCTTCTTCAAACTATAGAAACATTACTACAATAAGCTCATGAATGTTGTCCGGAAAAAAACAATTGATGCTTCTAATAAATAGTGCTCTCTACTCCATCCTAAATAAAAAGTACTTGTTTTTACTTTACATGTTACTAAGAGAAGCTAGATATGCAAGTCGTTTGAGATGTTGAACATGGAAGGTTTCGATTTTAAAGTGAAATATTATTTGAACTTCAAGTGAAATATTGAATCAGTGCTTTTGAAGGTGTATTTCAAGAGAAATTCCTCAAATCTTCATATTCCAGTCACATATTTCCACATTCAGAAACAACTTTTGCCAAGTGAAGTTCACGTCCAAAAACATGAACTTTCGCATATGTTTTTCCCGCTTCAATCCATTTGTGTCTGGCACCTGTCTCCAAAAGACCCTCCATTTTTGCCGCGTATTTCACTTATTTTTAATAACAAATGCAATTTTAGTATTTAAACTACCATCTGCTGGTAATTCTCTTCCTGTAGTTCTATCCATCTCAACATCAGAAGGTATATCACCAATTTATCTGTCTGGCATGACAAAATAGTTATTACTGGAATGCAATGTACATGAACAGAGCAATATGGCGGGATCAAAGCCAATGACCGCAAGTTACGTCCTCCATCATGATCTCAAGTAAACTTAATGGAATCGTGTGGCATGTGAAACGTATATCATTGTCGTTCTAAACCGAGACTCAGTTTAAGTTCTGTTGCAACTTTGTGGAATAGGAGTAAAGCATCTGAGATCGGCGCATCTTGGGGAGCATGGAGATGCATTACAAACCGCCAAATGCAAGAAGAGAAATCTTTTTTATTTTGAGGCACCCATCCAATAGTACCTCCCCCATTCAACTTGTTTTATACTATACTCTTGAGGCCCAAAATAGCTCAAATACTATACTTGAGTAAAACTGAAAGTAGTGGCCGCCCGGGCTTTGGTCTAGCAATAAGAGCGCAGATGTTTGGGTTAGGCGGACGTCATGACTTTGAACCATGCTGTAGACAAAAGCTTGGTATTTAAGTGGAGAAGGGTATATGTTGAAGAAAAAAGTAGAGAAGGGTTTTTTTTGTGTGGGGAATTGGGGGGGGGGGGGGGGGGGATTCTCCACTAAGTTTTGAATCGCACTGCCAATTGGCTCTCAGAGATTTCTCGGTTATCAAAAACAGAATGGAAATTAGGAACTCAAATGCAGACCAAACAAAACCATAGAGAACTCAAACCCACAAGTAAAACAGAAGAAACGTTTCTAGAAGCATGAGAATTGGAAATACCAGACTTCTGAGCAGATGAATATGATGCTTTTGAGACACATCTCTCCAAGTCAGAGATGGAGATATTGCCGCGTGGGGCTTTGCGTCTAGGCTTGTATGACTGCACAACAGCCAAAGCTACCCATTGAGGAGCATGAGGTGAATCACTTCCATTAGCTAGATCCTCTACATCACAATGATGGCGTGGAGATTTAGCAGAGAATTAATTAAAGGAAAAACATAAGACCAATAAAGGAAATTTGACAGGATTAAGTGACCAGAGGAAGGAGAGTACAGAAAAGGAAATTAAGAATGAATTTATGTTGACCAATATTCTTTTCTCATTTTTAAAAATTCAGCAGTAGCTTATATTAGGTGTACTGCAGGTCCTGGAATGGCAGCCCATGTGGGATCTATCACTTTTCGTTCTCTGCCGATTTGGATTTCTATTTTTTCTTTTAGTAAAGACAGGGTCTTCCATGAGAAACCGCAAAAACATCCACTTAAACTAGTGTGAACCCTCAAGATTATCTATCGATGTAGTGTGCATATCTACTACCATAACATTTTATATACTTATTACTTACAAAGACTCCTAATTGACAAGACGAGATATGCTAAGTCAACCAAACACTCCATGATCTCTAATTGATTACCATTGTTGACTCAACTACAAATGCAGAAGGAGTTAATCAACGAAAGAGCAAATGCCATAAATTGCTAATGAAGACCGGGTCCCCAGAATTGACTGTGGCATTCCATGCAATGAAACTATCAGTCAATGACGTCTTCGTTGACAAGGTAGATCTTTTTCTTTGCCTTTCAAGATATTGCGTATAAAGAGAAAGATAGCCAGTCCTCTTGGGCGGGCGAGAGTGTTATGTAAAAAGGACCAAGGAGGATCCTATCCTAAAGGAGAAGGAGGAGTAGGAGCTAGCTTTAGGGGCGGAATCGAATGATTACGAGATAAACAATGAGACAAAGGAGAGCACTTAGACAATTTAGCTGGGTTGCAAACTTATTTGTGCAAAAAAATACTTAACTCCCATCACAGAAAGGAAGCATTTGGTTGAAGAGAACTAATCTAAAGGTAATTAAAGTGGAAGAAATGCATGTCAACATGCACCTCTTCTCTCATAAGTATCAAGTACAACTGAATAACACAACTCAATGAGTTCCTTAATTAGCATAGAGAACTAACAGGCATAGGGCTAGTTAGAAACCTTGAATAACAGTGCTAGTGATGTCACAGAAAACAAGCACATGATCTTGACTAGTAATAGCACCAAATTTACCTGTGACCTCTATAAGATGGAGATCGCCTAGATGAAGATCACCAAATTCAGACGCTCGCTCATATGCAGCGGGTACACTAGCTGACAGTCTTGCCAATGCGTCAAACATACCCCCATGACCCCAGTTTCCTGATGTATCAACACAGCTGCCAAAATTGATAAGAAATCAGAACATGCAGTATACATGAAACTTTGCCAAACTTGGAGTGCTTTTACGCAATTATTAAATGCAAGTGTCCTCTGTTTATCCCCAAATTAATAATTAAGTACTCACAAACATCTCCAACCCAACAATGGAGATAATAAAACACTTGTGCGACTAAAACAGCAGACAAAACGCTTACTATAGAAACTGCAATAAGCATCACAAGCTTTGAACAAAAAAGACAAGTGTTTTATAGACACCTGAATATAATGGTTGGCTCTGATGGAGACCCTTTAGGACGGGTGCAGTCCCCATAAACAAAGTGAACACCTCCAGAATCAGAGGAGATATCAGTATCCGGAGCTGATACAGGATCTTTGATCGATAATGAGTGGTATCCAAGAGCTTCCCATTTTGCCAATTTCTCCTCCTCTGCTTTTTTCCTTGCAGCTTCAGATTTTTTATGTTTTTCTTCAGGCAAGCTTCTCCTATTCCCCAGCTCAAAAATTGTATTATGGTTGGTCTGTGCTGCCTCCTTGAATTTCTCAACCCACTCGAGATATGAAGCTTCATCGAGAACATGATCAAGCTTAATACACTCTGGACCCTTTTTCGTAACAACATTGAACTCATTTAACAAGTTAACTGGCTTAACCTCAAACTTGTTATCTTTGGCTGAACGTTCTTCATTGCGAAACACAATAATTGTTTCTGCCATTGCAGTCAACTCAGTACTATCAAGTTGACCTGATTCTTCATTGGTTACCTCTGCAGGATCTAGCATATGCAAGCCAAGTATAACAGTTCGCAAGTCACCAGCTTCAGCTTCTGCCATCTCTTTCCCCTCCTGTTCGAAGACATCATCTCCTACAATGTTGTAGCTAAGCTGTAACTTCCGTTGAGCTCTACGCATGATGACCTACACAGTCAGAACCTTCCTTGAGGAACTCAATATATCAACTTTGAAGTAATTCTCAATCTTCTTCTCACCTCCTCAACTGTCTGCTCTGTGACTAAATTTATAGATAACACGTGGTTTGTTTGACCAATTCGGTGAGCACGCTGCAAGGCCTGCTTGTCCACCTGGGGATTCCAATCCTGCTCATAAAATATGACCTACACCACCACAACTTGTCAAAGAAATGAAAGACATGGACGTCTAGTCAGGGTAAGACAAGTCCAGATGTTAGTAACACCTACAGTGGCGAAAAGAAACAGCAATGACTATTTTTGTGCACTTGAAATCAAACTTAAGACGAGTTAAAGTAGATTATTCAATTAACTTGCAAGAATTGCACCATTAAGCATTCCCAGGTCCAGAAAAATTATGAGTTCCTAATACATGCTCCAACTATCACCCTGTAGATATAAATTGGCATCACTATGATGCATGTTGTCAGCAAATACGAGCTATCAGCAATTTTTTCCCTTGATATACCACTCATGAGCTAAACGTCACAGTGATAATGATTAGGAAAAGAAAAGTGCATCAATATCCATGAATGAAGATAATATTTTTTAACAAATTTGAGATCAAGCATCAAACCAGTCTAAGCTTGAATTTGAACTGTTCAGATGTTCTACTCGTGCATTACTAGTTCGCTTTCGGGTATGATCCAAGTGTCCATTATCACCTCTTTCTGTATCTCAAGAGGAGAAAAAGTTGATGAATCGAGCACTCCTTCCGGAAAAATACTTGTACAATATATTGATTTACCAAAGCATATTATCTTAAACCATTCGATAATAAAAGTTAGGCTATCAATTGGCACTCACTGTATCAGCAGCCACAAGATTCAATCCAACTCCACCAGCTCTTGTTGAAATCAAGAAAACAAATGCTTCATTTTGTTCAGCTTCAAACTTTGATCTTTTATTGACTGACAGGTGACTGAAGCTCCTGATTGCAGCAAAGCGCTCTTCCGCACGAATTGAACCATCAAGACGCTCATACAAATATTTCCTTAATTCCAGATAATCCTGCATAAGATTAAGAAAGAAGAAGAACCATTCAACTACAAGTTGAACTGTTCAAACATTTTTAATAGAGTTTTTGTAAAAAAAAATACCAGGTTACAAACATACCTGCAATATATCAAGTGTTTGAGTCATCTGAGCAAAAAGAAGAACCCTGTGCCCATTCGCATGAAATTTTTGAAGAAGGTGATCTAAAATTAGCAGTTTGCCGCTAGCCTGAGCAGTAATTAATAGTGAGAAGATAAGAATTCCCATGAACACGACATATTTTTTTGAGGTGAGACATTAACATAATAAATACAAGAGAATGCAGCATAATCTTTTAATGCTAAAAATAACTAACATCTACATACTCTTTAACTTAGTAACTGCCAGGTAGATCGTAATTATTTAAGGTGCATATCCAGTGTGAAATCTACAGCCACAAAATTAAGAACAATGACAATCAGCAGTAGCAAATACAGTACCTGAACTAGGTGTTCACCCTCTTCATATGGTTCAGGTTCTATACCAGCAAAAAGGTAAGGATGACTACATGCTTTTCGTAGTTGAATTACCTGGAAGCAAGTCTGCAGGTTAGTTTTAAGGAACACACAAGATGAACTCCAACAAAAATAGATCTTCAGTTCCAAAGCATTTTTCTCATCGTTTATAGGCTAAAACAGCTATTTAAGCATTATATTTATGACAAAATGAAGTGGAGACGCTGAATCGCAGAAAAGATACTTGGTGGAATCTGATTGAATGCAAATTCAACTTAGAAAGGATGTGAGTATATTAAACAAGAATGCCAATACACCTCTCCTAATATGCAAGAATATGTCCCGACAAGTTTCTGCTCTTACTTCCATCAGATAACAAATCCAAGCATCGGACTGTAAGAATGCTAACTCTTAAAATATTATTAGAAAACAAGTGCATTATCTTGAATCACTCAATAAAATGGTTAGAACAAACCTAGCAATTAACTGTGAAGTCCAGACAATTAATGTTAAAGGGTGTTCTAGAATACCAATATGTAAGTTACCTCACTGACTATAAGGTATAATCGATCAATTTATGTCATAACTTGTCTTACAGTCATGAAGCATTTCAATCTGGTGTTTCTGCACGATTCAAGTATCAACTAAGATTCACATTTAACTTAAGGAGATTCACATTTAACTTAAGGAGATTCACATTTAACTTAAGAAGGCTGTAAAACTACTCCTAGAAACACTACATATTTTACATGCGAAGTATAACCCAATTCTTTTACAAGTAACATGTCATCAACTTTAAAATATGGCCTTTTTAAATCACAGGGTCTAAATGTCAGTTAAATGGTAAAGCTACCACACCCATTGTGGGTGGTAAGTATGACTACAACAACATACCCAGTGAAATCCCACAACGTGGGGTCTAGGGAGGGTAGAGTGTACGTAGACCATACCTCTAACTTGGTAGGTAGAGCGGTTATTTCCGAAAGACCCTCGGCTCAAGACAAAACATAAGCACAAGCAAAGCAAGAGAAAAGGTCAGACCCGGATAAGAAATTTAAAGCATTCTGGAAAAAGAAGCGGTAACTGACGCAAGTAAATAAGATAAACAAAGTACACTAAAGAACACATAGTAGCAGAAATCAAACGACAAAGGACTATAAAGCAATATTGCGCCTACTAGTATGGTAGGCTAAGCAGACCTACAATAATGACACTACAACTACCAGTTTGTAAGCGTAAGTAGGACTACGCTCAACTATCTACTACCCTTCTACCCTAATCTTTGTCCTCCACGATCCCCTATCTAAGGTCATGTCCTCAATAAATTGCACCCTGCGCCATATCCCGTTTCATCACCTCCCCAATATTTCTTCGGCCTACCTCTACCCCTCCTGAACCTGTTCATAGCCAACCTCTCACACCTCCGCACTGAGGCATTTGTGTCACTCCTCTGCACATACTCGAACCATCTCAACCTCGCTTCCCGCATCTTATCCTCCACCAAGGCCACACCCATTCTGTCCCAGATATTATCATTTAGAATCATATCCCTCCTTGTATGACCATCCATCTCAGCATCCTCATCTCCGCAATTTTCATCTTTTGAATGTGCGAAGTCTTGACTGGCCAACACTCACCCCCATACAATATAGTTGGTCTAACCACCACCCTATAGAACTTGCCTTTAAGTTTTGATGGCACATTTTTATCGCACAAGACTTCAGATGCGAGCCTCCATTTCATCTACCCTGCCCCAATACGATGTGTGACATCGTCATCAATCTCTACATTCCATTGGATAATAGACCCGAGGTACTTGAAGCTTCCTTTCTTTGGAATGACCTGAGTACCAAGCCTCACCTCCACGTCTATCTCATGGTCGCTCACATTACTAAACTTGCACTCCAAGTATTCTGTCTTGGTCCTACTCAGCCTAAACCATTTAGACTCCAGAGTCTGTCTCCAAACCTCCAGCTTAGCGTTCACTCCACTACGAGTCTCATCGATCAAGATTATGTCGTCTGCGAATAACATACATCATGGCATCTCCCCTTGAATTTATCGCGTCAATCCATCCATCACCAAGGCAAATAAGAATGGGCTAAGAGTTGATCCCTGGTGCAGCCCCATCATCACTGGAAAGTGCTCCGAGTCTCCTCCTACTGTCCGTACCCTGGCCTTGGCTCCATCATACATATCCTTGATCGCCCTAGTATACACCACAGGTACACCTCTAACCTCCAAACATCATCAAAGAACCTCCCTAGGGACTTTGTCGTATGCCTTCTCAAGGTCGATGAAAACCATATGTAAGTCTCTCTTTCTCTCCCTATACTGCTCCATCAACCTCCTAATAAGATGAATGGCTTCTGTAGTCGAACGCCCCTGCATGAATCCAAACTGGTTCTCGAAAATAGACACGCCTCTTCTCACCCTCATTTCCACGACCCTTTCCCAAACTTTCATAGTGTGGCTTAGCAGCTTGATACCCCTATAGTGGTAAGTATGACTAGTTATTATAAATAAAAAATCGTCACATGTAATAGTTCCATATGTATTACTTATCCATAGTTTACTAACTGGACATCCTCTTAGCTGGAACTAAGATTCATAGCTCAATTCTTGCCTCCAATTATCTCACCTGCTGATAATCCTAAGCAGAATTTGGCATGTAGTCAACCTAAAAAAGAAGCTCTATAGCTTCTCTAACTACAGGATGTAGTAAACTAGAAATCACCACTTTAAAGTAAAGTTTATCTGTCAAACGTCAAGTTAGCTCATTAACGAGTATTCATAACTGTTGAGAATATAAGCAAATATTAAATAACACCTTAAGCTTTTAGATGAGATGGTCACACACTTCAACATGGTATCAGAGCAGGCCAAAGGTCCTGAGATCAAACTTCACCGCCACCCATTATCAAAAAAAAATTCCACGTACTTGGACCATGAAAAGAAAACCAGGCCATCACGTGAGGGGGCGTGTTGAGAATATAATCAAATATTAAAAGTGTACTCTCTCTCACAGCTTAAGCTTTTAGATGAGATGGTCACACACTTCAACAATAACCTTCAGAAGCTTTCTATAGCCACACATTATGGATAATTAGAAACCTCTTGTTGCATTTTCTTATTGGGTACAAAAAAGTTCATTCGAAATTCACCAAACCAGATCCACATGGAAGAACAAGTTAAAATCATCAATCTGGAAGCCAGCAAAACCAAAATGAGAAACTCCTTGGCCAAAAGGATTGGTATATACAATATTCTGTAATGACCGAGTATTGGGTCCTCCAGAAGCAAGTGCTAGCAGCTGAGCTAGTTCCTTCCTCAATATGGACATATATACCTTCTTTTGCAGGGCCACCAATGGTGCCATCCTAGAACCAAAATTAGTAGCATATTAGCAACACTACACAAAAGCAAGTCCAATGAAACCACATCACAGACTGTCAACCATCTAAAGATTGGATATATCCTCTACCAGCTCTAGTGAAACTTTTGCAATCATATATCATTTGCCAAATGAGTGACCATGAGAAAGATGAACTTACACAGTAATCTCAGTAAGAGGTGGCAGCACAAGAGTCCCCAACTCAATAAGCTGAGATTTAGTTCTTCGGAGCATAAATGCCCCCATCACATATTTCAAAATTTTGAATTGTTCCTTGGCTTTGTCTGCATCAGGGCCTGCTCAGCGGAGCTATATTAGAGTAAGTATAGGAGTGTGTCATTGCTGCCAGTGAATTGTGATATCACAAAAACAAGTAACATATGGTCAATTGGTCATGTCATTCGGGAATTAAAGATATCCTCCTACTTCGATCAATGAAATCTTGTAAAGTGAATTCAATCTGTAAACTGGGAAACTGAAGTCACACTCAAGATTTAAGGCAACATTTAGAAGCATCTTCAAATTGAAGAATTGCTCTGAATTTCATAATATCTTTTCTTAGCCTCTAGATTCGCAGAAGAAAGACTTCCATTTATAAAAATTGAAGGACCGTTGTCTATCTCGATAACCCAACTTACAGTATGTTGCAAAAGAGTTAGAGGAGCAGTGCCCCCTTTAACTGGAAAAACATGGAACTGACAAATAAATTCCTTAACAGAGACGTGGGCTTTTTTGTGGGTGTGGAAAAAGATGAAGAACAAAAAAGAAGTGTTTTCCCAGAAATATAAAAATGAAAACTGTTCAGCCTCAGTCATTGGAAGCTTGTCACTAGCACGTTTCTCATCCTCCCAACCACTGCCACCCAATTCATAACCTCCTCTTTTCCAGTAAGCATGACAAATTGTTAGATAAGTATGTATAGAGAAGAGGCGTTGTCATGTTGCAAGGGTCTGCATATTTTTCAATCAGATGATTACAGAATGCACCATGTTCAATCAACAGTTCCAAAAACATTTACTTTGAGCAGAAATACGGTTAATATCCTTCCCACGTCCATTTTGCAAAGTAAGACAAGTAGGCAGCTAAAATAGTGGTCAGTATCAGCATGTAAAAGTGAAATCACACATGATATTAGCCTCTAAAGAAGGAATTGTCTATTCTTTATCAGTCCTAGAGCACAACATATATCAGAACAAAGATCAGAGATCTTTGACAGACCAAAGTATGCTATAAAATATCATAAAGTAACAAAACTAGAAAATCACACGAAATTCTCAAAGTACAAATAAAAAGAAGATAAGCCAAAATTGAACCAAACTAGGCCAGAAAATTCAAGTTGCCTAAAAACTTCAGAAAGAAAATAAACACTGTCCAAAATTTCTGTGGTCGTCTTTAAAGAAAATAGGCAAGCCAATGACTCATAACAGGCGTAGGTATTACATGAAGGATCTCCAGCTTCCTTAAATGCAGAGAGGAACTGCTCCAGTGTTCCAAAAACTGATGGCATACAAAAGTGCAACAGAGCCCAAAGCTCTGAAAGGTTGTTTTGTATAGGTGTGCCGGTCATCAACAATTTCCTTGGCATAACAAAACGCTCTTTGAGCACATTATACAGGACCTGTAAAGATTTCAAACACTCAGCCAAACAAAAATTTTTGCGTTATAGGGTACTAAGAAGAACTTCTGAAACAGCATATCAATAATGGTTGAAAGTCAATCAATGCTGATTCCCCCCCCCCCCCCCCAAACCAAAAGTTTATTGAAATGTAAAAAGTGCTCCAGAAGTTTAACAAATACACATTTTCCCCCTTATTTTCTCCATTGAGAAGTTTGACCCCGAAAACCACTCGAGGGCAATTGTATTTCAGTGTTTTTTCACTATGAAAAATGAATTCCTCTTGAACTTACACTTTAGCATCTCTTCATGAATGATAAATCATTCCAACATACTACTACAGATTTCAAGATTGCATTTTACATGATATTCAAATCAACAAAAGGAAAAAGATAATCAATTTTTATTCTAGAAATGCTCTTGCATTTCAAGGAATGCTGGAGGAAGAACATTATTTTCAAAGTAATGACAATATTGAAGACGTATCATCAGATTATCCCTCAAGAGGAAGGTAACTCCAGTCAAGGACTGGAAAGTTCAGAAAAAGACTGATAATATCTTTTTCTCTTAAGGGTAGAATATAATATGTAAGCCAAATTTGCTACAAAAATGATTCACCCGTAAAACAGATAATCCACCATACAGTTTTCGTCATAATAATCATACTTTTCCAAACACGTGGTAAGGTTGCAGGACACTACCACATCCCTATTAGAATGCTAGGTAAACCCCAGCTCGATTGCGCACTTAATTAATAAAAATTTACAGGTAATTTACAGGATTAACTTTATTCACCTTGATCACACATCACAATTGCATAAGTTGTCAATATTGTATCTTATACCACTTTTGAACATTGTACATACAACAGCATCTATGACTCAGCACCATACTGGTTGGGTCAGCTATATGAATCTTCAATAACCATTCAGCTCGATTTGAACATGTTCATGCTAACGGTCAGAAAAGCACGGATACCACCCGTTCTTATTATTTATTTATTTTTGAAGTGAAGGGCTTTTGACTACTAATGAGTACAGACATGCAAGGGCTTGTTCTCTATTTCTGGGCATGGTAAAGGTGAAGGCTGTTAAGTATCCCACATTGATGGAGGAAGTGGGTTGTTATCTCTTTATATGGTCTTGGGCAGGATAACCTCTTGAGCTAGCTTTTGGGGTTGAGTTAGACCCAAGGTTCATTTCATCATCAGAGATGGGGAAAATATGGTTATTGTAGATTCCTGAAATAGATGCATAGAATGGAATTTCAAGGCAAAATAGCCTATATAAGAGAGAGAGTTCCTCACTTGACTTCAAGCTGGGGAAGGGTAGTCGAGAACTAGAAAGATCTTTAATTATATGAATCATAAATTAAACCCCAAGATCAGTTGCGATATCACAAGTTATGTGAAACAAAATACAGAAGAGTTTCAGAAATACACTAGATGGATTCTTGAGCCTCTGTGCTTCGTCAATTATTGCATAACACCATGGAACTTGAGATAGAAAATCTTCATCAAGTAATACTATGTCATAAGTAGTCAACAACACGTCAAAAGGTAGTGATTTTGCCTGTAAGAAATGAGGAAATTCAGGGTAAGATAAATAATAAATAAATTAACAGTTCTTGAAGAGTAAATAACTTGTAAACCCCTGGTGATGCCTTTAGGCGTCCAAATAGAGCTTATATAAATGTATACAATGAACCAACTTAAAATTAAATTTGATTCTGTATAGACACACTTTGACAACGTAAAGTGTCATATGACCCAATACTTACATCAGACAACGCCTTCTTGTTCACATCCTCATACATCTTCCTACGTAAGCTGCGCCGATGCTCCTTTTCTCCAGTATAGGTTAGCACCCTCAGTTTTGGGGCGAAATTGGCCATTTCAGACATCCAACCATCCGTCACGCTTAGAGGACAGAGTACCACTGCAACATTTTGCAAGAGCTAAGCATAAATTGTTAACCTAAATGTGTTTCGGGTACTATTTCTTATTAGATAAAATTACAGTTCTTCCCACTCACAGAATGGTCCAGGAGTCTTTAGATAGACTTTCAGATAGCTCAGCAATGATATAGCTTGCAAAGTCTTCCCCAACCCCATCTGCCAATAAACCATTCATACCAAAGAGAAAATCAAGATACTATACATTGACTACAAATTTGCTACCTATAAATCACTATTTCTTGTATTACCAGTTAGGCATACTGCATTTCCCAACCTAGATAAGCTTGAGGAAGAATAGTCAAGTAAGCACAAGATTTCTGCCTAACAGAGACCACTAAGTTTTCACCTACATTTCATTTAGTCGAGGCTCCAAATCTTCCAATCAACATGAAGTTCTCTTATCCAGGAACTTGTTCAGAAATACCGTAATGAAAGGAACATAGGAGATTGTCGCTACGGATTTAATCTTTGTCTAACTAACACCCATGGACACAACCAGAATTCAAAGTATCCAAAAGGAAGATGGTATCAAGAAAACAAATAAAGGAGAACTCAAAACTTGGTGACAGATTAAGCCATAAATTGCAATCCGATCCAATTTACTACAACAGATTTAACTACTTCGCATATCCAAAAGATGAAAGTTGCGGAAATGAGGATGCTGAGATGGATATGTGGGCATACAAGGAGGGATAGGTTTAGAAATGATGATATGGGAGTGGCCTCGGTGGAGGATAAGATGCGGGAAGCGAGGTTGAGATGGTTCGTGCATGTGTAGAGGAGAGACACAGATGCCCCAGTGCGGAGGTGTGAGAGGTTGGCTATGGACGGGTTCAGGAGGGGTAGAGGTAGGCCGAAGAAGTATTGGGGAGAGGTGATTAGACGAGATATGACACATGTGCAATTAATGAGGACATGACCTTAGATAGGGGGTTGTGGGGGACACGGATTAGGGTAGAAGGGCAGTAGGTAGTCGAGCGTAGTTCTACCTACGCTTACAAACTGGTAGTTGTAGTATTATTACTGTAGGCCCGCTTAGCCTATCATACTAATAGGCACAGTATTATGTTATAATCCCCGTTAGTTTGATTTCTGATGCTATGTGTTCTTTAGTGTACTTTGTTTAGCTTATTTACCCGCGCTGTTATTGCTCGCTTTTTCAGAATGTGCTATCATGACTTATTAGCTTTGATACCAATATTTTCATACTGCTTTAGACTTTTTTAATCGGGTCTGACTGTTTCTCTTGCTTTGCTTTGCTTTGCTTTTGCTTTGTGTGTGCTTATGCTTTGTCTTGAGCCGAGGGTCTCTCGGAAACAGCCGCTCTACCTACCAAAGTAGAGGTAAGGACTGCGTACACTCTACCCTTCCCAGACCCCACGTTGTGGGATTTAACTGGGTATTTTTTTTTAAAAAAAAATTAATTACTTCCTGCACAAAATTCTGATATGTTCCATAAAACTCGAGAAATAGAAAACTTATAGCAAGTTCTGAAAAGGGAACTTGTTAAATGTTGTGCACAATTGTGCATATTTTGACTTTTCCTTAATGTTCTACATTCCAGGTTTTCAGATTTTCACATCATCTTTGGTCAAAATGCTTCGAACAATATTTAGTGACAGCCCCACATGGAATGATTGCTACAGCAGTGTGGATAATTCATGCAGATCCCATATAAAATAGGTGTTATATGCCGTGCAGAAAGAATCAGCTTCATATTTTTTTGATCCATATATGTTCTAGAATATTTGTATTCAAGGAATAACGAAATTCCATTGCAAGTATTTTATCCTATGTAAATTAGTTCTTTGACATATCCCCCCAAGCAATTTTTAATGATTTAGTATAACGGGAAAGATCTTGGGGAACAAAAATACCAGATAAGGTCTCTATTTCACAAGGGAAACAACATAGTTCCTTCAAACATTATGTTTTCATCTAAAAAAATTCATGAAGTATAATATTGAGAAGAAAGGCTGAAGAATCTTAACATTATTCCTAAAGCTTTTCCTCTTTGCCCTTTTTCCCATTGGTACTACTCTGCGCTTTCAGATAATTTAAGGTTTCAACCGCAGAAGTCCAAAACTGAATTCCCATAGATCTTTTTTAAGATGTGCCTGTTGTCATCACTGCTTCGATATAACAGCAGAAAGACCAACATTTCTTCTACACTCACATCTCACAAAAACAACAAATCACTCGCGATGTAGCTACGTTCACCTCACCATAGAAGATAAATAAAAAAATCCAATTAAATGCTGGTCTTAATGATGCAGTGATACCTCATCCCCTGTAAAAAGAATAAAATGACAGCATCACTATTTCTGTCAGATTAGAACAATCAATTATAGAAATAAGTACTCCCAAAAACATGGTAAAATTCAATTCATTCAGTTTCCAGTGTTATGTCAAACATTTTAATTTTTTTCCTGAAATAAATTTATATTTTCTGAGCAACATAAAAAGTGGTACTACACTATAAATCTATAATTCAAATTTATTCAAAAGAGTAGCAGTGTTACACAGAGAAATCCAAAATGAGAGTAAACATCATCTTTCGGTTAAAGTATTGCCTCCTTGTTGAGGAAACGCCACGAAATTAATACAATTTCATTCACTTCTTTTTTAAATTTTTTGATTTTATTCACTTTCTTCGTATAAATAAGTTTCTAGAACGATACAATACCAAAGAGGAATATGTAAAAATACCGAGAATGACGTTGACGCCGAGAAGGTATCTTCGAATGAGCCATGAGACTCCTTCAATTTGGTGAGGTTTAGGAGTCGCTTTGATTCCCAACTCAACCGAGTTGACCGGCGAATCGCCGGAGTAGACAAACTTCGCCGCGGCGATAAGTCTCTGCTGGTAATTCATCGGCACTTGGAAACGTGGAAGGGGGTGGTGCTGGAAAGTGGAAACTATTTATTCCAACCCCGGGAGACGTGTGCGGGGAGCATTAACTTACCAGAATGCCCTCAAACGGAAAAATTGGAAAGATGGCATTTGCTTGAGAAAATAGGTCTATTATAAAAATTGTGTTTGAAAAAAGTTATTGAATTTAAAATTTTAAAAAAAAATGTTCTTCAAGTTCTTGAAGCAAATTATGTCCTAGAATCCTTAAATACACTACTCTGTCCCAAAGAGTACTTGAATTTGCAAGAATTTCTTGACTGTATATGTATTACTGTCCATAAAGAATATAAAATAAAAACCCAATCACAAAGATAGGGCAGGCAGATAAAAAGGATTAGATGGGAAATAAAGACATTATATCCAATCTATGCATATCAAAACTCTTGTGTCTCATCATCACAGTTAGCACCCATTCCAAACAACGTTCAGTGTATAAAAGACTTTGGGCCAAGGTATTTTGGGCCTCTACAAAACACTTGGCCCAACGAAGTAATTGGCACATTTCAGCAGAACATACAAAGCCCAACAGAGTCTATGCATGCATTGTGTAAATAAAGAAAATACATAATATAGGTTATTTTATTTGCATTTACACTCTTAGTCTCTAGTCTAGAATTGTATATATACATGTAAAGGTTGAACAGTGAATTCTAGTCTTTAATTTCTTAGCAACTTCAAGTAATAGCCTTCTCCTTTATCAACTTCAAGTTTTTCCATCATGGCTATATCACTAATGAGATAACAGCAGCAGCACAGACCCCAAATATCACTGCAGTTGATTCAACTAGCCCATATTTTCTCCACTCTACTGATAATCCTGGGATGAACCTTGTAAACTCCATATTTGATGGAAAGCGATATCTCTGTCAGCAAAGAAGAAACATGTGCAAAACTCCAGATCTGAATTTGAACAATGGAGTTGTTTCAATGACATGATCACTGCTTGGTTACTGAATTCACTATCCAAGGAGATCAGGGATAGTGTGATGTTCTCTAAAACAGCCAAAGAACTGTGGGATAGTTTTGAAAGTATAGAATTATGGTATGTGTATATCCTAAATATGGTAAGAGTATATCCTAATAAACTACAAATATACTACAATATACAAGAATTGTCCTACTGTTTTGCTGCCCTATTTCCGTGACTGGGTCATTTCGTCCAGGCCATTTGGGCCGTCTTCTGTTGGGCTGCCACTGCCTCTGCTGGGCTGCCACTGTTTTACTGTTTTGTATACCTGTGATATACTGCTGTATATTCAGTGTATATCACAGGTATATTACCTCTGTTTAACAAGTTTTGAACACAGGTTTGGCAAAGCTTTCTCATCTACAAAAGGAATTAAGCATGTTAGTTCAAGGATCCACATATATATCAGGCTATTTCACTAAAACTAAGAGAATATGGGGGATGAACTTGACTCTTTGAACTCGGATGCAGTGTGCAATTGCAACTGTATTTGTGATGGAAAGAGGAAACTGTCAAAATCATTTCAGGATCAAAGATTGATTCAATTTTTGATGGGTTTGAATGATGCTTATGGACAGGCTAGAGGAAACATCCTAATGATGAATCCTCTGCTTGATATGGACTATGCTTACTCACTACTGTTACAAGATGAGAATCAGAGGAAAATCTATGCTAATGCACATATTCCCAATGATTCAGCATCTTTCATGGTCACAAACAAAGGAAAAGTTGCTCGGAGGCCAGCAACCCAACCCTGTAGGTATCAAAATCAAAAGCCTGGTGGATATATCCTCAGAAACCAGGAAATAGACCAAGAAAATTCAGAAAAAGAGCAAAGTATAACCCAAATGTGAGTTGTAAAAAAATGTTTGAAAGTAGGTCACATTGAAGATGACGGTTACAGGATCATAGACTTTCCTGATGACTTTCAGTTTACCAATCAAAGAGGATATTAAGAGGAAATCAAAGCCAATGCTGCAACAGGTGGTGAGGAAAATCAAAACACTAATATGGGAAGAAATGATGTGAGTAATGGGAACCAGCATTTTATCAAGGAGCAATGCACAGAGATTGCAAATAATTTCAAGCATTTACAGATGGGACAAGCAGAAACATCCAATCCAGAGATTAATGTTAATGATATTGCTGGTACAACACTCAAATATTCAGGAAAATGCTTATTTGTTTACGATACTAAAGCTTGAATAATAGACTCAGGTGTGTGCTCTGATTCATCATCCTTTTCTTGTTTAATTGTACTTTCTGTTCCCATAAATATTACTTTGCCTAATTCTTTCAGGTTAAGTGTCACACATACAAGAAGTGTTTCTATACAGCCAAATCTCACTATTAAAAATGTGCTGCATGTGCCTGATTTTAAATACAATCTAATCACTGTGAATATATTGTTTTTTCAGCTTCAGTGTTATGTCTTTTTCACTGTTTCTAGGTGTATGTTGCAAGACTTTTCTTTGAAGAGGGTAGAAGTTTTTGGTGAAGTGAAAGATGGTCTTTATCTTCTACAACCTAGTGTTTCCAGTCCTAAGGTCTTATTAAATCAAGATGGTTTTAAATTTCAAGAAGGAAGCAATTTCAATAGTTTAGGAAGTTATTCTAATTTTCCGGTTTCTGCCTCAGCTATTTCTGATGTAAAGCTTTGGCATGTAAGACTTGGGCATTTTCCATTCTCAATAATAAAAAAATTGAGTTTTATTCCATTTCCTTCAAATTTTGAATATGTGTGTGACATATGCCCCAAAGTCAGATAGACAAGAAATTCCTTCCCTATAAGTCAAATCAAATCTAAAAGGGTCTTTGAGCTAATTCATATAGATACTTGGCACCCTACTCGCAATGGTTTTAAATATTTTCTTACTATAGTAGATGACTATAGTAAAGGAACTTGGACATTTTTGTTGGCAACTAAGTGTAATGTTTTCCTGCTTTGAAATCTTTTCTTAAAATAGTGGAAAGACAATTTGATGTTAAAGTTTTATGCATTAGATCAGATAATGCCTTGGAACTAGGGAGGGTATCACAGGAAGCAGCCTTTCTGGCTGATCAAGGCATATTACATCAAAGAAGTTGCATTGCTACCCCTCAACAAAATGGAGTTATTGAGAGAAAGCATAGGCATCTTCTAGAAATGGCAAGGGGTTTATTTTTTCAATCAAAAGTCCCTATTTCTTTCTGATGGGAATGTGTATTGACTGCCACACATTTGATCAATATATCAAATTTTTTTGGTAGAAAACCAGACTATCAATCTCTTAAGGCATTTGGATGTCTCTGTTTTTCTTCTACACTAGAACAGGGTAGAGGGAAATTTGATCCTAGAGCTACATCTTGTGCTTTCTTAGGTTATCCTCAAGATCAGAAAGGATACAAACTGTTGGATCTACACTCTAAAAAGATTTTCATCTCTAAGGATGTTCACTTCCATGAAAATCAATTTCCCTTTGCTACCAACACACCTCAATTGCATGGTACATGGTTGCTACTTCACCTTTTATGGATGCCCCAATTGCCATTGATAACCACTTTACATTACTCTGTCACACTTGCTGAAAATCAGTGGTCGTTCTTTGCTTCATGCACAGGAATTAGTAAAAACAAAAATTGATGTAGCTATTAATTTTAATTTATTAGATAATTACATAGAGAAAAAAAGTTCCTCAAGCAGAGAACAACCGGAAGGATTTCTACGACAAGCTAAAACAACACAAATATTGAATTATCTATACATGATATACAATAAACAATATTAATTTATAAAATAGCAACCAAAATTCTACACAACCTATGTTAATCATGAGAACGAAGATGCCTTAAATAGAGAAGATATCATGTCCGCATTAAGTATATATTTGCATTGAAACCTATTTTATATGGAAAGCTTTGTTAAAAAGGACACCGACTCCTAAAAGAAATAAAGTCTCATAATTTAGTTAGTTTTGAAGTATTAAATATTAGGAGAATAATTAAATGTCTATTCCTAAATAAATATTAGGAAAAATATTAGGCAAATAGTAAATGATAATTTTATCTATTGTAGAGTTTTTTAATGAATGATAAAAAGTTCAATCAACATTTCTAAGACCCTTCGCACTTTTAATATAATATAGATAGATTGGACTTGTTAAATGGTCTGAGAATTGCACTAGAACATTCATGGATGGTACCTTTGGAAATAATTGTGGACAGAAGCGAAATCAACATTTGAATTTTATGAGTTCTAAATTTAGAATAGCAATATCATGTGTTAATAATTGAGGTTCTGAATTTAATTTTTATACATATTTAATGAATTTTTGATACAAATATAAAATTTGCACTAAAACTAATATGTTCGTCCGAATATGTATGTTGGCTTCTAGCTCTGCCCCTGGCCATGGACATAAAGGACCACTTAATAAGCAGACCATCGAGACTTATAGTTGGTGATATCGATCGGAATCTTTCACGTGATAAATTAATGTAATTTTGATTGTCGTTGTCCCTTTTTCGCTCCCTCTCCCTTTAAAAAGAAGGAAAAAGGAAAGAGAATTTTAATAAGCAGTGATCATTTTATTCATGCTAATATTGTGAAGATTGCAGGTTATTGATGGAAGGAAACTTTATGTTTCACTGTTATAATTTCCCTTTTTCTAATTAAATTAAACACATGCGTGCACAAATAAAGACCGGGACCAAGTTATTATTATTATTTCCTTTTCTTCTTTTGTGTTAAGCTTATCGGAGACATTGCTCACCCTGGACCCTGTCGATACACAAAAAATCTATTCCTGATTACATATTTTACTGATTCCATATCAGGTTTCGACCAGCAGGAGGATTTATTCAATCACATTATTTAGTTGGGGAAGAGTGCATTTCCATCGCGAAAGATTCAATCCAGCCACAGGTTCCCCTACGACTACCTTTATTCAATAAGTATTGCATGACCGAATAATTCAAGGAAGGGCGGACTGCGGTTGATCCTCCGAAAAGATCAGCTAAGCATCATTGACTTGGTCAGCAACAGAGAAAAAGAAAGATATATGTGGCAAAGAATGAATTGATAGAGATGTGGAGTTCAACTGAGATAAAACAGAATCAAAGGCCGTTTCGCGCTCTCTATCCCCTTCTTTTGGGGTCCCCATGAACCGCTTTACTCAGGTCGAGGTCCTACGAGGTACCCACTACTCGGAGTACACTCCAAAAGGAAAAAAAGATATGTCTGTCAGGTTCGGTTCTTCTTAGTTGGGTTGGGCGGGTTCGACCTTGCATGACCAAGTCCAAAGTGGAACATGCTTTGATAGTCAATATGCAGAAAATAGTAATGAAATCTCTCGATAGAGAATTTGATAAGCCGGTATCCGCGGTAAGTTCCAATGCTTGATAGAGTAAAATAAAGAAAGAGCTTTCTTTAAAGAGTAAGCATTGTAGTTTTCCATCGATTCTTTATCACTGACCCATCCTTTCTTTGAACCTTGTCAATGATTGAACTTAAAGATATGAACTAGGGTCGCAAGAGAAATAAGTACAGATGATAGATATCGAACCAAATAAATTAAATGTGTTATATTAGACTCTAAAGTCATCAAAATATTCAAATCTTGAATGTCTATTGTCTGCGCTTCCGCCTCTGCTTGAAGCAGTTAACCCTTGACATTCAAGAGACCTTCATTCCTTTCTATTACACTTTAATTAAGTTGCTGAAGAAAAACTCTCTCTATATATATATACCTTGTGTTAAAAGGGAACACATGGAATACAAGAACTATAGTTTCTTTTTTAATATTTTTCTATAAGAAAAGTGAGTATGTGCTCATTAGTGAAATCATTCCCCCCTCATGTTCAAACGTCCTTATTGCCACCAACAAATTTATGATTAAAGAAGCAAAAGGGCTAAATCAAATTACAACTTTGCACAAAACAAATGATAGTGTGCACTTCCTCTCCAACATGGTTGTCCTTTGATTCTTGAAAGCCTAATAATCTAATTAGAGGCCAATTTGAGTTCATCATTCAATTCATAGCTTGTTTTATGTACATACTGAATTCACAACTAATTATTTTTATATATTTAATCAAATTTCTATTACAAACTTTGGATTTAAAAAAAAGTTACCGACTTTCGTCTGAAACATACTTAATATTGTAGCTCCGTTCCTGGGTTCCACCCACCACCCCAGGATCCACACAATTGGAACACACCATTGATTGGACCGTGGTCAATACAAACCCCAAATTGGAAAGCTCCTATGTATTTTATAATTTTTGGAGTAGTTCATTTTCAATCAATAATCATATATTATAAAATGGTGGAAGTTGATGAATGCATGAAATCATAAAGATTCCTCATTAGACGGCCATGAAACGAACAATGTGGACCCTCTTTTGTCACTTTGTTGATGGAATCAACCACGACATCACATATTGGTATCAAGATTTATGCATATAGTATTAGTATTCCTAACTAGTGTGAAATAATCATGGACCAATTGTCCTTTTTGCTTATATATATGGTCCACTTGTGTTACTATTATTACTACTAGGTGCTTGTAAATATTATTAACTGGTCATTGGAATTATGTAAATTCTACAAAGTGATGATTACACTTACATAAGGTTGGATGAATATTTGTTTTGCTGGCCAACTTGGGTTGAATATGGTACCAATTGCCAATTGGCAATGAAAACTAACTATCAAAACAACAGAAGGAAAATAAAAAATTGGAATTCATGAGGGTATTCATCATTATAATCATTTTCATGCAAAACTTTGATTTTGTACGATAACAGCAATATAATAGTGAATCATCATTACTCAATATAATGTATCGTGACACATACACAACACATGCTATTATTTGTGAGACACTAATTGATTCTTCCACCACGAAAAGACTAAATATTTCATTTCCACAAACACATTTATAATCTATGTGCCATATAGAGATACCAGTTATAAACCGCTCGATGAAATGTTCTCTTATGTACACTTATCATTTAAACAGAAGATATGACCCTTCAAATGTCTCCTATGTTTTATTTACTGATCTTTTATTTTATTTTTACAAATCTTCTATTAAAAAAAAGCTCATATAACTAAAATAACATTTTTATTGGACTATAAAACCAAATCTCCCTTACCCTTATATCATAGAAGTTTGGATAGTCAAAACAAGCAAAAATTAATTGGTCTGCCTAGGTCTTTGCACACTCATCCATGTATATGTTTGTTAGTTTATTTAGGTCTTCGACAAAAGATCAGATAGAGGTATATAAATAGAAGAAAGTTAATAAATTCGATAGAGATAGGTCATCTTAGTTGAAATATAACAAACTACAGATCAGAAAGAGTTATATACATACACTACCAAAAAATATATTAAAGAATTCATCGTTAACATGTTGGTAAATAGTTCGTAGCTAACAGAGTTTTTGATAATCTGTAACTAATCTACCATAAGTAAGACTAGGGATGAATTTTTGTTGTTAAAGACAAAAGTTATGTAGTTAATAGAAGCTAACACATGTGAAACTGATCAAGCTCTTTGGAATTGCAGGAGTGATCATATCTGAAAATTTTAATTTAACTAAGACGGCATGGCATATTCCTTGAAATTTGATGAAAGGTAGCAAACAACAAACAAACAATATAAATATTTCTGCACTCATATTATACTACTATAATGTAATAGAAACTTGTCTTCCAATTAAGAAAAAGTAAGAGGCATAAAAGGCCCACCAACTTAATTGTCTAAATATTATAGTAACTTACAAAATCTCAATATGGTGACATAGTCCCACCATACATTTCAATTCCATACGATCTTACCAAAGCATAGGACAACTCGTCATTGCCAAGATAATTAAATACAAACAAAGTGAAAAGAAAGCTATTGACTGTTTCCTCCCCACCACCCACTCCAAATGCCTTCTTTTTCTTTTCTTGGTCAGTGTCATAGTTAGAATTTTCAACAAGAGGAGTCAAATATAAAAAAATGGACACACTAAGAAACCAAATACATCATACACAAAATTTTACCTATCTACATTCTTCATCGGAAGGGTATCGATTAATATTCCTTGAGGGATCTCAATAGCTCAGTTGATTGACTATAAGAACTTTAATCTTGATGGTGAAGTTTCTATTTCCATCTTGTAATTTTCTTCCCCATTTTCTTGCCTCTACCCTCTATGCAATAATAATAATAATAATAATAATAAAAAAGTTAACATCCCTTGAACAATGATGACTCCACCACTGGGGACGGTGTATGGATCGCAATAGCTCATTCAAAAATTAAATACCAATTGAGTTATGAAATATATACTCTATTTATACTTCTCTTTTTCCCCACACGTATATAAGATTCGACTACATAGCACCATGTCGAATCACGAACAGTCGCAAATTCAAAATTTTAAGTTTATGAGTTCTGAATTTTATGATAGAACACTGGATTCAAAATAGATCATATATACCTATAAAATGAATTTCATTAAATAAATACAAATAATTGAGCCAAAACTATTGAGTTATGATAAATCAGAAACTTCAACGGTGGATCCGCTCCGAATCCCAAACCCATAGTTGGATCCGCCACATGGAAAGGGAAGGAGGGAGGGGGGTGATGTAAACTTACATGCATTATATATAGATAGTTCGATGGCCTTTTAATTTGTATCACTACCACCTCTCTTGAAAACAAAAGCCAAAATGCAGGCCAAAGCTTGCCATAATATTATTCCTCCAAAACTTTTGCCACCAACAAAATTACCTTCCACGGCAAGCCAAATAAAATTGCCAAGCCACGTATCACGAGCCATAACAATAACTACATCACCAACTCATGAAGTGTATACACCAGAAATTGATGATACAATTACCGCCTTTTGGGATTACCAATTCCTTTTTGTGTCCCAACGTTCGGAAACTACCGAACCGATCAACCTTCGGGTGGTGGAGGGATCCATTCCATCCGATTTCCCCTCGGGGACGTATTACCTCACCGGTCCGGGTCTATTCGCGGACGATCACGGGTCCACAGTGCACCCTTTGGACGGGCACGGCTACTTAAGGACATTTGAAATTGATGGTGGTACGGGCCAGGTTAAGTTCATGGCTAGGTACATTGAGACGGAGGCTCAGGCCGAGGAGAGGGACCCGGTGACGGGGAAGTGGAGGTTCACTCACCGGGGCCCGTTTTCGGTCCTGAAGGGCGGGAAGATGGTTGGTAACACTAAGGTGATGAAGAATGTGGCGAATACTAGTGTGTTGCAATGGGGCGGTAGGTTGTTTTGCTTGTGGGAAGGTGGTGATCCTTATGAGATTGATTCTAAGACTTTGAATACTGTTGGGAAATTTGAACTCATCAAGAATAACTCCGAATCATTACCAGAAGAACGAAAATTTAATGGTGATTTCTTGGATGTTGCTGCTCAAATCTTGAAGCCCATATTATATGGTATGTATACTATGCTGCCATACTTCTTTTTTCCACTAAAAAGAATAGAAATTAGACAGACAACTTCTGTTTCTAAACAATTTTATTAATGATTTACTATCAAAACATCATGTTAGTAACGAATTTCATAGATAATTCATATTTTATGGTATTTTTTTAGCTATAAAAGGAAGGAAAGAGGAGTGTTGCACCGATTATTTTGAGTTTTTTTTTGGATTTAAGTTATATTTACTGATATCGTGAAAATTATTTTAGCTTGCCTTCGTTGTAAATATCTTTGGTATATTTCTGGTGGGTATCTTGCAGGGGTGTTCAAGATGACTCCAAAAAGATTGTTGTCTCACTACAAGATTGATACTCGTAGAAACAGACTTTTGATCATGTCATGCAACGCAGAGGATATGCTACTCCCTCGGAGTAATTTTACATTTTATGGTAAAGTTTTTATATGAACTTTGGTTGATTGTATTTTTTTTTAATGTTTTCGAGTAAGCAAGTCTTTAAATGGGTAATTAGAATTAAAGAAAGGAAATATGTACAAGAATTGAAGTATCCATTGCACTAGTATTAGTGTTTGTTTTAAAGTTTAGGTTTCAACAATAGAGTAACTTCCAGCGTAAAGCAACAGCAAAAAGTGAAGAAAATAAAACAGAAACAAGCTTTTTCCTTATTGTAATATATTTTTTGGTGTCCTTTTTTTTTTCTGGCTTCTTTTTTCTGTTGCTTGTAGGCCCTGATACCAACAAAGCAAAGATTTTTTTTTACCATTGGAAGGGCAAATGGGGAATGGATTATAACGTGGGAAATCGAACTCTCACCAACAAGGTGAAAGTTCAGGTCAACCAACTGAGTTACTAATATCTCCGAAGACTTCTGGAAAAAAAATTAGGCATAGAGGGTCCTAGTGAGGTGCAGCAAGCTCCAACTTGTGATATTTTATATAAGGGATTTTTTACACAATTAATATGATTGATTTAATTTGTTGCAGAAGGTTGCTTGCCTTATTTTTCTGGGATTAGATATTCTATTGATTATGCATACATATTTTTAATTACCTTTAAGATGATCTGATAGTATAAAAATAATAATTTATACCGCATAAAAATTAAACCCTTTAATAAATAGAATAATATTAGATCCTTAATTCTCATATTACTAAACGAATAATCTTTAATCTAGAACGTGGAAAGATAAACAGCTAACCATTATCCTAGTATATATGAATTTTTATGCTCCCAATGATCCCAACTATATGTCAAATTTAATTTCTGTTTAATTGTATCAACATCACATGTAGATGTAGTACAAAATTAACAAGAATGACAAAGCCAATATAAAAGTATAACAAAGCCAAATAGAGCTTCATGTTATTTGTTTCATTCTTTGTTTTTGTCTCTTATTGATTCAACTTTTGGCTAATTTTTGTTTTATTCTGCAGAATTTGATTCCAACTTCCAGTTGCTACAAAGCCAAGAATTCGAGATCCCAGATCACTTAATGATCCATGATTGGGCTTTCACAGACACTCACTACATATTGTTTGGCAATCGCATCAAGCTGGATATTCCTGGTAATTAATTTAGTTAACCTTCAGATTTAACACAGAACTTTAAATTATCATGAACTCAGATTCTTTTAAAAAAGTTAAGTGAACCAAAAATTGGGTAACTTGAACAGTACAGTCAAAACTCATTATAACAGCATGAGTTCAAAAAATTTGGTTATTATAGCGAATGATTGTTATACACCTATAACAATATTGACATTTAAATAATATATATTTTATTGTTATAGGCAAAAAGATGCATAAAAACTGATTTTTCATTTTTAATTGCCAAATTTTAACTTCAATCACAGGAAGTGAAATCTTTTATTCATGAAAATATATATTCATATAATATTCTTTGTCATAAATAGCGTATTCAATTATCAAAATATTTGGTCAAAATCTCTAAGACCTATTATTGATAATCTTAGATATTCTATTTCTATAAAGATGATTAATCATTACATTACCACAAAAAGACGATAATGTTATAGAGTACTTTTACAAGACCGTACTATTTTAAAGATGATTGTTGTTGTTATAGGTAAAAAGTTATTATAGAGATATAAAATTTAATATATATAAAAAATCAGTTATGAGAAAAACTTAATTGTTATAAAAAGGTATTGTTATATGACGATGCTGTTATAAAGAAATATGACTATAGTTTATTCCAGTTAAGATAATATACAAAGTTAGAAGCTTGAACTCACCAAGCAGAGGCGGATCTCTAGTGTTGGTTACAGATCAATAAGTTATGTCCAAAACTTGAATTTAATTTTTAAAATATGTATAAATATTTAATTCTGAATCTATATATACTATATTATCATTAAAATCTTGTGTATGCCACTCACTGTAATATATCTACCTAATTGATTATTTTGAAGTGCAGGGTCAATGACAGCCGTATGTGGATTGTCCCCAATGATATCTGCATTATCAGTAAATCCAAGCAAACAAACATCTCCAATTTATTTGCTGCCTAGATTTCCTAATAAACAAACTAATGTAGAAAGAGACTGGAGAAAACCTATAGATGCTCCTTCACAAATGTGGGTGTTACATGTTGGAAATGCCTTTGAAGAAATTGATGTCAATGGAAATGTAAACATAGAAATTCAGGCTTCTGGTTGCTCTTATCAATGGTTCAATTTCCAGAAAATGTTCGGTAGGCACTATAGTAGTAATACTCTTCTAAATTTATATTATGTGTAATGTCATTGTAAATAAGTTTTAGTATAAATAAAACAGATTACCGAAACTGTTTTTTTCTCTCCATATTTTCAGGTTATGATTGGCAAAGTGGTAAACTTGATCCTGCCATGATGAATGTACAAGAAGGAGAAGAAAAGCTATTGCCTCACTTAGTTCAGGTATTGTTCCTCCTCACCATTGTCTAGGAATTTTCTGTGGTCTAGATGTGTAGACCAATTTTCTATAGACGTTATTCCACGTTCAATTTATTATACTAGAGTCGTAAAAGTAACTACTATTTTTTAAAAATAGAAAGGTAACTCAACCATTTAAAATTTTATCAAATGCCAATATATGCTAAATCCGATCTGAAAAACATAACTAGGACGTACCACATGTATAAAACTAGCATCTAAGTATAGCCATATCAACAGGTGATCTTACATAGTATCCACATGGTACTGTTTTAGAAATAAAAGAACTCATTTTATACCCAACCTAGCTAATACTTATAGGGTCATTTGCACTTTTGCGGTTTGTCCTATTTTGTGCTGGATTTTAATTTTTGTCCCTCAAGATAAATAATTTTTTAGCGAGGCATACGTTTTGCATTTTAATTAATATCCCACAAATTATATCGGATTCCTTTAAAAAATTATGCCCGCTAAACATAAGTTCGATTTTAAAGGGCAAAAATTAAAACCAGCCTATTTGAGGGGGAAGAGTTAAAAACCAGCCCATCGGATTCCTGTAAAGAATGAATCTTTGGTCTAACTCAACCCCAAAAGTTAGCTTGTAAGTTTGGTCTAACTCAATCCCAAAAGTTAGCTTTGTAGGGTGAGAATTGTACAAGTCCATATAAGGAGTCCATGTTCTCATTTCATATCCGATATAGGACTCATGGAGGACAAACCGTACAATTTCTTGTTATATCTTTCATCATGTGACACATATGATGACACATGATGGGCTTTTAATATTTTGAGTGTATCAGAAATTGAGTTTTTATTTTTTTAAGTGATAGTGTCAAGTGAATATTATGTAATGTAAACTACTGATCAAGTGACAACCTACTTGTGTTTATATGTACAGTTAAATTATATATCTTTTTGTTACGAAAAATAGTTTTGTGACTTTGATGCAATGTCTGAAATTTCGTGAAATAATAATGGCTAGCTGTATATGCAGGTATCTATAAACTTGGATACAAATGAGAATTGCACGAATTGTTCAGTAAACGACCTAAATCCTCAATGGAACAAAGCTGCAGATTTTCCTGCAATGAATCCAGAATTTTCAGGCAGGAAAAATGAATATGTTTATGCAGCAACTTCTTCAGGTTCACGCCAAGCATTGCCACATTTTCCATTTGACACAGTTGTGAAACTAAACACTGCTGACAAATCAGTCCAAAAGTGGTCAGCTGGTAGAAGGAGATTCATTGGTGAACCTGTTTTTATCCCAAGAGGAACTAAAGAAGATGATGGATACCTTCTTGTTGTTGAAGTAAGCATTTAAATCATCATTAATTATAGTTGCATTTAACTCATATATACTGGGCGTTATAATTTTTCTCCACGACTAGTGTATTCTAATTTGTCGAAGTAGACTAGCAGATAACATGTCTTATTTTTCTGCAAACAAATCCATTTTTTATGGAGTGTTATCTTTAATTTATATTGAGTTTAAATTCTATGTACTCGTAGCAAAAAAAATTTACACAAGTTATGCATAATGTAATTACAAGTATGTTTCTATTCTAAGCATTACTTAATTAGTAATATGAGAAAAATGGTACTACTAATTAATATGCTATATTATGCCAAAATATAAAAGAATATCTCTCTTACATTAATTGCATATAATTTAATTACAATGATAAATTAATGGTGGGCCGATAATGTAAAAATTCTTTTAAATTACGTTGTTATTGTGTAGAAATTAAACTCATTAATTAGTTAAATTTTATAGAAAACTCTTCAACATTAGTATTCTTATGATTTAAAGTCTCTGAATTTTTTTTGCAGTATGCCGTGTCAACACAAAGGTGCTATCTTGTAATTTTGGATGCACAAAGAATTGGAGAGAAGAATGAAGTGGTTGCAAGACTTGAAGTCCCAAGACATTTGAATTTCCCACTTGGTTTTCATGGCTTTTGGGCTCCTAACAACTCAGCCCAAGAAAATTTACCAAATTTTGAATCCAAATGCAAAGATTCTTGGTCAATGATGGAGAATAACATGGTTAATATTGGGAACTGAAAAAACGTACATGTCCATTAATATATAGCTTATTCAAAAGTGTTGAGAAATTTTCATAGGATTCTTTTGTAAAATAGTTCATTTGTATAGCAGAATCCACAAGAGTTCCAACAATGTCGATTTTTTTATTTCTGATGGTGGTTCAAATGCATTCAGCTGTATAAACAATAATTCTATGAAGGACTTTATGGTCCAACTCCAAACTATGCAGCCTTTAATTTCCCCTTTTCTTTTTTGAGGAGGGGGTGGGAGTCTATTTTCAATAGGTATTTTTGACATGCATAGATTTCCTAAAATGTGGCGTGATAAATGGGATTTCTCTATCTTTAACCAATGATTTTGGTGCAAGACGGTGAGAATAAAGAAATTTCTAGAAAGAACCACTTCTCTCTTAAATATGATCCATATATGACGTGTATCTTGATTTATCGAGCAAGTAACACAAATATTAGATGATTAAATCAAATTTTCTACGTGAACTAGTTATACTGGGAGTATAATGTGGAAATTATAATACGAAAGATTAAATACTCACAATAATATTTGGTTCATTGAAATAAAAATATATAAAAAACATATGTTGAGTTTTACACTAGATACATTTTTGTAAATTTTCTTCAATTTTAACCTTACTTGACTTTATTAAAGAAATTCAATAAAAGTCCTTTAAGGGGTAAGGACATCTTTGACATTTTATTATTTTTCTTCCGCATCAAGAGTGATATAAAATAACACTATATAAATAATTCTCGAATTACTTTTATGGAATCAAAAGTCTACCAAACACATGATAGGATAATCTCATATTTTATCTCAGATTTATTATCCCAATGACAAAATAGTATTTGGGGCTTGGTGTAAATTGGTCTTCTAAATATACATTTGAGCAACTTTAGTCTTATGTGTATATTAAAATTGAGTACTTTTTGGTGATGTTACTGTTAAAATACACATCAATGTATCTTTTGATGGAATTGGCGATGAAGCTATTGGGATAAACTTACCGTGAATTCATTTATTCTAAATACATACCTTAAGAAAAAAGCAAGATACACGCGCCGCCGTAGCTCCGGTAACCATGTCGACAGGTTTTTCATTGTCCTCTTCTTCTTCCTCCACCCCTACACCATCTTCCGCTTCTGGTTCTTCCCCATTTTCCTTTGGCTTCTCAAACCCTAACTCTGCTCCTTCAGTCTCTTTCGCCGGTTTCGGCTCTTCTATCGCTGCTCCTACACCCAACATATTCGGATCTTCTTCCGGGTCGGGTACTACTTCAATCTTATTCGGAACTTCATCCGGTTCGAGTACCACTTCAAACATATTCGGAACTCCTTCCGGTTCAGGTACCACTTCAAACATATTCGGATCATCTTCCGGTTCCGGTATCACTACCAACCTGTTCGGATCCACTACATCTGCAAGTAGTTCGCCATTGTTTCGTGCAAATTCAGCTAGTACCGCTGCCAATTCATCCCCTTTCGGTGATTCACTTTTCGGGGCATCAACTACCCCAACTTCGGGTTTGTTTGGATCCACTTCGAATTCGGGCTTGGGCTTGTTTGGTGCAAATTCAGCTAGTACTGCTGCCAATTCATCCGCTTTCGGTGGTTTTTCACTTTTCGGGCCATCAACTACCCCAACTTCGGGTTTGTTTGGATCCACTTCGAATTCGGGCTTGGGCTTGTTTAGTACTACTAACACTACAACTCCAGCAACTAGTGCTAGTACAACTACTCCACTTTCTTCATCTATATTCGGGTCTTCATCTTCATTCGGTTTTTCTGGCTCCACGTCATCAGCACCCTCAGTTTCCTTCTCCTTAGCTTCTTCTTCACCTGCATTTTCGTTTGCCAGCTCAGCATCTTCTACATCTGCCCCGTCATTTTCATTAGTAAGTGCTTCAACCACCCCTTTGGTAGCTTCTTCACCTGTATTTTCACTTGCTCCTGCATCAACTAGTTCCACAGCAGCGTCCACACAACCAGCATTTTCATTTTCGACGTCGAGCTTGAGCTCAGCAGCATCAAGTCCATCATTTTCATTATCAACGCCGAGTGCAGCACCTGCATTCTCGTTTTCCGTGCCTGCTACTACAGCTCCTGCATCGCCATCGCCTTTTTCAGTTTCAAAAGGGACAGGAAGCTCAGTAACAGCTTCTGTTTCTGCTTCAAGTGCTGGTACTGGTTTTTCAATTGCTTCATCGCCTTTGTTTTCGACGGTTACTACCACCACCAGCATTTCTACTACAACTGCACCTGCTACTAGTGGGACTGGTTCAGCTCTGACATTTCCTGCGCCGACTTCTTCAGCTTCAACAACTAGTGCTGTTGCTTCATCTCCGATTGCTGGATTTAGTACCTCTACTCTATCCACAAGTTTTTCATTGTCTGCCAAACCATCTGCACCAGCTTTATCCTCACAATCTCAATCAACTGCGGCTGTGCCAAGTTTTGGTAAGCTCACTCATACTTTGTTTGAATATTGTATTGTCTATGTTATAGCTGCTGTGTCATCTGTCCTTTTATTGTTGCAATAATGTAAATTTTGCATATTTGAAAAGTTTAAGCAACATCGACCGGAATAGTTATAACAATTGAGCCTTTTGAAGCAGTACAGGGAAAAGCTTCGTTGTTGAGAACACTCAACTTTCAACTATTACAGAAATGTGTCATGCATTATATCTACGTGCTTGTCCAATTTTGGTGCTATATCAAATGAAAGCATCTTTATGTTTGAAAGGATTACTACTAGTCTGTAAGCCAGGCTCTTTGAAGTTTTTCTTTCTAACACGGAATGATGACTTGACCTATCAGAAAAGTAAAATAGAAACACAAAACAGTGCTGAGTTGAACTGATACATGGAACTGAGGAAGAATGCTTTTGAGCTTAAAACGGGTTGTTTAATCTTAATCGTAATTACAAAACTGAGCACTATAAACTTGATCTGTTGGGATGATTTTTTTAAAGAATTGTTAGTTATAGTACTTTTAGTGGTGAAATTGACCCTCTAAAAGCAAAGCAAACTAAAATTACAGCATGGAAGGAGTACTCTCAAGTAAATCAGTTTCTTAAATAAGTGTAACAAACTCAGGTTTGATAATATCATTTTTTTCCCCTGAGCAGCTATCTTACTTTGTCCTGCTTCAGCATTTCCTAAATATAATTTTAAGTGCCATTTGTTAAATATCATGGTTAATAATAAGGTTGTTCTCCGTAGGTGTCCCAAGAACAACTTCTGGCGCTGCAACAAGTTCAGCTGCTCAAACATCAACAGCCTTGACTGTAACTTCTAGTAGTGGGTATGTACTTTTTACTTTTTTTTATCAAGTAATAAATTTCATATAAGGGTATGTACTTTTTAATTGTTTAAAGTAACTTAAGACTTTTCTTATTTTACTGAAAAAAGTCCCTGAGTTTCGTCAGGGAATGAAGAGAGTTTTGGGGGATGAAAAGTGGAAAGTGAATATATAACGTTGTGATTGCAGTAAATAGTCTATGAGTTTACTTCAGATTGTGTGTTTGGATGGAGCAGTATTTTGGATTTTCTATGTGATGTTAAATAAAGGGTAGCCCGGTGCACTAAGCTCCTACTATGCGCGGGGTCCGGGGAAGGCCGGACCACAAGGGTCTATAGTAATTTATTTCAAAAGAGCTTTCAGCCTTTCTATATCAATTGGCTTTTCAAACCATTAGGGCTCCAGAGATAGTGGAAAGCTCTATCCGGTTGCTGTTAGTTTTTATGTGGCTTGATAGTTTCTTATTCTCCTAACTGATCTCTTCTATTTTACAAAATTTCTTGAATCTTATAAGAAAGTATGTGACTTTCTTTCTGTCATCATGAAAAAATTTAAGTTCAAAACTCAAAATTGGAACATACTACAAAGGTTAACTTTTGGAACACCCGCAAGTTTCCTACTAGTATAGGAAATTGGGTATTATGCTTTGATAAAAATAGGCAATTGGGTACTATTGGTACAGAATTGTGTAGGTTGTGTTGTTACGGCTACCACCTTTATTGTTTTCCAACATCAGTAAATTCATTATTTTACCCCACCAAAAAAGTCCTAGGATCACGAAGAAGTCAATGGAGAAGAAGAAACTATGGAGTTGCAGGTTGTCTGTCCTGTTTAGTGTTAATGGGAATTTTATAGAATAATGCAGCACTAGTCGCAATTAGTCCCCTCAAAAATCACTTAGGTTGGGATTCAGTAGTAATAAATCAAATAAAGCTTAATTCATCTGTTGCTGTGGTTGTTTTATTTAGTAAAGAGGAGTCTATTATGAATCAGGTACATAGATTTCTTCTACTTCTCTTTTCCAACTCATGTCTAACCATGCAAAAAGAACATTATTTTCAGAATTTTATTGCCACTAATTAGGAAACTATTCATCACTTGAGATCAGATCTTGTTGTGACCTGCTCTGTGTGCATTAGTTTGGGTTTGAACCTTATTTTGTTTGTCCCTTTCTCTACAGGACTACTTCAACTTTTACTGTAGCTGCCACTTCCATACCAAAATTACCATCAGAAATTACAGGAAAATCTGTAGAAGAGGTAATATATGTGCTAAGAATTGGGTAGTATTGTTTTTCTCTGTTTCCCCTTGTTAATCAATTCTAGGTTGATATAATGCACTTAGCTTTAGCTTCACATGTATTGAACTATGGACTTGATTCCTTGAACATGCTGAAGTTTTATTAATTTTGTGGCGCAGCAACGTTTTAGCAAAAAAATAATTATATGAACATACTTCACGAAGGGGGATAGGAGATAGAGGCTTCAGTATTTTCTTGGTCCGTTACCCAGGCATTTTGTTCATATATTTCACCCATCCCTGTTTCTTGTTGGGGAATTCACATTTTTCCTGTTTATTTCTCTGTTACGTTGTAACTTATTGCGTTTTTCTTATTTCAATGAAAGATCATCAAGGAATGGAACGCTGAGCTGCAGGAACGCACTGCAAAATTTAGAAAGCATGCTAATGCAATAGCTGAGTGGGACAAAAGGATCTTGCAGAACCGTGATATTCTTCTCAAACTTGAGGTAACTTGAGATTTTATTTAAAGTCAGCATTCTTTGGAAAATATCCAGATGTAATTCTAGCTCTTTGCCATTTCTATTCTATATCTGTTGCATTCAGTAAGCTCTAAGTCCGTTTTTTCTTCAATTTTTTATGCAATAGTTAGGTAGAATGGTAGATGTATCCTATAATCCTGACCGCTTACCTTTGTAAAGGCGCTAAATAGGCCTTCGCCCTTACGCCTTTCTATATAATAGAAGAAAATGTTCTAGTTGTATATAGAATTAGCCAGATCGTCAAAGATGGCAGTGGATCCTGGACCCGGTCCGGATTCGGTGGATCTAGATCCGTTTGATAGGATATGGATCTTCAAAATCTGGACCCGACGGATCCGGATCGGACCTGGATCCATTTCTGATGGATCGGATCTGGTATTTGAGATCCAGATCCGACCTATGGATCCGTTTTTTATTAAATATATCCATAACCTAGAAGGGTGATTAGTTCTCATCGTTCTAGGCTTCAGCTGGACCATGACCCCCACCCACCCCAAGACAATCACTTCCTCTTTTTTTTAAGGATTGGAATCCATAAAAAGAATTCAATTTTGATGTGCTGTTAATGTAACAATGGAGTAAATACCAATGGTCAATGTGAATATTGTCTGTAAACGAAAATGAAATTTGAACTTACTTTATTGTGAGTCAAATTCTGCGACTCTGTAGAGACTATTGTACATGAGAATTACCAAGAAAACACAAACCATTAAGAGGATATTATTGGCTTGTTAGTCTTTATAAGATTGACCAAAGCATTTGGCCAGTAACTATATTTTTTAATTAGCACTACTAAAACTTTCTCCAAATTAAACGGATAAACAATTTCATCAGAGTAGTTCTTGTCCGATCAAAACCATCCGCCACGCTAGGAGTGATGATATTCTTGCACTGTGCCATGTGTTAGGATATGCATGAATTGAGATCACCAATTGTGCATTTATGGAGCTTATAAATTCACCAATCCAACAATTTCAAAATCCATTCCATATTTGCATTTTGATCTACAATTACTAGTGCGCTACTTTTAAACGTAAACAAAATTAAGCAACAAATACCAATTAACATGGCAAACCAAGGAAGCGACAACCTCCATAGCAGTATCCAAGTTCCCGGTGGATCCAGTTCCGATCCGTGGACCCGGTGGATCCGGATTTGGATCTGATTTTTATGGACCCGATGGATCTGGATCCAGGTATGAAAAACTGATCTGGATCTAGTAGGATCCAGTCCCGATCCGATCCGTTGCCATCCCATTAAGAGATTAACTTGCATTTCCCGAGATTAATAATGGAGCACTATGTTCATTCTAACTGGGCTTTGCTTCTAAGTTTTTGTTAAAAGAGTTACTTGTAGGAATTGTCACCTTGTTCTTTAGTTGTGGTTTTCTTAAAATACCTGTCTGAATTGCGCCTTCAGTTATTTTTCGTAGGGAATTGACCTCTGTAATTACATTGTTACCATCTCAGAGTGAAGTTGCTAAGGTTGTTGAGACACAAGGCAGCTTAGAGCGGCAGCTGGAGCTAATTGAGACTCATCAGGAAGAGGTTACTTAATTACCATTATCTTTTCCTACAATTTGAGTCTTTAATTTCGTGCTTTAATGTCTAATTCTTTATGTGATTTTGAAAGCATTCCACGCTTATCCCATCCTGTGCAATTTTAACCAAAAGATTGTTGATACCCAACTTTTGCATACTTTCTTGTGCCATTATATCATTGGAGGAAGCTGTTATTAGTCAATAGCCAGAACTACACCGTCCCAGATCATTAAGGTTGCTACCTGCATCTTATCCATTCTGTTCTGCCTAGGTCCATTACATTCAGACAAACTAGTGGTTCTCTAAATCTTATACTATCTTGAGCGTTTAACTAGTTTAATGTAGCACTATCCTCTTAAATACGGAACCTATGGTTGATCAGGTGCATGCCTTAGTTCCTTGGCACCTACACTAAAACATCAGCTAAGCTAGTGAAGCACATAACCTAGTTTTAATTGAGTTTCAGGACTTAGCGTGCTTAAGATGAGCCTTTAAACAATATTGTTTCAAGAGAATCGCAGGATATTGACATTTGGAATTGAGACTCGCCAGGTCACGGGATTTAACAACTTCACATTCCGCTGACTCAATTAAGGGTGTGTTTGGTATGGAGGAAAACATTTTCTAATTTTATAGAAAAATGTTTTCCAATTTTTTCATGTTTGGTTGGTCAAAATAATTGGAAAACATTTTCTCTAGGAAAACAAGTTCCTTAAAAATGAAGAAAATCACTTCCCTAGTAAAAGTAGGGAAAACAAGTTCCACAAGTGTTACTCCAGGTTGATTGTCTCTTCCCTACTCTCCAACACATCCCACCCCTACCTCCACCCTCATAGCCCCCATCCCCCACACTCCTACCCCCAAACCCCCCAACTCCACTTCCATAGTGTTACCGTAAATTATATACAAATATTTTTGGGATGATATTTTTTGTTTACGTGTAGGCTCGCTTAGCCTATCATACAAGTAGACACAATATTGCCTTATAGTCCCTTGTCGTTTGATTTATGTTGCTCTGTGTATTTTGTTTGTCTTATTTACTTGCATTAGTTATTGTTTCTCTTTCTCTTACAGAATTCGCTATCATGACTTACTCGCTTTGTTTGTGGTACTTTGCTTGGGCTTGGGCTTTGTCTTGAGCCGAGGGTCTCTCGGAAACAGCCGCTCTGCCTACCAAGGTAGAGGTTAGGCCTGTGTACACTCTACCCTCCCCAGACCCCCATTGTGGATTTCACTGGGTATGTTGTTGTTGTTTATTTTTTGTTTACGTGCCAAACACATGAAAATAAGTAAGAAAATCACTTATTTTCCTAGAAAACATTTTCCTTCATACCAAACACACCCTAAGTGAAACTTCAAAATCCTAAGTTTGGGCCTAGTTGATTATATATCTTTTACATTCCTACACATCATAGGTATTCATACGAAGAATCTAACTAGGGTATGTAAAACATTTAGAGCATTTATAAGGATTTATTAATCCATACTCCTCTCCCTCATTTAACAAGGGTAGTTTTTGGCAGAATTAATTAACAATGTAACATATATTTCAAGTTCATATAAGTTTAGATCTTCTGAAATATTCCCAATCTGTCATCCATGGTTGAGGATAGAATGAGGCAACACATAGCGTTTTTTACCTCTTATATCTGATGAGTGTGGAGTTACCCTTTCCGTGGATCTTTGCTACCTATTTAAGTCAGTGTTCCGTAGTAGCTTATTTACTTTCTTGTAACTCCTGGTTTGTGATTTCTAGTGATTGTCATTTTAAAGGACATAATATTGTAATAACCCATGGTGTTTATAATACTACAGGTAACTGACTTTGTTGCTTCTGTGTATACAGTATGCTCTAACTTGTTATGGAATGAAGTCAAAGCAGAAGTTCATTCTCATTTTTATCGCTTCTGTTAGGTTGACAAGGCATTGCAAAGCATGGAAGAAGAAGCTGATCGAATTTACAAAGATGAGAGAGGAGTGATTCTTGATGATGAAGCTGCATCAACAAGGGATGCAATGTGAGTGCATGTTTGGATAATCTTCTTTGCTTCTTGTTTCTTTGAAGCCATCCATTTTCTTTCGTTCATAGTCCCACTTAAATTATGAACTTTCTTAGAATGCAGTTTCACTTAGATTCTTAAATAGTTGTTGACTTTGATCCGTCCCATAGTTACTCCAGCAAGTGGAAGCAAGCTTGTCCATTACCTTTTGCAGTCAAGAACTAAACTTTATTTTTTTAATCCTAGATTCGTTTCGCCTCCTTTTTCATCTATAATCCTCCACTTGGCCATAATTTTATGCATCTATTTCTGTGGAATTGGTGTAATTTCAGGTATGAACAGGCCGAGTTTGTGGAGAGAGAAATGGAGAAGATGACAGAGCAGATCAAGTCTATCATTAATACTCTTAATGCCAGTCAGGTCTTGTACCTTCATTTATTTCTGCTCCTGCCTTACCTTAGCATTATGTCTAGATGGTGTAAAATTTATACAACATAGTTGTTATAGATTCTATGTTTCTATTTCTTTTAGGGTGGAGAACTTGAGGCAACAGATGGAATGACACCACTTGATGTTGTTGTCAGAGTCTTGAACAATCAATTGAGTTCACTGATGTGGATTGAAGAAAAGGTGAGCATTGCCTTCTCATGCTTTTTCTGGCTTTTGTTTCGTAGTCTATTGCATGAAATGAAATCAGAAGAAAAAGAGAGTAGGTTGGACTAGTTCAGTTTAAAAAAAAGAGCTTAGGTTGGACTAGTAACGATGTGATTGGACTGGTGAGAGATGTGTAAGGAAAACAAAAGAAGGGAAGTCTTAGTTTACCGACTCAATCTTCCAGATAATCTTATGGAACAAAAATAGTGACGTCGTTCTGTACGAGTCAAGAATTTCTCTTTTTGGGAAATGCATATTGTTCAAGGAGACAATGCTATTCCTAATAAAGTTTCTACTCTCTTTTGGTATAGATGGTTATCTCCACTATAGAGAGGAAAAGACATTCATAAAGAAATTGTGTATGCGGGCTACTAACAGCTGTTTCAGAATTCAGCTGAAATCACGCTCATCTTCCCTTTACATTTCTTTTTGGATCATTTGATTGGAATGCTGCTATAATTCCTCTTTTATCATTTTCTTGATTTTCCTTGATATAGCATGGCAAGAGGGTTCGATAAACTCTTAGAAGTATTAGATTGGAGAATCATTGATCTTGCAGGGTTAGAAATATTACTCTGCTAAGTTACTAACTATTTGATTCATATACTATACATTGTATTAGATCGGAAAATTATTGATCTTGCAGGGTTAGAAATATTACTCTGCCAAGTTACTAACTACTTGATTCATATACTATATGTTGTAAATTGGAAAGTACAAGAAAAAAAAATCTATTGATGGACTAGGTTCTGAAATTAATTCTTACGGATAAACATGGAGAGTCCAGTTTAGGTTAGATGCTGAATACGGTATCACCGAAAAACAGCGCAATCGTACATATAGGAAGGAGATCACCGCCTCAACCTGTCAGACTGATGAATTATAATTGCCGATTGGAAATCCCTTTCTTGTAAGGGCTGTGGGGGTAGTCCCTACTCTCCAAAATTCTACCTTATGCCCCAAGATTGTACTAGTAAGCTAACCAAATTATCTTAAGCACCATTCAATTTTATTCAGGTTCATTGATTTGTCACAATACATACATAAATTACCTTGAATTGAGAAGCAAAAATAGTTGCTATTCTGCCATTTCATTGTGTTTTGTCTTTGTAGATCCGTTGCTTCTGTCTGGGTACAACTGAATTAATACCACATAGTGAATGCTTTAGGGATCGACAAGTACTGATACTGATTAATACATTACGGATCTATTTTCTACTGTTCATTTGTGAATAGATTTAATTTTGTTGAAGGCATCGTCCAGATGCAAGTTTATACTCGAACCCTCACCTTAATAAACTGAATGATATCTGAGCTAAGGTTCTTCTAAATGTAAACTTGGTTACATGGAGGCTTCCTTACGTTAAATATAAAAAGTTAATGATACAATTTCTACATTTGTTCAGGCTGAAGAATTCTCGTCTCGTATTCAGAAGCTTGCAAGCGAAGGGTCTGCTGCCAATCGTGAATTAACGGGCCCTAAATTATGGTTGATTCGATGATTGGTGCACTCTACTTGGTGCTGTCAACAGGTTCATGTAAAGGTATAAATCCAAGGAGCCTCTTGAATCTTTTGTGGATCTCGTTTCTCCTTCCAGCTGTGTATGCCATTAGGTTCAAGGCATCGATGTTAACTCGCGATTCATTTCAAAGGCTTTACATCTTATTGGTGATTGAAGTTTTTTTAGATGGTGCTTAATTGTGTTCAAACTCGTATGCCGTCCTCTTCTTGGCTTATACTGTCAAGACAAAATGGCGTTTAAATGTAGAAATACAAAAATTAACAGACTAAAAGGTCAAAACAGAGTTCTTTTTGCATCTCCTCTCCCCCTTATATTCTTTTACTTTCTCGAATTAGAGCAATCTGCAAACTCTGAAGCATAATAGTTTCACTTGTATAGTTGCAGTTTCTCAAACAATTAGTGATGGTTTTGTTTGCGATGAGAATATGAACAGTGCATACTGAATTGGTAACCCCACCCCACCACTTCAGTGATATCATACATTTTGGGGTGGGGAGATGGAGACTATGATTTCCTTCACAAAGAGAACTATCGAAAAAATGAGCTGCTGTCAGAATAATGCCTTATACAAAACTATAAAGAAATTGTTTGTGCACAAATCTAAACAAAACGAGTACCTTGGAATAATTTATGGTAAGCGAAGAGATGGAAGCAATTGGGAGGGTTCTAACTTCTAACTACTGGAAAGTTATTCGCTATAGTTTCTATTTTCTATATCAAGAATGTAACAAATTTATCTCCAACAAGCGTGAGTAAGGAGGCAAAGTGGACGAATAGGGAATTGTATAGGATGGCGAGGAAGGAGGTAAAGCTAGCGGTTACGGCGGTGAAAATGACGGCTTTTGAATGCATGTATGTGGAATTAGAGGAGAAATGCGAGGATAAGAAGTTGTACAGACTAGCCAAGACAAGGAGAGGAGGGCCCGTGACTTGGATCACGCGAGGTGCATCAAGAATGAGGACGGCAAAGTACTGGTGGAGGAAGCGCATATTAGGCGAATGTGGCAGTCTTACTTTCATAAACTCTTGAACAAAAAAGGAGATGGAGACATTGTGCTGGGAGAGCTGGAGCCTTAACACAGATATCCATGAAATAGGGGATTGATTGATCGGAAAGCTCAGGCAGGAGTAGGACATTCCATACAAATATTTTTGATCATCTAGCTGGTGGTCCTCTCCAATTTATAGTCAAGCAAGTTCAAATGGCTTTCCGGTAGGTATTGTAATTTTGGGTATTGTAGAAGCATTAAGGTTGAGGAGGTTAAGGGTGTTGTTCGCAGGATGCGCAGTGGACAAGCGACCGGGCCTGATGAGATCCTAGTTGAATTTTGGAAGAGCGCAGACAGGGCAGGTTTGGAGTGGCTGACTGAGATGTTTAACGTCATTTTTAAGACGACAAGAATGCCCGAAGGATGATGGTGGAGTACAATGATTCCCTTGCACAAAAACAAAGGTGATATCCAAAGTTGCAACAACTATAGGGGTATCAAGCTGCTAAGCCACATTATTAAAGTTTGGGAAAGGATCGTGGAGATGAGGGTGAGGAGAGGCGTTACTATTTCCGAGAACCAGTTTGGATTCATGTCGGGGCGTTCGACTACTGAAGCCATTCATCTTATTAGGAGGTTGGTGTAGCAGTATAGGGAGAGGAAGAGAGACTTACATATGATTTTCATCGACCTCGAGAAGGCATACGACAAAGTTCCTAGAGACGTTCTATGGAGATGTTTGGAGGTTAAAGGTGTACCTATGGCGTACGCTAGCGCGATCAAGGATATGTATAATGGAGCCAAGACTAGGGTACATACAGGATGAGACTCGGAGCACTTTTCAGTGATGATAGGGCTGCACCAGGGATCAACTCTTAGCCCATTCCTATTTGCCTTGGTGATGGACGGACTGACGCGACAAATCCAAGGGGAGGTACCATGGTGTATGTTATTCGCAGATGACATAGTCCTGATTGATGAGACTCATAGCGAACGTCAAGCTGGAGGTTTGGAGATAGACTCTGGAGTCTAAAGGGTTCAGGTTAAGTAGGACTAAGACATAATATTTGGAGTGCAAGTTCAGCAACGGGAGCGACCCTGAGACAGACGCAAAGGTTAGGCTTGGTACTCATGTTATTCCAAAGAAAGGAAGCTTCAAGTACCTAGGGTCTATCATCCAAGGGAATGAAGAGATTAATGGCGATGTCACACATCGTATTGGGGCAGGGTGGATGAAATGAAGGCTCGCATGTGGAGTTTTGTGCGACAAAAAGGTGTCACCAAAACTTAAAGGCAAGTTCTATAGGGTGGCGGTTAGACCGACTATGTTATATGTGGCAGAATGTTGGCCAGTCAAGACTTTGCACATACAAAAGATGAAAGTTGCGGAGATGAGGATGCTGAGATGGATGTGGAGCATACAAGGAGAGATAGGATTAGAAATTATGATATCCGGGACAAAGTGGGAGTGGCCTCGGTGGAGGATAAGATGCGGGAAGCGAGGTTGAGATGGTTCGGGCATGTGTAGAGGAGAGACACAGATGCCCTAGTGCGGAGGTGTGAGAGGTTGGCTATGGACGAGTTCAGGAGGGGTAGAGGTAGGCCGAAGAAGTATTGAGGAGATGTGATTATACGAGATATGACACATGTGCAATTAATGAGGACATGACCTTAGATAGGGGTTGTAGGGGACACAGATTAAGGTAGAAGGGCAGTAGGTAGTCGAGCGTAGTTCTACCTACGCTTGCAAACTGGTAATTGTAGTATTATTATTGTAGGCCCGCTTAGCCTATCATACTAATAGGCACATTATTACGTTATAATCCCCGGTAGTTTGATTTCTGCTGCTATGTGTTTTTTAGTGTACTTTGTTTAGTTTATTTACCCGCGTTGTTATTGCTCGCTTTTTCAGAATGCACATTAGCTTTGATACCAATATTTTCATACTGCTTTAATTTCTTATCTGAGTCTAATCTCTCCTCTTGCTTTGCTTTGCTTTGCTTTGCTTGTGATTATGCTTTGTCTTGAACCGAGGGCCGAGGGTCTCTCGAAAACAGCCGCTCTACCTAAAGGTAGAGTTAAGGTCTGCGTACACTTTATCCTTTCCATACCCCACATTGTGAGATTTCACTGGATATGTTGTTGTAACCGTGAGTGAGTAAATGCTAATCAAACTCCTTGGCTTCTTGTCACGACAATAATCAACAACAGAACAACTGATAAAAGGAAAGAAGATCTATCTTCTCTTCCAAGAGATCAGAGAGTTCTGAAGTGGGTTTTTCTTTCTTGGTTGGTTCAAGTATTTCACTTAATAATGATCCAAATGATTGGCTCAGCTCCGCGAGCTTTGAAGTTGTGATTCCCATAATCCATTTCACGATCAGGGATCCGATGTCTGACTCCCCAGTTGATCTCTGAGATTCTTCTTCTTTGGCTGCATAAAGGAGTAGAACAGTGAAAGCAACAACTTTTCATTGCAGCACTAAATCATCCAATAATCAAGGGGAAAAAATTATACACCAGTGAACATATGAATTAAAGAAACTCTTTAATTTTAACCAAAAACTAAACTAGTTGATGCACCTCTAATTTTTTAATTTTCTTTTCTTTTCAAAAGGCGAAAGAATAGTTTGCTATGTGCTCATCGCGTGGCTGCATGTGCACCTTTAATTGAATGTTTCATTATAAGTATAAAACTCTTAAAGCCTAGTTACATTTTTTGTGTAAGTTGTATATCCTACTGGCTGATCAAGGCAGGATTACAAACAACAAGAAGAACTCATTTCCTTTTTCTCAATTCAGATATCTTCATAGCTCTAGTGAATAACTTCAAAATACTGGAATATAAAAGCATCAGCCAACAAGGAGTTAATAATATGATTAATATACACCTGCACATATCAGTGAGCATCCCGGCGGGACAGGGGAGTGTCGGGACGCGGGCTCCGGCGGGATTAGCGGGCTGGGATAGGCGGTATGGGAAGAGGTCCCGTCCCGTCCCATATCCAGCCGGAAGAGGGGTCGGGATTTGGGAGGACGGGACGGGTTGGGTCGGGATCGGGATTTGGGGTTTTTTTTTTGCCACTTAATTTTAAAAAATAATATATATATATATATATATATATATATATATATATATATATATATTGTTTTTGTGCATTTTATATTATTTAATAGAAATATTATTTTCTTGTAATACAATTTCAAAATTGCAACTTTGTGGTGTTGTTTAAAAGTTGCAAATCACATAGTAAAATTGTAATTAAAAAAATTACATAGTTAACCATACTTTTTCTAATTTCCTCACAATGTCTTGGGGATCTTCGGTTGGAATTGAAATTTGTTGGTCAAATTGTTTGACGTCGCTTCATGTTCCCTCGGATAAGATTTCGTTGTAGTTGTAGTCTTCTTCTTCGTTGATCTCCGGTTGATTGCACCTTCTACGCTTCGCTCGAATCCAATCTCTGAATAGAACTGCAATCTCCAATGTGTCTCCCGCCAATGAATGTCTGTGCTCTCCTATTTGAAATCTTCCAACAGAAAAAACGCTTTCAGACGATGTTGATGACACTTGAATGTTCAACACATCTCGGGTCATCTTTGCTAGTGTCGGAAATGTATTCTCATTCTGCCTCCAGTATTTCAGCAAGTCTTCATGTCCTTCATGATTGACAATTAATTCGTACTGTACAACACCCTGCAAAACATAAACATAAAATTCGCTAACTTGTGAAGAAGAAGAACCACTAAACATTTTATTTTTAAGATCTTGAATATTTGCAGCAGAAATCACATGTTTTTTATAAGGTTGCAGCGAAGCAGTAAAAGATGGTACAGAAGCCGGTTGATTATTTGCACTTTGTTGTTGGTAATACATATATACTTGTTTGCATTCAGTATGTATGCTAGACGTAACTTCTTCTTTAGTTGGTTTGTGAGTTGGTTCTTCAATTGGTTATGTTCGAAGTACTTCTATACAATCATAAATCGTTTCTACAAGTGTTTTACAACCGTCTAATTTAATAGTCGAATTTAATACAACACCAATAATATAAATAGTGAAAATAGAAAAAAATATTTTTTAAATTTTATAAATATTTTTTTAATAGATGGAGCGTAAGATGGGTTTTCCATATATAAATTAAGTAACAAAAATATTAGAGCTATATAAAATAACATATTTGAAATAGTATGATAATAAATATCGGAAAATTCTTTAGTAGCTTGAAAAAATTTCTCTAGAAATCCATTAAGTTCTAAAAAAAAATTCAGTCATTATCTACAAGCATATCCCTTGAATTTTTATTATGAGAGTTAAATAATAAAGTTATAGGTTGTCTATAATCGTAAGCAACAAGTAGTTGCTCATACAGAGAATTCCACCAGTCGAAACTTTTCTGGAATTTTAATATAAGGTAATCCACAATCATGACAAGTTTTTTATACTCTTTGCGTCTTTGTATTTTATTACCTTTAAAAATAACATTTATAGCAAATTGTATTTTATCAAGAATGCTTTCAAAAAGTTTTAGGTCATCCTTTACAACTAAGTTATAAATATGACACGCACATCTTATATGAAAATGATCAGGAAAACATGGAGTTAATCAAACTTTTAAAAGTCTTATAGCATAATCATTAGAAGTAGCATTATCTAATGTAATAGTCATAATTTTATCAATTATTCCATAATAATCACAAATTTCATTAATATTTTGTGCAATAAAACTTCCAGTGTGCCTATCATCAATATATCTATATGATAAAGTACGTTTTTGCATAGACCAATTTTGATCTATCCAATGACATGTTACCGTTAAATAATCATTACCGTTAGTACTACGGCCTATGTCAGAAGTGATAGCCAATTTGCCATTAAAATGATACAATGCATAACGTAAATATTGTTGATATTCACTTGCAAATTTAAAAACATCACTTCTAACAATTGATCTAGGAAAACCATTAAAAGCAGGATTATATGTTTCTCGAATGTAATGAATAAAATCAGAAGAGGAAGGAAATGAAAAAGGCAAACCCTCTACCACAATTAATTTTGTCATATTTTCCCTATCTTTGTTTTAATCATATTTAGGACCAAATATTTCCCCCGTCGTCGGGTTAATTTGACCCTGTACGTGGTTGGAGACACTATGTGAACCTTGTCCCGACTCAGATGGCATTGGTACACCCAATTTTGTTAGCCTGGTATTGATTTCATCTAGTTGTGTGCTCTCTTTTTACATGTCTCAATAAACCTCCCGTCCCACCTTGACATTTTCCGGTTTTAAATTTATAAACATTTTTATAAATTTTACATCTAGCTAGTTGATTCTCTTGGTCCCTATAAAAAAATCTCATGCAACTAATTTTAATTTTCGTTGTGTGGGGCCTCGACTCATACTAAGGGGAATATGAGTCATTTCAGTTTCAGTTTGAGACTGAGACTCAGTCTTAGCCTGAGGTTGAGGTGCACTAGTGGGTGTGTCATCTAGATTATCGTTTAAATTTAAGTCTGGTTCATCTACCTCATCGTCTAATGATATATCATTTTAAAAAACAATTTCATCTATATGAGTGAAATCAATGAAATCATCGGAGCTAGGAATATAATATGATTACTAAAAGAAGTATTGTTACCCTTGTTACCCTCTACTAGAAGAAACATCCTTACCTTTACTCTTAATCATACGTCCAAAGCGTTCTATTATAATTATGCAAATAAATAATTAAAGTAAATGAAATTAAGTGCGATAATTAAAATTAAGTAACAATAATAATTTAAAGAAGGAACGAAGGTACCAAACGCCGACGTAACGTCGACGTGTAATCAAGGTTGAAAATTGAAACTTTGCTCGATCGATGATCCTCAAGCTAGTTGCCAACTTCACTCCCAATTTTTTTAACTATGAGCAAAAAATATATAATATTTAGCAGGCAATGTAGAATTGTAGAGAGATAAATTGAGAGATTAGAGAGATTGTAGGAAGATTTGTGAGAAAAATGAGTTATTTATAGTTGAGAAATAGAGTTAAAGTGTAAATATATTAACTTACAGTTTAAAAATAAATATTAAGGGGTAGGGGGTTTATGGGGAGGGGGGGGCAAAAAATAACCGTTATAACCGTTGCACAACGGTCAAAATTGAAATTTGATCATTATTGCAACAGTTATTTTTGTAAAGGGGAAGGGGCAGGGTCGGGACCCGATCACTGGACAGCCCTAGTTCAAACCAATTCATCTCTTCTTTAGGAGCATAACACCCACTCATATAACTGCAGAACAATATAAATGAACATAGCTTCAGACATGTAGTTGTAGAAGCAAACTTCTCTAATCACCAACCTTCCGCGTGTTGAAAATTTAGGTTTGGGAGATCGGAACTCATAGAGTAAATGTTACACATCTCATATTCTCATGTAAAACTTGGTTACTAAATTACGGAGAAAAGTTGGTCCAATTCTCAGGACTATTACAGTTTCACTTGATCTTGCTGCCGTATTAGTATGTGTATCAGGTTTCACAAGAAAATATTGTTATCTCGAATTGAACTTCTATATAACACTTCAGTGTTTTCTTTCCCCTCTCCCAAAACTCAAACTATCAACTGTACACACTAGGTTCCTCTTACAGACACTTGAACAAAAGACCTTGTTTCCCAACAACCCTATTCATTTCTTTCAATTACTCAACAATTATATGGAAAAATAAGGGTAAAAGATCAAACATTTTAAAGACATGAGGAAATGAAGGTAGGATTTGATAACTCAAATCAATTAATCAACTATGCATCAATCTCAAACTCATCAGGTCTGCCATATAGATCATCTATGTCCATTCTACTTTATTCATCAATATTAATACTCAAAATCATAATAATCAAGGGTATGGCCTCATGGTCAATGAGGTGAGTTGAGAACCATGAGCTCCCAGGTTACAAATATAACACAATGCAAAATCACTAGGTGATTTCTTCCTATCTGTCCAAGCCTCGGTGGACAAAGTTACTCGATGCATGTACTAGTGGGAGTTAGCAGGTATCATGTGGAATCAGAACAACATGCTTATTAAAAACTGCATAGTAATTCAATTATCTAAACTGAAATACAAGAAATTTTGAGGCTGCTACTCATCTGACAGTTAAAGTCTTAATCCCTGCATTATCCATAGAACTGTTAGATTTCTCGATAAAGTCAAATATTACCAATCAAAGATTTACCTTTGGAGTTCAGACCTCCCAGCTAGAAGGCACAGAACAAAAACACACAGTCATAATATGGAGACCCTTTTGTTCCTTTAACCTCAACCCCATCAAAATATCCATTATCAAGACTCTTATAGCTTGATCCATAATCAATAATCCTATTCTTGGTCCAAGATTCTCCAAAGGGTGTATCACAAATTGATGACAAAGAAAGAGGAGAGTGGAAATTGGAGTCCCTCCAGGGGGTGGGTGGGGTAGTGAAAGAATTGTTGGAGTGTCCTCCTACTCTACTTGTATATGGTGGCAACATGGCTTGTTTCACTCTAAAAGCTGTGGATTTTTTCTTCTCTACTTTAAGTCTTAACTCTATATCAGTAGTGATAGTGTTGGAGGAAGGTATCTACACATTTCTTCAAATGTACAATATTAATTTGTATGTAATATTTACTAAAATTAAAGAGTATGTCTTAAGTTAACCTATAATTTTAAATATATAATAAATTCAATACTAAAAATCTTAAAACTTGAATTCATACAATTTTTATCCTGAATCTCCCTATATCCCTAATCATGAATCAGTGATTATAAATTATAAATTGTTTTAATTCTACTAGATTTGAACTCTTTCTAGTTGATATGTAACAAAACTTCATGCACTTAAAAATTATAAAAATATGTGAATATATATTAAAGCTTTTTAAAGACATATCAATTAATCATAATCAACAAGTAAATATTTATGTAAGAGAAAAATGATAGTACATATTATATATTTATTAATTTGATGCACACGTGTATGAATAATTTTTCCGCCTAAATCATGATAAAGTTCTGTTATACTAGAAAATACATTCACACTAAATAATTTGAATTGTGAGTCGTATGGAGTATAAACCTTAAAACATTTTGACGAGGCCCAAATTTTTATCAAAGGGTGTCAAAGAGTCGAAAATAATGTACAAAATGTATAATCCATCTGTCTCGACACAATTTTTTTTAGTCTGTTACAAAAAAGAATGTTATTTTTTTATATTTAAAAATAATTTAACTTTATAAAATATGATTTACGACCATATAAATTTATAACATTTATTTTGGATTACAAACTAGAAAAGTCTTCGTTTCTTTCTTAAATTTATTGTGTAGTAAAATGATGCTACATCAATTAAGACGGAGGAAGTATTAAATAGCAAAGTAGTACGTAATTTTTTTCCCCACTTGATATATGAGATTCTTTTGAGGTTCGATTAATGCGAAATTAAAAAAATAAAGTAGGTATGATTCGAACTGAAATTATAACTTTGATGAGACAGTAATTAGCAGAGACTGTGAGCCTGAGCCAGTAACATTATACTAAACAATTTGACCCGTTTTCATTCTTTATAAATAATTTAGGAAAAAACCTCCGAACATTTCTTCTCCACAGGAGGAAAATAAAAACCCTAAACCCCCATGGCTCGTTCAGCTAGATCCTCTACGACGCGCCTATTCTACACCCTCTGTTCCTCCACTAAAACGACCCCCTTAAATCATCAACACCCACCTCCAACCCCAGTCGCCGCCTTATTAGCCGGGAACTTCCACTTCCGCCACTACGCCGCCAGCACTGCCACCGCTAGAGTGAGAGAAGAGAAAGAGGCGGTATGGAGGGAATCGCTTGAAAAAGTGCGGAATATTGGGATTTCAGCTCATATTGATTCCGGTAAGACCACACTAACGGAGCGGGTACTGTTTTATACGGGTCGGATCCATGAGATCCATGAAGTTAGAGGTAAAGATGGAGTTGGTGCGAAAATGGATTCCATGGATTTAGAAAGAGAAAAAGGGATTACTATACAGTCTGCTGCTACTTACTGCACTTGGAAGGACTACCAGGTATTAAAAATAGTTTTTTTTACCTTTAAAAGTTTGTTACTGCTACTTATTCGCTCTGTCCCAATCTAAGTGTCTTAGTTTGACTAGGTGGAGTTTAAGAAATAAAGAGATACTTCTAAATTTTGTGATCCTAAATTAAAGATGTATAATGTGCTAAAATGTCCTTTGAATCTTGTGTTTATAAATTTACCATGTAGTATGTTTGAATTGAGACACTCTTTTCCAGGACAGACCAAATTGGAAAGCAAGACATTTAAATTGGGACGTAGGGAGTATTATTTTACTCTCAGCAGTTTTTCTTTTTCAAAATTTATTGTTTACGCTTATTTAGTTTCTTGTCTGAATTGAATGGAACTAACTAGTTTGGGATTGAGCATGGTTGATTGATAATCTTATTCATTTTCCTGTTTGGGGTTCAAAAATTGTTTGCGTTGCTAGTAACAAAATTGATTAGAACTGGGAAATGGTTGATTTATTGAAATTGAATCGTCGAGGGCCAGCGGCTCATGGTTTGAAACTCGGTGGATAATGGGCCGATCCGTCTAATCTTCTCCACGTAAATACCTTGATCAGAGGAGGACCCAGGATGAGAGTAGTGGGGGGCATCTGTGGCTACAAAAATGTCCGGATTTTTTTTTGTGGGGATGCTGGAGTGGGAATTGATCCTAGGTCTGCACACTAAAGGATCATTTGTGCACCCTGTATCAGCTAGTGCAGCTACCCGGCCTTTGTGAATGAGGGTGTCAATCATAATATATACCTCATATTTAAGATATATATACATATACTTTTTCCGAGGTTAGCTGGGGCACGGGATCCTCCTGCTATACGGGCAGGTCCGCCTCTGACCATGATTTTGTCTGTGGAAAGGTTCGAACCCGTGCCATGTGCTGTACCCACACCAAGTGTTGTGCTCGTACCACTAGACCAAAGCCTTGGGGGCAATGGATTGGGGTTATTCTTACTGTCATTTAGAGCAATCCGATTGGTCAATGGAATTTTTATCTCTTCTTGCTGGTTGGTGTTATTGCCTGCAGATTATAAGGAGGCAAATGAAGAAAATGTGAGGAAAATTGATTTCCTCTCATTATCGTGTTGGTAGTGAATACAAAGTAATATGAAGAATATGCTTATAGCATTTTGGGGGTTCTGTTGGAGAAAGATTTGTCATGTCTATTTCCTTTCTATTATTCCCAACAATCAGATATCCACTTTCCTTTCTCCACATTTCAATTAAAGGGTTAATCTTGTTGAAGTGCATAATCAACTGAATCATGGTAGGTTTTCATTTGGCATTTGTGCTCTATATAAGATCATAGAGTAACGGTAAAGTTGTCTCCGTGGGACCTATCGGTCACGGGTTCGAGCCGTGGAAGCAGGCACTAGTGTTTGCATTAGGGTAGGTTGTCTACATCACACCCCCTGCTAACGCGGGACGCTTTGTGCACCAGGCTGCCCTGCCCTATAAAATCATAGAGCAGCCATGTAATAAATGTCAGTTATATGAAAGTTTGATTTCCAGGCCTTTGATTGATCCTTATTATTTTGGGAAGGGAAAAACAAAAATAGATTCAAATTTTTGTTTTTCTGTTGAACAAGGATTTGGAGTGAGATTGTTTTATCACTTATCAATTTTTTGATAAAGGAATATCAAAAAGATTTTTTTTTATTGATTTCCGACTGACTAGACAAGTCACTCAAAAATGACATAAATGACATAGTCAGGACTGCTTCACAAGAGATTGTCGTGGGATGTTTAGTTTATTTAACTAAGCGTGACTGAACCAACCAGATATGTGAAACATTGTTATAGCTTCGGTTTCCTATTTTTTTCAGGTCTTTCACTAGGAAAGATGATCATAATATTGTATGCAGATGTTCTCTTTTCTGAGGCAAGCCTAGTGTAATAATGTCAGTTATTTGCTCAACAACAACAACAACAACAACATACCCAGTGAAATCCCACAATGTGGGGTCTCATCTCAGTTATTTGCTCATTAGAAAAAAATCAATTTTGTGGTTCCAGTTCTTTATTTCTGTTTGTTGTTGCAGGTGAACATAATTGACACACCAGGTCATGTTGACTTCACAATTGAGGTGGAAAGAGCCTTGCGTGTCCTTGATGGAGCCATTCTTGTCCTTTGTAGTGTTGGTGGTGTGCAAAGTCAGTCTATAACTGTTGATAGGCAAATGAGAAGATATGAAGTCCCAAGACTTGCTTTTATTAATAAACTTGATCGGATGGGGGCGGACCCATGGAAAGTTCTTAACCAGGTCAGTTATGTATCATTGAAGACCTATTACACCTCTAGAGTTTAATTCAAACGCTAAAATAAGTTAAATAATGTCGCCCTTCATTTAGTTGCTTTGCTACCAGGTGACATTTTCTCTTGTTGCCTGGTATTGCCAACAAACTGCAAGCAGCCAAGTTCATTGTCATCATACGCGAAAGAACTAAAAGAAATAAATTTATTTGAGTGTCAAATCACTAGACCTCTAAAAAACGACGAAGGTGAGGAAGTCGGTGTGTTCGGGCAGTGTTCATGCTAGGAATCGGCATTCATAGTTCTGCAGTTAACTGAGAGCCTTAATGTCTGTCAATATAGAAATTGGAACAGTTAGGTTGGGGTTCAGAAAATATTGTCTTTCTTATAAACATCTGCTACTTGATTCGCTGCTACCTCACTTCTTGTGTGTGTTTGCCTGAATTCTTTGGCAAGGAGCACTTGTTATTGTTATGGGCCTTATCTTAAATTCTTTTTCTTATATGCTGTTCAGCATATTGTTATCATTGATATTATCTCTTGCTTTGCTCCTTTCTTCTAGAGCTTTGTTATGTGAATTCTCAATAACAGTCTAGCACTTTGAAACTGTGAATACAATATGTTAAAGTTGTTCTATTTCCTTCCCACACAGGCAAGATCAAAGCTTCGGCACCACAGCGCTGCTGTGCAAGTTCCGATTGGGTTAGAAGATGACTTCAAGGGTCTTATTGATCTCGTGCAGTCAAAAGCTTACTATTTCCATGGTTCCAATGGGTCCGTGTTTAGCTTAAAGATGTTTGGTTAGGGATGATAGGTACATTTTCTCTATCTGGCTCGTATTCATTTTTGGCTTTTGCAGAGAGAAGATTGTCACAGAAGATATTCCTGCTAATATGGAAGCAATTGCTTCTGAGAAGCGGCGAGAGCTAATTGAAGTAGTCTCCGAGGTTGATGATAAGCTTGCTGAAGCATTTCTGAATGATGAGCCTATATCATCTGCTGATCTTGAGGTCTGTACACAATTAGTCAACCTTGTTGACAAGGAAATTACGACCTTCTACATTCTGTTTAAGACACTTGTGTTTCTTTTTCAAGTAATAGACTTTTATATCTTGTATATTTCGGGATGCAACGAGTGGCAGATACATACCCAATTTCAATTATTGAGCCAAACTTGCAAGCTTTGGTAGCCATGTCGGGGATGGAATTAAAAGTGATTGTTTCCTGTTGCTTAACTGTAATGCCCCGAACCATGGCCTGAGCGAAACACGACACTCGGTGACTGACTGTATGTGACCGAGCGAACCACATGGCTTGCTGATCAACATGGACATCAAAACATGCTATAGTAATGATTTAAAACATGTAAAATATAATACTTTATGTATAGTCTAAAATAATCATAGCGGAAGAAATCTGAAAATATTATAAGTTTGAATAACTGAAAACTGACATGACATGATTACTAGTCTAGTGTATGAAACTTCTGAACCATGAGTCTGACTGCAAAACTATTTTACCAGGAAAAGACCGTGACATACCTCTACCAATAATGCATAATCATAAAAATATAACTAGATTGAAAGCCCCTGAACCATGAGTCTGATTACTAGTCTATTGTATGAAACCTCTGAACCATGAGTCTGACTGCAAAACTATTTTACCAGGAAAAGACCCTGACATACCTCTACCATAATGCATAATCATAAAAATATAACTAGACTGACACCCCGAATGAGACGGGGCTCACCAAATAGCTGATACTGAAGCAATCCTACCGAGCAGATCCGTCTTCCTGAAACTCAGCACATGCATTGTGAAGTGCAGGCCCCATGCAAAAGAGGACTTTAGTCATTTGAATTGTACCGTATGTAAAACAACTGAAGAAATAAGCAGACACATGGAATACTAGGACATGACACTGAAACTATAACATGTGTAAAATCTGTAAAGCTGTGTTTGTATATTTGTATATCTGTGGGGAGAGCAGTAGCATAACCGACAATATGAAACACCACGTGAGTACGCGGAGTCTTGTACTTGGACCGACTAGCAGAGCAATTCCATTCCTTGCCGGGGTATGAGACGTGAACATGACATGAAAGGATTCAATCTGCAATCTGAAGGTATCGTCCTCTGGCTGAGCAACCCTTATCCTACGGTGGCATACGTAGTTTCAGGCTTTCTGAGCCTTCTAGGTAAACTACGCAACTCCCAAAACATGTACTCGAAAATAGTGGCTTGTAAGCCCATGAGTTTCACGAAAGCAACTTATAAAAGCATGGTTTGAAATCATAATTTAGCATGTGAAATAGCTATATCATATAACTTGTATAAATCATGAAAAACATGTATAATTTCATGGACTGAGTAACATCGATCAGGACTTGTAATTTAGGAACTCATGAAATTCAAACATGTGTTCATGGATTACGGACATGTTCATGACAATCATAATGACATATCATGAATAAAATAACGAACCGTAATAGAGGCATGATATCTGTATAGTATTACATGTAATTAGGGTTATCATGATAATAGAGTTAAAACCCTAAGTTATGAAATTTTCATGATTTCAAAGAAACGAGGCGTGAGTAAGAACATGGATATTCTCACACGTGGATAAGAACTCTACATACCTTGTTCGCTCCTAGTCTTGTCTTAAAAATCTGAACTTTAGAGTAGAAATCTAAAGTTTGAATCTTAGAACCTTGAGATGGGTTTATCTTGAAAACCCTAGGTTATGAATAATGAATTTCTATTTAGAATTCATGTATATATTTTAGAGTCCACTTGGAATATTTGGGATAGGCTTACCTTGATGTATGAGAGTGATGAGAGGAAAGAACCTTTATGCTAGGGCTTGAGAAGAGTGAAAACTAATTTTGAAACTAAGTTTGCTTATTTATACTGTTTGTTGCGTCGGGAGTTTTACGGCCAAATTCGACGGGTCGTCGAATTTTCTACATTCTGGGTTCTGGCTGTCAAATTTTATACGGTCCGTATAATCGAACGTCTTGAAAAGTACAAGATTCCAGTGATCTGGAAAGGCTGAGGTTTTGAGACGGTTGGAATCGACGTAGCTTGTTGAGAAAAGCAAAGAGTAGGCTTTATCCGATGTAAGAGCTTCTTCTTCCGTCCTCTAGTCTTCTTTTAAAAGGAGGAATGCCCCAATCATGATGTTGCGCTACGAAATCATCCGGGCCGTACAAACTTATACGGCCCGTAGAATTCACAGAGTTCCGTCAATTTCGTTTTGAAATTGACGGTTCGTTTCCGTAAAATATTTTACGGTCCGTACATTCTGGGCGTAAAATCAGATCTGCAGAACTGAAGCTGGTTTTTCAACTTAAACCCTCCGTTTTGGTTTCCTAGACCCCTAAATCATATACATGGTTTCTTTTGAAGGTACGAGGTATTACATTAACATAGTCATTGTAGATCATAGAAGTTGAATGTTTGGTGGGTTTTCAATTGAACAAGCACAATGAGGGAGATTTGGTGATAGTTTGAAAGGACACCTCCTCTTCTTTTGCATAATGTTCTTTCCTGTGTACCATGTTATTTGTGCGTGAATAGGACTGGAGTTGAGATTGTTTAGTGTTGGACAGAGTTCAATTGGTTGCAAATGCAGGACTATACGCTGAACCTTATCTTTTAACACGGACTATGTCAAAGTGCATAACCTACTTTAATGTCTACTGTTAATACAATAAATATTGCAGTACTTGGTATTGGTAAGGTAATGTGCTGTTATGGATCTTTGACTACTGACTTTATCTAGGTAATCTCCAACTCTTCGGACATTATTCTCCCTTACCCTGTTTCTTTAATTTTCTTCCTGTGTTCATCAGGCAGCAATAAGGAGAGCGACAATAGCACGGAAGTTTGTTCCTGTTTTTATGGGTAGTGCTTTCAAGAACAAGGTGCTGTTTTCTGCACTGATTAACTTAATATGGAATGCAGAATTTTGATCTAAAATTGATATTGGCTATATGTTGGGCTTTTGTTTTACGTGTAGAAAACTTAAGTTGCATAAGTTTTACCTGAATGATTATTATTTTTTCCCACTGAATGCCAGGAGTTCTATAGTGTAATTTTTCTTCTAGAAATGACTGAGAAATGACAACTTCCTTTTGTTTAGGTCAGCCTCGCCAAATTGAATATTAATATCAACTGGGCTTGTGAAAAACTATGTCATCTTTGATCAAGGTTAATCATTTGAACCTGGATCAAATTCCTCATCAATTACAATGTGATCCTTTTAGAGCTGAGAAAAATAGAAGGCATAAGTATTCTAACAACTAGCTGAGACCATATTATATTCTTCTTGATGTCCATCCTTTTTGTTTTTCACTAAATTTTTTCAATGTGCATTTGTGTCTGACTACTTGTTTGGTTGTGAAATTTTATCTTCTTGCTCATGGTTTTTTATTCTACTGGTGTAGCCGCATAGGTTCATACTTGATTGTTGTTCTGCCCGTTCTTACTTTTTTCTGTTGTTGCTTGGTTGTATTTCTTTGCTGTTGCTTTATTTGGCACATATGTCCGATTCCGTTCTTGACTTCCAAATGACATTAAATATATTATTCCATTATACTTCAGTGGTTGCAGTTTCTGATATATGCTTTCTGTTATTTTGTGCTAAACAGGGAGTTCAAACACTTCTTGATGGCGTTCTCAATTATTTACCTTGTCCAGTTGAAGTTAGCAATTATGCTCTGGATCAAACAAAGAACGAAGAGAAGGTCAGTTATATTTTTTTTGGTTGAGTTCTTACCTTTTTCTTTTCTCCATGTACAGATGTAGAGTCTAAAGTCCTGTTGTGCTCATTTGTTGCTAGGTTACATTAACTGGAAACCCGTCTGGCCCTCTGGTTGCATTGGCATTTAAATTAGAGGAAGGGCGTTTTGGTCAATTGACCTATTTAAGGTAAATAAACTTATTTTTTGTGCAACTGCTCGCTCCGTATGTGCACTTAGCAAGGACCACACATTTTAACATAATCTTCTATCAAAGGATCTATGAAGGTGCCATCCGGAAGGGCGATTTTATAATCAACGTGAACACAGGAAAGAAGATTAAGGTGAGTGCAGTCGAGCTCATCATTCTGATATGGAAGCAACTCATGTGAACCAAAGTATCTCACGTCAGTTTTGCATCTGAATGCATTGCCTTTGACTTTATACTGATTTTACGTATCTCAAGTCAACGTAAAAATACTTGCTCATGACGATCTCTATAAATCTGAAGATATTTGTGTTAATAGTTTCACCACTTAAATTTTTGGTGTCTACTGGAATGAATATTTTTGGATATTGAGGATATTTATAGCTAATCCAAACTAGTTCGGCTTGAGGCGGGTTGTTATTGTATAAAACTTGGATGTTTTCATGGTTACATTCATGTTTAATTAATTCACGGGTTTATGAAAGACCCTACTTTTTCTTGGTTTTCTGGTCAGTTCATGTGATGTGTACTCTTCTCTGAACATTTCTAATCTTACTGAATTGAAAATGTTTTCGTTATATTCTATTCAACGAATGTTATTTCCGCTTATTGAAAAAGAAAATTGTATTTTCCCTTCGCTCCTTCACGGATTTGTTCCATTGGCTTTTACTGAAAGTTAACTTGTGCAAAAAGTTAGCGAACTGCTTCCAATCCTGGGATGCTGGTTATTCGTTGTGCGTGTCAGCCTCACTTTCTGATGCAATAAAGAATGAGCTACTAGCACAGAAAAGGGAACAGAGAGTTTATCCAGGTAGCAAGCCACAGTTGGGTTGGGATATGGCCTCAGCAAAGGTATTAGGTTAAAAAGATGTGAAATTGCAAAAATACTTGTAGGTAGTATAAAAGAGGCCAAGTTGATACAAACCAACGAAGGTGTAAATACAGTGGATCTACATACCCCGAGTTTTTTTGATAGGTATCTATTTTTTTAATATTAACAAATGGGCAAACCCTGTATACAAGCCGATAAGTATATCTATATACCCCGAGAATTGAAGCACTTTTGGTTTTGGGGCTAGTTGAATAGGTGGGAGTTCAAAAGGAAGTTAGAAGTTAAGATTTGGTTCTCTATTTTGTGATATAGATACCTGCATCATTTGCTAACCCATGTTGGTCTTTTTTTGAGTCGCCCACTCAATCGTGGATGTATGATCCATCTGCATGGAAAATGTGGTCTCCGTTATTGCATACTACTGGTAAAATTAGTCTATTTGTTATTCTGCTGTTATAACCCCATGCTCAACTGAATCTTTTTTGTAGGTTCCTCGTTTGGTGAGAATGCATTCAAATGAGATGGAGGTTTGTCACCCATACCTTGCCCTTTTGACTTCTTGATTGGATACAAATCTGGCTGTTGGACAGTATGATAATGTGCTACTCTTTAATTGAATGAACCTTTAGAGGAATTTTTGAGAGATTTTAGAAGGGAAAAGCTTCACTATCAGTATTTCTAGATTGTCCATCTTTCGTATCTCTGAGAGACGTATATCAACTCTAATAATAGGATATCCAAGAGGCTCATTCTGGGCAGATAGTTACTGTGTTTGGTGTAGACTGTGCTTCAGGTAACATCCTACTCTCTAGCCTAATTTGACTTAATGAGAAAAAGCAGAAATCTTTTCATTATGATGTATTCTGATGCTTAGTTCTGATTCATTTGCAGGGGATACTTTTACTGATGGATCAGTCAAATACACCATGACTTCTATGAATGTCCCTGAACCAGTGATGTCATTAGCTGTTTCACCGGTTTCTAAAGACTCTGGTGGACAAGTGAGTGGTCATACTAGAACCTGTTGTTCTGTTGGATGTTCTAAGTGTGCACTCTTTGACATTGTTCTTTTAGCCTCTTACAATTGTTGTCTCTGTTTGTTTGGCAGTTTTCAAAAGCTTTGAATCGCTTTCAGAAGGAGGATCCTACATTCCGTGTGGGTTTAGATGCTGAGAGTGGTGAGGTATGTTTTGTTTACGCCAGATGGGGGCTCCATATTGTGAATATTATGTGAATTATTGATCTTTATGGGGAGAATCCCTGAACATCTCCATGGTTTCCTGAGCAGACAATCATCTCTGGCATGGGGGAGCTGCATCTGGACATATATGTTGAACGCATCCGAAGAGAATATAAGGTTCATCCTTCTTTTTCACGGATAGTCATTCTCATTGGGTATCATCCTTTGTTTGATTCTTTTCTTACTATCTCTTTGTTGTTAAGGTTGAAGCTCAGGTTGGAAAGCCTCGTGTAAACTTCAGGGAAACCATCACTAAGCGAGCAGATTTTGATTATCTACACAAGAAGCAAAGTGGTGGGCAAGGTCAATATGGTAGAGTAGTTGGGTGAGTATAGATGTATATCATTTTGGCTAGTGCGTTTTGCTATTTGCTTATCACATGCAACTTAAAAGTGCCTATAAATAATTACCATTTAAATGATGGGCAAGTAGAATAGAAAGAGCTAATGCTAGTAATATGATTTCCAACTTTCCTGTACCACTCCGTCCATCTTTCCCAATCCAAGTTCTTACTGCTAAGATGCCTGAGAGTTTCCATAAAATATTTAAGATGCCTGAGAGTTTCCATAATTTTTTTGGTATCATCTTTAGCGCCAGATCGTAAAGTGACTAGTTTTGTTTGGGTTGTGACAAAACGTAGCGAAGCCAAACTTATTCCTATTCTTTGTTTGCATAATGTTGGGCCTCAATGTATATTGTCCAATCACCACATGTCCAATTCTTGGCGTCCTATGTTGGTTGAAGGAATTATTGTCTCAGATGGTCTTAATTAACCCGCACCTCATAAGCTAGTTTTTGGAGTTGAGTAAAGCCAAGATCCATGTCTTCACATGGTATCAGATGGGAACCATCTCTATTCTTGGTTTACCCAATGTTGGGTTCCCATGTGCTACCGTCCATGCCCATATTTCCATCCCCGAGTGTGGAGAGGCTTTTAGAATGTTCCACATTGGCCGAGAGAATGGATTGCTCTCTTTATATTGTCTTGGCAATCCTAATCTCAGGAGCCAGGTTCTAGAGTTGGGTTAGGCCCGAGATTCATTTTCTTTATGTTTCCAATTAGGGCTCCTCATTTTGTACTGATATCTTGGCTTGAGCCAATTGCAGTCCTCCTGACAGAGTACCCTAAATCTTGTAGCCTAAACTAAGTGCCCCTTCCCCCTTCCCCACATAAAGCTCCCCTTTCTAGTTAGATATAATCTAGAATGCTCACAGTTGGCGGCTCAATTACAGATCCCCATGGATTGGCTACTGTCTTAGGCTGGTATATTACATAACAGCTTTAACCACGAGGATTAATTCAACATTGACCTCCATTTAGATCTGCACTAAACAAGAGTGTGTTAATCGACTCTTAGAGAGAGTTGGTTTAAGAGGGAGAGTTAGCTGATTATATTTTCATTGCTCATTTTTTGTGGCATTATTGATATTCATGTTTCCTCAATGCTTTGTTTTCCACAGGTATGTTGAACCTCTTGAACCAGGGTCTGGCAGTAAGTTTGAATTTGACAATATGCTTGTAGGACAAGCTATACCGTCAAACTATGTCCCTGCAATTGAAAAGGGTTTCAGGGAGGCTGCCAATTCGTACGTTTTCTCCTCTAGTTTCAAATTACAACTTGCCTGTTGTTATATAGTTGCTTTGGAACTATCAAAGCTTGGTCGATGCAAGATTCTGTGGAGAGTTGGTCATGACATGCTGGACTAGTTCCCTTTAGGTGTTTTTGATTGACTAGAAATCTGGATCTTTCTGTGTTCCAGGGGTTCTCTGATTGGTCATCCGGTTGAAAATATCCGTGTTGTTTTGACGGATGGTGCCTCACATAATGTTGATTCAAGTGAACTTGCGTTCAAATTAGCTTCTATTTATGCTTTTAGACAGGTAACACATTCATCCTGTTGATAGACAATTTCGGTTTTTTTTGTACGTCCAACTTCCCGGCCTTTCTCTCTTTTCTCAGCTTGGTGAGCTTTATCTAAGTTGCCTATGCTTGCAATGATTTTTTGGTTGCTCATGATTATAACTAATTTCATTGCAATACAGTGTTATGATAAGGCAAAGCCTATTATTTTAGAACCTGTGATGCTGGTGGAAATAAAAGTGCCAACAGAATTTCAGGGCACTGTTACTGGGGATATCAATAAGTAAGTAATCTTTTTGAGTTCGTTCTGGGTGTATGTTATTGAGATTTGATAATGTGATTTATGCTTTTCTAACCACTTCTTTTTCTTGTCCTCTTAATATCACAGGAGGAAAGGTGTCATAATCGGCAATGACCAGGAAGGAGATGACTCTGTAATTCTTGCCACTGTATGTCTATCATTCTTTGCTCTTTCAGATCTATTTAGAATTGATTTCTGGTGCCTGTTTCTGTCAGTATATATTGCTGCTTATATACATGTTCTCCATCCTCTCTTTATTCTGTTCGGATGACTTCTTGTGATTATAGAAAAAGCACTTCCGAGTACAGCTCCAGCAATCCATTGTTCATGCCTATTTTAGATACAGAAGTGGCTATTAAAATTGGTAGTAATGCATGTTCTCCTTGCTTGTGTTGGGGCTTCTTGTAGTAGTTTCCGGCACGTGTCACAGGGCGTGTGTGACTCTTGGTCATCATAGTTTAGCTTTTATTTTTATTATGGTTGACTTCTTTATTTTTTACCTACTGCCCTATCAGATTTCGTTCTAGCTGCTTTTCTTTAAAAGATTTCTTCCTTTCTGCGAGTTTGGTGGTGCTACAGGCGAGAAACTTCTGCTGGCATGCCTCTGTTTTTTCTTTTAGAGTTCAAGTAATATGAACCATCAGTGTAAACAATTTTCACACCGTCAGGTCATCTGTACTTGTAAAAGGCAAAGTATCTTATTTTCAAGATTCAAAATCTCACATTTTAAAGAGGCTTGTAGATATCCTTTGAATGACCTGATGGTGTAAACAATACACACCGACTGTATCAAAACTTGAACTCTTTTTCTCCATTTTTTGTTTCAAAAGTTTTGGATATTGGAAGAATACACATCCAGCTTTAGGGGATACTGCACGAGTTAGAAGTTGCAGAACAATTGTCTCACTTATGCTTTTTATGGTTGATGGTTTCTCTTATCTCACTTATACACATCCATTTTTTTATTTTTTTATTTTTTATGGTCAAGACCTGAGTTATTTTAGGTTTGACACTCTGTGGATAAAGGGTGTCCGTCCACCCTTGTCATCTTAAATACCAGACTTGGTGCAACAACAAGGTTACAATGGCACGGGGTAGAAATGTAAATACACATTTTGATGCCGAAGGCAATATTCTTTTACCCAAGTGCGATACCGGAAACAAGTTGGCTGGCTATCAGCTAAAATTCTGACTTAAACCCCCGGTGACAAAAAGTGCTTGCTACATTTCAATGATATTTATTATAGCTGTCAAAGTGTCAAGTATGTGTAAGAAGGATGTATCATGCATATATATTTTTTTGTGTATCTATGTGATAATTAATGACAGCCGACCTACCAAGGTGGAGGTAAGGTCTGTGTACACTCTACCCTCCCCAGACCCCGCGGTGTGGGATTTCACTGGGTATGTTGTTGTATGTGATAATTAATACTGCTGTTTTTAGACAGACAATAATTGCTAATTTACATGGCTTGTAAAGGACCAAGGAAAAATTATTCAGCCTTGGAACAGTATGCATTTATTCTGAAGTATTATGACATGAGTAACTCATTTCTATCTTCTGAGACCTGAGGTAATTCTATTTGTTTCTCAGGTCCCTCTCAACATGATGTTTGGGTACTCAACATCTCTACGATCAATGACACAGGTCAGTAATTTTGTTTCCATTTCCTTAACAAAACTCTTTTATCGAAGAAAGGGAGAGAAAGGACAGGTGATTTCAAATTAGTGTTTGGATTTGTCGTAGGGAGTGAAAGGAAGAGAGAAAAAACGATAGATAACGTCATGAACAATGTTAAAATTTTTCATGCGAGTGGAAACCTAAAAAAAGTGAACACGTTCTGATGAAGCTTTTGTAATGCCACAAAGACACAAGGCTCTTATTAGCAGAAAAATGTCATTAAGGTGCTAATGTGAAATGACAAACATTCTTTCCTTTTCTTTCTATTTAATCAAAATCAATTTATTCCTCTCCTCTAACTTTGTTTTCTTTTCCTTTTTCCCTAATCATTCTTAAAATGCATAGAGACATTTGTGATACCAACATCTGTGCTCTCTTTGCTTAGTGAAATCCAATGATATATCGATTCATTGTTTTGTTTCATGCAGGGGAAAGGTGAATTTACAATGGAATACAAAGAGCATGCACCAGTTTCAGGTGATGTGCAAACGCAACTGGTTAACACATACAAGGCCAGCAAAGAAAGTTGAAAAGATGGTGTGCCTTTGAGGCTTCTCCACTTAGATCCTGTCTAATTATTTTTATAAATTTGTCTCCTTTGGGTGTGCAGTGTTATAAAATCATTAGGGACCAGAACTGGTCAGTCAATTTTGATATGCTGAATAAAACTGTGACATTCCATTATGTATTCAAATAATTGCTTATACAACATAGTTTGAGAGGTTTATACAACATAGTGAAACATATATTTATACGGATTCCTCCATTTTCTCCAAGGTACTTTATGAATAGCTGCCAAGGGGGTGGGAGGAGGAGGTTGTGCTGAATGGGTTTTTATGCTCTCCAATGTATATTGTTCCACTGGAGAAGCATAGTCTGCTTAAAGACTTGTCGAAGCAAATGTTGCATCTGTCAATCACTGACCCAAAGGAAAAATAAATTCTAGTTGATGGTCGGGGATCCAACTAGGAGTCTCTTCACATTGAATTCAAATATGTCAGTGCACGTGTGAAATTGATGAGGATGCATCATTACAGAAGTTTGACGTGTAAAAAAGTACATAATTTCAGAGTTCTCTTTTCAGTATAGGGGAAAATTGAAAGGAAAAAAGGGAAGGGAAGAATTGGATATTTAATTTTCATTTTCTTAAAAGCAATTGCAAGCATCAGGACTCAAAGTCTAATGTTTGAATGCAATTCAAACTTCTGAGGGGCGAAAGTTAGGCTCGAATAGTTCAAAATTTCATATCCAAAGGTCTGAAGAAGCAGGTATGAAGCACCTCACGGTACATTTGTATTATCTTTTCGTGTTCGGTTGACAAGGAATACAATAGTATGCTGAAAAGCAGAAGTTAACCATTTTCCCAACCCCCACACACGCAGACTAGGAGAAGAAAAAGATAGAAATTGACATAGATAAGCATATATTTTTTATACCATTAGGATAAGATGACCTAATAACGAACTCTGTAACCAACCTATAATATAGTACATAACTTGCTTTAACAAGCTAAAGTGCATTGGTAGGGTGAATCAATTACACTGTCAACGTATAGAAGTTAAATTCCTCCAAGAATCGTCTATGAAAGAAGTAGATGAGAAGAAAATAAACAATCATTCAACTCTCTTGGTTGGAAAAGGGAGGACTGATCCCCAAGGCCTATTAGGTAATCACCAAAGTAGGACTGCTTGCACTAGACTTCAGGTTTTAGTTACTAAAATGAAATGTTTGTCATCGAATTGACTTCCTATACTGTCATTGTGCATCAGATTATTCTTTCTTGCTTCAGCAGATATGTATGAAAAGTGTGATTGGCAAGGCATCTCCTTGTCAGTTTAAATATTGGAAAGAGCAGATTTGCAAATGCGACTATATAAAGACTGAACTGTGCTCAGTGTTTATTCTGTAAAGAAAAATAAATGATCTTCACATATTTTCTTTCTCCTTTTCTTATTTTCTTCTGTTAGCTTCAAAGTAGAGAAGTTTCTCTGCCCAACAATTATGTAAATGCTTCTCGTTGCTGTGTAGGTAGATCCCGTTCAGGCTCAAATGTTGTTAACCGAGAAAAGTACTGATCTACCATGTCATCCGTTACTTTTTCCAAACTTGGAGGTTCCCACTGCACGTTTTAACATAAATCAAGAAACGCTCTCCAAGGTTAAAGTCCGACTGTTAGGAAAATTTCACGGGAAAGAGGATCATAATTCATTAAAATAACATATTGGGTTCATATTAAATTGATTTACCTTAGGTGCAAGATCTCTATCCACAAGCCGTGCGCGAACCCCCTGATAGGAAGATATTAATGCACAGTGATGATCATCCATGGAAATGGAATGTAGCACCAAGACAGTTATTTATGATCATCCATGGAAATGGAATGTAGCACCAATACAAGAGTCTGATGTCTCCCTTTGCGTATCTGATAGCAGGCATTGGTGGATAGTCAATCTCACAATGCCCTGGAGGGTTGTAAGAGAAGGGGAAGGGAGAATATAAATGAACTTACAGATCTCAGTGAAACCTTCAAGCTCAGTGGGGATTCTTCTTGTAGTTTTCTCAATGTTGCAAAACACCATGCATCTTGCTTCTTGGCTGCCTCACTCTCCTGACAAAATTAAAATTTCTTCTTAGAAATGCAAACACACCTGTGCTTCAAAACTTCCTCGTGTATAGCAGATTTTGGTGATTATTATTATATGTGACTGTCTACAATTGTGACTCAGCTTGATAAGACGTGTACCAAGGTGGTTGCAGACGTGATGATTCAGCTTATACAATTGTGAAAAAAGCGCATCATGGAAAGGCCTCTCCATGCATTTTATATGGGATGTTAGAATCTCCACGATATGATTTGACCAAAGAATGATGATACAATTTAGTTTGACAACAGCACTAGGACCTATATGTACTTTTAGAACCCCAGGGAGCAAGCAAAGATTAGGCTGATTAATGATCCTTGGTTTTTCTTTTGTGATGGCGGAGGTATTAAAAGCAAAGCAATCAGATGCTGAACATTATTGCACTGATCAACTAAATTTTTTGTTTCTACTGCCACCCAAGGATGTATCCTAACAGTAGAAGTGGATGAAAACCATGGAAGACCAGGGTTCAAGTCAAGTCCTAACAGAGACGGGAAATTAGGTGATTTGGTGGGCAGAGTTGCCCAATAATTATTTGGTGAGAGGTATCAAGTACCTGATGGAATAATCGAGATGCAAGAAAACTGACCTAGATACCCCTCCCCCCAACCTCTTCGAGTGCCCCGCCTGGTTCAATAGGTTGTTGGCTTGCCAAGCACTTGCCCACTGCTCCTGCCGCCCGCTTGGCAGGTGGAGCGCTCGTTATCCTTACTTTTCTCTCTGCTGGGTCCCTCCCATTGCTATAGGCATAAGCTATGGCAGCTCCAGAATACGGTTAACCAACTTGTTAACTAATTAATTACGATAAATTGGATTGTTATAAAAAAGAATTATGTTTCTACTGGACACGTTGTGATAGTATGCCCATCCAATCAAGCTTCTTATCCAGTAATAGCCTTCATACCCGAGTCTATGGAATTAAGATATGCCATCCTAGAGCTAGGGTTACTTCATCCTCCACTAATATGACCCAATCCTGTTACTGGAGTCAAACAAGGTCATCATTTATGTTGGCAATAGCTGCCACCTTCTGAGTACTGCATGTTTAATTCCTGTTCTCTTTCTTTCTCACTAGAGCTATTAAACAAATCAACATCAATTAACAACAACAACATATCCGGTGAAATCCCACAACGTGGGGGTCTGGAGAGGGTAAAGTGTACGCAGACCTTATTTCTAACTTGGTAAGTAGAGCGGTTGTTTCCGAGAGACCCTCGGCTCAAGACAAAGCATAAGCACAAGCAAAGCAAGCAAGAGAAACGGTCCGGAAAAATTTATATCAGTATGAAAATGCTGGTATCAAAAGTCGAAAAAGTAAGCATTAACTAGCGTAGGTAAATAAGCTAAACAAAATACACCAAAGCCCACATATCAACAGAAACCAGCTACAAATAACTACAAAGCAATAATGTGCATATTTGTATGATAGGCTAAGCAGGTCTACAATAATAACATTACACCTACCAGTTCTCTCCTTGTCTGGTTTTTCTTTTTCTTTTAACATTTAAGCAATTTACATTTTACGTAAATTTCTTCAGTTTTAAGTGAAATAAAGATTGATCCACAAGTGGAAACCATATCCCTAGCATGTTTAACTTTGAATTAGACTAATAGAAATATGAGTCAATCAGTCATTTCGGAATATCATATGTCGTCAATCTTCAAACTATATACTGGTTTTGGATTAACAATGTAACGCTTGGAGAATGGAAGTGAAAGTGGCACCAAATAATACCTCCCCTTAAGACGAAAGGAAAGGGTAATTGGGTGATGATTTGCAGTACAGGCTTTCATCATCACATTTATATGAATCTCCCCTTCTTTACTCATTGAAGCCTTAAAACGGAAAGAACCTGACATGCTTTATAAGGAGGTTGCCTAACGGAATGCACCAAAAAAATTCTGATAACCAACCCTCAATAAAGAACAAAAACCACAGTTCATACATGTTATGTAAACACTAATCACACTCTGATGAGAAAAGAAAATTCATATTTGGATCTTCAAACCATCAATAAAACTATTATTCTGAGAGGCAAAGATCAATTATTGTAGGAATTTGTTGGGTTCATAAGCACAGCGGAAGTTTAAAAATTTTACTTACCCAACAACGATCCTGCCATGGCTTATACGATAATCATATAAAGTGTTCAAAACACAATAGAAGAAAACTTACAGGTTTTCAAGCGCCGGATTCAATACTAAGGTATCCACGCGAATTGAATCCTCGACTGCAAGTTCCAACTCCAGTGTATTTCCTTTGTAAGAAAGCTAGGAAATCTTGCTTCAGGAATTGAGAAGTAATTTTCTGTAGCCTTACAATTATGGGGTATGTATTGTTTATATAGAAGTTCAGGACAAAACCTAAGTACATTTAAAACATGAAAACCTGACTCATGTTAATGTTCAGTGGACCAGCCCAACTGGTCCACCAAGGTGGACGACCAAGCTCCATTTTAGGCCAGTAATTTCTGGCCCAATTCCTTCCATGTATTTGTCCGAGTACCCATATAATATACCCAACACATTTAATTAAATCCAAAATCCAATTTGACTTAATTAAATAATTTCTATCAAATAGAAATATTCCATAATTACAATAAATTAAATATCTCGATTCTCAATCGAATATTTAATACTTTCTCAATACTCTTAGATCGAAGAAACAATCGCATATAGTGTGACCTTATAGGCCTTCACATATCGACATTAATCTAATTAAGGTCCATACGAAACTCCTAGACTGCGTCGTATGACGAACTTAATATGTGAAGTACGTTTACATGAATCCAACAAACTTAACCTTTATGCAGAACTATAAATTCCTTTCATTTGCGACAAACTCGATTAAACTTGGATTTGCCAAGTGTCTATCCAAATGGCTTAATCATTTTATCTCACATTTATTAGTTGACAACTAGACCATATTCTAAATATGTCTCTTGCACTAGCCAGTGACTTTAGTCAACCTAATAACATTGAGAAGCTGAGTGCTCTCTTGAATTTCTAATCGAGGAATGAATCCTATTCTTGGCTCAACTACTACCTTTATTTACATCCTGATGCACCCAACACAAGCCGTATCTTATCCAGAAGGAGTTTAAGCTTAGAACTTGGTCAAAGTACATCATTCTGCAAACAAGGTGCATATTGACCTCAAGTCAAATGAATTTATATTCCACACGCCGATAACACTATAGACATGTATAACAAATCGTTTATCGGCAAGGTATACCAATACTTCTCCAAAGTATCCATGTGTCCATCACAAGTAACCATTACTCGCAGCTGTGAGAAATACTACATTCTCCAAGAATGTGATGCAGACCACATGTCGACTTATAGCATATCATCGATATCCCATTCTCGATGATCATTAGTCGAGGCTATTTTGAGAGTTACGTTCTATCATTAACATTTCACTCTATTAATGACAACGTAAGCTCAAGGGATGCACATATATTAATAATTGCAAACAATCAAACAATAATTCAATAATTGCAAATGACATAAATATTAATCTCACTAATAATACGAATGTGTTCAAGTACGTTTTGTCCCTAATATAGATTGTCTCTAGGACATACATACTTTCAATCTCTCACTTGGCCTAGAGCCAATCTCCAATGTATCTAATACCCATGTAATCGAAATGACCATTGCGTTTAGCTAAGCTTAATGGTTTAGTAAATGGGTCAGCTAGATTATCATCTATGGGAATATAGTCTAGATCTATTTCTTTAGATTCCAACATCTCTCTAAGTATGTGGTATTTCCTCTGTGCATGCTTATTTCTGTTTGTTGATCTTGGTTCCTTAGTTTGCGCAATCGCACCAGTGTTATCACAATATATCGTTATTGGATGACTGGCACTTGGAACAACCCCTAGTTCTTTTAAGAACTCAGATATCGAGACATCTTCTTTACAAGCTTCAGATCCAGCAATGTACTCGGCTTCAATCGTCGAATCAATAGTGGTTTCTTGCTTGAAACTTTTCCAACTCACTGCTCCACCATTGAAAATGAAGGCATATCCAGACTGTGACTTGAAGTCATCAAAATATGTTTGGAAACTAGCATCAGTGTACCCAGTAGTGACTGGTTTCTCTTGCCCACCATAGACCAAGAAATATTCTTTAGTTCAGCTAAGATACTTAAGATATTCTTGACTGCTTTCCAGTGTTCTTCCCCAGGATTTTGCTAGGATTTGCAAGTCATGCTAAGTGCAAAGGCCACATCTAACCTAGTGCAGGTCATGGCATACATGATTGATCCTATAGCTGAAGCATATGGGATCCTCTTCATGCGTTCAAGTTCTGTAACAATAGAAGGACTATCCTTCTTAGATAACTTGATGCCTTGACCCATATGAAGACCTCATCTCTTGGAGTTTTCCATTGAGAAATGTCTTAGCACTTTGTCTATGTATGTAGAGTGTGACAGCCCTAATAATCTATTAAGTCTATCTCTGTAGATCCTAATTCCAAGAATGTAGCAGGCTTCACCTAAGTCCTTCATCATGAAGGTGCTGGACAACTATTCCTTCACTGATTGCATAAGGGACTTATCGCTTCTCATTATTAATATGTCATCAACATATAATGAAAATAATACTCCCTTCCTTGCGTTTACTATAAACACATGGATCCTCCTTGCTTCTGACAAAGTCAAACGATTTGATAACTTTGTCAAAGCAAATATTCTAACTCATTGAGGCTTGCTTAAGTCCATAAATGGACTTTTGTAATTTGCATACTGCTTTGGGTTTTGACTTGGATGTAAAACCTTCAGGTTGTATCATATACACTTCCTCAATTAGATTTCCATTGAGGAAAGCGGTCTTAACATCCATATGCCAAATCTCATAATCATAGTATGCAGCTACTGCAAGCAAAATCCGAATGGACTTAATCTTTGCAACTAGCGAAAATGTTTTATCATAATCGACCCCAGACCTCTGATTGTAACCTTTTGCTACTAACATAGCCTTGTAGGTTTTGCCAAATGCATCAATCTTCTTCTTGAAGACCCATTTGCATCCTATGTGTTTAACCCCTGTTGGCAAATCAACCAAATTCTAAACTTGATTGACATACATTGAGTCCATTTCAGATTTCATGGCTTCTTGCCATCTCTGCGAGTCAATTTATAACATAGCCTCGTTGTAGGCTCGTCATCATCAGGAATATCTATCTCATTTTGACTTTCAACAAGGAGATTAAGTCTTTCAGGCTGACGATGAGTCCTAGTGGACCTACGGAGTTGGTTATTCCGCGTTTCTGTGGTTCTTGTATTCTGATCATGAGAAGGTTCTTGTGTGTTTCCACCACTATGAGAGTTTTCAGGAATATCATCTACATGTGTTTCCTAAATAGAAGGATGTACAACCATTGTATCATCTTCCATTGGTTGTGTATGAGAATCTTGCATTTCTGCATCAATCCTCACATCACTCCCATTGGCTAAAGGTTGTACTCTAAGTAACACACCTTCATCAAATACTCCCACTGAATTCTTGTCTAGGTCATTCGACAAGGATTCAACCTCTATGTTGCTTTGTGGTTCTTGAATTTCTTCAAGTTTTATCTTATTGTAACTTTGTTCCTTGTAGACATAGTTTTCCTCAAGGAAAGTTGCCTTTTTGGAAATAATGACCTTATGTTCTCTAGGAAGATAGAAATAGTATCATCTCGTTTCCTTATGATATCCCACAAAGTAACATTTCTCACTTTTAGATTCCAACTTGTCAATAAGCATCTTCTTTACATATACAGGGCAGCCCCAGACTCTCATATGTGTAAGAGCAGATTTCTTGTCATGCCATATCTCATATGGCGTTTTCTCTACTGACTTTGAAGGAACTCTATACAGAATATAGATTGAGTTTTGTAAAGTATAGCTCCAAAGGTATGTTGGAAGAGCTGAAAAACTCATCATGGATCTGACCATATCCAATAAGGTTCGATTTCTTCTATCAGCAACGCCATTCATTTGTGGTGTTCCGGGAGGTGTCCATTTTGATTGGACTCCATAAAGTTTCAAGTAATCTAAAAATTCTCTGCTCAAGTATTCACCTCCTCGATCTGATTAAAGAGTCTTGATACTCTTTTCAAGTTGTTTCTCTACTTCTAACTTATACTTTTTGAATTTCTCAAAGGCTTTGGACTTGTACTTCACAAGATACACATATTCAAACCTTGTGAAATCGTCTGTTAAAAGTTATGAAGTAAGGAAAACCTCTCTTAGCTTGAGTGGAAAATGGCCCACATACATCTGTATGGACCAACACAAGTGTCGCTTTGGCTCGCACACCTTTCCCAGAAAGTGGTTTGTTGGTCACATTTCCTCTCAAGAAAGATTCACAGTCACCATAGGACTCCAAGTCAAATGGTTCCAGGTAGTCTAACTTTCTTAATCTTTCTATCATTGATTCATTGATATGACAAAGTCTATAGTGCCATAAGTAAGTGGGATTTCTTGGATTACTTATTTTAGCTCATTTGTTTTGTACATTGAGAATTTCACGATTACAATTGAGAATATATAAACCATTCACAAGCGGAGCATTTCCACAAACAATACCATTAAAATATAGTATATAACTGACATTGTCAATAGATGAAGAATAACCCTCAATGTCTAACATTGGAATGGAAATAATATTCCTCGTAATTGAGGGAACAAAATAACAATTATTAAGTTCTAATGTAAAACCCGAAGGTAAATCTAATCTAGAAGTCCCCACATGCTCAGCATCAACTAGTGCTCCATTTCCAACGCGTAGGTCCACCTCTCATGGTCTAACCTTTCTACTGTCCATTAGGCCATGCACATTATTACAAATGTGTGAGCCACATGTTGTATCCAATACCCAGTAGTGAGAGTTACTTATAGACATATTAATCTCAATGACAACATACCTTGTCCAGCAGGTCCATAAGCACCTAGTGTCTTGTCTCCTCTTGGAGCGGTGCAATCTTTCTTCCAATGCCTCTTCTGCTTGCAGTTGAGGCATACGTCCCTGGCCAACCTAGACTTCTTTTGAACACCTCCTTTAGGCTTCAAGACTGTGGGTTTGGCACCAGCGTTATCCTTATTCTTCTTGTTCTTACCTTTAGGTTTGAAATTAGTATATGAGCCCACCATGAGCACATTCTTCCCCTTTGAAGTAGATGATTTATAAGTCTGAGCCTGTGAATCATAAAGACTCCTCAAATGTTCTAGCATCTCATAGGGGGCATGTTCTCATGCTGCCTCTGTAACTCTACAGTCATGGAGGACAACATGACACACTGTGCCGAGATAGTATCATCCAAATGCTTATGATAAGCAACCTTGTCAAACGAAGCATACTCAACAGACTCTTCATCAGGAACTTTTGAAAAGTCTGTGTCTAACACATACTCAATTTTCTCTTGTCTTAGTACCAAACGCAAATTACATAACAAGTCCGAATAATTAGCCCCAGTCAACTTATTAGTCTCAACCAAGCATTTCAATGACAGATCCGACATTTTAAATAATCCGAAGAAATAGATAGACTGAAATTAAATATAATTTCTATGAACATATTCGTTAACTAATTAACATCACCTTTAGTTTAATTAGCTCTCATTATTTTAACATATTCTACGACCCCATGGAAGAATACAGACTCATATCAAATATGATCATAATGGGCCAAGATCCAAGCTCATATTGTCTCCGCATTTGCTAGGGCTGATAACTTCAACAATACAACATGGTAGGTCTCCAAACCAATTACAAATAATTGCAACTCTTGGTTTGACCGATTGTTCTAAACAATCGATCTGCGCCCTTAGATTATTCCGACGCTAGGGCGTCAAGACATAACTAAGTAAGTCAATCCCGTTACGCGACTGCAATCGTGCATCTAAGCAAGTTTGGCCTTGTAGAGCAAACGCTAGGGCGTAAATACTCACAAATGTTTCTCACTCGCTACTGCAAACACATGCATCTATGAAGAGTCTGAGTCCTCGTATACTTAGAGCAAACATTAGGGTGTAAATACTCTTATAATCGAAAAGGATTTTGCACTCATTCAATTATAACGGACGACGCGTGGATTCCAAATTAGACTTATATTAAATTGGGAAACATTTTAATCGGGGTTTTATCAAGATCCTTATTACGCGTGCTAGATCAAATAGAACACATATTGGGCGTCGCCTGCCCAATCGTGATTTAATGCGGTCCGACAAATACTGGTTGCCGCCTATCCAGACATGCAAAATGCGGTCTAACAAATACTAGATGTCGCCTACCCAGACATATATTATGCGGACACTATACTAATTATTTAAATGACAACCAATTAAATAATTAGGGAACACAATTAATTCAAGCGCACATTATCAAATAACATGCTAAAATAACAATAATTGTGGGCTAATTAATTTGTTTCAACTTAGAAAATATTTAAATTCCAAATTTAAAACTCAATTTTCAATTTTTGAAATTTTCTGCTCATCCAAACAGTCGCTTAATAATTCAGAAATTAAAATTTAACTTTCACGGAATTTTCTGCAATTTTCATAACCTTAAAATAATTATAGATTAACCCAGAGACCAAATATGCTTTTCAAAAATTTACAGATCTTCCCCAAAGACCAAATCTGCTTTTCAGAAATTTACACATTTACCTAGGGACTGAATCTGCTTTTATGAAGTTTATAGATTTGCCCCAAGGACCAAATCTGCTGATTTTAAAAACTTTTTAAAATTTCTAGAAAATTTCCAGGGACCAAATTGCTATTTCAGAAGCTTCTAATTTTTTCAGATTTGCCCCAAGGGCTAAATTGCAATTTCAGAAACTTCTAAATTTTTCAGATTTTCCCCAAGGGCTAAATTGCAATTTTGGAAACCCTAATTTAACTTCAATTAGGTCCTTGAACTATTTCAAATTTTCAAAATCAATTCCAACCCCAAATCAATTTTGGGATTCGGATTTTGGGGCAAAATTGACGGAAGTGAACACCACCGGTCGACATCCCTCGTCGAACTAATCGGTGGTCACAATTCACGGTGTGGTGGCCCACGGCGGCGGGAGTTCGAGCTGCCGCCGGCGGTTTCCAAAACCCTATAGGCCTTCACATATCGACATTAATCTAATTAAGGTCCATACGAAACTCCTAGACTGCGTCGTATGACGAACTCATTATGTGAAGTACGTTTACATGAATCCAACAAACTTAACCTTTATGCGGAACTATAAATTCCTTTCATTCGTGACACACTCGATTAAGCTTAGGATTTGCCAAGTGTCTATCCAAATGGCTTAATCACTTTATCTCACATTTATTAGTTGACAACTAGACCATATTCTAAATATGTCTCTTGCACTGGCCAGTGACTTTAGTCAACCTAATAACATTGAGAAGTTGAGTGCTCTCTTGAATTTCCAATCGAAGAATGAATCCTATTATTGACTCAACTACTACCTTGATTTACATCCTGATGCACCCAACACAAGTCGTATCTTATCCAGAATGAGTTTAAGCTTAGAACTTGGTCAAAGTACATCATTCTGCAAACAATGTGCGTATTGACCTCAAGTCAAAGGACAGTTATATTCCACACGCCGATAACACTATAGACATGTATAACAAATAATTTATCGGCAGGGTATACCAATACTTCTCCAAAGTATCTATGTGTCCATCACGAGTAACCATTAATCGCAGCTGTGAGAAATACTACATTCTCCAAGAATATGATGCAGACCACATGTCGACTTATAGCATATCATCGATATCTCATTCTCGATGATCATTAGTCGAGGCTATTTTGAGAGTTACGTTCTATCATTAACATCTCACTCTATTAATGACAACCTAAGGTCAAGGGATGCACAAATATTAATAATTGCAAACAATCAAACAATAATTCAATAATTGCAAATGCCATAAATATTAATCTCATTAATAATACGAATGTGTTCAAGGACGTTTTGTCCCTAATATAGATTGTCTCTAGGACATACATACTTTCAATTATAACCATAAACCAAAACTTTTATTCTGAGAGACAAAGATAAGTTATCAATCTTATATTCAAGTTGCCTGGTTACAAATGACTAATGTGTAATGGTTCCTAATCCACAAGTAACGTAGATTGACTTACTTAAGTAGGGTCACCAAGTTGATGGGAAGGAACTGAGCTAAAAACTTCTATTTCCAACTAATGGCATGTAGGTGTGACTTTCAGACTTTTTATTAAGAAGGAGAAATGTACATCGGCTGGCTAGAAGATTAGGGCACTTCTGTCGAGTTAAATGTGAAGTAATTCAGCTCAGCTGTGTATTTCTTAAAATTATGCATAGCAGTTATTGCTCATAGTTTCATCATAACTGTCTCCTTCAAAAAAAAAAATGTCTATAGGTACCGGAACCACATATATCAAAGATAAGTTGACAGGAAGACGGTCGAGTACAAATACTGGTAAGTCTTATACTAATCTTTCCTTATTATGCTTGTGTAAAGAGCAACTCCTTCTATATTTTTGCATGTAAAGGAAAAAGGGATGAGAAAACTCATCTTCTTGAGGTAACAAAAAGAGTTAATAATTTGAGGAGAGAGTATTGGATATCTATTTGACATCAGCTTGAGATCTTTAAGAGATAAAATGTTACACCATAAACAGGCCCATTTATTTCTTCTTTGTTCCTTTTTTCCCTTTTACTTGGGAAGCGAAGGAAAGGGAGACGCAGAGAGCAAAAAGACGGAAACAAAAACTGAAAAAGAAATGGAGAGAAAGCACAACTCTTAGTAGTTAATGAATTGCTTAATTGGAAAAAAAAAATCATCTCAACCCCGAGTTGGTCATGCAACCACCAAATGAACATTTCATGGCTGTAAGAGGAGATTCAATTTAACTAGGCCATAAAGTGGAAAAGCTCTTCCACTAATTAACTTGACAACCAGTAAAAAGAAGGCATGCATATGACTACCTTCAAATTAATTGATTTACTTTCAATTATGTCGCATAGCTAGTTTCTTTGTATACCTATTGCTAACATAAGAAATTCAGAAAAACCTAGATGTACATCAAGTGCTAGGTGCCAACAAATTGTCCTTAAAAAAAAGTAGCCCGGTGCACAAAGCATCCTGCGTTAGCAGCACAGGCCCGAAGAAGAGCCGCACACCAAGGGGTGTGATGTAGACAATCTACCCTAATACAAGCATTAGTGGCTGATTCCACGGCTCAAACCCATGACCTATAGGTCACATGGAGACAACTTTACCGTTGCTTCGAGGCTGCCAACAAGTTGTCCTTAGACATGTGAAAATCATTGATGAACAGCTCTCACAATCGAGGCTTGTCTATGTTGAGCAAGTTAATGTCAAGGTAATTCTCCATGTCATAATGTACTTGGATGATAATGAGGGTCTAAAAGAAGGATTAGTTTATGTTCTTCCACATTTGGTAGCTGGAACTAAAGATGAGATCGGAGTAGGAGTAGTTTCTTTAGATATAAATATTGTAGGCCTCATCATTACATGATATTCAAAAGAAAAATTCAAACAACAATTACTTTTTTCTTCCGATAATAGACCTGCTAATTGTTAGAGTCTTCTTTTCTACGTTGATAACCTGAAAATCATAACCAGCTTTGGTACCAAAAAGGGAGCATTCTCGATAACATGAGTAGGTCTAAAATGAAGGTAGCTTGAGATGTGTGTATATAGTGTAATAATTTAAAAATATTTTCCTGTATTCTTTCATTAAGGAAATAATATATACACAATATACACATAAATGAGAGGAGGAAATCAAGCCTCTAATCTTCCTAATCAATAATCAATCCCTAATAATCTTCTTCCTAATTTACATATTCCTAATTATCATTTTACTACTTACCATACATAAAATGATACTATCATTAATAATAATATTAATAATAATATTCTAACACTCCCCCGCAGTTGAAGCTGGAGGGCGGCGAATGCTGAGACTGTCCCAAAAATCTTCAAATAATACCAGCGGAAGTCCTTTTGTGAAAATATCTGCTATTTGATGACGTGTCGGGCCATGTAACACTCGCACTTGTCCGCGAGCCACCTTCTCACGAACAAAATGAATATCTAACTCAATATATTTAGTGCGTTGATGATTGATCGGATTCCCTGAGAGATAGATTGCACTAACATTATCACGGTAGACCATTGTGGCTTTTGGAATTGAGCAATAAAGTTCAAGTAACAGATTTCTAATCCAACATGATTCAGACACAACATTGGCAACATCACGGTATTCTGCTTCAACACTTGAATGTGATACTGTGGCTTATCTTTTGGAAGACCAGGAGATTACATTGTCACCGAGGAAGACACAATAACCTGAGGTGGAGCGTCTGGTGTCCGAACAACCTTCCCAGTCTGCATCCGTGTAAGTGACAAGTTTGGAAACAGAGGACGAGTATAGATGTAATCCATACTCCAGAGTGCCCTGCATATATCTCACAATGTGTTTTAGAGCATGCATATGTTCCTCCATCGGATTATGCATGAATAAACACACTTATTGCACTGCATAAGTAATATCCGGCCTGGTGAACGTGAGATACTGTAAAGCTCCTGCTAGTAGGGCTGGCAATGGATCGGAGGTGGATCGGGTGGAGCTCAATCCGCCTCCACCCGCCAACCATCCATCCACCATCCGACTCATCCATCACCCTGTTTTTTCTTCATCCACATCCGATCCACCCATCATCCACTGGTGGATCGGGTGCTTCGCGGATGAAAATTATAGCACAATCAGTTTGGTACTTTTGGTTTATTTTTCAGTTTGCATACTATCTTGCTTTTCATACTATCTTATTTTACCATTATAATTTGATCTTGATACCATTGTAATATTCATCAACCTATTATATTGCTATCAGTTATAGTCATATATAGAGTGATGTTCAACATAGAAAATGTCAATTATGTATAACGTAGTACAAAAATAACATTTTTGATACTAGGAATCATCGTTATTGTCATGTTCAAATTGAAAAAGAATTTCCATTCACTTTAGAAAAATAAAGACAACTATTGGAAATAAAACCAAGTACTAGTAACGACATGAGTCAGGGGTATGTTATCACTGAACTACACAAAAAATAACTAATTTATAAACGGGTGGATGGATGGATCGGGTGGTGGGTTGGATGTATGTCCACCCGAATTCGACCCGATCCGTCACCCGATTAAAATTCGTATTCTGTTGGTTTTCAGTCCATATAATCGGGTCGAGTGGATCGGATATCCATCGGGTTATGGTGAAATTGTCAGCACTACCTGCTAGGCTACAATATAATGTTGGATCGACAAATGGTTTGCTTGAGGTAGCACTCAATTTAGACTTAGTGTCTACCGGAGTTGCCGAAGGTTTGCAAGATGACATTCCAGTTCGCTCAACAATCTCGGATGCATACTTCTTCTGGAGGAGAAATAATCCACATGCATGGCGTGTCACAGCAATTCCTAGAAAGTAGTGTAGTGGACCAAGATCTTTCATAGCAAATTCGGAACCAAGCTGTGACATAATACTCTTGCGAAGAGAGTCTGATGATGTTGTTAGGATAATATCATCCACATATAAAAGAAGATAAGCAATATTATTACCCTAACGATAAATAAATAGAGAATTATCGAAACGGCTGTGAGAAAAACCAATGTGCGACACGAAATCTGCAAACCGCTTATACCATGCCCTGGGGGCCTGCTTCAGTTCATACAATGATTTGTTGAGCAAACACACATGATTAGGATATTTGGGATCTCTGTATCCCAACGGTTGGTGCATGTAGACAATTTCATTAAGGTGTCCATGGAGGAAGGCATTTTTGACATCTAATTGATGAAGGGGCCATCCTTTTGAGAGAGACATGCTTAGAACTGTTCTGATAGTTGCCGATTTGACCACTGGACTGAACGTCCGCAATCTACACCAACCTGCTTGCCTTTCCATCACCTACAAGACGGGCATTATGCCGCTCAAAAGTTTCATTGGAATTTTCTTTATGACTTAAAATCCACATAGACCGAATTATATTAGCATTAGATGGATGAGGTACTAAATCCCACGTCCTATTTTTAATTAGAGCATGATATTCATCATCCATGGCCATTTTCCAATTCGGGTCCTTTAAAGCAGACACTAGGTTATGAGGCAAAGGTGATTTCGAGACCTGGGTGTATAGGCTATACTTTGTATTGGGTTTGACAATTCCATGTTGACTACGGGTGACGGGACGATTTGCATGTCCAGTGGACTGGACGCCACTAGCCGAGAGTGAGGAATTCTGAATGCAAGGCGTCCTAGTGGCAGTGGGCTGAGTGACCCTTGGGTTCGGAATTGGGCCTAGAGCAGAGAGGTGACTGGGCCTTAGAAGCGAAGGCCCATGCTGTTGTACTGAATTGTCAAGCGGCTGGGCCATCGATCTTTGGTCCAGTGGGCCCAAGTTCGTATTTTCAGCACAACCAGTGGGTACCGAGCTTTGTGAAAAAAATGTGTTAGATACGAAAGCTTATCATCATCCAAAAAATCATAGGTATGAGTCCCGGTTTCATGTATCTTGACAAAAGGGAAAACTGTTTCATCAAAAATTACGTAACGACTTATGATTATTCTTTTGGAAGAAATGTCGTAATATTTGTAACCGCGATGATTAGTAGGATATCCCAAGAAGACACATAGAGTAGACCGGGGTTGGAGTTTTGTGATTGTGGTGGATGGAAAGAGGGGGTAGCAAAGGCAATCAAACACTCTTAAATGACCGAGGTTGGAGTTTTGTGATTGTTTTTATGAGGAAGAATATTCAACAGGTAAGTGGCCATTTGGAGTGCATGATGCCAAAATATGGGGGGTAGTGAAGCATGAGCAAGAAATGTTTTAACAATATTGTTTATGGTTCTAATTTTGCGTTCCGCCTTCCCATTTTGTGATGATGTGTGAGGACAAGACAAACGAAAATTTATACCATTTGTTTTGAAAAAATCCGAAAACTGATTATTGTCAAATTCCCTCCCATTATCACATTGAATATTCTTAATCTCCCATTCAAATTGAGTTCGGATGAATGCTCTAAATGTGAGAAAAGTGCAAAACACTTGTGATTTTTTCGACAAAGGGAATGTCGACAAATAATTAAAGTAGTCATCTAGTATGAGTAAATAATATCTATGACCAGAAGAACTCAAAACAGGTGATGTCCAAATATCACAATGTAAAATATCAAATGGCATAAGAGTGCATGAAGTAGAAGAAATAAATGGCAATTTAACATGTTTACCAAGTGCACAAGAATGACACTTAGTTAGAGTCTGTGTTTTGGTACAAGAAATAAATTTATTTTGTTTAAGAGAGGCCAAAACAGACTCTCCCGGATGTCCCAAACGTTCGTGCCATAAAGATTAGGGGTGGACGTATATCGGTTCATATCGGTTTTGTATCCGAAAAATATGAACCGAATAAAAATTGGTTTTTTTTAAAAAAAAATGAATCCAACTTAAAAAAAATAATATGTTCGGTTTATATCACCGAACGTATCAGATTATATAGGGTTTTTCTAGTGGGCCGGGGCGGGGCGGGCCAGGGAATTTCTTATTTTTTAAAAAAATGAATTTCCAAAACTGAAATTGACATTCACACCTACACAATTTGGGAAAAAACACAAATTGATTGGAAAAATGGACGTTTTTCTAAAATTGGTTGTGCCAAACCGCCTTGCAGCAGTTTGGCGGGCCCCGTCTCGAAAGAATTGATTGGGAAAACGGACATCCGAGCGCAGAGTTATGACCATTTAAAGTTTTACCAATTTACAACTACTTTCTCTCCCTACATTTTATGTCAAAGTTTTCGTGATATGTTAATCAAGTTCATGTCGCATTCGACTTCCATAAAAGCTTCATAGATTGGCATCAATGGCTATGATTCAAGAGATAGTAGTAGCCTAAAATAAAAAATAAGATTAATTACATATTTAATTCGGTTTTTCGGTTCGGTTCGTATCCAAAATTAAAAAACCGAACTGAATCACAAAATCCTGATTCGGTTCGATTTTTCAAAAAATTAATTTTTTTTTAAAAAAAAATGAATAAAAACCGAACCGAACATCCGGTTCGGTTCGGTTTTTTCAATTCTCCGGATTTTTTGCCCACCCCTAATAAAGATGGTGCCAAGGCTGCAAAAGTAGATGGAAACTTGGACTGTTGATTGGGTAAACTTATCGGATAAAGCTCCCCCTTGCTATCACATCTCATGAGAAGTTTCCCCGTCTGAAAGTCATGCATGGGAAATCAAAAAGGGTCAAAACGAACAGATACCCAATTATCAGTAGTAAACTTTCTAACAGAGACCAAGTTTTTGATTTTAATTTAGGAGCATAAGAACATTCTTTAAAATTAGTGGTGGGTTTGGTGGTGACAATTTGCTAGAACCATACCCTTTTATTGGAATTGAATGGTCATTTCCGACAATTGTACCATTATCATTGCTCAAATTAAAATAGGATGATAGATTACCTTGGGAGGACGTCATATGGGACGTCGCTCCGGAGTCCATATACCAATTTGAATCTGGTGGATTGAGTCTGATGGTGTGCATGGCGGACTCAATATCCGTGGGTTGGACCACTGCTGAATGGGCCTCCTGCCACTGGGTCGGCGGAGGCCCAATGTTGATGCCTGCCGAGACTGACCCAGCGAAATAGGCCTGCTGGGTCATTATATTATTCTGCCAAGAATTGGAATAAAAAATGTTGGGTTGGGACTGGCCAGTGGGCCGCTGGGGTGGCCTGGCCCAATTCCCTGTTGGGACTGGGCTGGGCAGTCCAGTCCATGGCCACTGCCAGGCCCAGTTGCTGCTCCACCGGGCCGCTACCACTGCCCGCCACCGGAGTTGGTGTTGCTGCTATTTCCGTCGCCACCAGAATTCCGATGGCCTCTACCTTTGTTATTTCCAGGATTTCCACCCTTATTCTTATTATTACGTCCTTTTTGTCCCTTATTTTGTTGAGAAGGATCAAAAAATTACCATCATTTGAGGAAGTGGCAATCATGGTGGAATTTGAAATAGTTGAAGCCTTTTTTGCAAAACCGAACTCTTCAAGCATGGATCGTGCTTGATAAAATAAAGGTAGAGGATTACTTTGACGGATTAGTGTTCCCACGCCGCTATACGCATCGGTGAGACCGACAACCAATTGTAAGACTAACCGGTTATTAGTAACCAGTGAACCCACGTTTCTCAATTGATCTTCCAACACTTTGAGGCGTTGACAATATGCAGAAATATTAGGGAAATATGTCATGTCAATGGTTGAGAACTCTTGCTCCAATGTAACAACGCGAGAGTTTTGGTTATCTTGAAAGATATCTCGCATGCGTTCCCAGGCCGCCATGGCTGTTGAATCCGGTTCCATTATTGTATGCAACAAGTCAGTGGATATTGTTGCATAAATCCAACCAAGAACTGTGGCATCAAGTGTATCCCACAATTCTTTATCCGCGTCGGATGTTAATTCCTTCCCTTTTCCATCTTTTGGAGGAATTATATGGTGAAGAACTTTGTGTGCACGACAACATATTTTGAATAATTCTGCCCAAGTTGCATAATGAGCGGTTTCCATTTCTAGTTTGACGGAAACATGGGTTTGATGTTTGAGACAACAAGGGCAGGATGAAATGATGATTTTGATTCAGACATAGTTGGTTGGGATCGAGGATGATCAGTAATGGAGTACCGAAAAATTAAGGGAAAAATGGAAGAAAATTTTCAGCCAAGGCTAGGGTTTCTGGGAGGAAGAAGGCCGAAAATTAGTAGAAAAAATATTTTGGATTTTTTCCTTAAACTTCTGATACCATGTAATAATTTGAAAATGTTTTCCTCAATTGTATTCTTCCATTAAGGGAATAATATATACACAATATACACATAAATGAGAGGAGGAAATCAAACCTCTAATCTTCCTAATTAATAATCAATCGCTAATAATCTTCTTCCTAATTTACATATTCCTAATTATCATTTTACTACTTACCATACATAAAATGATATTATCATTAATAATAATATTAATAATAATATTCTAACATATACACATATTTATAAGAGTAGCAAATGCGCTGATTGTTTCTCTATTGTCCAGTGGAGCTGCCTCGTGGCCGAAAGGAACTGCCGGTCGTCAGTAGGTTGCCATGTTTGTGGTTCGCCGAGGGAAGAAACTGCCGTCAACCGTGTGAACTGGCGACACTGGAATTTTGATCTTTGGGGCTTGTCTTGGTCATATCTCATACACAAGCAGTAAAATATTTAATCTTCTGAATAATAACAAGTAAAAATTAAATTAAATTTATTAAGTTGTAAGACCTGCATTTAAATCTATAGGGGTCCTGATATGAGCGTTAGTTGTGACTCGTGAATATCCCGGCATGATTCGTCTATCCATAATATGAGGATGACTCAATCTTGTGTGCTCTTTGATAATTCGTGAATGTCTCGGCATGATCCGTCGGTCTAAACATAGATGATGGCTCGACATTATACTCTTATTCATGATTTTATGTTGTCCTGCTTGCAAAATTCATATCAGATGATAACCCCTGGAAAAAATGCGAACACATTAGTATATGAATAATAAAACGATATGATACTACAAGTAGGGAACAACAATAAACATGTACCACTCAAAATGGTAAATTTGTTGATTTGTAGTGTCACCACAATTTATCTCGACATCTGATAGTGATCGGTTCAATTCAAGCTCTAAACTTTTTATTAATATTTGTCCCTGTAAGTATCTTTATAAACACTTTCGCCGGAAATGATTTAATCAGGATGAGCGGAACTTCATTACGTGTGACAGTTTCCGTGCTATCATACATTTCAAGCATGTTTAGAACAACTTGACCTCTAAGATCATCTGGTGATCTTAGAAAATCACGCAAAAAATCATTGTCAAGGATATTGACCTCGACATAGTTTTGCAATACCTTGTGGGAAACATTGGAATCTTTCAATTATAGAAAGTATTAACCGCTAGCTCATTAACCACAATTTATTTACATATCAAATAGACTAATATTTTACACTCTAATAAAATTAGCAGTTTAACACTAGTTTGAAGAGTACAACTATATCACACTGAATTAATTTGTAAATAATATCGACCCAATAGAATATAACCGTAACGTTATCATTATTAGTCATTGTTGAAAATAGCTGAAAAACATGAAAGATGAATATGAAGAATAAAGGCAAAGGTTCAAAATGGTTGCATGGATATATGGACAAAAATCAGACGAAAAAGTACTATATATCACATTATATTTCAATACTATGTATTCTCAAGTAAAAATTAACTATAAATTAGCAGTAGGATCGTTTCAGAAATACAAAAAAAAGTGTACAGAGTGGGCCATTATAACACATGTATTTCATGCAGTAATACATGCAGTTTATGGGAAAACTCGACTAAATACCTGTTAATCTAAGATGTTAGCCAGTCCCATATAGCGCATGAAATTCACGCGGTGTATCTAGAAATGTTATTTTCTTTATAAAAAACACATTTGTTTGGTTGTTTCGAGAAAAGAAAAGAGACTTCATTTTGTTTCCAAACTCGTTTGATATATAAGTTATACGGGGATTATAATATATATATATATATATATTGTTATGCAGAGAATAATAATACATTACTAACATATTCATTAAAATTTCATAATGTGGGGTCTGGGGAGGGTAGAGTGTACACAAACTTTACCTTTATTTTGGTAGGTAGAGCGGTTGTTTCCGAGAGACCCCTGGCTCAAGACAAAGCACAAGTCCAAGCAAAGTACGGCAAACAAAGTGAGTAAGTCACGATAGCGAATTCTAAAAAAAGGAAGCAATAACTAATGCAAGTAAATAAGACAAACAAAATACACATAGCATCATAAATCAAACGACAATGAACTATAAGGCAACAATGTGCCTGCTAGTATGATAGGCTAAGCGAGCCTACAATAATAATACTACAACTACCAGTTCGTAAGCTTAGGTAGGACTACGTTGGACTACCTACTACCCTTCTACCCTAATATGTGTCATCCATAACCCCCTATCTAAGGTCATGTCCTCAGTTAGTTGCACTTGCGTCATATCCCGTCTAATCACCTCTCCCAATACTTCTTCGGCCTACCTCTACCCCTCATGTACCCGTCCATAGCCAACCTCCGCACTGGGCCATTTGTGTCTCTCCTTTGCACGTGCCCGAATCATATCAACCTCGCTTCCCGCATCTTATCCTCCACCGAGGCCACTTCTACTCTGTCGTGGATATCATCATTTATAATTCTATCCCTCCTTGTATGCCCACACATTCATCTAAGCATCCTCATCTCCGCAACTTTCATCTTTTGGGTGTGCGAAGTCTTGACCGGCCAACACTCGCCCCTATACAATATAGTCGGTCTAACCACCACCCTATAGAACTTGCCTTTAAGTTTTTGTGGCACCTTTTTATCGCATAAGACTCCAGATGTGAACCTCAATTTCATCCACCCTGCCCCAATACGATGTGTGATATCCTCATAAATCTTCTCATTCCCTTGGATAATAGACCCGGTGTACTTGAAGCTCCCTTTATTTGGAATGACCTAAGTACCAAGGCTCACATTCACGCCCGTCTCAAGGTCGCTCCCGTTACTGAACTTGCACTCCAAGTATTCTATCTTGGTCCTACTCAGCCTGAACCCTTTAGACTCCAGAGTTTTTCTCCAAACCTCCAGCTTAACGTTCACTCCGCTGCGAGTCTCATCTTTCAGGACTATGTCGTCTGCGAATAACATACACCATGACACCTCCACTTGGATTTGTCACGTCAGTCCACAATCACCAAGGCAAATAGGAATGGGCTAAGAGTTGATCTCTGGTACATCCCCATCATCACTGAGAAGTGTTCCGAGTCTCCTCTTACTGTATGTACCATGGTCTTGGCTCCAACATACATATCCTTGATTTCCCTAGTGTATGCCACATGTACACCTCTAACCTCCAAATATCTCCATAGAACCTCCCTAGGGACTTTGTCATAAGCCTTCTCGAGGTCGATGAAAATCATATGTAGGTCTCTCTTCCTCTTCTTATACTGCTCCACCAACCTCCTAATAAGATGAATGGCTTATGTAGTCGCACGCCCGGCATGAATCCAAACTGATTCTCGGAGATAGACACGCTTCTTCTTACCCTCATCTCCACGAATCTTTTCCAAACTTTCATAGTGTGGCTTAGCAGCTTGATACCCCTATAGTTGTTGCAACTCTGGCTATCACTTTTGTTCTTGTACAAAAGAATCATTGTACTCCACCTCAATTCTTCGGGCATCATCGACATCTTAAAATGACGTTAAATAACTCCGTCAGCCACTCCAAACATGCCCTACATGCGCTCTTCCAAAATTCAACTGGAATCTCATCAGGGTCGCTTGTCTCATGCGCATCCTGCGAACATCACCCCGAACCTCCTCAACCTTAATGTTTTCATAATACCCAAAATTTCAGTACATACCAGAGTGCTCCAGATCTCCCAGCACACTGTCTCTATCTTCTTTTTCGTTCGAGAGTTTATGAAAGTAAGAATGCCACTCCGTCTAATATGCGCGTCCTCCACTATTACTTTGCCGTTCTCATCCTTGATGCACCTCACGTGATCCAAGTCCCGAGCCCTCCTCTCCCTCGCCTCGACTAGTCTGTACAACTTCTTATCCCCACCTTTTCCCTCTAATTCCACATATAGACGTTCAAAAACCGTCGTTTTCGCCGTCGTAACCGCTAACTTTGCCTCTTTCCGCACCATCTTATATAATTCCCTATTCGTCCACTTCTCCACCTCATCCTTGCTTTCTACCAATTTCGCATATGCCGCTTTTTTCGCTTCCACCTTCTATTGAAATACTAAATTCTAAAAAATAAACCCGTTACCCTAAAAGGTGCATCCACCCATCTGAATACAAGAATTGTCATACTGTTAATAAATAATATATGAATTATTTGTTAGAGGTTCATTTTAGATACTCTTATCAATGAATTGTTAATACATTGTTTCATCTTTTATCTCGTATAAAATAATACATAAATTAATACATAATTTATAATTTTATTAAATATATAATATTTGATTTTCGATATTAAAATACACATAACTTATGCAGTTTTTAATATTGAAAACCAAGTATGATATAATAACGATTGATATACTAAAATTAGCTTGGCTAATACTCAAACTAAACCACCCCTTGATTGTCTTGGATGGGGAGGCAGACCCCTTGTTTGGATATTGTTTCATAATGTGTAGTATTATATTGTATTGTGTTGTACTATATTGTTTTAATGAATAAGATGTTGGAATGAATTGTACCGTTTCCATCATTATATAATGACACACATAAACAATTTGAAGGATAAACTCATAAAGAAAAAGTAGTGTACAAAGTAAAGCTATTATAAAAGATGAAATAAAATTACTAGAGTATAAGCAAAGTCAAAATGAGAAGAAAAGTAATAACGACGCGATCACATCAAATCAATCGTTACATAAAATGAGGCTTCTCTAATAAAGTCTGATTTGATTAGAATTAGAATAACAATCAAATTATTGTATTTGATATAATAAATTAGAATAACAATCAAAATAAATATTGTATTTACACTAATAATACAATACAAATCAATTTTGGTTGTGATTTTATGAGAAAATAACAAATAACAATACTACTAGTACTCCTATTTTTCTATGTTTAGAAGCTAAAAAAGAAACGGAAAAAGAAAAAAACTTTTAGGGCCAAATATTATTCTCAAGGGCACAAATCTAAAACCCTTATGAACTTGCAGTAGTCCCATTTTGTACTGAACATTCCCACAGGACAAAAGCCTTTCGTGTTCTAGAATCTTGCTCCTCTTCACTCCATAACCTGATCTAGGTTTTTTTTTCTCATTTCCGATCTCATCACATTTCCAACATTCTCATCACTTTCCGGCCAGATATACAGTCGAAAATGGCGTATTCAGGACAAACTATTGATATTTCCGGCGACCGCCAGTCCGGTCAGGATATTCGCACCCAAAACGGTACCGTCTAGTATCTCTACCTTGTTTGACATGTATTAGTTTTGTTTTTATACTTATTGTAGTGATTGTGTGTTGTATTTTGTGATTTTTTCAGTGACTGCATGTCAAGCAGTAGCCAACATTGTCAAATCTTCGCTTGGACCTGTTGGCCTTGATAAGGTTCGTTTCTCCTGTTTCATACTTTTTGTATCTGTTTGTGTACTCGTATTGTATTCTACACTGCTAGTGATTGTTGTTGAAAAAGTTTATCTGCGTTCAGATTGCGGTACTTGTCAAAGTTACGAACTTTCTCTCTTGTGGTTATTTATCTGGTTGCCAGTTTTAGGAGGATGTTCTCAGTTAGGGTTTGAGATTTATCATGTAAAGGTTGCAACTTAAAAGACAAATTATTGAGTATTGGAATGAAACAGGTTCAAATTTAGTGGATGGAATATTAAAGATGCCAAGCGGAGTAGTTTAGTATAGGGGTGTCCAGTGGGCCGGGTTCGGGAAGGTCCCGGCGGGACTGGCGGGATCCACCGATGTCCCGTCTCGTTCCCGGTTCCGTCGGAAAAGGGGACCTTTCTTGGCGGGGCCGGGTCGGGATCATGTTTTCCCTTTTTTTTTTTTGCACTTAATGAAAAAAAAAACATATATAAACACTTCAATAACTGAACAAGATAGTGTAATAAAAATGATGTTTCTGTGCCTCTTATGGGGGACGGGGGGTTTCAAATCCCGATACCGTTTTTTTAGGGGGGACCGGGCCAACCCAGCCCACTGGCCAGCCTTAGTTTGGTATGGTGGAAACTAGTCTTGTCGTTGTAATTAGCCATTCTTTGGCACTGACTTGCTGCATTATGGTGTCGTCTTTCTGCTAGCACACCCATTTTGCTCTGCAAGTGTTTTGGCTAAATCCATAGATGATTAAGTGAGAGCTAACTAAGCATATTCATACAGATAAATCTGCAGAGCGGCTTAGAAAAGTTAATGTGAAAGCTTGAGCTGTCTGGACAGGCTCTTGAGTGGCTGTGATTTTGTAGCAAATTTGTTTGTCTTTATGTGAATGATTTAAGGATGAAAATAACAAAAAGGTAAGTGGGCATATTTGCGAAGCTTGCCCAGACCGAGAGCATTTTTGCCTGTATTTATCAATTAATCCGTCAGACAAGTGCAGTATGGAATGAGTAAGGCTTCTGTTCAAGCACATGTTCAGTTTATAAGCATCATCACTAGGTTAACAAGTGAGTTGGTGGGCTAACAATTAGTTTAGAATCATAGCTGAAGCTTAATGTACTGATTTATGATAGTCATAATAGATGTAGAATGACGCTCCTAAACATTTATTACCAAAAGTATCATGTACCCGACTTAAGTGAAGTGGCATAAATTCTTAACAGCACAGTCTGCTCTATGCTCATCTTGACCTTGGACATCAGAAGTAAGCTTAGTTTTGCAATCTGGAGATGGATACTAATTTAAAGTACCAATGCTGGTGCAAGCTGAATATTCATATTCACGTAAAGCTTTTTTAACATCTTAAAATATGGATGGGATCATACTTATCCGTTAAGTTCATCGAATTAATTATCTTAATGCCCATTATGATCCTAGTTCTCCTGTTATCTAGGAGCTGGAGTCAGTCACCATCTAAAAAAATTCTCACTTCTGTCTGTTACACAAACTCATAGAGTTTGTGATGCATATATCCATCAGCTTAAACGGGTTTGTAGGTATTATAAAGAACAATTGGATTTGGCTTATTTCAGAAAAGGAATAAAATGGGTTTGAGATCAACATTTTAAGTGAATTTTTTCATATGTTTGGTGTTTGAATGGTCAATTGATTGTTGACTCACTTGTATTGCTATGAATCTCAGATGCTTGTTGATGATATTGGCGACGTAACAATTACTAATGATGGTGCTACAATTCTGAGGATGTTAGAAGTTGAGCATCCAGCTGCCAAGGTAACCACATGAACCTTCTATTTTCTCGCTCAGGCATAATGTATGAACTGTTTAAAAAAAGTTATGGACCATTGTGATGCACTATCTCACAGGTTCTTGTTGAGTTGGCTGAACTCCAAGATCGAGAAGTTGGTGATGGAACAACCTCAGTCGTCATTATAGCTGCAGAATTGCTTAAGGTATTCTTGCTGATGTATTGCAATGCAAAAACTTCTATAAGTACTTTCAATTCAAGCAGTTAGTGCTCACAGTTTAAGTTGATATTCTGTGTTAATATTTGCAGGGGGCAAATGAGTTGGTGAGGCACAAAATTCACCCAACCTCGATAATCAGTGGATATAGGGTAACTATCTGCATTCGTTTCACATGCAACCAACTTAAATGATAACGACAATCCAATTTTTTGCAATTCCAAAAACGCCAAGCCTTTCTCTTATTATATTGCACTTGTTCTGGCAGCTAGCAATGAGGGAAGCATGCAAATATGTCGAAGAAAAATTGGCCGTTAAGGTATTGACTCCTGGTATTTGGCCTTCACGTGTATTATGCTGATATGTCTGCCACATGTGAAGTAGTTCGTTCAAATACTAATCTAGCTTGCGTCATTTTTTAACTGTAGAATATACCTTGCCCTTATAAGAAAAGGACATTTTCTGAAATTTATGGATATTAAGGTAGAGTCTCATCCATAGGTAGGGGAACTGTAAAACTGTAAATATGGGGTGCGCTTGCAATTTCAAGTGTCTTGTGATTCATGTCACTGCTAAGGTGTAAGAACCTTTATCCTATCAGGTTGAAAGCAGGGAGAAGGTTTTCAATGTACTGCATTATGAATCTTAGGCTTAATGTTTTACCCCGCTTACGTGGTACTTAAGTGCAAGCACCAAGGTTAGCACATGTCTCTCATCCCCCATGGACTCTGTCATAAAGAGCATAGCATTAGACAATAAATACCGTTGGCAGAGCGAATATATTAGTTGTTGAGGAAATGGTATAAATGAATCTTTTGGCAATTAGGTTTTAGCATAAGGAAACTAGTTCCTGGACACTTGTAACTACACCTTTACATCTAAATTAGAAATCTAAATAGTTTTAACTTGGTTTATGTGTTTTTACTTCATAAATTTTGATCGATTATAGTTTTTTCAATTTGTATTTCTTAATAGTTATTTATTGTAAAAAAAGGGCAGCCCGGTGCACTAAGCTCCCGCTATGCGCGGGATCTGGGGAAGGGCCGGACCACAAGTGTCTGTTGTACGCTCCAAGGTTACCTTGGCAGAATGCCAAAGGCTGTTTCCACGGCTTGAATGGCAGCAACTTACATTTTTATTCTGCTTTGTCCTTGACCCTAGCAGAGCTTGGTGCGTTTCAGCTCTTTTCACCTTTGACAACTATGTTTATGCAATTGGTCTTACCAGTTTGTCCACTGTTTTTTCAGGTCGATAAGCTTGGAAAAGATTCTCTTGTAAACTGTGCCAAGACGAGCATGTCATCAAAGTTGATAGCAGATGATAGTGACTTCTTCGCTAATATGGTATGGTGGTCGTTGAAATTGGATTATCTTGATCAAATCAACTGTGTCCAACATGGAAAAACTGAAGGATAAGTTTTTTGATTATTCAAATCAAGTTTATTAATATTATCCGAGCCTTGTCATTGTACAATGGGAGAGTACATCAAACAACCTAAGAAAAATCTCATCTCAGTGCTCACAAGAAAAATCTCTAGCTTTTGTGAGACCTGTTTAATCTGAGTGAACCTTGTGCCATCTTCAATGCAGAACATTTATACCCATGGGGTATTCATGTAATGGTTTGGTTTTATTACCTGCTTTCGTCTGAACTGCCGGTTATTTTCTCTTTGATATTGCTGCCTTTAGGCAATTAATTCCTAGACTCATGATATGTATGCTTTCTGGTTAATAACATTCTCAGACTTTGCTTACACACAATTAGTGTGGTATAAAGGAACACCCAGGGGAAGTTCATTTTTCCTATTGTTTGTGCTGCCTTGTAAGGGGGATAGAGTGAGCCTAAAACTACAAACTTCCTGCAGTTTTGTGTATAGTGTTTTGAAATGTCATAGCTACCTAATTTTTATTTCTTGTCCCGTTTGATCATAGCATGTTTAAGAACATGATTATTGGAAAAAGCTGCTTCCTTTTCCCCGTTCCGTTTCACATAAATTTTCTCGAGAAGTACGTCTCATCACTTAAATTACTGCAATTATGTGGTTAGCAATCTTGACCTTTTAGTTAACTTCTATTTAAATCCCTATATTTATGATTCTGCTTTTGTTTGGCTAAAAGGGCCATACCTATACTTGCTTAACAATTGTAAGTTTGCTCCCTGCATAATTTTTCATACTTATGAGTTATGTGAGGTCCGCGTGAAGATCTTTTCTCGTTGCTTTTCCTTTTCTAATGTCAATTTTCATCATATATGTGCAAGTGCAACTAAATTATATAACCAAATGCCTTTTGCTCTCGAAGGGTCTTTTGTATCTATATATTTGTGAAACATCATTCCCAGGCACCATAATGCCTTAGCCGTTGGTGCATTTGTAGGTCGTTGAAGCAGTACAGGCAGTCAAGATGACTAACGTGAGGGGTGAAGTTAAATATCCTATCAAGGTGAGTTCTTCGTAGAGAACTTGTTCTGATAGGGAATTTTATTTGGAAGGTCTTCTCTATAATTTTGTTAATCTGGAAGCACATTAGAACAATTTTGGTCTGGTAAACTAGTCGCCAAAGGTGATTTTCGATGGACCATTCAGTATAATTTGTGCAGTTTGATTCTGTAGATTCCCTAGATTGTTTTGACATCTAAATCAAGCACTAGTGTAAATCAAACTTCATTTCTATCCAGGGTATTAATTTACTTAAAGCACATGGGAAAAGTGCAAAAGACAGCTATCTATTGAAGGGTTATGCTCTGAATACTGGCCGTGCTGCCCAAGGAATGCCTCTGAGAGTTGCGCCTGCACGGGTTGCTTGTCTTGACTTCAATCTTCAAAAGACAAAAATGCAGATGGGTGTTCAAGTGTTGGTAACTGATCCTCGAGAGCTTGAGAGGATTCGCCAAAGGTGATTTTCAATGGACCATTCAGTCTATTCTGTTGCTATCAATGTGTTAGCATCAAAACATCTTTGTATTTGTCAACTTCTCATAACTGAAACCAAAGAAATAGCTAGCTCATGTTTGTCACGTCTGGCCATGATCGGTGTTGGAAATTTTATTTTACTCGCCTTGAGTTTTAGAATATTTACTTCATGATTGATGTGGATTTCCAACATGTGTCTGACAATTTAAGTACGTGAGTAAATTGGGTATCTTATTGCTGGTACCAAACAAGAGATGAGGCCAATGATACATGCATTCTATTTAGAAGATGATATGTGTTGTTTTTTGACATAACCATGCTGTCTCTAATGATTGCACAAGGCTGTTTTTGTTGATATCACCTGGGATAACCAATGACATTCTGTAGCTATGATTTATAACATATTTGTTAAATGACAGCGGAATGTTGTAATTCAGCCCTAATGTAGATTTATGTTTACAGAGAAGCTGATGTGACAAAAGAACGGATTCAGAAACTTCTGAGTGCGGGAGCCAATGTCGTCTTGACTTCAAAAGGAATTGATGACATGGCACTGAAGGCAAGCTGCAAACTTTAGTTGTTTCTTTTCATGGTTTGGTGTCTGCTTCAAATGCTCTATACTCTGTTCCTTAAAACCACGAATAAGTTGGAGATCCTCGATTCATCGAGATTTCAAGTTGACATAAATGAGTTCGTATACCTAAGCTCATACTAGAATTAAATTTGAAGGGCAACAAAGATCTTGTTGATGAACCCTGCTTTATTTTGTACATTCTAGTGGTTCTCTTAATCTTTGCTGGCACATTCTTGATAACGGGTACCCTTATTGTGCCAGTGTCATTACAATCGACTTAGATGCATGCACCCAAGGGTGTGGTCAATGAAGCGGGATTAGAACCATGAGGTCTCAAGTTGAAATTTGGGATTTCTTTCCATATGCCGAAACCTTGGTGGGCACAGGTACCGGGTACATGTGCGGGTGGGAGGTAGCAGGTACCTGGTGAGTCTAAGGTGCACACAAGCTGGCCAGGACACCATAGTCAATAAAAAACAACCAGCTGCATTGAAATGTCGATTAACTGGTGGCTTTTGGTCTGATGTCAGTATCCTTGCAAACAATTTACTCTTCTGGTGCTGATATAAAATTTAGCCATTCCTTTAATAAATTATTTACCTTACAAAAAACTAAAAAAGTTTAAAAGTAATTAGCTCTTATTGTGGATGTACATGTGGCAGTGATGGTAGTGTTTGTTCTGAAAGGTTGTTCAACTAGCAGCTTCGTTATCCATCATAACTTATCTCTGCTAAACAAGTTCCATCTCGGGTTTTGCTGTTTGTTTCTTGTGCTTCTGTCTAAAGTGTGATTGCAGAAGCTGGTGATGATATGCTCTAATTTCATGTTTTCCTGTTTCAGTACTTTGTGGAAGCTGGTGCCATTGCGGTTAGACGTGTACGCAAGGAGGATTTGCGCCATGTTGCCAAGGCAACCGGCGCTACTTTGGTATGTTCACTAGACTGGTTTGGGAATCTTCTACTTTTTATTTTTTTTTGGGTCGTGGCAATTCGTATCTCCTACTGAGGATCAAAATTAGCTCTTTCCCACTTTGCTGTCTCAAATTCCCAACGTCTTGGTTTGATGTGGAGTGCTCTTCCAACTTGAGCAACCTCATTTGTTGGTTTGGAAAATTATACCTGCCTCTTATTTTGGGCGTGTAACGACATTGATTTCTAGTAATTACTAGCATACTGATATATGTGGTGATAATTTTGGGTTTGAAACGACACTGATTTCTAGTAATTACTAGCATACTGATTTATGTGAACATGGCATGGTGCTCATTTATTAAACAGGTCTCAACATTTGCGGATATGGAAGGAGAAGAAACTTTTGAACCATCATTTCTTGGACATGCTGATGAGGTAGTGGAGGAGCGGATTGCTGCTGATGATGTGATTATGGTAAAAGGAACCAAAACCTCAAGCTCGGTATGTCCACTGAATTTTGAGTTTGTTTTAGATGTGCTGATAACTTGTTTAAATCTGCACAATAGTTTGGGCCTATTCTTGCAGTTTTTCCTGCGACTCTTATTTGTTGTTTTTGATAGAAAATGTTGTGGCTCTAGTGGTGTTTCTTTTCTTTGGAAAATGAAGTTTGTTCAAGCTCAAAGGTTTCTGAATATGGATTGATCTGCTGCTTTATCAGGTTTCGTTAATACTTAGAGGTGCAAATGACTTTATGCTTGATGAGATGGAGAGGTCCCTCCATGATGCTTTATGCATTGTGAAGAGGACACTAGAGTCAACAACTGTAAGTTCCTGTATCCACAAACTACTACTAAATGCAATTGTCAGTGTTTATTTTGATGTAAATTATACAGATTTAGGTTATATTTGGGGGCATCAAAATTTATAGGCATGCTTAAGGAAAGCTTTTTCTCTTATACTTGCTAGACTTATGTTTAGATCTATAATAGGCTGAGATTATCAGTTTAACTTGTTTGATGAACTAATGCATTAGTGTCATTACATGGGGCGTGATTAAGGGGTGTAACTCCATATATTAAAAATAGTATCAGAGTCTCTGGTACTTCAATGACCTTATACTTCGATAAGAACTGTGCATCCTGATTTTTTACTGCTCGTTGCTTGTGGATATCTTCCAGTGCAATATTTTGATTTGGCCATGGAGGAAATTCTGCCATAATCTCCATTTCCTCTTGGCTATAGAAAGAAGCAGCGAAATTATGTGGAACTGTAAATGCCTGATCAGCTGGTCACTGTGGTAAAACAGGTTGTTGCTGGTGGGGGAGCTGTTGAGGCTGCTTTATGTGTCTACTTGGAGTACCTAGCTACTACTCTTGGGTCAAGGGAGCAGCTGGCTATTGCACAATTTGCTGAATCCTTACTTGTCATACCAAAGGTCCTTACTAGTTGTATATAACAGAAATGGTTGATGCTATTGTACCACTTATATGTTATACATGATCAATTTTGGTGAATTTCTTCTGGTGCAGGTTCTTGCTAATAATGCTGCAAAAGATTCCAGCGACTTGGTATCTAAACTACGTTCATGTCACTACCTTGCACAAACCAAAGCAGATAAGAAGCATTTGTCAAGGTATCCTTTGGAATCCTTATATCTTTGTGTCATTTGGTCAAAGCTTCTACACCAACGTTAATGCACTACTTTTCAACTATTTGCTTTTGGTGTTACTAGAATTTCAAGTTTTTAGTTTCGTAATCTGGTAGTTGAGTTTGTTTGGAAATCCTTGGGAGTCACAGTTTTTAACATTCCAAGGCCTTCCTTTGGTGAAGGGATGGATGACACGACTTCTATGAGATGTATTATTTTCTTACTACACAAGGCATGCCTCTGGTTGGTTGGCTGGTCTTGGCCATCTCTTTCTTCAACTCCCTCAACCCCCCTCTCCCCCCCCCCCCCTCTTCCCATTCAGTTTCTCAAGGTTGATGGACAGAGTGAAAGAGAGTTCTTAGCTGACCCTAGGATAAGGTCGGGTTACAAGTGGGTTGGCCATTTTTCTTTACTAACCAGCTTACATTTGTGAGCTAACAATTTGCCCCAACTGCAATAGAAGAAAAGTAATGTCTGTATCTCAGGAAAGTGCAGGGGTCATTAACACGAAGGACCACAATCTCATCAATTGCACATGAAAGCAACCATGCACCCCATATACTATTAATACACACTATTTATTTTAGGATTCAGCCTTCTCACCGACGAATTAGAGTGCGGTGAGATGGTTGAAATCCCGCTATTTTTAATTCAAACATTTTGAATCTGAGCTCTGGAATAGAGGATAGGTAACGTCTTATCCCCTCGGAAGAGCTTAATTTTGGTGCTATCTACAGTTTGGACCAATTTTAAATTTCTAGATTAGTGGTCCAAATGTTTAAAATGGCATTTAATAAAAGTGATCTGAAAAACGGCCAGCTTGCCCTTGAGGCATTTATCCGTGTCATGCCGTCACCTCAGCAGCACAAAAATCTCACTTGTGCATTTTGCTTTTCTTAACATTGTTTGGGGTCTATATGTCTTGCTTTTCTTTTTGATGGATGTTGAACACTGCTGAACCGAATGCATGCTATTAATCAATGTAGCTGTCATCCTTCCCATGAGCTATCATAATCAGGTTTTGTTGTGTTATACAGCATGGGACTGGACCTAGCAAAGGGCACTGTGCGAAATAATTTGGAAGCTGGAGTGATTGAGCCTGCAATGAGCAAAGTAAAAATTATTCAGGTAAATCTACACTAGAATGCTGATCTGCTGAGGTTTAGGTTTTGTCCTTTCTAATACGGTGTAATTTCGTACCAGTTTGCTACGGAAGCAGCTATTACTATTCTGAGAATTGATGACATGATAAGGCTTGTCAAAGATGAGAGCCAGGGTGAGGATTAGGCAGCAGATGGATCTGGACTTGTTCTGATGGACTTACAATAGTTGTGTTGCATTTTTCATTGCCTTTTTGAGGATTGATCCCACCAGCTCTGTCGATTTAGAATGGGTTTTTGTTTTTCCCATGAAATTATTCCTTAATCTTGTGATTTTGTTGTGAGTTTAATATTGAAAAGTCTTGTTAACACTTTGTAGGAATATTTAAAGTAAATCTTCTTAGAATACTTTATAGGTAAATCTGAAGTTTTGTTTTTAGCTGGTCTATCCTTCTGTTTAAATTGGTAGACTGGTTCCATATTCTAAAGAACGTCGTTGGTATTTTTCTTTTAAAGAATGTTGTTCAAATCTAGTGTGCCAATGACATTGATGAAAAGACAGATATTACATAGGTCTACTAATCTATTGCTACAGAGATGATATTGAAGCTTGTAGTAGCTCTTTCAAAATTTTCCACTTCTCAACATTGAGATAAACAGCTACAAGTCATAAACACTATCAGTAAGGAACAGAAACTGTTTGTGGAACACTGGAAGTCCTAACTTGAAGCCTCTCAACTGTCATTAAACGTGTACAGCTAGGTAAGACTGGGCCTTTTTCCTAGTGGTTGAACTTTTTCTTTCTTGCCATTATTGAAGTTGATGGTAGACACTTGAAGCACTTATGGCTTCAACAGTTGAATTACGTGTATACCTACCTTGGTTTTTCAATTATGAACTGTCTGGATAAAGTTATATGGGGACTCTAGGAACAATCAAAAGGTAAAGGATACATTCTTTCTGAATTTGAATAGTTGAAAGAGGAGTACAAACGAGTGGATAACATCTTAACGTTAGCACTTCTAACATGTAGTCCCATAAGTTGTCAGGATAAAGAAAACATGTTAGGCCCAAAAGAAGCAATATTTTCCGTAGATCGATCCTCGACGTATCAGTTTAAATTATCCAAAGATGCTTCTATTGCTGGTTTTGTTTTCCTATGTCTATTTACTGAGTTAAATTCAAGTTAGTTTCGAGATGCATACTTGGAGGTGGAGGGATCCTCTGGTCATTACTGCTGTAACGTAAAGCCCTCTATTTACACTCTGCAAAGATATGCTCTTGAAAAAATTGCTTTCCTTTGTAAATCTTCGTTTCCAAGATGAGAAAAACTAAGAATTCGTTTGACCTTTGTGTTGCTTGCAATTTGAATGTTCATAAATATTAGGTAGAGGCACTTAGTTTTTCTTTTAACGAAGGAGTGGGGGTTTGTGCGGAGGCCATTGTTTTGTGTGTTAGAGCAATTGTTAAATAGTAGAAGGTCAACTTTAAACGAAGAAAATAGTGGCTTCTACATATGGGCACACGTGAATTTGCCAGCCTTATAAACGTATGGTCTCTCACATGGCATTTTTTTTTTTTTTGTGTGTGTACACATCCGCTCACGAAACCATGCTACTTGGTAAAATAGATAAAACAGTGTAAAAATTCATTTAGGTGTATGATTCATGTCATATTGGCGTTGTTTGGAATTATGCTGTGTGGGGAAGGATTGAAGGAAGGGAAAATAATCTATAGTTTTGTTCAGTTAAAATATATCAACATCTATAATTCTCTGAAAGGCATTGTGTAATGGAGTTAGTTTAATTTAACCAAATCTTGACCTGAATCGAACACTGATTCAGTTGTTCTTTTTAGTATAATGGCACCAAATGTTGTGAACATTATAGTCTATCGAGAAGAATAAAACTATGATGCCTAAAATATACCATGGTACGCTTTTACCTACTTGGATCTTAAACCATTTGGTCAGGGAAAAGACCATAAAGAGTTTATGAATAAATCTATATGTACATTGATAGTATAGTTTATTTCTATATTATTACTATAATTTAACATATTAATTCTCATTTCTTAAATTATTAGTCCAAACTAATTAAAAAGAGTTTTTTTATATTACCTTTTAAGTGGTGTGGTCGTTAGTTCCATCATGTTTTCAAACCAAACGCGGAATATTTGTTTCTTTTTTTCATCCAATAAGCTTCACTGAAACACAAATTAGTTTCTTTTTACTCATTATATAGTCAACCAAAAGTAGTGAAGGTGAGCATGAACTCTTTGTACGTTGTGGTTCGAATTCTGAAAAATGAAATAAATAAACAAACAGAGCTTGTAGAAAATTCTTTTAAATGTCGTAAAATCTTACACCTTGTGCACATAATATGGGAGCTGAATAATTGAATTCAGATGCTTGCTACTATTTTTTGGTGAAAATAATTGACATTTGTACACGGTATGTCATATATGTATTATATATATATTCTTTTGACCAAAATAATTATGCAAAATTTTGAATTTATCTATTTAATTAAAATATTTAAAAAGTTCAAGTGTAGTTAGTACTCGTTAACATAGATTAGGTGGATTGAGGACAATTATTAATATCTTAATAATATGTTTTTTGAGAAAGAAAATGTAGAATGCACGAATCCGCCCTTCAAGGACGGAATATTATGGAGTATCCAAAGTCACAAAATTTAATTAAAAAAGAGGATTCACATGGAGAAAGCACGTGCCGAGCATTCCCCCCAGATTCTTTCCCAAAAAATAAATTGGTGTATCCTTTTTCTCGTGCATGTCACGTGCTTCGGTACTGTCTCATCCATCTCTCTCCCAATATGTTACTGACACACTCTTGTCATGTGTTTTCTCCCCATATTGTATTAGGATTTTCTTTTTCTCTTTTAAGGACTCGAAATTGTAATTAGTGATAGTAATAGTAGTAAAAAAGATTTTTACGTTAAAATTTTTAATTGGGTGAGTGAACTCTAAAATATGTACCCAATTGATTTATCTATACTCAATTTAGCACGTACCTATAAAGTTTAATCCAAAATTATTAATTTCTGTAAACTCGAGAACTCATTATTAAAATTTTAGTGATTAATAGTAACTTTTATAACGAAGGGAGTGATACGGATGTTGAGTTTATGGGTCCTAACTTTTAGAAAAGTAAAGTTATGTTTGATAAATTATTTATATAGATTAAGTGAATTTCTTAATACAAATATATAATATAAATCAAAGCCTACGTCATTGGTGAGAGAGGGTAAGGGTAATACAAATTAATTGGATTCATCATCTTTTTCCCTTTTCTCCTTTTGCTTTTGTTACTTTGTCTAATTATAGTAGTAGCAGTTTTAGTGGAGTAACATAACTCTGCAGGTACGGACCGTACATCTTATTTCCTCAATTTCAGTACCACCTACAGTATGCAGTTTCATTGTTTCACTTCTAATTTATGTACTGTACCTTCATTTGTTAGAGAAAGAGAGAGTAGTAGTAAGAAATCACGTGGGTTACAACAATGGCAGGAAACGGAAAATAAGTAACTGCTAACTATTACAACAAATTAAAATTTCAACAAAAAAACTGAAATTACAACAACTTTGATGTTTTGTTGGATCGAGTGATGACACTATGTCTTTAAGACAAGATTGTCTCGTATATATCTTTTTACGTTATGGACAATAGTCTCCCAAGATAAAACAACAACTTAACAAATGAGCAAAGAAAACTCAATTGTTTCTTCGAAGAACTTAGACTCACGAAATGATGCTGGAAAGTAGTAAGAAGATTTCTGTTTTTGTTTCTGTCTCTAGTCTCAACAATTGAGCCAAATGCCCCAATTTATAGTGCATGGATGGTGACTTCTCAACTGGTCAACTAATGGTTGTTAATAGCCATATAACGGCAATTAGTGAGGAGTTATTCAACCAAATAAATGACTGAATTAATGAGCAACGTAATGGAGCTTTAGTGAGGAATTATTCAGCCAAGTAAATGACTGAATTGATGTGCAAAGTAATGGAGTTTTAACGCTCCAAAACCAACCCAGAAAGCAGAAGTTCTCTTCCTAATTTTATCTTTCCTGAAACTTCAGGTACAAAACTGTAAATATTAAGCAATTTGAGTCCAAAAATATAATATCAGAAGAAGCCCAAAGACCACGACCCGAGACCAGACCGGACCGGACGGACGGGCGGCGCGCGTGTGGACTTAGCCTCGAACCCAAGCACATCTAGGTCCTCCCTCCTTCAAATACATGGGTTACCCCTTGGGGTCCCAAACCCTTAACCAATTTTGAGACTTATAAAATGAACAAATCTTTCTTCCCCCACCGACGAGGGAGAATTGTTCCACACCACATTTTCATGCTTCAAACACCTCACTTCGTTGACCAATATCTCTTTCATTTCTCAACAAAATTTGACGATCCTTGGCCCTACGGTCATCTACTCACTTAGTAGATTATGCACGTGTGACGAATCAAAGTCTCCATCATGCGAAACTCTAGTGTTTAAGTCATTAAATATGGGTGGACGCAACTCCCACCAAAGGCAAATTTCCAACACTTCATTCTGGGCAATACGGAGGGAAGTGGCCCCTATCTGGTGCCCTTCCCCTCCATTTCCCCGGTTACCCTCTTGATTTGTGACGTGTGTAACAACAATAATATATTCGGTGAAATTTCACAACGTGGATCTGGGGAGGGTAGAGTGTACGCATACCTTACATCTACATTGGTAAGTAGAGAGGTTATTTCTGAAAGACCATCGGCTCAAGAAAAAACATAATCACAAGCAAAAGCAAGAAAAACGGTCAAATCTAGACAAGAAATTTAAAGCAATATGAAAATAAGAGTAACAAAAGCGAATAAGTCATGATAAATCATTCTGAAAAAAGAAGCAGTAACTAACACATGTAAATAAGATAAACAAAGTACACGAAAGAACATACATCATCGGAAATCAAATGACATGAAACTATAAACAATATTGTGCCTACTAGTATGATAGGCTAAGCAGGGATACAATAATATCACTATAACTACCAGTATGTAAGCGTAAGTAGGACTACGCTCAACTACCTACTACCATAATATGTGTCCTCCACAACCCCCTATCTAAGATCATGTCCTCATTAAATTTCATCCGCGCCATATCCCGTCTAATCACCTCTCTCCAATACTTCTTCGGCCTACCCCTACCCCTCCTGAACCCGTCCATAGCTAACCTCTCACACCTCCGCACTGGGGCATTTGTGCCACTCCTCTGCACATGCCCGAACCATCTCAATCTCATTTCCCGCATCTTATCTTCCACCGAGGCCACTCCCACTCTGTCTCAGATATCATCATTTCTAATTGTATCCCTCCTTATATGCTCACACATCCATCTCAAAATCCCCATCTCCGCAACTTTCATCTTTTGAATATGCGAAGTATTGACTGGCCAACACTCCGCCTCATACAACATAGTCGGTCTAACCATCACCCTATAGAACTTGCCTTTAAGTTTTAGTGGTACTTTTTTATCACATAAGACTTCAGATGCGAGCTTCAATTTCATCTACCCTGCACAAATACGATGTGTGACATCGTCATCAATCTCTCCATTCCTTTGGATAATAGACCCGATATACTTGAAATTTCATTTCTTTAGAATGACATGAGTACCAAGACTCACGTCCACACATGTCTCCTGGTCACTCCCGTTACTGAACTTACACTCCAAGTATTATGCCTTAGTCCTACTCAGCCCGAACCCTTTAGACTCTAGAGTCTGTCTCCAAACCTCCAGGTTAGCATTCACTCCGTTGTGAGTCTCATTAATCAAGACTATGTCATCTGTGAATAACATACACCATGGCACCTCCCCTTGAATTTGTCGAGTCATTCCTTCTATCACCAAGACAAATACGAATAGGCTAAGAGCTGATCCCTGGTGCAACCCCACCATCACTGAAAAGTGCTCCGAGTCTCCTCCTACTGTCTGTACCCTGGTCTTAGCTCCATCATACATATCTTTGATCGCCCTAGTGTACGCCACAGATACACCTCTAACCTCCAAACATCTTCATAGAACCTCCCTAAGGACTTTGTCGTATGCCTTCTTGAGGTCGATGAAAACCATATGTAAGTTCCTCTTCCTTTCCCTATACTGCTCCACCAACCTCCTAATAAGATGAATAACTTATGTAGTCTAATGCCCCGGCATGAATCCAAATTGATTCTCGGAAATAGACACGCCTCTTTTCACCCTCATCTACACGATCCTTTTCTCAAACTTTCATAGTGTGGCTTAGCAGCTTGATATCCCTATAGTTGTTGCAACTCTAGATGTCACATTTAATCTTGTACATAGGAATTATTGTACTCCACCTCCATTCTTCGGGCATTCTCGCCGTCTTAAAAATAAAATTAAAGAACTCAGTCAACCATTTCAAACCTGCCCTGCCTGCGCTTTTTCAAAATTCAATTGGGATCTCAGGCCCGGTCTCGTCCCTACGCATCCTTCGAACAACATTTGTGACATGTGTCCCTCTAATAAATACACGGCTCAGATTCCTTATTTTAAATAGTTGTTGGAAACACACCCCTACATGGTATCGAATTTTGCACTAATAATTCATATTCGATTAAGCTTTCTTCTGCGCAGTGCTAAACCATTGTATTCTCAGTTGCTAATTTTCTCTCATTAACTCCGTTTTAAAATATTAAAATATATTATTTTCACATTTAAGATTTAAACTTTATAAATTCGATTTTAAAGTTTTAATTTTAAATTTATTATATTTTAGTTAATTTTTACACATAAATTTATATTCCTCTTCAAAAGTATTTGATTTAAATAAACTTGGTGCCGTAACATTGCCCTCTGTTAAGGGTTGATATTTGACAAATCAAAATTTTAAAAACTAACAACGAGTTTGTTTAAAGTTTTAACAATTCCACCGAAAAGCAAACGCAAAGACAAAAATGATCTTTAACTACTCTTATTATTTCAAATTATTTATCATGGTTATTAAGAATAGTTGTCTCAAATTATTTGTAATTTAGAAGCTAAAGACAAAATTAATTAGTTCTTCCCCATTTTATCCTTAGTAAAGTTTTGTCATTAATGGAGATGATACATAAAAATAGAGTAAACATTTAATGGAAAGAGATTATAACTTAGATATAAATAAAGATAAAATAGACAAAAATCTCTCGAGGGGCGTGTAAAATTAAAAAAATGATAAATAATTTAACATGGAGAGAGTATCTAGAATAATTTTATCAATTCTCCCATTGCCTGAGTGTGCGCAGGAATTAAGAGGGGGGAGTATTTGTTTTACTCCGTGGGGATGTGTTTGGAAGAAGAGAATTTGAGCAGTGTATTATTAGATGGAGGCATATCACAAATCAAGAGGGGAAATGGAGGGGAAGGGCACTGGAGAGCAGCCTAGCTAGGCAGATACCTCGCACCACTAGCCATGTTTAAATTATTATTATTGTAGTCCGCTTGGACAGCTCAATTGGTTATCAATGGGGATATTTGGAAAATGGTCAAGGATCGAATCCCGTCAGCGGCAGTGTGGGGGTTACTTCTTGAAATAAAGGAGTGCCCCTTGTGCGCAGCGTGGTACTGGTTTAACCTTTGAAATCAATTGAGTCACCATGATTTACCTCCTTCACAGACCTGTCGGACCGGGGCGTGGGGCTCTTGGAGTGGGAGTTCCACCTTTTTTTTTTTTTTTTTTTTTTTTTTTGGAAAATGTTTAAATTATTGTAGACAACTAGTTATCTTCTAAAAAAAAAAACTAGTCCTCTTTACCCTACTGCCATGTATAATGTATTTGCTACCATGTGATGAATGACTCAAGTCACAAGGTCGAATTTTATCATCAACAAAATTTTGATATTTAAGTAGAGAATGATAGAAGATAGAAATCAATATTCATCGAGTTTCAAACTATGCTCTAATGACTTTCGAAGATTTCTCGGTTATCCAAAAAATGGTTATAGTTCTTGAGTAATTGGAGTTAATTGGGTTCCATGTTTCCTATCAACAATGTCTGATCAAGAGGGGGGGAAAAGGTTCGATTTTGCTCGATTTTTTTGCTCAATACCTGCAAAAATCTTATAAGTGACTGGTAAAAGCACTATATGAGAGGGAGAAAAGATTGTGGATAAGAATTACTAATGAAGAAATAACTAATGGAGTAGTGAAAATAGGAGAGAACTGCAATAGAAGAAAGGTAGTATGTCTGTATCTCAGGAAAGTGCAGGGGTCATTAACACGAAGGACCACAATCTCACCCAATTGCACATGAAAGCAACCATGCACTCATATACTATTAATACACACTATTTATTTTAGGATTCAGCCTAGAGTGCGGTGAGATGATTGAAATTCCTCTATTTTTAATTCAAAAACAACTATACTTCTGGTTCCATAGCTATATTGACAAGAACTTTTTCCCCCTAAAATGCGTGTATGGTCAAAAGAAATCCTTGGTTATATACCGTTGTTGAATAATCTGTAACATTCATCACTTCATTAAAAGCTTGTCCGTTAGAAGGAAATTTCTCCAAAATTTCCAAGTCAAAGAATCTTGAAATGTAAGTCGCGTAGAAACTTATGTCATTTAGTGATTAAGAAACTTCCTTTTGCAGTGTAACATCTAGATAAATCTATAATAAGCAAAGGTTTTAGAACTCCGTGTAGTTTTTGGTAGGCCTGGCCAGTGGGCCGGGCTCGGGTATGGCGGGCCGGGTCTGGCGGGGTCGGAGTCGGGGCGGGACGGGTGAAGGGGTCGGGGTCGGGTCTGGCGGGACTTGCTCCAGTCCCGTCCCGATCCCGATCCCGTCGGTATCGGGTCGGGGCGGGGTCGGGACGGGGTCGGGAGGGGCGGGGTCCGGCGGGTTTTCCTTTTTTTTTTTAAATAACATATGTATAAAAAAAACTCAATATTCAAGATAAGATAGTGTAATAAAAACATCTCAATGCTGTTTTTGTGCCTCTTATATTAATAGACATGATTTTTTTGTAATACAAATACAATTGTCTAAAATCTAAATTGCAACTTTGTGGTATTGTCCAAAAGTTGCAAATTACATAATAAAATTTCAATGAAAAAAAATAACATTCTCAAAAAAACCTGTTCTAATTGCTTGATGAATTCTTGTGGTTCTTCAGTTGGAATTGGTATTTGTTGGTCAAATTGATCCACGTCGCTTCCACTACCTTCGGTTAAGATTTCGTTGTAGTTTTCATCTTCTTCTTCGTTGATCTCCGGTTGACCGCACCTTCTCCGCTCCGCTCGTATCCAATCTCTGAATAATACTGCAATTTCCAAGCTGTCTCCGGCTAATGAGTGTCTGTGGTCTCCTATTTGATATCTGCTGCGAGAAAAAGCTCTTTCGTACGCGATTGATGACGCTTGAATGTTCAAAACATCTCGAGCCATCAATGAAAGTGTCGGAAAGGTCTTCTTATTCCCCCTCCAAGATTTCAAAGTCTTCATGTCCATCTTCATTGATAACTTCTTGATACGGTACAGAACCCTACAAAACAAAAATATCCAACTCGCTAATTTGGTTAGTAGTAGAGGTACGGCCGCACATTCTATTTCTGAGGCTTTCAATACTAGCCGCAGAAACAGCATGTCTTTTGTGAGGTTGTGTTGAAGATGAAGAAGCCGGTAAGTTACTAGCATTTTCTTGTTGATAAAATCTATATATATTTTTGCATTGGTGTTCTACGCTAGAAAACACTTCTTCTTTAGTTTGTTCAATAGGTGGTGGGTGATTTAGATTTTTGGGACTTGGAGGTTTAAGTACTTCTATACAATCGTAAATAGTTTCAATTAGTGATTTAGTACCGTCTATTTTAATAGTAGGATTTAATACAGAACCAATAATATAAATAGAGGGAATAGGAATAAAATATTTTTTTATTTTGACAAACATTTTTTTAATAGCTGCCTTATAAGTTTGTTTTTCCATATATTCACTAAGTAATAAAAATATTAGAGTTATATAAAACAACATAGTTGAAATAGTAGGATAATATATACCGGAAAATTCTTTTGTTGCTTGAAATTTTTTTTCTAAAAATACAATAAGTTCAAAAAATTTTATCCAATCACTATCTAAAATCATATCAGCTGGATTTTTATTATGAGAGTTAAAAAATAAAGTTATAGGTATTCTATAGTCATAAGCAACAAGTAGTTGCTCGTATAAAGAATTCCACCTAGTGGATACTTCTTGTGGAATTTTTCTATAAGGTAGTCCACAATCGTGACAAGTTTTTTTATATTCTTTTCTACGTTGTACTTTATTACTTTTAAAAATAAAGTTTATAGCAAATTGTATTTTACTAAGAATGTCTTCAAAAAGTGATAGACCATCCTTTACAATTAAGTTATATATATGGCACGCGCATTTTATATGAAAATGATTTGGAAAAGATGGAGTTAAACTATTTTTTAAAATTGTAATTGCGTAATTGTTAGAAGAAGCGTTATCTAATGTAATAGTCATAATTTTATCAGTTATTCCGTAATAATGTCACACTTGATAAATATTATCTGCAATAAAAGTACCAGTGTGCCTACCATCTATATATCTATACGCTAAAATACGTTTTTGCATAGACCATTTATAATCTATCCAATGACAAGTTACAGTTAAATAATCATGGGCGTTAGTACTACGACCTATATCAGACGTGATAGATACTTTGCCATTAAAATGATATAATGAAATACGTAAATATTGTTGATATTCATGCGCGAATTTAAATACATCTCTCTTAACATTTGATCTAGGAAAACCGTTAAAAGCAGAATTATATATATATCTAATGTAATGAATAAAACCGGGAGATGAAGGAAATGAAAAAGGCAAACCCTCCATAGCAACTAATTTTGACATTGCTTCCCTATCTCTATGTTTATTGTATTTAGAGACTACAATCCCCCCCCCCCCCCGGTCATAGGGTTAATTTGACCTTGTACTTGGTCCGGGACAGTATCAGTAAGTGAACCTTGTCCCGATGGAGCGGACGTTTCTGCACCCGGTTTTGAAGCCTGGTATTGGGCATACCTAGCCGGGATGAGCACTTACTACGTGTCTAATTAACCCCCCCCCCCCCCCCCCCCCCACCGTGACCTTTTTCGCTTTTAAATTTTAAAACATTTTTACAAATTTTACATGTAGCTACTTGATTCTCTACGTCCCTATCAAAAAATGTCCATGCATCTGATTTTAATGGTCGTTTTGCTGGACCTCGTCTCATACTAGGGGGAATATGAGGCATTTCAGTTGAAGGTGCACTAATGGGTGTGTTGTCATCAACATTAGTGGGTGTATCATCTAGATCATCGTCTAAATTAAAGTCTTCTTGAGTTCCAGAAAATAGTTCCTCGTCTAAATCTAATGGTATTGTAGGAAAATGTTGAGTATCAACAAAATCATCATGTGTAGGAATAAGATGACTAGAAGAAGTACCCATGCCCTGGTTGCCCCTACTAGAAGAAGTCTTACCCTTACCCTTAAACATACCTCTAATTCCTTCCATTTTAATTATATGCTAACAAATAATTAAAGTAAATGAAATTAAGTGCGCTAAATAAAATAAACAGACAATAATAATTTAATGAAGGAACGAATGTACCAAACGCTGACGTAACGTCGACGTGTAATCGAGAGGTTGAAAATTGAAACTTTGCTCGATGGAAGATCCTCAAGCTAGTTGCCAACTTTACTCCCAATTTCCAAATGAATAAATAAAATTGAATATTTAACAAACAATGTAGACTTGTAGAGAGATATATTGAGAGATTAGAGAGATTGTAGGAAGATTTGTGAGAAAATGAAGAGAAAATGAGTTATTTATAGTTGGAAAATTGGGTTAAAGTGTAAATATAATAACTTATGGGTTAAAAATAAATATTAAGGGGTAGGGGGTTGGGGGAGGCCTAAAATGGCTGTTGCCCAACGACCAAAATCTAAAATGGCTGTTGCCCAACGACCAAAATCTAAAATGGTCGTTGGTGCAACGGTTATATTTGCAAAGGGGGGGAGAAATCGGGCGGGGTCGGGGTCGGGGTTGGGGTCGGGACGGGCTCGGGGCGGGCTCGGGTCAGGCGGGCATGGGGCGGGCTCGGATCTGGCGGGACGAGACATTGTCCTGTCCCGAGTTCGAGTCCCGCCACCGTTATTTTTTTTATATTTTTTTTACGCGGGGTCGGGGCGGGGTAGGGACGCGGTCGGGTCGGGGTCGGGCCGTCCCGGCCCACTGGCCACCCCTAGTTTTTGGTAATAGATACTCCCTCATCTTCATATGACTTACCCAAACTATCATAGTGTAGTTTAGCGGCTTGTTAACTAAAATAAATTTGACTATTAAGATAATTCTTTCATGAGTGATAAATATACCCGTGATATACATGGTATATACACTTCCATGTGTATACCGTGTATATCACATATTGTTAGAAGATGTTTTTGTATACTTATCATATTTGTAGAATTCTTGTACAAATAAAATAGCATTTTGGGAGTAGAATAGGAATAGGATTTTCCATATTACGGAAATTGTAAATTGTATATATACGCATTCATTAATGAAAATAATCAAGGGATTATTTTTTTCATGGTATCAGAAGTCTAGGTGCTTCTACCGATTTTTTTCCTCTCTTCCGCTGCCTCGATTCTCTGGTCCATTCTCGAAGATTGTGCCCTCTCTTCCCAAATTTTCTTCCAAATCCCTCATTCACATATTGTTCTTTCGTTTTGTCTACGTCAAAGAACATGTTTCATCCTGCCCTTACTGTTTCCAACATCAAGAACCACATCTCTATTGTTCTTGAGATGGAGAACGTCCAAATGCGACGTGGGTAGAATTGATCAAAATTCACGCAATCTCACATCAATTCCTCATCACATAATTCCTCCCGCTATCCCTACACCCGCGGAGGATCCTCAGTTATGGATCACTCTTGATACTATCGTCCTTCGGTGGATTTACTCCACTATTTATACCGACCTTTTACATACGATCATTGAACCGGACACTACGGCTATGGCTACTTGGAATAGATTGCGTGATATATTTCAGGATAACCAACATTCCCGAGCTGTCATCCTTGAGTAAGCATTTTCACAAGTCAGCATGGAAGATTTCCCGAATATTTTCGCTTATTGTAAACGGCTCAAAGAATTGGCGGACCAACTCTGTAACGTTGGCGCGCCTGTTACCAATAATCGTCTTGTTCTTCAAATGGTTGCAGGCCTATATGAGGCCTATAATGGCGTTGGGACTCTACTCCGACAAAGTAATATGCTTCCCCCTTTTTATCAAACATGTTCGATGCTCCCGTTAGAAGAAGCTGGCTTGGCAATAAAAGTGGCTACCAGTGCAAGTTCCGTGGCGATAATGACTTCATCTGATAACTCACACGGGTTTGTTGACAATTCGAGCAAAAACCGCAATAATAGTGGCGGCAAGAAGGGCTAAAACCGTAAAACTAATGGCAAACATTACGGCGGCAACAACGGCGCCACATGGAACAGTAGTAACAACGGCAGTGGGCCTCAGGGTACTGGCCCCATCCCGCCTGGTCTCAGCCCTAGGCCCTTTGGCAGTGGGCCGGACCAGTGGCCCAGTCCAGCCTACTGCCCGCCCAATTATTTCCATGGCAGTTGGGCTCCGGTCCAGCCCAGTCACAGGCCTAATTTTTTTGGTCCGTCAAACACTACCCAGCAGCGATATGGGTCGGGTCAGTAGGGCGGTATGCTTGGGCCTCGGCCCCCGCAGGCCTTTACTGCTGCGGGCCCGACTCCGATCTCGACACCCACCGATATTGAGGTCGCCATGCATACACTTGGATTAAATCCTCTAGACGTGAATTGGTACAAGGACACCGGTGCCACTTCTCACATGACGTCCGACCAAGGTACTCTTTCGTCTTATTCCAATTTGAGCAAAAATCGTGACATTATTATTGGTAAAGGCAATACAATTCCAATTCGTGATTTTGGTAATACAACGTTGTCTCCCCCACATCCACCTCTTGTCTTGAAAAATACCTTTCATGCCCCTAACTTAATTAAAAATTTGGTGTTTGTCTGAAAATTCACCACTGATAATTGGATTTCTGTTAATTTGTATCCTTTTGGGTTTTCTGTGAAGGATTTCAAAACGGGAATACCTCTCATGAGATGCAACAGTAGGGGAGATCTTTATCCAATCACGCCCGCCTCAAGTTTCTCGAGTCAATCCATGCCATCGACATTTGCAACTCTAGCTCCTTCCTTGTGGCATGCACGTTTGGGTCACCCTGTGTCGTCTATTATTTCTTCCTTGCATAAAAACAATTTTATTTCTTGTAAGGGTACGCGTGGTACTCCAATTTTTCAGTCATTTCCGTTTGAAAAACATGTTAGATTACCATTTGTAGCCTCTGTTTCTCGTACTTTGATGCTTTTTCACATTATTCATAGTGATTTATAAACTTCTCCCGTTCTAAGTTATGTGGGCCATGGTTATTATATTCTACTTTTGGATGATTATTCTATTTTTATGGACCTTTCCGTTAGCGAATAAATCTCATGTTTTTCCACATATTTAAACTTTAGAGCATTCATCCGTACCCAATTCGAACGGGACATAAAAAGTATTCAATGTGATAATGGCAACAACTATGATAATGTGTTGTTTCGGAAATTTTGTGATGCTAATGACATAGTTTTTCATTTCTCTTGTCCTCATACGTCCTCACAAAATGGGAAAACCGAGCGAAAAATTTGTACCATTAATAATATTGTCCGAACGCTATTGGTTCATGCTTCCGTACCCCTTCCTTTTGGCATCATGCTCTACAAATGGCTATTTATCTCTTTAACATACTTCCTACCAAATTGTTGGCATATGCATCTCCTCTTAAAGTCCTCTATAATAAGAATCGTTTGTATTCACATCTTAGGGTCTTTGGGTGTTTATGCTATCCACTATTTTCGTCCACTACAATTAACAAACTTCAAGCCTGTTCTACCATTTTTGTGTTTTTGGGTTATCCATCTAATCATCGTGGTTACAAATGTTTTAATTTATAGTCTAATAAAATCATAATTAGTCGTCATGTTATTTTTTATGAAACCCAATTTCCGTTTGCTAAAGTGAGTAGTTTCCGATACTAAACTTAAGCTGGGTGATGCGGCTGGCTCACCTTACGAGGATCTCATACACTATCGCAGTCTTCCAGGGCTCTTCAGTATCTTACTTTTACGAGATCGGATATTGTGTATGTCGTACAATCGGTGTGTTTGTTTATGCATGATCCTAGGGTTGAGCACATGAATGCACTCAAACGCATCATACGGTACATCCAGGGAACACTTAACTATGGCTTGCATCTATATCCGTCGTCGAACTCTACGCTTGTCTAGTTTACAGATGTTGTTTGAGGTGACTGTCCAGATACCAGACGTTCCACGTCTGGTTATTGTATGTTTCTTGGTAATAACTTGGTCTCATGGTCTACCAAGTGACAGTCTACATTATCACGCTCTAGTGCAGAGGTCGAGTATCGAAGGGTAGTCAATGCGGTATCTGAATCGTGTTGGTTACGTAATCTTCTCTTAGAACTTCATTGTCCCTTTCAGAAAGCTACATTGGTTTATTGTGATAATATTAGTGCAGTCTATATTTCCGGTAATCTAGTTCAACATCAGCGCACTAAACACATAGAGATGGATATCCATTTTGTTCGCGTAAAGGTAGCTCGTGGACAAGTACGTGTCTGTCATGTCTCTTCCAGGTATCAAATTGTAAACATCTTTAATAAAGGTCTTCCCTCGCTTCTATTTGAAGATTTTAGGGACAGTAACAGCGTACGAAGACCGACCGCTATGACTGCGAGGGTGTGATAAATATATCCATGATATACCCTGCCCTGTGTATACCGTGTATATCACGAAAACACAAGCCACGAAGAGACATTGTATATCACGGATTGTTAGGAGATGTTTTTGTATATAATTAGCATTGTACACTTACCATATTTGTAGAATTCTTGTACAAATAGAATAGGTTTTGGGAGTAGAATAGGAAAAAGATTTTCCATATTATGAAAATTGTAAACTGTATATATACTCATTTATTAATGAAAAATAATCAAGGGATTATTTCTTTCAATGAGCTTGGGGCTAACACTTGTTTAAAGTTAAATTAACTAAACTTTGTGATAAATCTAAGTACAAAGAATCAAATTAAATATTCCTATGTATTATTTAAAATTGATCAACTTTGACACAATTAAACTTATACTCTAATATTCCCTCTGTTTCAAAATATTTGTCTGGTTTTGACTTGACACAGAATTGAAGAAAGTAAGGAAGACTTTTAAATTTTATGATTGTTAACTAAATATATGTCGAATGTATAAAAAAAATTAATCTTGTGGTCTTAAACATGTCAGGTAGAAAGTTATAATTACAAGAGTTGCAAAAAAATAAAGATATTCTTTTTAAAACGTATCAAAAAATAAAGTATGGACAAATATTTTGAAAAGGATGGAGTATCAATTTTTCCCTCAATCACGCTAATTAATTAGTAAAAATTATTTTTTAGTGGCGTGGACAAAATAACAAGTAAAAATGAACGGAATTACTACTAAACTCGACATAATAACACGAGGGAAACTCGTGATTTTCTGCTCACGTTGAGTTGTCTCCCCTATTGCCTGCCTTCACTTGCACTGTACTCCTTATATCAATTATCACACTTTCTTTCCCTCTCTAAACATAATTCTGTTATTAGAGAGAAAATTCCCATAATACACACACTATTTCGTCTCTAATTTTCTGTTATCTAGCTAAGCTACTAACTCAACAATAATGGATGTCTACGGCGTTACAGCACCAGACTTGTTTCGTATTGACGATCTTCTCGATTTCTCTAACGACGAGATTTTCTCCATTAATAATACCAACTCCTCCACCACCAACGACTCTCACCATCAACCTCACTCCCACCACTCCGCCGCCGCCGCCGCCAATTACTACGACACTTTTCTTCCTAATTCCTCCGACGACTTCACCGACAACCTCTGCGTCCCCGTAAGCACTTTAATTTCCACTCCTTAATTACAACACTTAAAAATTAAGTACTCATAGTATACAAAAGTGCGTTTTTATACTTCCATGTCGAATTCAGCAAATTAGTGCTACCTCTCCTGTCACCGTAGATTTTGAAGTTGAAACTTGAAAATTAAGTTTTTGAAGTTAGATTTGTGTTTTGTCATGCATTTTAACATGAAAAAAAATTGAAATTTTACGAGTGAATATGAAATTTCTCCCAAAAACTAGTCTGGCTGATTAAATTTTATGACCAAACAGATTTTCAAAATCTAGTCGAACGCACAAGGTTAAGATACTGTATTTAATACGGACTAGTTTACATCAATAATTGAGAAATCACTGTGTTTTTACCAATTTTTTTCTGTTTTTTTTTTGTTTCAGAGTGATGATGTAGCGGAGTTAGAATGGCTATCGAACTTCGTAGAAGATTCATTCAGTAATTTTCCGGCTAACTCCGTTACCGGAAAGATGAATCTCAGTTCTAATACTACGTCGTTTCACGGCAGGTCAAGAAGCAAACGTTCTCGTTCTACTTCAAGCTGGACATCCTCACTCCAAAACCCTAACCCTAACGCTACTACAATGAAGAACAAGGAGAGCTCAGTTATACAAACCAGAGAAAGGTCGTCGTTGTCTTCAATGGACGAAAATGTGCCACGTAGATGCACACACTGCGCGTCGGAGAAGACGCCGCAGTGGAGAACCGGGCCGTTAGGCCCAAAAACACTCTGTAATGCTTGTGGAGTTCGGTACAAATCGGGCCGGCTAGTCCCCGAGTACCGGCCCGCAGCGAGCCCAACTTTTGTGTTAACACAGCATTCGAATTCTCACCGGAAAGTTATGGAGCTCCGTCGACAGAAGGAAATGCTACATCAACCGCACCAGCAACAATTGCCGCCCCCCACGGAGGAAGGAATGTACGGACATCACTTTAGGGTCTGCTGACGTCATACGACACGTGTCTTTACGGCCGAGCTAAGCGTTGACTCCTTTTTTATATTATTATGATGCTAATTTTACAATCTTGACGTTCTTTCTTCTTTTTTTAATTTGAATAGTTTTATTTCCGGGGAATTTTCTTGAGAAAATAGAGATCAGAATAATTCTCTTGGTGTAATTTTTGGAAATTTGAGCAACGCAATTTCATTGAATTTTGCAACCACCAATTGAGGTAATTATCAATTGTGGTGGGGTGCGTGATAAATGCACGTGACTGGATAGGCTTGAAGTATTTTACAATTACGTCATGCTGGATTTGCCAGTAATCACATGTAGACCGAGCATAATTAAACTTACGATTATTAATTAAGTTAGCAGATTCGATGCATCGCTGTACTAATAGACTCAGTACAAATATTCATTACCTATATATAGGAATATATAACCACTAAGGGGTCTAGTAAAATGGATAAATAAATTTCTGATAGAGAATATTTTTATGTTAATGAGTCCTAGATGTGTGAATTTAGATTAGTCTAGTCATTAGAGTTAATGGACTTTAGTGAGGTAATCCGAAGTAGTTGAATCGGAGTCGACATGTGAGTATTTCATCTTTAAGCAGAATTTTTAAATTTAAGTATTAAGAATAGATAAATTCCTGATAGGTGACATTTACTGGGGGAGTGATGCAAGAAGGGAGCTGGCATTGCACGTGTCTGCATAAGTGATTGAATGTGCTTGAATATTTTAATGAGTGCTCTTCTCATAGGCCCACTACAGTCTACACAGTTGCGCTTTTTATCTTCTGCTACTGCCAATGAGCGAACTAAGTGACATAACTACGTCCTATTTTTAAATTCAATCCAGAATAGTCTTTTCATTTTGTGCTGTGATTTCTGTCCAATCCAATTTACTGAATGAATTTCAGCAATTGGTTGACATGGTTGGAGTTGTGGTCTTAATTATTGTAGCTTCATTTTGCATTACTTTGGTGCAGGATTTCAATTCTATCAAAGATGCTCTTTTTATAGCCCTCCCTTTTATTTTGTGTCTTAATATCTGCTCTTTACATAACAGAACTATATGGTTAAATTTTCCCCACATTAAAGAAGAACATTTCTCCACACAATATTTGCTCGTCCCACAACCATTACATAGGACTTATTGTATCTTTTACCTTGTTATATATTTCCTACTGCATAGCTCTATTATAGTAGTGCTTTATTCAACCATAATATCTTGAAAAACAAGTTATAATTGACACGGTAATGAGTCGAGTTAAAAGTGAAAGTCGTGACAAAACTCTATTAAAAACCTATACCATAGGACCTCATCATGCATAGCATATTGTCGTTTAGCTTGTTACATAACTAGCATAAACAACTAAACGTGTATTGTATATCCCCAATATTTACCACGGATATGAGAAACCTTTCTATGTGTCCCCACAGAAACGTCTTGTATTGCTTGTTTTGCTTCTATAATAAATCCACTGCTAAGTCTAGAGAGAACAACTATTATCCAAAACCATCATAAACTCTACAAAGTTACTTCTCTTACAGACACACATCCAAGAATATCAACAATAATAAAGGATTGAAAACCAAACCTACGGTGCATCAGGGATACAGGAGTTAATAATTCTCACACGCTACTTCACCATAAGCAACTTCAAGATGATAAATTCTAACAAGATCCATCCTGTAATCGCCATTCTCGTGGCATGGCTCCATTTTCAGCTCAAGTGCAAAAGCAACTACGAGAATAACGAAGACTGCAATTTGCCGCAGACCTGCCGTTGCAAATTCAACCACCGGCTATGATTCAACAGATTGCTTAGCATTTTTGGCTTGGCTGCTAGCATTATTACACGTTTTTGAGCAATTTTCAAGACTAAGATGTATGATAGTTGACAATGTGCTTGAATGTTTATGCCTTGTTTTAGCACAACAGAGATATCTACATCGTCTCCCAAATCAAATGACGTAAATTTCAACGTCATAAAGTTCTTGTGTAAATTCAATTGATCCAATGGCCACAGGCTAAAATATCCACTGCTTAAAAGTTCTCTCTTAATCTGATGTCCTTAGAAACTAAATTAAGCAATGGTGTGCAGATGTTAACTGCTAGATAGCTGCAAACTTCGGCAACAATACCCAGGATACAATTTGTAGTTTAACTACCAACCCTTTTGGTTTCTGCCTTGCGTAACGGCAGCTAAAGTCTGGAATTTGAACACAGCTTTCCGCTGCCATGTTTAGTACAAACAGAATCAACTAGTTCAAATTGGCCAGCTGCTAGAATTAATGGTACAAGGCATGAATATGATAGTCATGGCAAAAGGTTTATCTTTTTCGCTTGTAATTTAGGGTCTGAAGTTGTACAAAACAAGGGTTAGATTCCAGCAACAGAGATCTTTAGTCAGTAAAAGGTCCATGCCCCAATACTTCTATACTCAAACCATCACTTAGTCGGAATAGAAAAAACAATAAGAATCCCTGAGTACAGAACTCTTCCACAAGGCTATGCAGCAAAGTTCAGAGTTGATAACCAAACTATAAAATGACCAAAATTAGAGCTCCCCCAAATGCTTTTTCTTAAATGAAAAGGAAAAGGGAGCTAGGTGAAAAGAGACAGAGAAACAGTATTTGGCGCCTGACGTCCAGCATGTGTTGGATCATATAAAACAAGAGCGCAGTTCAGTCAGATGGATATGCCATAATTGCTTATCTTTGTAACTTCCTTGGTGAGAACATTCCTTTCTTTTTTTGCCTCTGAAGCAAGGTTGGAAACCTGATACCAGAAATCAATGTCATCAAGAAAAGATGCTATAATTTCAATTTCATTATTTAAAAAATGTAAAAGATGCTATATCGGATTATGGCCACATACACCATAACTTCAAAACATTCCCCTAGCATGTTAATGCTTTGAAATTTGGATCATTTAACCGACGGAGCGAATATCCAAATTGTAGCCCTCATTTTAGATTCTAAAAATAACACTTAAAAATACATCATTTGAATATTAATCATTTGAACATTATTACAATTTTAAAAACCCACCACATATCAGATAAGTGAAATACACCAAATGTCATATCTGATACCACATGGTCAAAATTTTATCATCATTAGTCAGGAGGCCTTAACTGCCATTAATAAATAGTGTGTTGCACATTAATGAATAAAATACACATACACTATTTTTCTCCCTACCGATTAATCTTCTAAAGGGAATTTTCCAAAAGGAAAGTGGTTTCCCTCGCAGTTGATCCCATTTGGCTGGCAAGAACCTGAAAAGGTCAAGGAGCCTTTGGGCAATTTTTGTAATAAGTTTTTCTAGTATTATTTTGGGATAAAGAAGTTCATACATGTCTATGTGTTTAACATAACTGTAGTATTTTTAAAGTGATACAGAGTTCTATGAGATGGAGAATATTTTTGTTCAAAAATGCCTCAAAGCACTTCTTCATCCAAAAAGTATCTTGAAAACTTTCTTGAAGAGACTTTAATCAAACAACCTTTTCCAAGTTTTTCTTTTCAATTTTTTCAAAGTTTCTCACTACCATGCGTCTCCTATGTTGACACTGGACTTCGTGAAGATGCCCGTGAAATATGAAGCTTATCCTAATCTTCTCACATCTGTTGATGTGGTTTCACTTCTCTAATATCAAAGTAATTAAGAGCATCTCTGGTTTGGGAACTACAACAAGTTAGTCATGCCACATCTCAAAATGTACCAAAGTATGCATTCCCGAACTTCGCTTTACACTCGATCAAAGAGACAAGACAAAAACAATAGCAATCAAGTGGTTAAGATTTGTAAATAGGTGAAGCAGCTAAAACGTCAAATTAAAAGAGCACATACATTATATTATGTATGATTTCAGTTCTAAAAAGATTAATATACATTGCAATGTGGTTTACACAATAAGCATATTAATATTAGGGGGATGGAGCAGATGGTGATTATAATAGCAAAATAAGGAAAAAATATGAAGGGTTGGCACTTGTCATATCTCAAGTTCATAGTTCAACATGTACAAATATCTTTTCTTCTCTTACTTTTTTCATATCAAATTAAGGTATCAAAGAAATAGTAGATGAGCCTATTTTATATATTAGAAAGGAGTGGTATAGGGAACTTACTTGTGACCGGAAGCGTGAAACTTCTCTTCGGGGAAGCTCTTTAAGACCGTCTTTCAGGCCTGGAGAAAACTTATATTAATTAGAGAAGCTGCTACATAATAAATCACCAATAAAAAACTACGACTTTGCTCAGCTATGGCTCGTCCATATGACAAGAGTGGATTAATGACTTGAACATGGATAACCAGAGAGAGATTGATTGCAAACCTGCAGCTTGCCTTTCTATCTTATATGCTGACTGTATGACATTACGGATTTGTTTGCCTGCTTGCCTGTATAAAGCATTCAAGATTGAACAGAAAATCCAGTTTGTTCAGATATGCTAGTCAAGAAGTATACACAACAATGCAGCTGGATATGCAAACCTGAGTTTCGTCCTTCCTCGTATCATCTCTCCTTCAGCTTGTACCGCTCGATTCTACAATGATAAGGAAAGAATAAGATTCACTTCACTTCTTGAAAGATTTGTCTACAAAGTACTATATTTTTACTAAACTAATCAATAGGCAATCGCTAACTTTTCCAGCTTGACAAACATTTGCTCCCCAAGCATACCCACTTAAAATGGATCCATCAAACAAAAAGAATAAGTTAAGGAATCATAACCTTAAACCAGGGAAAAGAAATTGTTGTACCTCCAATTTCGCACTTTCAACCTTCAGTAAGTCGATTGAGTTCTGTACTTCTTTGACTTTTGTCTCTGCCCTAGAAAGTAAGGCCTGCTCCCGCAATTAAAAATTAGAAATCCATCATTGATGTCCTACATTTGTAGCAAAACAACCTGCTACTGGTAATTGTCAAAAGAACTCAAGCTACCCTAACCAAACAGTATACCCATAAGCAATGATTTCCAGCGATAAACAAGCCACATCAAACATCTCAGACTTGATATAAAAAGAATAAAACAATTTGTCCTCCTTTATCACCGGTTCCTAAGCATATAATGACTCTAAGATCCTAAATGAATTTCAGATATACTCCTGTCAAGTGGAGAACAATATTAAGCAATGGTAGTTACCTGTTCACTCACAAATAGCCGCATAGCACTGTAGTACAAGAAACGTCTTGGCCCTGCACACAGTAAAGATCACTCAGGCGTTTAGACAAAGGATAAAACAGTTGGACATACCTATGTGTCTCTACGTACAATATCTTGAAGGCTAAATTGCATACACCTCCTTTCTAGTTTTGTCATAATAGCTTAGATCTTTAACCTCCCTTTAGTCTGTATAATAACATAGATCCCCATTCAGTTTTTCCAGTAATTTCATTTACCTTGCCTCTCAATAGCTTCTACAAAGAAGGCTAAGTATTAACAAGAAGATTAACTTGAAACTATCTTGCTGATATACCCGTGCTAGAAAATGTGACAACTAAATAAAATAAAGGAGAAAAGGTAGACATCAACACAATGCAATTTTTGGCCAAAGCTTTCCTATTTGACACATGTTCCAAATGAATTTGTTACAATAAATAGGAACTGTCAGTAAAAGATCTGATACAATATACAACTTTGACACATCAAAGAACAAAGCTATAATTGACATGTACCAACCTAGGTTCACCTAAATGGACCTTCATTTTGTGGCTGCTCAAGAAAGGCTGTATGCCAGAGACAAGATTGCCATGTAGGATGTGGAAACACAGATGACTTGCCCTCTTTGCAATGTGGAAAATGAAACTATACAACACCTGTTTATTGATTGTGAAGTATCTGAGACTATTTGGAGAAAACTACTCAGTTGGCAGGGGATACACAGAGCTGCTTGGACTTGGAAGGAGGAGTTACAATGGGCAGTGAGATATTGCATAGGTAGAAGCAAAGCTGCACAACTCTATAGGATATCAATATCAGCTGCAGTCTATTATGTATGGCAGGAGAGAAATTCCAGGATATTTCAGAAGAAGCAAAGGTCAGTAGAATGTATTGCCAGAAGGATCATACATGAGGTATTCTTCAGAGCTCACATGAACACAAAACTAGCAGGATATGTTCGAGATTTTGACACTTACCCTAGATGACATAGTATAGTCCTCCTGTTGTATGAAGTCTAGTAGAAGTGAGGGTCTTAATCTGAGACTTATGTCCAGATTAGTGCATGAAAGTTTTAGCCATTTGTTCTGGCTTTGAGTGGTAATGCCATTCACTTGGTAATAAAATCTTTAATTACCATTAAAAAAAAAAACTATAACAAAAGGGCAGACTTTGTACCAACTTTTCAAAACCCAATGCTGCAGCATGTCATAGTGAAGACGTAAACCAAATAATAGGTCTCTCTAGTTTTAACAAAGTACAAGGGATGTTAATTAAGTTATTGCATGCCTGCCTATAATACTCAAGTAAGAAAAGTCCAATCCAAGAAAGCTTATAACAGACTCCTAAAATTCTAGCTTGGCTAAAATGACCCAATTGCATTATGAATTGTACCACAATCAAACACCCTTTGAGTCCTTTATCGTGTGGGCCCCAAGGGAATAGGCATTAAGTAGACAACACTCAGACTATATCAAACTACATGTTTCCACCCCTGAAATATGATTCAGCACCTAAAGAATTGAATAGACTTACTTTTCAGACCCAGGACTCCAACACCAAGAACAGCTCCAGTAGTTGTTAGGGGGTGTGAAGCAGCAAGGAGAAGACCCTCTGCAGCATATTCTCCATTGATCAAAGCTAAGGCTATGAGGAAAAATTAAAACAAAATATGATAATTGGACGAAAGGTAAGAACTAACCTCTGATCTTCCCAAAAGCCATGTCCTCGTATACACTATATTCAGACTTCAGATCATGCAAGGTATCCTGAAACCAGCATCCCTCAAATTTATGTTATTCAGGCAATGACCAAAATAACAACACATAATCACTACTTGAAGGAAACCATCTTATTTGAGGGTAGAAGAAGTAAGGGGTTCTCCTAAGAGGAATAGGTCTCGGAAACACACAATAGGGTTGCATCATGCCCCATCTGCTCCAATTTATGTAGTACAAGCCGAACACTCCACCATGGTGGGAAGAAACCTGATAAGAGGGGAAACGAGAGCAAAGATGATAGGGATAATATAATCTTCTCATTCAAAAACGCAGCATGTCATCCGACATCCAAGCAGATGAGGCTTAATCCATTCCAAAATCCACAATACAGTAGAGAGCATCATAGAAGTCAAAACGACTTAACAAATTCAATAATTGTTGAAAACCGCAATACTTAATTGCAGTTTTGGTTTCCTCGACAAACCCATTATTTTTTCGTAAACCAAAAATTTTATTAGTAATACCAAGTCAGTGCTCAAAGTAAGTCCAAGCTGTTTATATGACTCAAACTAGTCATTCACAATCATCTATCAAGATGCCAACAATCCACACAACATATTATTCTCTCTTTACGCCTAAATTGCAAGTGAAATAAAAGGAATCTTGTAATGACTTCTACATCTCTCACTATTTTGAAACAATTTTCTGCTTACTTTATTAGATATGCGACAAAAGGGGGACATAGTGGCGGTGGACATCGACAAACTAGGATGTGGTAGTTTAAAACTTTAATTACTATAATTTATAAAGGCAACATACTTCAATAATCTCAGCAACAGTGCATCCAGTTCTCACGTCTTAATTCATTTGAAAATAGATGCACTTCTATCGTTTCCCAATATTCTTGGAATTGGATTGACATATGGGTGATTTGGTAACTTGCACAACATATCTTCCACTTTTTTGTTACTTTATTTGTGGCGATATTTTCTCCACACATATTTAACCATATTACTTACTTCAATCAAAACTTAGAGATTGTTGTGAACATTAAATATTATCCTACCTTGTACAATTATCATGTCATCAACTTTTATATCGACCAAAACATGGAAAATGAATCTCCTAGGTTTGATTTCCACGGGAAACATAAAGCATTCAAACTGAATTTTGCAGCAACGAAGCCAATTATAATTATAATTATAATTAAGTTGATAAGGAAAGACATACATAAGCACTAGCATCAGGAAGTCATATAATTTCTAACATGACGCGGGTGAGGCATAAAACAAACATCTAGAGCGAAAATAATGGAGCTTACAAGTGTTTGATTGAAGTGCGCAGAGGAGGTGGTTAAAATACGATCGATACAAGATTTAGTCACCGCAATTGCATTATCTAGGGTTAATTCTGCGGTCTTCTGCGCAAGCTGCGCCTGTTGCACTGCGTTGTCGATCCATGGGACAATCTCTCCCAAGGTACTTGATGACTTGTCTTCATGCTTAACTCTTTCTGGTGGTAACGACGGCGAGTTCGCATTTGCTTCCGATGCTTCGGCGATTGCCGCCATTGTCGAGTGATAGCGTTTCGTCTTCCGTCGGACCGTGTGTTGGACCCGAATTTGTTGCAAGGATCCAGCTTGAGGTTATTCGAGCAGGAAAGGAAATTGCCAGATTGGTCCCCTGATTTCACTTTGATTGGAATTTGTCCTCGTTCAATCGTATTGTTCTTATTCGGTCCCTATTGTTTTAGTTATACATAATGAAGGGATCACGAGGTGGAAAGGGATGTCAACGGATCGCATCCGGACGAGATCCTATTAGATTCAGATCCAAATCTATTTTTTATATCTGAATTCAGATCCGGATTCAGATCCATCGGGTCCATAAAAATCAGATCCAAATTCGTATCCATCGGATCCACCGGGTCCACGAATCAGATCTGGATCCACATGTAAAAAAAATTATTTTGCTAAGAATGTAACCTTGGTAAGAATTATTTTTTTAACTGACAAACGATTTTTACTTAGCTAATAGTTTACTGTGTTTCAATTTTGAAATGTTCATATAAGATATTTTGTTCGTTGTCTCGTTTTGATTATGAGCTATTAATTGAAAATGTTGGACAATAACAATAGTTGTGGAAAATGTCGACTAGTATTTCCACAATGCAAAACTTTCATGTGCTTGGAATTTTCACAAATGAAGTGAATATAATTTTAACTACTTGTCTATGGAGATGTTAGTCATTCACTAATATAACATTGATTTTATTATCGAAGTTACCTCTTTATTTTTTGGTTTGAGTTAACGCGGGGATAAATTAAACTTGATTTGAGAATTGAATTTGCAATGATGTGCTTAGCAATTTTAAGAAAATACTTATAAAATTACATTCTAGGTTATGAATATATTTAATAAAAAACGGATCCACGAGTTGTATCTTGACCGAATACGGATCTCAAATACAAGATCCAGATCCAGATCTGATCCGTCAGAAACTGATCCGGATCCGTCGGGTCCAAATTTTGAAGATCCATATCCTATAAAACGGATCTGGATCCACCGGGTCCAGAATCCACTGCCATCTCTAGTGGAACATCTAACCTCCACTGAAAATTCTCATGTTTAGTTTTAAGAGATCCTATATTCGCAAAATCCAAGTATGAGATCCAGTGTCGTGTAGCTTTTGTTAAACCTAAAATTTGGATTTTAAATTAATAAATAATTTTATAAAATAGGGTCACAAATGAGTGATTATTTCATAATAAATTAACATCTCAATTAGCGTGGTTCAAAGTCTAACCGGTACCGATAACTTAATTGCAAAATTAGTTTATTGGCTTATTGATATTGGGTTATCGAATTAACGGTTGGTGAACCGATTAAAATTTTATAGTTAACGAAAATTTGTGTGCTAATATCATGCCAAAAAGATATTCGAAAACTATGAAAAATTTTAGGCTTGTGAGAAATTCATTTGAGTATTATGTAACGGGAGAGCGAATAATTTCTGCTGCTAGAGATGGAGATATCCAGGAAGTTGGATTATGTGATTTTAACTTTCATTTACTTTAGATTTAGCAGGTACACCGGCAGATAAGCACCCCTACCCTCAACAATGCACATATACGAAATCAACAATAGATGGTATATATGCAATGAGTAAACCAAAAGAGATAGAGACTTCTTATTGAGCCGAGGAACAATGTGATCGACTAAGAGTAAATAACTTGTATTAGCTTGAGAATTTAAGCAGGATGAACAATAGAAATCAGATGGGATACAAGTAGGAGAAGGGGGATATATTTATAGTACAACTTTAAGGTAGTGTTTTCTAATATCTCACTCATCCATTGTGAGCATTATCATCATATTTTGTATATAATGCATGTGCATTTGTAATTGCTATAGAAGATTCTGAATATTTCAAAGTTTGCTTGTCTGGAGAGCTTATCCTATTCGGGTACTAATGATTGACCACACAACTTACTCAGGGCTAGAGTTATCTAGCTTTGATATGACGAGTTAGGATGAAGATTGCTACAGATCAGGAATAAATTTCTCAGACTTTTCTTAAAAATTATAGTCAATCACTCTTAGTTGACCTAGTATTGAGTAGTCACTGTGTGGTCATGTGTCGAGTCCATACACTTCTCACGTGGTACGTGTTGACAAGTGAATAGATTCGCCAATAAAAGTTGGTTCAAATCCAATTGGACCAATGCGACCCAAACATATCTAACATGATCCAATCCTGCATATTTGACAACGAGAAAGGCATGAAAATGTGAGATTTTAATCTATTATCATGCTCGATTTAAACAACTCCATAAGTTCTTTTTCGTGTTTAGGATTTTCAAAGATGTATTTGTTACACCTCGTGTTTTCGCTAATAAGCCTCGTAAGTAAAGTAACGTAAGGCCGATGAGGTTAAGGCTCCGTACTTTGTTGATAATGAGTTTAAACAAGTGTTGAGTAAGTTTCGTGAAAGTTTGAGACTAAACAATACGAATGAAATAAGTTTCAACGAACTTCGATGTAACACCATACACTTCATACGTCATTGTCGTCATAAGTTATCTAACATAAGCTCGGAGAAGGTGAAATCCCTCTATATTGATTAAGGTGAATGAAAATTAGAAAAAGACGTAACATCACGTATTTTCATTTAATATATGTATGATTAAGTTGAGGTCGACGAATGCACTTAACTGTGAGAAATGGGATTTTGGATACATAAAATTGAGTTGCTTGCTTACCCGTCATGCTTTATTAAGATACCTGACACATGTCTTAATTACTAAGCAAGGATGAGATGCGTGTCAAATGAGAAAGAGGGATCAACAATGACACCTATTAATTAAGCAAGTAGGTGACAATGAGGTGCATCACCTATTTGTTTAAGGAAATACCACAATTGTCTTAAATAATGAGCCCAAGTTGGGCGACCAAGGACCCCTATTAGCGGCTGATTTATCTTATCTCTCCTTTTATATTCTCAAGCTTACAATTTAAGAGAAGCCATAGAAGCTCTCTCCAAGAAGACCAACCCCAAATCCTAAAAAATCTTCAAGTAAATCCTTTTATTTTTCAAGCTCAAGTTGGAAGATTATCTTCAAGGCAAGCTACTGCCACTTTCTTCCCATTGAAGAGCTTGAATTAGGTAAGAAATCTTTTCTTCATGTATTTGAGTTTATTGGAGTCGTAGCTAAATTATGGAAGTAAGGACTTACGAATAAATGGCCTAAAATCGGTTTTAGATTGTTGTAACTTGTTGGACTATTATGAGGTCGTTTTTATAGTGTGTTGTGGCTAGAAATCAGTAGGTATAACATGAGCATGTTGTGTTTGTCATTATTGAAGTGTATTCAAGTTCTAGCTAAGTTGTATGGATGGAAAAGTGCAAGTTAGCACTTGGTTGTTGTATGAGATGTTGTGGACTGTTTTGGTGATATATTGTGATGGATATAAGGTTGGATATTGATGTAATATGTTTTTTTTGATATTCTGGACATGTTGGTCTTGTTGTTTGATTTGAGGAAAGTAAAAAGAATAAGGGGAGGTATTGTCCAATTTTTTGTAGACGAGCTAGTCGCTCATTTGTATTGAACTCTAGCTTCCGTAAACTTAACAACAATCCCTTATCATTTGTTATAGATTGAAGTACTAACGGGTTGAACCGACGATGTGTGGTTAAGCAAACGACAAAGGTATGTAATGACCATCCCTTATTTCTATGATATTATTCTGTACCTAAAATGGTACTCGTATAAGTTGTATAAAAGAAACATCCATAACAAGCTTGTATCTCGTATTTAGATATCACTCAAATGATATTGTTTCTCCCTTGTTGGGAGTACTTTCTACCTTATAGCTTATTATCCCCACTTAATGAGTGTATATAGGTCTTGCGAACATAGTCCATGGTTTATGACAATTGATTTATACCCCGAGCTATACCCGGTTGTTTGATACTATGTTGCATTCCCATAGAGCCTACAGATGGCATGATACGTCGTATACTTATTCCACAAAGCCTTGGTATGGCCTGGTACGTTATATTTACCCCACAGAGCCTCCTTAAGGCCTGGTACGTTACACTTTCCCACAAAGCCTTGTCAAGACATGATACATCATACTTATCCACATAGCCCATTTAAGGGCCAATACGTTATACATATCCACATAGGCCGACAGGGCCCGTTAGTTTGTTGATATTATCAGATGATATGAGCAGGGAACAAATGTGTATATCCTCAGATTTCCCTTTTATCTCTCAAATAAGTTTAGCTGCTATGCTTATCAGTTCAGTTTATCTTTAAGTTATTCAATTGCTTTACATACTAGTATATTCGTACCGACATTCTTTTGATGGGGGCACTATGTTTCATGCGTGTAGGTCTTGATAGACATATAGACAAGCCTCATTAGGCGATGCCGAGCTCAAATTGATTGGTAAACTCCACGTCATTTGGAGTTGTCAGGTCTAGAGTATGAATACGTAGGCAGAGATGATGGGTGGGGCGGAGCCCTGTCCCGATCACGGTACAATTGTCATTCTATATAGACTTGTATATGTGTCTTATATATGTCCTAATTGTACATGATGGCTTTGTTATCCTTGGTTGTTTACCTTTCTACTGATGAGTTGTAGAATCCATGATGGTGATGGCATTGACTGCTCGTTTATGTATACATGTTTTTGGGCTAAACCCATGTGCAGACTGCAAGCCCGATTATCTCTAAGTAGTCTTGATTGTAGCCTTATCGACCTACATAATTCCATCTTGTGATGTGATTCGGCCAAGTATGATTTCATACATGTTAAGAGTTACATATGAGTACGCTTGGGCTAGTAAGACACCGAATGCCGGCCATGTCCTCCTGGACTTGCGACGTGACACTGTTAATACATTTTGTTATGTTGGGTGTCATGGTGAAGTTTTTTATATATATGTTTATTCTCTTTAATTCATCTATCTTCGATTGATTTACATATTTTATAAGTATTTAATATTATTTACTTAAAAAATATATCAATATAGTCATCAACTTGTCGTAATGAAATTGAACTCATGCTCAAATTAATACCATTATATAGAGAGATAGTTGAGGCAACATAAAGTATAATTATTGGTATAAAAAACACGATAAGTGAACATTTGGAAATTGATTTTGAATTAAACTTATGCTCAAATTGATACAATTATGCAGTGTTTGGTAAAATGAGTTAATCAATGAAACAATGATGAAATTTGCAAACTATTTCTTATCAATTCTTATAGCGGCTCATTGTTTTAGTACGATACGTCTTTGTATTTCAATGTGTGAGAAAGTAATACGAATAAATGAAATTCAATTGAAAAGATACGAATCTAGACTATATATTCAAGTTTGTGGACTTCATTTTTTGAAACTTTTTTTTACTTTAACATGTCCTTCACCCAACAATAGAGTAATTAATTAAGCTTCCATCTAAATAGATTACTAAGACTGTAACAAAGAAATTAAACTATTAAAATCTAATTATGGTTTAAAAATGACTTAATACATACTTTACCATTCGAATCTGCACAAAAATCTCTTTTACTCACATTTTTTTTGAGACATCATTTTACACACTTTAACTTGCAGTTTCATAGATAAACCCACTCACTAATGACCTAAATCGACTAGTTATTAAAAAATAAATGTCACATAACACGTGTCAAAAGTGTAAATATAAAATACATTATCTTTTTTTTTTGTCTGATTCAGTTATTTGTTAGCACGTCAAAACCGTATATGAAATCTTTATTTGTTTGTTTCCTCGACAAGCAAAACACAAAAGAGGGAGGTGAGGGGTGGATAGGGAGCGGTTATAGAAAGTGTAGATTGATCATAAATGAAGGAGAATAGAGGAGCAGTACCACTTTAATGTTCACCACAACTCCATTTCGTCATCGCTACCTCCTCAGCATGTCACCATGTGTGATCTAAATACATTTTATGATTTTAATTTCAATATTTTATGTTTAATCTTTAATTTATGTGTTTAAATGAAAAAAAAGAAGGTGTAAGTGGTAGCATATATATTAACTTTAGGGGGCTATTTATGTATTTGGTCTAGAAAAGAAGAAAGGGCAATTTGGGTAACTCATGTTTTAATAGGTAAAAACCTGTGGAGATAACGATTAGCCGGGACTTTACCCCACATACCCTTGTTCGCTCTCTATTCTTTGCATTTCCTCTCTCTTGGATCGTTCATCGTTCAATCAAATCTCTCGCTCTCTCAAACTCTCTGCTTTCTCTTTCTCTTTCTCGTAAGAAAAACCCTAGACATTCGCTATGATTCCATTCGGCTCTACTGCATCTACTCAGATTAGGTTTCTGCTCCAGAGTTTGAACGGTTCGAACTCCGACAATGTGTTGCATCAGCTTCGTCAGGTACAGTAAACCCTCACAATCCCCAATTCCCTTGAGTGTATGGTTGTTTACGTATATATACAGTCGATTCCTGGTTGTTTCTTTCGCCGATTGGGTTTTATGTGGCACAGCTGTAACTTTTGTAGTGGGAAATAATTGGTAACGGGAAAGAACGATTGTCAAGGTTATGTAGTTGCTATTCATTGCACTTCATGAGTGAGGGATCCTTCTTCAAATACCTAAAAATGGATTTTTTATTCGTCAATACTATTAATAAACATTTTAATTGGATTAGTCAAGGTGCCGCAAGCTTGCCGACACCACAATTATAAAAAAAATAAAAACTCCTTGTCACATCTGGTTAACCGGAAGCTTTGTGGGGGGTGGGGGTTGCTTCTTAGATAATCATACAATGATTAATAAAGAGACAATACCTTTTTAAATGGGAGAGGGCCTTGGTGGAAAAATTGTAAAATTGGACGTAACAATCAGATCTTTCATTAGTGCAAGTTTGTGGACTTCATTTTTTGGAACTTTTCTTTTTCTTTTACTTTAACACGTAGTTCACCCTTTGTTTGAGACTATAAGTCGCACTTTGAATTCAATAAAGTGGTTAATTAAGCCTCCATCTAAATAGATTACGAAGATTGTAACAAAGAAATTAAATTATTGAAATCTAATTATGGTTTAAAAAAGACTTAATACATACTTTACCCCTCAAATCTGCACTAAAATCTCCTTTACTCCCATTATTTTTTGGAGACATCATTTTACACACCTTAATTTGCAGTTTCATAGATAAACCCAATCAGAAATGACCTAAATCAGCTCGTTATTGAAAAATTAAATGTCATGTGACACATGTCAAAAGTGTGAATATAAAATGCATTTTTTTTGTCTGATTCAGTTGTTTGTTGGCAGGCCAAAACCGTATATGGAATCTTTGTTTGTTTGTTTCCTCGATAAGCAAAATGCAAAAGAGGGAGGTGAGGGATGGGGTGAGGTGGGGTGGGGGGAGCGTTTAGAGAAAGTGTAGATTGATTGTGAATGAAGGAGAATAGAGGAGCATTACCACTTTAACCTTCATCACAACTCCACTTCGTCATCGCTACTGCCTCAGCATGTCACCATGTGTGAGCTAAATGCATTTTATAATTTTAATTTCAATGTTTCGTGTCTAATAGACATATTTTGCACAAACATCCGATGGTCAATAGGTACAACCCTTATTTCAGGTGTTTAAATGAAACAAAAAAATAAGTTTAAGTGGTAGCATATACAGTCAGTTTCATGGTAGTTTCTTTCACATATTGGATTTTTAATTACATCTTTGTAGCTTCTGTTGTCACATAGTAACTCCCGTGTACATATATTGCATCTGTTTAGTGGGTGCATTGTTGGCGATTAGAAAGAGCGATTCTTGAGCTGATGTAGTTTCGACCTATCCAAAAAATGGCGAGGTAGTTTGATTCTTTTGTTTTTTATAAGACTTAAAAAGGGAGGTGATGTAGTTTTGATAATTGCCCTTCTTGAGTAATGTGGTCGAATATCCAAAATCAAAATTTCAATTCGGTTCCTCAAAAAGGTATTCAAAAAGGGGAGCCTTGGTTGATTCTCTCCTTGTAGGAAAGGTCTTGTGGTTGCCAGATCGGTGTGTGATAACCAAAAGTGAACTAACCCTTCAGATGCTCTCTATGCCCTTGTCGAATACCCCTGGCTGTTTAGGCTAGGTAAGGCCATCGGTTGGCTTGGTACAGGGCCTTATTTTGGGGGGGGGGGGTTGGCCGGGACTTGATTAAAACATAGAATGATTGATAGAATCAGTATTTGGTAGAAGAATAATCGAGTCTATAAGATCCTTTCCCACATGTGTGGCAAGGGGCAGCCCGGTGCAATAAGCTCCCGCTATGTGCGGGGTCCCACATGTGTGGCTGAATAGATAAAGAAGGTTACACACTTCAAATGCTATTAATTAATTTTACTTTTGGGGACGATATGCGTAACCAGATATAAGAATCTGTCTGTCTGAGTTGTTGGTTATTTCCATTATGTGGTTGCGCGAAATGACCCTTCTTGAGTAATGGGTTTCCGCCAAATATTTGTTAATATTTTAACTGGACTATATGTAAATTTGTTGAGGGGAAATAAAAAAGTACCTTTTATAGGGGCTGCATGCATTTTTACGCATCTGGTGCCATAGAAGTGTTGATCATGAAATTTTGGTTATTGGGTTGTACTATTACTTTATCCAAAAAAAATAGCACTCTATTAAAGAAAGGGTGCTAGTAGTAGAATATGCTCAAGCTTAAGCAAAAGGTTCCAGTAGTGGTATCAAACTACCATCAATCATTCATACACTAACACAATATCTAGTAAGCAACGGAGGTATTGAGCATTTGTGAAACTGGTGTCCCAGTCTCCGCATCATTTAGGGTTTGGAAGTGAACTGTTCAATCCAAAAGGTGTTCTTTTGTGATGAGAATCCAGAAAGCTAAAACTACGTCCTCAAAGTTATTCTTCACACGCAGCGATGAAACCACGAGGCTTTTCTTTTAGGATTTAGAATTCCTCTTTTTTCTTTTCAAAGTCAGGATAGGTCTGCTTCAATTTGCTAGGGTACCTAGTTATAACCTTGCTCTGTATGTCCAGACGTGGGTAAATTTTTCTGAGCTTATTCTGAGGTGTGTGACAACTCCCTTATTCTGCAAGGATCTTATTCAGGATACATCATATTTGAGGTCATGGTTCTGTAAGATATGTTGGTTTGCTCTCTGTATAGTTGTTTTCAATAACATGAAATGGAGTTGCAACTACTCTAAGTATCCTGTCTGTCTCTTCCCAAAGCTTGTTTCATCTTGGTATGTATAGTAGAATTTTCCTGTTGGTAGTGTGGGACGACTTGCCCCAGCTCTTCTTGTTATTCTTAATGAACTTGTGTCTTTTGAGTTCATGTTGATTTTTTTGTCTTTTTTTGTTAAGACGATTCTGCATGCTTTTAATGCTTATAAAGCTCCTTTCTAAAAATTGAAATTATTCGTGGGAATTGCAATCCTCTGCTAGTTTTGAATTGAATAAAAAACATTATCTTTATTCTTTAGGATATAAGTAGGTAATATTGTTGCAACCAGAGACTGTTTTGACTTTTGATATGTTGCAACTAGATGGTTATCAACATTTGTCAGCCCCAGGGAAAATATTAAAAATAACGCCTGTCCTCTCATTTTGTTTTCTTTGACATTTTCTCCTTGCAGTATCTGACATATGGAGTTGAAGGGAGCATATTGCTGCTTCGGACCTGCATTGATCATCTGAATGTTTATGGGAAAGACTTGAAGAACACACAGCCGGATCCTGTATTTGCTTCTATTTTCAGATGCATCCTGGACAAGCCAAATTTCTGCACTGTTTTTTCTGAATCCCTCAAGGATACTGCAATCAGTGAGGAGTTTTTGGTGAATCTATCAAATGTTTTCCACTTGGAAATATCTGAAAAGATTGGAGTTGGCCTTGCGTTGTCAGACTTCGAAAATCTTGATGTCAAGAAATGTGGTAAGCCCATCCTCCTACAAATGCCGTTAATAGTACTTGGGTCCTGATTTAATTTTTCATGTGGTGGAAGCAAGGAGATAAAAGAATGTGTGTTAAGTTGCTGTATTTCCTTTATCCAGATGTGTTTTTGTTGCTTGTATTTTGCAGGAACCAACTATTGCATGGGTCAGATTGCGGAATTATGTTCCACGAACACTTCTTTAGATGATGTCAAGCAAATTCAGAATGTTCTTTTGTTTCTGGATCAATCTGAGGGTCTCTCTAAGCATGTAGACTTGTTTATGCATATGCTATCGCTCGTCCAGTCAAAAGAAGCCCAGTTCATTTTAACTCCATTTCTATCTGATGAACTTCGTGAAGCTAGTTTTTTGAGGTATTATTATTTAAATTTACTTGTGCTTTTATTATCTCTTTTATCTAGAAACTTGTGCACTAACATAAGCATTACGTTACCTTGTCTTTTTTGTTGCAGGAACTTAGATTTCTTAAATGATGACGGTGAAGATGATTTTGATGCCCTTGTGGCAGAAATGGAGGAAGAAATGAGCATAGCGGACATAATGAAGGAATTGGGTTATGGATGCACTGCTACTATCTTGCAATGCAAAGAAATGTTATCCTTATTTTTGCCGCTGACTGAAGCTACTGTTGCTAGGATACTTGGTATGGTTGTACGTAACCGTTCAGGCATCGAGGATAACCTTAATGTGCTCTCAACGTTCCATGCTGCTCTTGGTAGCAGCAGTGCAGCTGATCCATCGCCACTGAGTTCCTGGAATGTCGACATCCTTATTGATGCAATAAAGCAACTTGTGAGTTCCATCACCTTAAATATTGATCAGTTAGTATTTTTTGATTGCAGTTATAGCTTGATGACAAGGAACACATTTACCCCTTTCCACCTCTTTGTGTGCAGGCTCCTGGACTTAACTGGGTAACCGTTATGGAAAACCTAGATCATGAGGGTTTCTATATTCCTGATGGAGCAGCCTTTTCTATTTTGATGTCCATTTATAAACATGCCTGTCAGGTACCTCCCCTCTTCCCTCTAAACAATGCATGCATCTATGGGCTTACCCACTTTTCACTTTTATTAGTGTCTTGAAAAAAAAAGGATCATGGAAGAAGGAAAAAATTTGGAGGAACATTTCTAGACTCGAAACACGGGATTACTTATCCACTTCCCCATTTCTAAGTAGGATAATTTGTTCTGCTCGATTTTTCTTTGGAACTTATGATTCTGTTTGTGTTACTTCATTCGTTCCCTCTCCTTGTTGAAGTATGCTCTTTCAATGGTTCATTGGTATCATCATCAACAACAAAAAAAAAGTACTTGCTGACATATTTTTGTTGTATATCATGCCGGAACTGTAGGATCCTTTTCCTCTTGGAGCTATTTGTGGTTCTATCTGGAAGAATGCTGAGGGTCAGCTTTCCTTGCTCAAGTATGCTGTTTTGGTGCCTCCTGAAGTATTTACCTTCGCGCATTCTGGGAGGCAACTGGTATGATGCTTTTAACATTCAGCTTATCTACAACCTCATATCTTGTATGATTGGTCTGAAAAGACACTGTGTTGGAGCAGGAGTATGTTGATGCAGTGAATGACCATAAAATCCAAGTTGGACATGCTAATCACGCGTGGTTGTGTCTTGACCTTCTTGAAGTTCTTTGCCTGCTGGCTGAGAGAGGTTACACAAGTTCTGTGCGATCCATTCTGGAGCATCCTCTGAAGCACTGTCCAGACGTCTTGCTTCTTGGGATGGCCCACATCAATGTACTGGGAATGGACACTGATTATGAATCTTTCCTTTTTCTTATTTGTTCATCTTTATTAATCCAAATGCCTTTGAATTATTTGCAGACTGCATACAATCTCATCCGGCATGAAGTTTCCGCTGCTGCTTTTCCTGTTATGCTAAAAAATGCTGCTGCTAGTGGTATGATTCTTCATTTGTGGCATGTTAATACTAGCATCTTGTGTTGGGGTCTTGTAGAAGCATTGAGCGTTGATATGGACAACACGCACAAAGTTTTGAAGGCCTGTCAAGAGCTAAAGGTTGGAAAATTTCCCAAATTTAAGTATTTAACAGTGATGCATAAGATTGATACCATTAGTATGTTATTTGAATTGATCCACCGGTATATTCAGTTTCTGAACATTATCACTTGAGTTTGTAACCAGTCATAGTTGTGGATAGGAGGAGTTCTAGTATGTGATTTTTTGGCTGTTACATGCATCGTTGATATAACATGCTAATAGTAATATTGTAGAGATTGTCCTTTTGCATAGTTATTTGTGCAGTCAGTAAGAGATGCGAAGTGAGTTGTCATTACTTAGTGGATGTGGCGATGCACTTCACAGACAACGAGGCACAAAGGGATTCGACCGAGAAGCGGTCAATTTCTTTGATTATCAATGTAGAAGATGAAAAAGTAAAAGAGAAAAAGAAGGGGAAAATGACATTGGGTTATTTGAATATTAAATTCTGTCTTCACATATGCTTCAACATTCTCTTTGTTGTCCTTATCTTCTCTGTCTTCTCGATTTTGTAAGGCCTACTCTAGAACCACCTGTATTTCATTTTTTACTTTTGATATATTCTTTTGTTTTTCTTTCAAAGAAATGGCCGTCTTTTTTCTTTTATGACAGTCCTCTTATTATGCTATTCCTGATCTCCGTTTTTTGCTTCTCTTGTTCTTTTTTAGTATACTTACTAAAAGATTAGTTGAAAATGGAAAAAGTGTTTTGTTATTAAAGTTTTCATTTGTTGGTCTTGTTGAAATTATATTAATGTTTACTGTAAGGAGCTGGGTTAATATTTCCATTACTGTATATTGAATACTAAATTAGTAATTTTAATGCACTTTGATTATTGTACATACCGAAACCATATATGTAAGTGGTATCTTATTTTCAGGAAATTGTGTGCTTTATTTCCACGAAACATGCTGTTCATTTCTCGCTTTTTACTTTAAGCCCGTGGATCTTATCACCTTTTTTGCACTTTCTGCTGTAAATTAGCCTGGTTGCAGTTTAAAAACTCTAGATGATTCTAGTATGCCAGGCCTTTAACCCAAAAAAAGTTCTACCGTGCCAGGTGTAATGGCTGAATGATACTTGTAAGTTTGTTGTTCAAAGAAATAGAAGTGTGTTTTTGTTTCATGGTTAATTCTTCTAGTTCTGTTATTATGTATTAGCTGTTTGTGGAATGGATGGCATTAAGACCTTCTGTTCTCTTTGCTTATTTGAGGACTTTCTTGTACTGTACCTAGTCATTGATTGAAATAAACATTGATCTCTTCATGTCCATTTCCCCCTGTTTTGCATATCCTACCCCTTCCTCATCTTTCCAGCATGTGAACTCATGATTTTTTTTCTTGTTGCAGATTCTATCGTCTGTACTGGATAGGATTCCTTATGCTTTCGGTATCAGACTTGCTTCTCTTGCTTCCCACAAAGAACTCATGGATTTAGAGAAATGGTTGAGCAATAACTTAAACACATATAAAGATATCTTCTATGAGGTTTGCTTTATCCACAAATTATAAATTTGAAAGGTTCTACTTTGTTGCTGTTCTTAACATTTAGTCTGCGTTGTCACTGTTCTCAATGTTGGTGAAAATTTTACTCTTCTGTGTCCATGTTAAGCATTGTGCTGAACTCTATATGTGCAGGAATGCCTCAAGTTTTTGAGGGAGATACATCTCGCCACTCAAGATGTTCCTTCCAACCGCTTTGATCCTCCCAATGCTCTGTGGACTATTTATTCAGAAACTTCTTCTACCTTTTTAAAGGTTCACTTTTGAGATTGATTAGTTTTAGACAGCATGCACTTTAAATTTCATTCTCGCTCATCTTTGGATCTTTATTGTGCAGGTCCTTAAGTCTCATTCTGGCCTAGTTTCTTCGCGCCACTTATCTGAGGAGCTGGACAAGTTGCACATAACATACATGGATGCTAATTCAAGGCTTAAGAGTGTTGGTTGTGTTGATTCATCCACTTCTGATGGTGGCTCTGATGATATTGAAGCGGAAGCAAATATATACTTCCATCAAATGTTTTCTGGTCAGCTGACTAATGATGCAACAGTTCAAATGCTTGCTCGTTTCAAAGAATCAACTGAAAAGAGGTTAGTTTTACAAGAATCCACTTATATTCTTTTTAAATGCCCTGCACAGGAAAGTGGGTCATGCATTGCTTTTCTTTTTTCACTTCTTTGGTTCTGACAGAGTTGCAGTTGCTTTTCATTTGGCATTGTGCTCTTTATGCTCTAAAAATCCTTTTGGCTGTTACTTAATACTCGTCATTCTTAATGTGTTGTGACAGCTCATTGCATGTGATCATTGTTGGGTGAAGTGAGAATTCATATAATTCTTTTCTTTATAAGCTTGGTTTGGTATGCTCACAATATTGAGAGTTCCCATCCTAAATGCAAATTCTTATCTTAATATAGATATTCTGCAGAAAAGAAGTAAGATTTGGTTATATTCATTTTGTTTTTTCAAGTTGGTGTTGTATACTGATGAAATGGCTCAAGTTAGTCCACTGAGGTGTTCTAGTCTAAAGTCATGAGTCGTTAATACTTTACCATTTTAAGAAGTATTGAATTTATAGTTGAAATTTGCAGGGAGCAAGCAATTTTCGAGTGCATGATCGGTAATCTGTTTGAAGAGTACAAATTCCTCTCCAAGTACCCAGAAAGGCAGCTCAAAATTGCGGCTGTTCTATTTGGTGAGTTTCTTGGAGTTTAATCTTTCAACTGGTAATAAATTCTGCTCGACTTTAAGGTGTTTTTCTTGACTTTTCAAGTGTGCTTGTCACATATACACAATTTGCTCTTTTTTTTTATAAAAAATATCAATCTCTTTCGGTTGTTTAATTAAGTATGAATAGTTACATTCCCCTAATAACTTCTTAAAGATGTTAGTTGTGCTTCTTATGTCCTTTGAGGGGTTATCTTTGTTTTCTAGTTTGCACCCGATATCCTTATGCTTCAGTTTTCAAGTATTGACATATGAAGGTGTTAGGCATTTGTAGCCCAATGGGCTCTGTTGCAGCTAATAGCAATATGAATTATTTTAATAGCATATGCAAGAGGAGGATTAGAACAGAATCGGATTATCAACTGTTGGAATTCAATGTCCACGGTCAATTTCTTCATATTAACTAAATGGCTTTTTCATCAGAGTGCAGTTGGGTTTGACTTGGTTCTCTATAAATTTATATACACGAGAAGAAGACCACTGGTCAACATCACGTAAAGTCTGTAGCCACTCTTCTTTGGCAACCTAATTTGCCGTTACATTTTTTAAGTCTTAAGTCGTCTAGACATCACATAATGAAACAAAGAGCTGATAGTATCCCAAATGAAACGTTGGGAACATCTTAATATGGAGGCAATACTCATTTTAATTTGATAGAGTAGCTTTGACTTTGACTTGATAATGTGGTTTCTCTGCTAACAAACAAATTTTCATTATACGGTATTTTTCTTCTTTGAATGCCGTTGGGAAGAACTATGTTGTTGAATCTTATATCTTGCTACAGTAACTTTGAGATTGAGCTAAAACAGATGATTTATTGGCGATGAAGCCAATGGTCCGTTGTAATTTCTTTATAGAAGAACTACATGATATTTTTCTCTTTTATACGCCAAATGAAAAATTGCGATTATAGATGGTGTCTCCAACAAAACAACTTTTAAAATTTAGTATAAGACTCATGAATGGGTGGAATAAGTATTACAAAGTGGCCTCAACAAACAGATTCTTCAATTTAGTTCAAGACTTATGAACTAATGAAATAAATATTACTAGTAAACATTGCTGGTAATGGTGATGCTGTTTCACTAGTTTATATACTATTAATAAGCTGCCTCAACTCCTTTAATTAGTTACCTTCATCTCTTGGTCTCTTCATAATGTTTGAAGTCCCAAATTTCCCCCGAATTCCCCACTTAAATTTCAATGAACACGAGTTAATTCTTTTTTGAAATTGAAAATAGCAAACGAACACGAGCTAAATCTGTCTTTCTAAACTTTCGTACTCTTAAGGCTTAATTTTCTTATTTCTTTTAATTGTGTGAGAAAATAATTTTAAAACATCAATTGCCTTTAAAATAAAAGAAGTTTATATCTTAAACTTGTTTGAATTTCTTTCCCCTTTTCTAATTTTGCTTCCTAGTTGAGTTATCATTCTTGCTGTGGTGTGAATTTGCTTTTGCAGGGTCACTGATTAAGAATCAGCTGGTAACTCATATTGCACTTGGTATTGCCTTGCGAGCCGTCTTGGATGCATTGCGCAAGCCTGCTGATTCAAAGGTTTATTTTCAGTGATTACACTTGTCTTAAATGTTATTTCTGGTTTATATTATTGATAGCTTCTCCGCATGCAGATGTTTGTTTTTGGGATTATGGCGCTTGAACAGTTCGTTGATCGTCTGATTGAATGGCCGCAATACTGCAACCATATCTTGCAAATATCTCATCTCCGAGCAACTCATTCGGAGCTTGTTGCATTCATTGAACGGGCACTTGCTAGGATATCACTGGCACATTCTGAATCAGAGGCAGGCCACAGTCCTGCTGCTGATCAATTCCATGGTCCTATACCATCTTCCCCAATGAATACGGAGGTAAGTTATTAGGCTGGTCTGATCATTATTCTTCATTTTAAAAAGATTTTAGTAAAAAACTTTTTGCCGAATGGATAAGTTTTATTGCTTTGTTTTGTGGGAGTTGTTTCACAGAGTAATTTTATGACCATCCTGGGCTAATCAAATAATTGGTGGCCTTTATTTTTATTTTTTTTTAAATTTCTTCAGGGTCCAACATTTCCAGTGGTTGGACAGGGTGGCTTGCAGCAAAGTATGCAAGGGCCCTCTTCAAACCAGCTTCCTCAGAGACAACAAAGTTCCTTAGAGGAGAGGAAGCCCCCTGCTGCTCCCTCTAGCTACTTGAAGCCAGCTTTATCACCTGCAGTGCAACCTGCCACAGTTCCTTCAAGTGATAATGCTGGAATTCAGAAGGTATACAATGAGCTTGTGTGACACGTCTTTGGCCATATTATGATTAGTCTCTTGCAAGATATGAAGTGTGACTCTTTTCTTGCTGAATTGTAGCCACCGGTTTCAAGCAGTACTTCAGCAGTACTCACATCTTCTCCTGGTTTTCTTCGCCCATCTAGAGCCATTACCTCTGCAAGTAATATGGCTTATCCTAGACTCATTTCTTATTTTTTCTTCCCTGCTGCTGCTGTAGATAGAGGTGCTGATGGATGTGACACTGATTTGTTATAGGGTTTGGTTCTGCGTTGAATATTGAAACACTTGTTGCTGCTGCAGAGAGAAGAGAAACACCCATAGAGGTACTCTTGTTTATGATCTGTTTGGTGAGATTGCATGTTTTCTATCATTTCCTGCACCAACATGTTTTAAATGGGTTAATGTCCAATTTATTGCATCTAAATATATGTTGCTCTGTTGTGACTTGTGAGCATATCCGTATTAAACGGTTGTCAGTTGTCCATCTGTTTTACTGATAACCATTGCCTCGTTTGCTCTGCCGCTCTACTTTCACTCACTCTTCTAGGCTATTGTCTTTTTGTTTTCTATTTTGCTCAAGACACGCGTGACATCCTGATGTCTTTTTCTCCTTTGCTTTTCAATGGAATTATTGACTTTTCCCTTGAAACACATCATGAAGTTTGGTAGTAGTGTCTAGATGTATCAGCGAGTCTTTTGGATTACAGATGGCATGGTTAATCTGAAGGGACTAAGCTAGGTCCTTGTAATATCGTCTGTCAATTTTTAAGTGAAGTCTCATCATTTTCACAGGCTCCTGCATCAGAAGTACAGGATAAGATTTCATTTATTATCAATAACTTGTCTGCGGCAAATATTGAAGCTAAAGCAAAAGAGTTTACTGAAATTTTGAAAGAGCAGTACTACCCGTGGTTTGCTCAGTATATGGTGATGAAAAGGTAAGTTTACACTATATTTCTTGTGTTTAGTGTATTTATTTTTCAATGAAGAAAGATCATTATAGGGGGGACGGTTTCATTTGTTACTTTGAATTTGCCCTTTCTTTCCCTTCCCCCTAAGTTTGATTGCTTCTTATATGTCATTGTTGATTCATCGACAGAGCAAGCATTGAGCCAAATTTTCATGACTTGTACCTGAAGTTCCTAGATAAAGCAAATTCAAAAGCTCTGTACAAGGAGATTGTCCAAGCAACCTACGAGAATTGCAAGGTCTTATAGCTCGTTACTTGAGTCAGTGCTGCTGAAGCCTGAAAGTAATATTCATTTGCTTCATATCTGGTTTCGGTTTTCTTTCAGGTTCTTTTAGGGTCAGATTTGATAAAGTCAAGTTCAGAAGAGCGTTCTTTGCTGAAAAACCTTGGAAGCTGGCTAGGCAAAATCACAATTGGAAGGAATCAAGTCTTGAGGGCGCGGGAGATCGATCCGAAGTCTTTGATTATAGAGGTTGTTGCTTGTTAATGAATATCGTTTTCTTCCCGTTGTTCAGGTTGTGGAATCGGTGCATCTTAATCTCATGATTATTTATTTATTTTCTCCCTTGTGCAGGCATATGAAAAAGGTTTGATGATAGCTGTTATTCCTTTTACATCGAAGGTTGGTCTTACTTGACTTCTCTTGTTGCACCCCTGAGCCACTCCCCCTCTTTTTTAATACGACTTTTTTGGATTTTTGATGACATTGAGTTTGTGTTGCGAGCTGCAGATTCTGGAACCATGCCAAAGCAGTCTAGCATACCAACCACCGAACCCATGGACCATGGGTATTCTTGGGTTACTTGCTGAGATTTATGCAATGCCAAATCTTAAAATGAATCTTAAGTTTGACATTGAGGTTTGTGTTTTAGTTGTGGTTTGTGACCTTTCTGTACTGTACTTGAAGAAGTATTACCTATTTATTCACTTTCCAGGTCCTGTTCAAAAATCTCGGCGTGGATCTAAAAGAGGTAGTTCCAACATCTCTTCTTAAAGACAGAGTGAGAGAAGTGGAAGGAAATCCTGACTTCTCAAACAAGGATCCTGGCGTATCTTCCCAACCACAGATGGCGGCTGATGTCAAATCTGGCATTATATCTTCACTAAACCAGGTTGAACTACCACTTGAGGTTGCCAGTCCTCATCCTAGTGGCCCTTCACGAATTTTAACTCAGGTTTGGGCTTTTTTTGGTTTGTCGTATCCGAATGGCTTTTATGATAATTAAGTTTCATGGACTGATTATGTGGTGGATTCAGTATGCTGCTCCGCTTCATCTTCCATCTGCTCCAATGACGGAGGATGAGAAGCTTGCAGCACTTGGGCTGTCTGATCAGCTTCCTTCTGCTCAAGGCCTTTTACAAGGGCAATCACCATTTTCTGTTAGTCAGGTTTGTTGGCAGTGGTACTGTTACTTGTTTGACAATCTTTTGGTAATGGTTCTTGGATAACTTCTTCTAACTTATAATTGTTGTCTTATAGCTTCCTGCAGCTGCATCTAATATAGAGAAGCAAGTTGTTGTCAATCCTAAGCTTCATGCTCTGGGCCTGCAGTTACATTTTCAGAGGTTCGAATCTGTAATAGCAGTTGTTGCCCTCTGGGGGTTGGTTCATTACTTACCAATTGTATTGTAATCCTCTATCATGTTTGATTCCTTCCCGCAGTGTACTTCCAATTGCTATGGATAGAGCTATCAAAGAGATAGTGTCCAGCATCGTGCAGCGCAGTGTTTCTATAGCAACTCAGACGACAAAGGAACTTGTTTTGAAGGTTTCTTCTTCTGAGACTTCCCTTACATAATTTTGACACCCCCTTCGGAAAGGAAAGGAAAAAAGGTCAATTGTTTTCCCACCTGATTAAGTACACATATTGCAGGACTATGCCATGGAATCGGATGAGACCCGCATACGTAATGCTGCACATTTGATGGTTGCCAGTCTGTCAGGAAGTCTTGCTCATGTGACGTGCAAGGTAGAGGAATATGTTTTACCATTCTCAGTGTTTGATTTAGACATCAGATCTTTCTAATGATATCTTGATAGTGTGTAATTTCTTAATTTTTCTTCCTTTGTTGTTGGGGTGCAATTGTGTATTCTTTTGGTTTCAGGAACCTTTACGTGGTTCAATATCAGGCCAGCTTCGTACTTTACTTCAGGGATTGGGTATTGCAAGTGAGCTCCTTGAACAAGCTGTTCAGCTTGTTACTAATGACAATCTTGATCTTGGCTGTGCCATGATTGAACAAGCAGCAACAGAGAAGGTATGTTTCTAAATCTGCTTTGTGTTATGTCTAGGAGTTTGATGTCAAAATGCTATCCAGGACTCTGCATTCTGTGTCTTGTTGCAAGTTCTGGTAGGTAATCTTTGTTGTGTCGTTTCTAACAGTCAACAGTTCAGAACCTTGTGCAATGATTGTTTGGTTCATGTCATTTGACTTCAGTTGCTTTTCTGGATTCGGTGTCTCACAGGTTGGGCTGGTAGGTGATGTTAGTTGTTGATTGTTCCTTTCATTTGGAAAACATGGGATCGAGACTCAGCGATTAACTATCCTTCTCCACTTAATTATCAGGCTTTTGTCAGTGCCCATGTCTGAACCTGTGACGTATGCCTAACCATACATCACGTGCTACACTCCCGCCACTTGACCAAAGCCCTGGGAGCACTTCTTCCACCTACCCTTTACCTTCTAATTTCATTAATTGCTGTTATTGAATATGGAAAGGGTGATTCCCTTGTGCGATATCAATGATTGAGCAGAATACATCTAGAGATGACATTGGGGCAGGGTGAAACTTTGGGGGGGGGGGGTGATCTTTGAAGAAATATGTAGTGTGGCGTGGGCAGGGGTGTTGGTTATTAAGTGAATTTCAAGCCAACCTTTCTGTTTTGCATGACAGGTCAACCAGGTTTCTTTGACTTTTGAGGCTCTCGGCTTTATCTTTAATATGAATCATGTCTGAGAAAGATAAGAGGGTATGTTAGTGGTTCTGGTTGCTGGAAGAATTGATAGAAAAGATTATTAGCTCCACATGATTGATTCAACTCTTTCAATGGGAAAAAATCGTTTTGAAGCCCATCAGAAGCATTGACGTGATTTTGTTTATTTTCTTCTCCCAATAAAATTTCTCCAATTAGACGTGAAAGAACAGGATGTCGTTGGACTCACTACTTGCTATTGCGGATCCTATGTTAATTTTTAGTGCGTGTTTAGATTGCAAATAAAATGAAAAAGCTTAAAAAGAGAATGCTGCAAATCAAGAAAAAATTGAAAAAAGAAAAGAACGCGGGGCAGGGGGGTAGTGGTGGTGGGGGTGGGTGGGGGGAAGTTAAGGGGGTAGGTTGGGGCTGGTTGAAAAATCGGTAAGGGGGGTAGTGCTTGGCTGGTTTGCCGCACATATCTATGCATGAACTGTTTTTATGGTACACAATTGGCAGTTGTAGTGATCTATTAAGACTAAGCTATAATTTTTTTCAGATTGGTAACAGTAAGACTAAGCTATAATATGGATCTCAAATTTTGATTTGGAAAGCACACTTGAAGCGCTCTTAAGCCCAAGAGTTGAGCTGAACGCCAGTACTTTGTAGCTTATGCAGGCCTTTAGTGAAGATGCCAAGCCGTTGAGTTCTGTGGCTTAGCAAAAATCAACTTTAGGTTAGATTAATTAAGGAGGTCCATAGGCTCGATCCTTTTTATCATTTTTTATTTATAGGTATGTCCATACGCTCTATATAAAAAATGGTGGCGCCAAACAAGTATAGCTTGTAAAGTGATGGATTAATTGATGCTCAAACGTTATGAATAAATATGTTGGTGATTAGGAGTAGGAGCTTAGAAATTCAGTATAAAAACTACCTCCAATGTTCCTAAACGAATGACAATGTTTAGAGTACGAGGGTTGACACATCTAATTTTTGGTGTGAATTCAAACATTGATTTGTTAGTCTTTTGATATTTAATTTAGATATGTATAGTACATAGCCTTAAACACAAATGTAAGTCTTTGCATGCCTTTTGGGTGCAATATGGTCTTTGTAAATGATGTTGATTCCATGTTAGATATGGTTGGGGTTTTTGCACACTTTGTAACTTCTACCGCACTGTCTTAATGCTCTTATACCATATAAGGAATATCATTACTTATTTTTAAAATAGATATTAGAAATAAAGATATCCGAGACAAGGTGGGAGTGACCTCGGTAGAGTATAAGATTCAGGAAGTGAGGCTAAGATGGTTTGGCCACATGCAAAGTAGATGCACAGATGCCTCCATGAGGGCGGGTGCGAATTTGGCTATTGATGGTTTCAGGAGAGGTAGAGGTAGATCGAAGTATCGGAGAAAGGTGATTAGACATGACATGGCGTAGGTCTAGCTTACCGAGGACATGACTTTAGATAGGAGGTTATGCAGACACGTATTAGGGTAGAAGGTTAGTAGGTAGTTGGACGTTATCCTACTTATCCGTTCATACTAGCAGTAGTAGTATTACTCGTAGTTTCTTGCCCTTCGATTTTCCCTACTAGCTGTTGGTTCTTGTACTTCGATTATCGTATTAATTTGTGGTAGTTACTACTTTTTTCCAGACTGCTTTATTACGCTTTTATTATATTTTGCCATGACTTTTTATACTGCTTTGATTTGCTTGTCCTTGTGCTAAGGGTCTACCAGAAACAACCTCTCTACCTCCCAAGGTAGGTGTAAGGTTTGCGTACATCCTACCCTCCCAAGACCCCACTTTGTGGGATTTCACTGAGTATGTTGTTGCTGCTATTGTCTTTGTCTACTGCATTCTTCTAAGTGCTTGAAAAGGTGTTTGTTTATATTTAATGTAATGCTAATCGTAATTATTAATCTAGATTTGACAGCCCTTTTAGTTATGAACTCATGCAAGTAGCGATACAATATTTGAAAAACTGCAGCCAGTCTAATCTGTGTTACCCATGTATTTACGGTGCTAGTAATTCCTTTGAGTATGAATATCTGATTGTGCTTCTGCTGGATCTAAGTTGACTAATCCTCTCTGAACCATTTTCCATGTCTTGTTTCTATCTGGGTAATGCATTCACAGGCTATACAGACTATTGATGGAGAAATAGCTCAACAGCTTAACATAAGGAGGAAGCACAGAGAGGGGGTCGGTCCCACATTCTTTGATGCAAGCCTTTACACACAAGGACATATGGGTGGGTTACCAGAAGCTCTTCGCCCTAAACCTGGCCGCTTATCCCATTCTCAGCAACGCGTTTATGAGGTACCTGTTTTCTGGTGCTTCCTCTGTAAGGGAGTTAGATGATTAACATGGATGCATAAACTCACCTGCTACTTGTCTCACAGGATTTTGTCCGCTTACCTTGGCAAAATCAATCAAGCCAAAGCTCAAATGCTGTTCTTGCTACTCCTCCAACTTCTTCAGGCAGTGGTGGTGTCACCAGGGCGTATATGTCAGGAACTGGGCAAGTGAACCCCAACCTTTACTCGTCTGGCCTAGTAACTGCAGGAATAAGTGCAGTTCCGCAGCCATTGGAAATATCAGAAGAGATAGATACTTCGTCTCAACTTAATAGGTCTTTTCCCTTTTCATGTTGATGGCCTCTTCATTTACTTGTCTCTTAGATACTCTTCCACAACTGACATGGTGATTTTGGATTTCTTGTTCCTATCCTCCTGTCTGTTATATCTCAGTGCTTCCTCTTCCCATCTTGGGATGGGTGATAGTGTCACTTCTAGCAGTTTTGAAACTGAGGCTATTGTTGAACCATTCACATCGGTCTCAGCTCCTGAATTGCATCCAGTGGAACCATCAAGTGTTGCAAAGGTTAAGTTTTTTTCCTTTGTATGCTGTAGGCTAATGTTCTTTTCCTGTGTATTGGAATGAAAAACACCCAAGTTGAGCGGAATGGATATTGAGGATCCAGATAGCTGAATCCACTAGATTGGGATTAGTGGTTCTAGTTGTGTGTAGGCATTTTGGTGATTAAACAACCTCTGTGATCAACATTTTTTATTCATTTCTTGCAGGAGTCAGGAGCTTCCTTACAGCCATCAAATGCAACAGCTACCTCTGAACGTGTTGGAAATAGTATCTCCGAGCCGCTGCTGACTACTGGTGATGCGCTGGATAAGTACCAGATTATCTCTGAAAAGGTTGAGACCGTTCTTCTGTTTTTAAGCTGTTTCATGTTTCTAGAAATCAAACACACTGCTTTGATGACTGAGGTGTGTTTGTTTCCCTACAAATACCTGAAAATTATTGTCGGGATATGTAATGTCTTTGGATTTATGCTGATAGCTTTGTTATGCTCATTGCTATTTATGTATTTTTATATTGATTCTTGTTAACTTGCGTAGAGATACTGAAGCTTAACAGTTTACGGATTTACTCTATCTTGATTTTCCATGAGGAACCCACATCTTACATGGCTACAATGGATGTACGAACTCCTTAATGGGGTACTTGCTGATGTTTGGCCTTATATACCTGTATCTGACATTCACACTATGGCAGCTAGCATAACTTGAAAATATCCATATTTACATGCAAGCATTTTCCGTCCAAGCGTCCTGCTGCTAAAGTTTCGAGTCATGATGATTGATGCATATTCAAGAAAATAGTATGCGCATCTGTGCTTCGTGGTGTCTCCATAGGGATTGAAGAATTAGGGTTTGCATGAATCTATGTGGTGATTTGTGGCGCGTGCCAAAAGGGAAATAGTTCCTTTGACTTTTTGGCAACTTGGGTTTTCAGATTTTTGTTACTTCTAAAAGATGGTAATTAATATTGCCTATATCCTGTAAAAATATCCTGTCAAGCCGCTCGTTTCTTTCTTTTTGGGAATTGGGAAGAGAGGTAGTGAGAGCCAGCATGACATCTAAATTCAGAAAGATGAAAATTCTCATATATATTATGATAGGTATAGTTATTTTATTAATGTGAATCCAGTACTAAGAGGGTGCTGGATTATACCAAAATATGTATAATATGGTGTAAGCCTGTTGAGAGTTGAAAAACCTTATCAAAGTGTACTTTGTATCAGAGTTCTTTTGTTATGGTTTATAGTTGATTTACTCTCTTATCATGTGGTACTTTAGGTTCATTCAGTACTTGGTATAATTCCATCTGATTGTTCCCTGCAGATATCTTCTCCTGTACTGTAGCTAATATTATCTTTTTTGGTACTTGTACAGCTTGAAAGCCTAGTGAGTGAAGAAGCTAAAGAAGCAGAAATTCAGGTATCCTCCTCAGGCATTGTTTTGTGAAGAAACCTTGATGCTGTTACATTGGGTGATGTTGCACTTATTATCCTTGTTTTCTGTACGTTAGAAGTATTCTCGGAAAAAACTTGTTTTAAGTTGTTTTTATAGAACTGTCGGAAATATTTCCATATACTCATCTGGTTCGAGTCCTCCTACGCCAAGCAAACTAAGCCTAGTATCTAAGTGGAGAAGGTTAGAGGGGGGGGGGGGCTCATCATCCCGAGTTTCAGAGGCTGCAGTTGGTCCTAGGGATTGGCTCCAGACGGATCTGTATAAAGAAACCCATATGTTCAATAGACGTCATAGAATCCCTGTAGTTGGAGCAGGGAGAGAGCTATGGACTTCTGATTTTTTTCTGTAAACTGTAAAGATGTTCTAGCACAGCCTTTGTGCTACACATGTAATATTGTTACGATTCTCAAAAAAAAAAATCCCACATGTTCACATATTTGTTGGCAGGCACATATTGCTGAAGTTCCGGCAATCATCCTCAAATGTATTAGTAGAGATGAGGCTACCTTGGCAGTGGCCCAGAAGGTTAATCTTCTTCTGAATTGTATGGAAATAATCTCTAGATCATCATGATTTCATTTCTAAAGTTAAAGTGTTCTTTTCTGCAGGCTTTCAAGGGATTGTATGAGAATGCTACAAATAGTTCACATGTTGGTGCTCATCTTGCAATTTTGGCTTCAATCCGTGATGTTAGCAAGCTTTTTGTGAAGGAGCTTACTAGTTGGGTATGGAACTAACCCCAAGCTTCTTTATTTTTTTCGTATTTATTTATTAGTCTCCTGGGTTTGTTTGGTTTGATAAATAATCACGGAGTGTATATCCTCGTCTTTGTATGCAACTTGAATGTTTGCACTCTATTTATAATCTTATTTCTTCAACACTCTTTTACCGTTCAATTTCTTCATCTGCTGTGCTTTGTTTACTTGGTATAACAATGCCCTCTAGTTTTGGTCGTTGTAATCTAATGGTAGTTTAAAAATGAAGCTGTTTTAGAATATGTTCTTTTTTTACTTCGTAAAAGCTCTTCTGCAAGCAACTCCGGAGTAATTTGGAAACTCAAGCATTTGAATGGCTGTACCGATACAAAAAGAGCATTTGAATGACTGTTCTGTTTCTTCTGGAAGCAATCATCTCCTTTAGAAGTTGTGGCCATGTATAGTAGAATGGCTTCACCAGGAAAGAAAAGTATATTAGAGTGAGTTCTGGATAGTGATCCACAACGTTTCTTTTTTTGACACCAAGAGTAGGAGGGATCAACTCTAAGTGTTTTTTGTGTGGCTTATAACTGCTGCTATGCGTTGTGGGTGCGGAAGTTGGGTCGTTCTAATTAATTAATTTCTGATATATGTTTGAAAGTGCATTACAATTAAATATGAAGGTATGCATGACACATCAAAATATTTCGTTATTACCCTACAAAATTGTTGGGAGTTGGAATACGATGGACACAGTGATGGCATAATGGTTAGGCAGGTTAATTTAATTTCTAGAAAGTATGAGGTCTCTAAAGTATGTCAAATGTTGGATTCAGCTCTTTGAAAGTGAGTTTTCGTTAATACATTGTATGTGTGAACTCTTTGAAATGGGCTATAAATTTATGAGATCAATGCTTACCACAATATCATGTTCCACAGTCGAAATAATAACTGTGGATCATTTTCCTCAGCTTGTCATGTCATAGTGTTATGCTTGGTGTCACTTCAGACTTAGCTAAAGATAGGGCATAATGGAAGGAAAAATCCATATAGGTGATAGCCATTAGTTGGACTTGTTATAAAATTTGTACTATATATATATATATATATATATATATATATATATATATATATATATTTTTAATTTACTTTAACTTTCATTTTATTTAGCATGATGATGATGATGAAATGAGCTTAAATGAATTAGTGGAGATTCATATAGCCGACCCAACTTGTTTGGGACTGAGGCACAGTTGTTTGTCATGTCGTAGTGTTAATGTTGGCTAGGGTGTTATCTTTAGTTTAACTCGTGCAGGTTGCCGACCCTTCGATTAAATGAATATGCAGAGAAAATTAATTGATTGGAAGCTGACTTTTTCATCGCTACATTTGATTACTATCTTTTGGCAGGTTATTTACTCTGATGAGGAGCGGAAATTCAACAAAGACATTACAGTTGGTCTGATACGCAGTGAACTGCTAAACCTTGCAGAGTATAACGTGCACATGGCTAAATTACTTGATGCTGGCAGAAACAGTATGTAACTTGTCTTTCAATTGATGTTTAGTTGAGTGTACAAAACACTAATTCTTTTTTGTCTGACATGCAGAGTCTGCTACTGAATTTGCCATCTCTCTTATTCAAACGCTGGTGATAAGTGATTCTAGAGTTATATCAGAGCTACAAAACCTTGTTGATGCGCTCTCTAAGGTACACTTCCTTTATATTATCTTTTTTTTACACCTCTTATTTTTTCTGCTCAGATACAGAGGTGCGTCATTACCTATATTTTATCATGGTGCAGATTGCAGCCAGACCAGGATCTCCTGAGTCTCTACAACTACTAGTGGAGATTGCTAAGAACCCTGCTGCTAATGCTGCTGCGCTGTCTGGTGTTACTTTTGGGAAAGAGGATAGTAACAAACAATCTAGAGACAAAAAGGTTTCTCAAAATTCCCCCTTTTGACAATATTGATTGGGCAATATTGAGTTGTGTGTACCAACTGATCATAGAAGATTAATTGATTAGAAAATGGCCAGCTTTTGTACTTGTTAGAAAATGAACAGTTATTTTCACTTATTTGTGTCTTCAAACAAACAACCTAAGCATGCATATAATTTTTTATGACGGATATCCCATTATCTTCCGGGTTTCAAACCGTGCGCCAGCTGGCCCTCAGGTATTTCTCAGTTATTAAAAAGAAGTATGATAAATAGTGCAAGACTCGAACCAATGACCTGTGCATGCCATGTGCAATATTGAATTGTGTGTACCATTTCATTTAAAAGCTTAAATTATTATAGAAGAACATTGTATTTGCTTTTAACATGTAAAAATTGCTTTTATGTCTATCTAGTTTGAGATCTTGCTAATCTTTAATCTGCAAGGGAAAAAAAAGCTGTCCAGAAGAGAACTGTAAACAACCCCACCATAAAAACAGTATTTTGGTTCTTGTCATAAAAAAACAGTATTTTGGTTCTTGTCATAAAAAACAGTATTTTGGTTCTACATTTAACCTTTTATATAATTTATCTCTTTTAATTTTCCATCTGATTGGGAATTATGTTGTCGCTAGTAAGTAAATATGTGTTGTATATAAACAATATAAAGTACTAATATGTATTTTTTAAGAATATTACTAGGATAGTCAATATTAGGACTTAACATAGCAAAACTGTTGAGTTGAGGCCAGTTAATTGATTGTAGCAAATGCTGCAACCAACCTTTTGAGCTCACCACTAGACCTGGATGATTTATACACTACAACTTAAAATAAAACAGGCATGTCCATCTCTGCTTTACATACGTTTTGATTTCACACCAATATTTGAACAGATCTCCGTGTCTGCTACTGGCGCCAGAGAAGATTATGGTGTTTCTGAATATGTTGAACCAGATCCTGCAGGCTTCCGCGAGCAGGTATGTCCTTTTATTTAATGTGTTTGCAGCTTTTCTCCTGCTAGTCAAGACTGCAGTTTCGTTACAATTGGAGTAAGAAATTGTTAATAGGTTCCAGCAACTTTAATTTTCTGCTCGATGTTGTTCTTTTAGAAGGTAAAGTAATTCTGTATATAATCTAGCACAAAGGGTGTGCCCTTGCAAGGTTTTGGGGGTAAGAGTTGGAGGAAAGTGATTTTACTTTGATTCATGTTGATGCCATAGTTTGCTGGAGACAACAACATACCCAGTGTAACCCCCCAGGAAAATAGCTTCAGCTAGTGTACAAAGAAGAGGAAAGCCAAAGGCATACTATATTTAGTGATAAGATGTTGAACAATCACAATATCACTTCTAGCTCTGTTTTAAGAAGATAGTTGAAATCTAATATTACTAAGCAAAGGCTGGTGCACTTGTTTTATGCTGTTCTTTACTCTCTGTAACATGAATAGAGACATCAAGAAGCACAGTCGGTTTTTTTTGTAGCGGCGAGTTCGAATTGCATGATGTCTAGCTTGGTTTTGCAAGTTGGCAAACATGTTTTATCACTCGTTTCATGTGGGAGTGGCCTCTAAATGAGGAATTATTAATAATAATCATTTAATCTGTTCTGTGATATAAGAACTTCCTTCCTGTCAGCATGTACAATATAGTGAAAAAGAGGTAGTTTTCATCTTGGCCTTTTGTCATCTCTTCCTTTTTGTCTCTTTCTTAAGTTGCTGTTTGATCACTGACATATGTAGGTCTCTATGCTCTTTGCCGAGTGGTACCGTATTTGTGAAATTCCTGGAGCGAATGATGCAACTCATGCTCATTATATCTTGCAATTAAACCAGAGTGGCCTATTAAAAGGCGATGAAACTTCAGATCGTTTTTTCCGCAGACTCACGGTGATTTTTACCTCTTCCATTAGTCAAGCACTATTGATTAAGTGTGTAAGCTTTTATTGCAAGCTAATTACTTGATTATTCAGGAACTTTCCGTTTCTCACTGCCTTTCGTCTGAGGTTATTAGTTCCAACCCTCAATCTCACCAAGTACAACCTCTATCATTCCTTGCAATTGATATTTATGCCAAATTAGTGTTCTCGATTTTGAAGGTTGGTATATTTTCCTGAAGAACATTCTATTGTCCTCCAGTAGATTAGAATAGGAGTTGTTGCCTGATTGCTATGTGTCTTCTTTCTAGTTTTATCCTGTGGATCAAGGATCTAGTAAATTGTTGCTGCTGCCAAAGGTACAGAAATAATTTATAATTTGTTATAGCTTGCGGTTTCTTATCTGGTCTCTAGACTTGTAGCACCTCCCTTTCTTTGACAGGTTCTCGCGGTCACTGTCAAATTCATCCAGAGAGACGTTGAGGAAAAGAAGACGACCTTTAATCCTAGACCATATTTTAGGCTTTTCATTAATTGGCTAGTGAATCTCAGTTCCCTGGACCCTGTTTTTGACGGTGCAAATTTTCAGGCAAATTCCTATTTTCCTTGTATATGTTCATGCCTAGATCTTCAGTTACAAAACTGATCTCCACTGGCGCCTTTCAGGTTTTAACAGCTTTAGCCAATGCTTTCCATGCTCTTCAGCCCCTCAAAATTCCAGGATTCAGGTAACAATTTCTCCAGTATGGTAGAGTAACTTTGCCCACTCAAAGGTAAATTATTCTTTTAGGAAAAGCAATGGACTCTGTAAAAGGATCGGTAAATTATTGCTGCCTATTCAACACAGATAATTGTATATACTGTATTAAATATCTTCTCCAGAGATGATAGGTGTCTAATTTAGTTTGGACATAAAATTGTTACATTAAAAAAAATACGGCGTGTTGTAATAGGATGAGTTATTGGTTTTTTCCTTTGATGTGTAATCTATTATAAGGTACATTTGTGTGCTTGTCTGAGTGACTAAGGATGAGTTAATGGTTTTTTCCTTTGATGTGTAATCTACTATAAGGTACATTTGTGTGCTTGTCTGAGCGACTTAACTTAATGAGTTGCTTTCAGCTTTGCATGGCTTGAACTTGTAAGTCATCGAAGTTTTATGCCAAAACTACTTGCTGGAAATGCTCAGAAGGGCTGGCCTTATTTTCAACGATTATTGGTGGATCTCTTCCAGTTTAAGGAGCCCTTTCTGAGGAATGCTGAGCTAGGAGAACCGGTTGGTTTTGAAAAAACTAATTTTTTATTCTTCCATGTCGTGTGTTGTTGCTTAAACCCCAGATTATCAATTCATGTTCTTTCTTTTCATGTTCTAGGTCCAGTTTCTTTATAAAGGGACTCTCAGGGTTTTGTTGGTTCTCCTTCATGATTTTCCGGAGTTCCTCTGTGACTATCATTTCAGCTTCTGTGATGTTATCCCTCCAAGCTGCATACAGATGCGAAATATAATTTTAAGTGCATTTCCTCGCAACATGAGGCTTCCTGATCCATCCACTCCCAACTTAAAGGTAATTAGTCTTGTGAATCTTAAACACTTTTCGTTACTGTTGTCTAAGTTTGACAATGAACTCTTTTTTGGTGTCTAGATTGATCTACTCGCAGAGATTAGTCAATCCCCTCGCATTCTTTCTGAAGTTGATGCAGCTCTTAAATCAAAGCAGATGAAGGGTGATGTAGATGAATACCTGAAGGTAATCCTAACATAATCAGATCCTTGATTCTTCGCTGTACACAGCATGTATATAGGTGTGGGGTGAGAGGAGTAGGGGAATGAATTATACTATATAAATATGGCTTTTCCTGTCTGCTCATCTTGTTTTATACTGTCCTGAGTGATCGCAGACAAGGCAACAGGGGTCTCCATTTTTGAGCGAATTGAAGCAGAAGTTGCTGCTCTCTCCAAGTGAAGCCGCCAAGGCTGGAACGCGCTACAATGTACCCCTTATCAACTCCCTTGTACTCTATGTTGGAATGCAGGTAAAGTCATGATTCCCCTGCTTTCTTGCCTTGTCATTACTCGTTATGATGGTACCCCATAGATATTCTCCTCTTGGGAAATTTGTGTGCTAGTGAAATCAAAATGGGTGCTCTGTCATTGTCATTACATTTTACCAGGAGATCACAGGTTCAAGCCATGGAAACAACCTCTCGCAGAAATGTAGGGTAAGGATGCGTACAATAGACCCTTGTGGTCCGGCCCTTCCCCGGATCCCGCATAGCGGGAGCTTAGTGCCACCGGGCTGCCTTTTTTTTGTCATTACATTTTAATTTATTCAACGCTTGTATGATTTTCCTATCAGCTTTTTGTTTAGCTTTTCCTCTTCTGTAGTTGCATTGCAAGTTTTTCTTTGGTTCATTTTCATTACCCTGTATTTATTAGATTTGTTGTGTTGCTGTAGGCTATCCAGCAGCTGCAGGCAAAAACTCCTCATGCACAGTCGATGCCCAGTAGTGTTCCATTTGCAGTATTCTTGGTTGGTGCTGCTCTAGATGTTTTCCAGACTTTGATAATGGACTTGGACACCGAGGGGCGTTACTTGTTTTTGAATGCAGTCGCTAACCAATTGCGATACCCAAATAATCACACACATTACTTCTCCTTTATTCTGCTCTACCTATTTGCGGAATCAAACCAGGTACCCAAGTACTTTCATTTAGCTTTCCTATTTATATTTGTGGTTGTTACTTGTTGATTATATTAGCTTTCAGTTGTTTCAATGATGATATTTATCATGATTAGGTGGTCCTCCATATTTATTTATACATGTGTGCCAACATACTCTCTCAGTCTCCCTGTCTCTCCCATTTTATATGTCAAGGTTTGAGTAAGAGGGTCAAAGTACTATACACACACGAACTGTCCCTCTCCCCCTCCTTTCCTCATGGGAGGTTCCAAAGTAAGAGGGTCAACATCTTTTTGTGATTTTTGACATACATTTTGCATGTTCTTGAAATAAAAATACACATTTAAAAACTGTGGAGTGACAGTAGCCTACAATAGTTAATTAATGAAAATATTACAACAACATACCCAGTGTAATCCACAAAGTGGGTTCTGGGGAGGGTAGGATGTACACTCCCTATCTTTGTGGGGGTAGAGAGGCTGTTTCTGATAGACCATCGGCTCAAAAAGGAAGTAGTCAATGCAGGATTGCAAGAAAAATAAGACAACAAAATATCCAGGTATAGAATAGGGCAGCCCGGTGCACTAAGCTCCCACCTATCGAGTATAGAATAAATGGAGTAATATATAAATAGGACGTGATACCTAAATACTACTACTAAGAAAAGGAGATGAGAGGCTAGCCCCCACCTTTCTCACACACATCGCGACAAAACTCAACTATCTCCTATCCTAATCCTCTACCTCCAAATCTTTCTATCTACGGTCATGTCCTCAGTCAGCTGAAATTGAGTCATATCATGTCTAATCACCTCCCCCGATTCTTCTTTGGTCTACCTTTACCTCTCCTAACTCATGCGACTGTCAATCTCTCACACCTCCTAACTGGCGCATCTTCACCGAATAATTAATGAGAATATTCAAAAGAATATTCTGAAAATCTTGGTTAAAGAAACCCTATTTGATTTGATTCCCTAAATAGTGGAAGTGTCACATAAAATGTCTTTCGCTCTCTCTCTCACACACGGAGGGAGGGCGTATATTACGCATGTGCACACATTTGTATATAGCTGCAGAGCAAAACGGGTGCAAAAAACTGAAAGGCCTTCTTTTATTTAAGATCCCCAAATATCAAAGAGATCCCTCCTCCCTTTCCATAAAAAGGAGGAAAGCTTGCTCCTGTTTCGGCTTTTCTTCATTCGCTGCATTATTGCACTCCAAGAGAATGCGTCCCATGGTGTGTTTGATTTGGTTGCATTCCTCATCTGTGGACCTCATCCTTAGTTTACGTAACTGAGTAATTATTTTCTTCAATGCTGCATGAGTACTTACTATAATAATATTATATTTATTAGAACACGGGAAGTACCAAAATATTTTTCTGTTTCTCACTGTTTGAATTTTTCTTTAAAATTCACATGCCACGGATGGCCTGATGAGGATGTTTGGCTCATGGTATGAACTATTTCAATCCAATTTTTAGATTCTTGATTATTGGTTCAAGGTCTTTTTCTGTTAAAATTTTCCTCTCTTGGCTTAGTGTATATTGGAACGAGATGTTTTTGTTTTTAACTGTGTTTGATATACCCGGATATCAGCAGATTGAGACCACTATATGCACTATATGGAGTTCGCTTAGACATTTGATTTGTTTAGTTATATTTTGGACTGTTCTAAGTCATTAATTTACTGTAAATGGGCAGGAAATGATCCAAGAGCAGATAACCAGAGTCCTATTAGAACGCCTCATTGTAAATAGACCTCATCCATGGGGTCTTCTGATCACATTCATTGAGCTGATAAAGGTATTTTGTGTGTACTTATGCTCATGCAATCTTCTTTCCGTTTAGTGTCTTCTCAACACAGTATTTCTTCTTGGTCAACAGAATCCAAGGTACAATTTTTGGAGTCGACCATTTACAAGATGTGCCCCGGAGATCGAGAAGCTGTTTGAATCTGTCTCAAGATCATGTGGTGGCCCTAAACCTGTGGATGAGAACGTGGTGTCAGGTGGAATACCTGATATCCATTAGATGAACTTTGTTGCCTATGTAATACTGTAACCATTTGGAATCTGCTGAATCTCTTTTTCTGACCTGTTTATAGAATGTCGGGCATAAATAATTGTAGTGCTGTTGTAGTGGAAATAATGTGATGCTACTGTTAGTCTCAATGGATTTTTGAACTGATAACTTTTTTAGATTCTGCCTTTTCATTTAGCTTTGTGCTTGTCAGAAAGTTTCTCTGCTAAGCTGTTGATTGAACTGTATACCTCTCACTGCTGAAGTTGTTTCCAGTTGATCTGTCAATAAGTTCCAAGGACAGTAATATTTAAGAAAAAAGATATTTGATGAATGGACGGTGGGCGGTTACCTGGTTAACATGCCTTGCCAAGCTTAGCCTGGGGAGACTCGCGAAGATCATAGGTCATCATCTGGTCCTATTTTGCTCTGAATCATAAAACTATTGGTTTATATTGAAATTTATTTTTTCAGATTACGTATAAGGTTTGAAATTGACTTCAAACATGACGTGCAAGTGATATTTGTTCTCTCTGATTTACTTTATCAAGATTTCTATCTAATTTAAATGTTAAACGACCTTGCGAAGACCAGTGTTTTTGGTATATAGTCCTACGCGCCTGGTCACTACGACCTCCTTTGTGAGGAGCCCTTCTCCTAAAGTCACGAGGCTATTTTGCCTAGTTCCTTATTGTCTCGTGCTCTTAGGTATTTTCATACCTACCCACTTCTGACGGTTTCAGATACTAGTACCCTTTTACTCAAAGCTGTTCGAGCTTTTCCTGAGAGTGTGACATGGGTTACATCAGTGGCTGGTATTCGAACATTGGTTCGATACATTTTCTATACCCTACTTTTAAATATCAAGAAATTAATGTGGAGTCAACCCTTAGAACCAACCTCATGCTTCATGATTTGGGGAAAAAAGCTCCTGCCTTTTTACTCTTCTTAATTACTAAGCTTTTAATTTGCTTGGTGTAGAGTGTGAACTTGTGGCCGGAACTTCAAATCCGTCGATCTTTGCCAAGTGAACTAAAGCTTGGGAGCAATTTAAATGTCATACTTCTTCGGAGCCATTAGCTACTTGTGTGGATATGTCCAAGTAACATTTCTTCGGCCGATTAAATTAAACTTTAGAAAGTAGGAGTTGCATCAGGTAGTTGTTTCTTGTCATGCTATTTAGATTATTTTTATTTTTTCAAAAATATTTAATATTCGGTGCCAGCAAATTTCAAACAAAAGCTTGTCTGCTCGCCCTATTCTCCTCCTCCTTTATTGTTGTACAACTAGGGATTAACTGTTTTGATATTGCATATATCCCTGTTATCTTTAGACCTTTCTTACAACTTGAAATGGAAGCGTCGAGTCATAGGATTTGTTCTATAAATAATTGAACAAACTTTTTGAAGGAAAGAAGGTCGGCCCTCCTTCGCCATATGAACACTAAGTAGGAATAGCATGGCACTACGGATTCGATATGATTTTTTTTGTATTTTCTTTTAAAACATTAGATTATGTATCGAGAGATTAGTATGAGATAAGAGGTATTCCGATTTTCTTTTATCTATCGGGAGTTTAGTTCAGAGTTACAAACTTTTTACAGAGTAGTATCAGATAAGGGGTATTTTCGATTTTCCCTTACCTATCGAGAGTTCATACCAGAGAGTTTTAACAATATTTATGTTATGAAAGAGTACGAAAAAAGAAGATTTTTTCTTATCTGATTGAATTAAAATGAAACTTTGGGATCCAGAGTAATGGGGGGTAGATGAAGTCGGGACATTTGCTCAAATAGGATTGTTTACAACAACAATATACCCAGTAAAATTTCACAAGTGGGGCATGAGGATGGTAGAATGTATGAAGACGTTACCCCTACCTTGGGAGGTAGGAAGGCTTTTTCCAAGATCAAATAGGATTGGTTAAGAAAGCTTTTTAACTTTCCTCATTTCTTGTAGGTTCGCTTAGCCTATCATATTTATTAGCGAATATTTTCCAAATATTCACCGTATATTTTCTAATTATGATAGATGTATATTTAAGGTAACTTAGGATTCTTATTGTATTATGAATCAACCATTTAAGGTAAGTTAAGATTCGTACCGTATTAGGAATCAACCTTTGTACAACTATATATATATTGTGAATAATGAAAGGAATCCCTAAGGGAAATTATTCTATCAAACATGGTATCAAGAGCCTAAACCTAATATTTTCCTCTCCTCTCTCTCTCAATAACAACCGACGACCCCCCATCCCTCTCTCGAATTTTTTCCCCTTCGGTCGACGGCACAACGGCAACCACCATGTCTTCCCCCATAAATTCCGGTTCCTCCACTGGTACTTTTGACAACTCATCTCAACGATCATCGTCTTCTTTTCACCCGGCTTTCGCCGTTACAAACATCAAGAACTCTATCCCTATAATTCTTGATCAAGAAGACTGTCAATACTCCACGTGGACAGAACTGTTCTATATTCATGCATGTGCGTACAACGTGCTCGACTATATTGATGACTCTGTTCCTCATCCCGCCGACATTACCGAATCAACATGGCGTCGCCTTGACGCCATCGTCAAACAGTGGATATACGACACCATCTCAAAAGACTTGTTGTGCACTATCATGAAAACAGGTGCCACGGCACGTGACATTTGGGTACGGTTGGAGGAAATTTTTCAGGACAACAAAAATACTAGGGCCTTGTATTTGGAAGAATAATTCAATAATACACGCCTCGAGAATTTTAACAACATGTCTGAATATTGCAAACAACTAAAACTCATAGCCGACCAACTTTCCAACGTCGGGACATCTGTTTCTGAAACCAAGATGGTACTCCAATTAGTTGATGGTCTACCAAAAGGTGAATACGATACACTTGCAACGATGATTCAACAGGCCGACCCACTACCTAGTTTCACCAAGGCACGTTCACAACTATTATTGGAAGAAACTCGACGTGCTAAACAAGAGGAGCATAATCAAAAGGCGCTAGCCGTTGAAGGGATGACATCACCGGCGACCCACACCACCCTGCCACCATCGCATGACAACCAACAGCAGCAGTACCGCGGCGGAGGTCGTGGCGGCAGAGGCCGCGACAACAACAACAAAGGCAAGGGCCGCGGCAAGGGCCAACACAACCAGTGGGCTGGACAGCAGCCAGACCCAAATCCTGTCTATTTCCAGTGGGCTGGACATCAGCCAGAACTGGGCCTCGCTTGCAAGCCCATACTCAACTGCAGGGGCCCAGTTCCGGCAACCTTGGTCGCCTGGCCTGTTGGGCTCTTCCCCAGCCAACGAGCGAGCCCGGCAGCAGCAGCGACGCAGCCCACTGCTCACCGTCCAAAGAAAACCGCAAGGCGCGGCCGGCCCCCACTGATTTGGGCCAGGCCTACAACACCGTGAACCTTCAACAACCCGATGAAAATTGGTACATGAACACCGGAGCCACATCTCACCTCACCCGGTCATCAGGTAACTTATATCAACTACTTCGGTTAAAGTGTCCCCAATTTATTACTGTCGGCAATGGTTATCGCATTCCAATTGAAGGTTACGATAACACACACACCAAACATCCCCACCCGCCTTTCTCCCTAAACCACGTCCTATACACCCCTAACATCATTACAAACTTAATCTCACTAGCAATAATTATGTGTCTGTCGAATTTGACCCTTTTGGTTTTTCTGTGAAGGAACTCAATACGGAGAAAATTCTTACACGTTGCAATAGTGTGGGAGACCTCTACCCATTTACTCAATCTTCTGCTGTCAGACCGCAATCACCTCTATCCCTTGCGGCGATATCTCCCTCAACTTGGTACAACAGACTCGGATACCCCGGAGACCCAGTTTTACTTTTCTTAGGACTTCTAAGCGTATTCAATGTAATAATAGAAAAATTGCCCAACACTGTTTTTCTTGCCCACTAGGCAAGCATACTCGTCATCCATTTATGTCATCAAACAATGTTACTTTTTCTCCTTTTGATATTGTTCATGCTGATTTGTGGACATCTCCGATTGTTAGCTCTTTGAGTCACAAATTCTATCTAGTATTCTTAGATGATTTTTCACATTTTGTCTGGATTTACCCACTCAAATTCAAATCTGAAGTTTTTGCCAAATTCCTTGAGTTTCAAAAATTCACTCAAACACAATTTGAAAAATCTATCAAATCATTCCAATGTGATAATGGACGTGAATTTAATAACTCGACATTTCACAATTTCAGTTCTAAACAAGGCATGGTTTTCCATTTTTCGTGTCCCTATACTTCCTCCAAAAATGGAAAGGGTGAACGAATTATACGTATCATCAATAACATGATTCACACCCTTCTGTTTCATGCTTGTCTACCACCGCCTTTTTGGGTATATGCTGTTAGAATAGTAGAATCCCTTCTTAATATTTTACCAACTAGCACTCTCCAAAACAAGACCCATACTGAAATCTTATACCGTAGGCTACCATCATATGATCACCTACGTATTTTTGGATGCTTATGCTACCCCAACATAGCCTTCACTGCACCTCACAAACTTGCCCCTCACACTCTGCCATGTGTCTTCGTTGGTCTATCTCCTAATCATCGGGGCTACCTGTGCTATGATATTGTCACTCGCAAAATCATCGTCTCCCGTCACGTCACCTTTGACGAGACAACCTTTCCTTTTTCAAATCTCCAAAAATTTCAGACCACCGATTATATCTTTCTCGATGAACCGAGTCTGTCCCCGGCCATCCAAACTCTATACCAACAGCAGCCCATTGTTCCGACAGTCCCAACACTGTCCGGCACCACCCAAATAGATCCCTGCTCTCGGTCCAACACCCCAACAATACCCTTGCTGCATCTAGCCGTGTCTCCTGCACGCTCAGCAACCTTGTCTCCTGCACCCTCAACAACCGTGTCTCCTGCACCTCCAGCAGCCCACCAGTCCCACAGTCTAGAAACCAGTCCCGCAAAGATCGTGCGCCCACCGGTCCAAAGAACAAATGGACTCCGCAACTTCCCAACCCCGACCTCCCACTACTGCCCTCTCATCGTATGGAGACTCGTGCACAACACATGATCTTCAAACCCAAGGTTCACTTCAATCTCTCCACACAAACCTTATCACCCATTCCAAAAAATCCAAAACTAGCAAAACTGGACCATAATTGGAATGCGGCCATGTGCGAGAAATTTAACGCTTTAACCAAGTAGAACACTTGGGATTTGGTACCTAGACCAGACGGTGTGAATTTTATCCGGTGTATATGGCTATTTCGTCACAAGTTCAGAGACAGTGGTGACTTAGAGAGGTATAAGGCAAGACTAGTTACCAATGACACTAATCAGCAGGAGGGTATTGATTGTGGTGAGACATTCAGTCCGATTGTTAAACCGACCATTATTCGGACTGTTCTCAGTATTGCTATGGGCATGCATTGGCCGATTCATCAGCTTGATGTCAAGAATGCATTTCTTCACGGGGACTTGAAAGAAACTGTGTACATGCATCAACCTCCTGACTTTGTTCATCCGGCAGTTCCGCAATTTGTATGTTGTCTCAGGAAGTTATTGTATGGATTGAAACAGGCACCTCGCGCTTGGTATGATCGTTTTGACAAGTATCTTCTGCAGATTGGGTTTATATGTAGCAGATGTGATAACTCTCTCTTCACTTTTCACCGAGGTAGCAGCACTACATATTTGCTATTATATGTCGATGACATTGTTCTTACTGCCTCATCTGACGGTTTGAAGAATGAAATCATTGCTCTACTCAAAACTGAATTTGCTATGACTGACTTGGCCAAGCTGAGTTATTTTTTGGGTATATCGGTGACCAGATCTGCAGCCACTATGTTCCTGTGTTAGCGTAAGTATGTAGAAGAGATAGTGTACAGGGCCAAGATGACAAATTGTAAAATTATGCCAACTTCGGTGGACTCAAAATCCAAGCTTAGTGCCAATGACGGTGCGCCAGTTTCTGATCCCACTCTATATCGGAGTCTTGCAGGTGCTCTTCAGTATCTTACATTCACTAGGCCTGATATTGTATATGCCATTCAACAGGTGTGTCTATTTATGCACGACCCCCGAGAGTACCATTTTGCCGCCCTCAAACGTATCATCAGATACGTTAACCGCACACTAGATTTTGAATTACATCTATACCCCTCTGCCCCAACCAAGTTACTCGCATACACGGATGCAGATTGGGCAGGATGCCCGGACACACGTCGCTCCACCTCAGGGTACTGTGTATTTCTTGGGGATAATCTTATCTCATGGTCCTCCAAGCGGCATGCCACGCTATCCCGTTCGAGTGCTAAAGCAGAATATCGCGGAGTTGCTAATGTCGTTGCTGAGATCTGTTGGCTTCGAAACCTTCTTTTGGAGCTCCAGTGTCCACTACGAAAGGCGTCTATAGTCTATTGTGACAACATATCTGCCATGTATATGTCTCATAATCCGGTACAACATCAGCGGACTAAGCATATTGAGATGGATATCCACTTTATGCGAGAGAAGGTTGCCCGTGGTCAGGCCAATATTACACGTGCCTTCCTCCTATTAGTATGCAGACATTTTCACAAAGGGACTACCGCGACAACTCTTCACTGACTTCCGATCCAGCCTTAGCGTTCGGCCTCCTCCCGCTCCGTCTGAGGGGATTGTATTAGCGAATATTCTCCAAATATTCACCGTATATTTTATAATTATGATAGATGTATATTTAAGGTAACTTAGGATTCTTATTGTATTATGAATCAACCATTTAAGGTAAGTTAGGATTCGTACCGTATTAGGAATCAACCTTTGTACAACTATATATATATATTGTGAATAATGAAAGGAATCCCTAAGGGAAATTATTCTATCAAACAATATTGCCTTATAGTCCCCTGTCGTTTGATTTAGGCTGCTATGTGTATTTTGTCTGTCTTATTTACTTGCATTAGCTATTGCTTTTTTTTGCTTCTTTCTTTTTCAGAATGCGCTGTCATGTCTTCACACTTTGTGTGTTTACTTTGCTTGGGTTTGTGCTTTGTCTTGAGCCGAGGGTCTCTCGGAAACATCCGCTCTACCTACGAAGGTAGAGATAAGGTCTGTGTACACTCCACCCTCCCCATACTCCACATCCCCATACCCCACATTGTGTGATTTCACTGAATATGTTGTTGTAGTTTTAGTTTTGCCACTAAGATTGAAAGAATGAGAAATTACGCTTTATCATGTTAAATCGACAGAGCGTGACTTTAATACAATTTTTATATAAGTTCTTTAATTTTTTGTTGGAAGACTTGCCTTGTTTACAAGTTATGTTTGTGCAGTATGACTTTGAGATAATCTTTATTTTATCTATTTTAAAATTATGCACAAGTCTTGTTGAATTGACAAAATTTGCATATGTCGTTCAATCATTCATATCTCTAATTAAAGTCTTTTCTTCTTCGACCCATTGATTCATCAAATGTTCTCAACTGTCGACCTCAAAGTTTAGTTTGTTGCAAAGATCAAAGTAGTTAATTACTTTCAAGGAGGCAAGATGAGGGTAATAAGGAGAAGTGGGAAAAAGAAAGAAGAAGTAGTAGTAGTTTGAAAAAGAAGCGATCGTCTGTTGCATGATCTATTTTAGCAAAAAATTAAAATCTATATCTATATATAATATAAAGTTAGAAATAGACAATCATATGTGGCACCTCTCTATGGCTAAAAATTCTATTTATCTTTTTTCTCCCTTTTTAAAGCTTTTTATATCATTTTTAATTATTTTGTTTTAATTTAAAAAATCATCTCCATAACTCACACCCCTTCATCTTCATAGCTTCTACTCTTAATTAGTATTAGTAATTAATTTCATAATTTCTAATTTAATGTACAAGTTATGACACCTAATTAAAATCCACCAACATGGTATTCTCATTTCAATAAATGGAGAGTATCTACATCTATATCTATAATATAAAGCTAGACATAAATAAAGTGATGTGTCACCTCTCTATGGCCAAGGATCCTCTTTATCTTTTTCCTCCTTTTTTTGGCTTTTTTATTCATTCTTAGATTTTAAAACTGTAATAAAGAAAGACAATTTAAGACTAACAAAACGGATTAATAAAAGCCTAAGAAAATAAATATAGAAATCAGCCCACGTACAGTAATCACATGACCTTAATGTTTAGTTTTAATTCTCTAATTATACTTGATAAGTTAATGCATATTGAATGTTTATGTTTCTTCATATTCCCCACCCTACAACCCCCATATTGTAAGCCTTGGGATTATTTGGTAACGTTTCCACAAAAAAACAATTTCTTGCATTTACTTTTTATATTAAATTTTGGAAGCAATGATCTTTCAATATTTTCTTTGCATATATATGCTGTTCATTTCTTTTCTACGGCAGTAAATGCTATGCTGATACAATTTTTTTTTAATACAGTAAGAAATGTGGACTTGTATAGGTAATTTTCTTTGTCTTTTTTGTTTTTTTTTTCCGGTGGAGGAATCTGAATTTATGATTATAGAGAATTTGATTGATACCTATTTAATCTTTTTTCTTCTTGCATATTGTGAATACTGATATTACATGTATAAACAAATATATAGTAGTTGGAATGTTAAATAAGGTGACTTCTTTAGGATTTTGATGATGAGTTTTGAGAGATACTCATTTAATTATTGTTTTTCTCTGGCATGGATTCTTAAGTTAGAATATGCAAAAGGAGGAAGTTGAAAGATATTCTTTCATTGTTGATGTATAACTTTTTACCTTATTCATTATTTATGCTATGGTGAGTTTTGAATGAAAATCGTTTAATAGTATCTTGTTTTTCTCTGGCATGTGAATTTGAATAGCTGATGCTAACTTTTTGAGTGTGTTTTTACTAAATGGTGATTTGTGTGATACTTTGATTTTGTTTTCTTCTAACATATATAGAAATTGAATTTGGCGGTCAATTTGTGAAATTTCTTCCTAAAACAACAATAACAACATATTCAGTATCATTCCACTAGATATGTTCTGAGCCGTTTATAAAAATCAGAATTATAAAGAAAAATTGGAGTAAACAAAGGGATTTGTTTGGTTAATTTGGATAATGGATGGGATCCAGATATACTGTAAAAAAATTGGAAAAGTAACAAGTGAGAAGAAAGGTAAAATAAAAAGGGAGGAAGAAGCAAGAAAGGAAAGAAAAAATGAAACTTATGCTTGCATATTCATTTATAGGTCAAATTAAATATGTAGTTATTAAAATAATTATTAATTTTTTTATTAAACCTCAAAATTTATGACTCAAGGTTTTTTTTATTTTATCTTTGCTCCTTGTATAATTGTTAACTGCTTTTGTTTCTAAATAGAGTAAGATGAAAGTTGGTACATACAAGTCAAGAATCTCTGCTAAGATGATAATGTGACGTAACGTAGTAGTTGTTTATTCTTACACTTATATTTATTAGTTGTTTGTTTTCTTTTTATTAAATATCTTTAATCGTGATATTAGTTCACAAATAGTGAATCACATTTGTTGATGTTTATATGTAGAAATGTAAAAAAGCAATAGTAAATTAAAGCTATCATCCTCTTTAACATTTTTAATTTTTATTTTCTCATAGCCGCACGAAGTACGGATAAATTCAATAGTAACTAAATAAAGGTGAAATATCATTTCTCAAAAGGGACACATGGTGGAAACTCCCAACTGAGTATCCATGATAAACCGAAGACATTTTAAAACAATTATTAATAATGAATTATAGCGTAAGAAAATGTAGCGGGGATAGTTCAGTTGAGAGAGCGTCAGATTGAAGATCTGAAGGTCACGTGTTCGATCTACGTTCATTGCATTTTTTTGTAATTACCATTTTTACATTTTGTTTTTCCTTGTATGAGCTGTTCAATACACACAAATGCCCAACACTTAACAGCCTAAACCTATGCCGTGAAGATGGACTCTTAGTTCAGAATTTTTGTTCAAGCCCAACACTGCAGGCCCAAAATAAGGTCACAGTCTTAAACTTGATAAGGCTGAAATTGCACAGATAGCCGATTGTGGAAGTCCTATTTAAATCGCGGTATAAGTTCATAAATTTTTGCAAGTTTAATCACTTCAACTGAAGTTGCAAAAATCTTGCAAAAAATTTGTGGATATACAGCATAAAATTCCTAACTGTGAGATGAATTATAAAGCTTTTAAATTTATCATGGATTCATTTATTTATTTTTACGTGAATAACACAATCTATTAGGAATTCAATTTTCTAATTTAGTCTGCAAATTTGTTATATAATCAAATTGCATGGCCGTATGTGTGGAAATTGAAATTAGGCCAGCCTAGTAAAAAACAATTAGTATCAGGGTCAAAATAGTTCAACAAAAGAAAAAAGAACATGGTTGAAAGTAAAGAAAATTGTTGAAGGGAGTCTTTGATAAATTAATCCCTATGTGAAAAGTAGGGTGTTCATGGTTTGGTTAAAACTGATTCACACCGAAGCAAACCGACTAAATAAATCAACAATTTTTTGAGTTTAGTTTGGTTTGGTTTTAGATTTTTAAAAAACATATTTTTTGGTTTTGATTTTATTAAAATAAAATCGAAGAAAAATTGAACCGAACCGATAAATTATATACATAATTTTTATAATTATATATATACATAAATGAACATAGGGTGAAGTTATCTATTATAAATGAAATTAATTTTTTTATGACATATAATTTTTTTAAATTTCATTTATGATAGATAACTTCACATATGTTCCATTTTCTTGCTTCAGACCATAAAGGAAAGAGGGTCTGGGGTCTTTCGTTTCCAAAGAATGTGGATTCGAAAAATGAACATAAGGTGAAGTTATCTATTATAAATGAAATTAGAAAATTTTTATATGTCATATTCATAAACTATATATATATATATATATATATATATATATATTAATAAGTGTTATTTTATAATATAAGAGAATATGACATATAAAAAATTTCTAATTTCATTTATAATTGAGAACTTCACCTATGTTCATTTTTTATATATTAAATTAGATCGAAACTACCATGAAATTCATGAAGTTTAATTACATTTTTTCTTCCATAAGGATTAGCCAATATTTGTTGTGCCATACGAAGATAAAGTTTCAACAATCTTTAGCTTTTGAGTATTCTAGTTTAGATAGAGTAAATCATAAGACACTGTATAGTTAAATATATTTAACTTGTTCTGAGTATTTTTTAACGGAATGATATGACATTTACCTAATAAAAGTTTTATCACTTTATTTGTTTGTTTAATGTGAAGAAATAATAGTAGAAAAAGAAGGAACGAGTATATATTTATGTATAGTTAAAAATCGAACAACCAAATCGATAAATATATATTTTATTTGGTTTGATTGGGTTTTAATATTTAAAAACCCAATTATATTAATTTAGTTTTAGTTTTAATCAAAAGCCGACCCAAACTAATCGTGAACACTATAGTGAAAATGAGATTGTCTTATGAAAACATTATTCCTGGTTGAGGGATAATATATGGACTACATACAAGAGTTTTACTTTAGAGTGGAGATTGATTATGTTCCACGTCAATTATGAATAGAGAATTTAAGTATATAAGATATAGAATATTCGCAAATAGTTTATAACAGTTTTTTAGTGAACAAACTGATAAAGTTATAAAGTGAATAATATCTCACCAGCGTAAGAAGATCATACAGCTATATATTATGTGTAGGTTAGTGAAAATATTTAAGGGCCAATAGAATGCAAAATGATATAGTCATCAAATTAAAGATAGAAAAGTTATCTCTTTTTTCTTAAGAAAAGTTGTCAACTGGTACAAATTATTGTTGCTCCTACCTTCTTAATTAGTTTTTGTTAAATAATTACTCCTCCTTCTCAAATTATTTGTCGTGTTCTTTTTATACGCTTCTTAAAAAATTAACTAGGAGTATTTTTGAATATTTTATCCTTGTTTATATTTTAATATATAATTTTTATTTATTAAATATTTATTCTATTTATATATTATTTTCATAAAAAACATACTATTAAAGGTAAAATAAAAAATAATAATTTTAATTTAAAGTTTTAAAGATAATTAATTTTAAAAATTACTATAAATAATTTGAGAGGATATGAAGTATCTTTGTTCAGCATAGTAATTGAAGTACAATTATTAATAGTTGATTGTTGCGGAGTCCAATCAAAGAAGACCTAAAAGAGGGACCATGGCAATAAATTTGGAAATGCTTATAAGTTTGATTATATAGTACTATTAACTAACAAGACGACAATTTGATAAAGAGATTCCGAATAAGGAATATGTGGTAATGCCATAGACCAAGCGTTTCCTACATTCTCCACTCATTTAATTTGCAACGCCAAAAGTTATACTATTACCTTTTTTTTTTTTTTTTTTTTTTTTTTTACTATTACCTTTTCTCAATTTACGTGGGATAGTTCAAATTTTGAAAATTAAATAGTTTAATTTTAATTATGAATTTGGATATAAAATTTTAAATTTTTTAAAATTTAATTTATATATTTAGAAACTACGTAAAATATGCTACAAATCTCAATAATTGATAATTCAATATATATAAAAAAATTAATATCAAAAGAAAATAATATCAAAGAAAGACTTGTTATTTAATGATAAGATTAATATTAAAAGAAAATAATAGAAATAGGTCTTAATTTGTTAAAATGGATACATAAACAAGAAAATTTTAGTATATGTGACAAGTAAAAAAGAAGTAACTAACTAATAATTTTAATTACCATCAAAGGATGTGATGCAACTGATAGCGTTTCTCTACCCTTAACTAGATGTCTTGGAGTCAAGCCATGTATATAAAAAAATCTTTGATAGAAAATATTTTTTCCAAATGAACCCAATGGGCTGTGCAAATTCTAATATACTCCGGCTATAACGAGGATATCAAATATCTGGTGCCAAACAAAATAAAGTAAAACTACTGTAGTAACTTTAATTACTCATCAAAGTAAAGTTTGTAAAGAAATGATGACTATATATGATTCGAATAAAAGGAAAAAGAAAAAAACAGGAATAATATCAATTATTATCTAGAAAGCGACAAGTCAAATCGAACACTCACAGAAATTTTGTGGTTCCAAAGCAATCGTCAAACATGTAGAGGAAACAAATATCTTTCGAATGATGTCGTATTTCATCATTGTACTTTTATTCATCTCGAAAGTGCCGCTAGTCGGTTTAATCATGGAACATTCAAAAAGCCTGATCAAATATAATTTCAGTTTTTTCTTATGTAGTAGAAACGCCAATTATAAAAATTAGAATTTAGTACTTGTTCTATCTCAATTTATACGACATCATCTCTTTTTAATTTATTTTAAAAAAAGTCATCTTTATATATTTAGAAATAATTTAAATTTATGAAATAATTTAATGTCATATATTTATATAAAATTTATTTTGAACCGTATATTTAAAAAACCTTATTTTTTCTTAAAATACTTATCAAATCAAATGGTATCATATCAATTGAGACGAAGAAAATAGTTACTATGTTTATAAAGAAAATGTAGCACGTGCGGGTGTGGAAAAACAGGGGAAACACAAATTTATGGAATTGTATGTTAAGTTGCAATTGTACATTATTCCTCCCGTGTATGCAAATAGTAATTTTTGAGCATACATGATAGGAACTCACTCTAGAACCATTTCAGTCTGTTATATTAACACTTGGCTGTTCGTGTTGAATAATTTCAGAGCATGCCACCGACTGACCTGTAGTTAATTTTATTTATTTTTAATGATAATATCCTTTTAATAAAAGAAATAATTATACAATTTATTTATTTAGGGAGGAGAAAAGAGATCCAAGATTTTATGTATGAAATTTCAACTGTCCATCGACATAATTTATCTTAAATACCATGTTTCAAAAGAAAAGTAAACCTTGACGGTAAGTTATTAATTTGATTTTTATTTTAGCTTTTGCTTTTTTTTTTTGTATTGTGACAAGATGTTATCATCTATGCATGATGGTATATATATATAATGATCACCTACTTCATAACTTTTGATGAGCCCTTAATCTAAGTTTGACACGACATATCACAAATCCAATCATTTCGATGTGTTTCTTTTAGCCAACATTGCATGTTACAATTGTCCCCTATCTTTTGAAAATCTAAAAGCTTTATGTCAAATACATTAAATATGATTGGTCAAGATTTTCCTAGTTTTTAGTATTTTAGAAAAACGAAAAAAATAAACACAAAGAAAAAAGTGATACTATAATACACTTTCAAACATTTTCTAGCAACTTGACGACATAGGACCCTATTGACTATAGTTACACATTTTCTACTAATACACGTCAAATTAATTAAAGTTAAAATACCGAAATAAGAGAGTTAACGGCACTTTGACTTGGGCATATTTTATAACTGGTGAACTATCGTCTATTGTATAAATATAAAAACATCTTTCGAGTAAGCTATCTAAATACTACCGATCCGAAATATCTGTTCTGAATGAAAATTTTAATGATCAAGACGTTACAATTTAAATTACTGAAATTGTATATCTATTGTAGTCTCTGTTTATTACTTCTTTTGTCAACTACGTAGGGAAAAAAAAAGATTCCAATGTATTTCTGAATATCGAAAAAAAGAATGTATAGTTGGGAAAATCCAACCACCAAGTTGATGAAATGTCACTTTTATAAGACCTTAGCTGGGTTTTTTTTGTACTCTAGCTAATACAGTCATTTGCTTTGTTTTCAGCACATTAATGAGGTGGATCCGTGGTTGATATATTGTTCTGAAGAGAAAATACAATGTATTTCTGAAAATAGTAAAAGATTATTAGCGCTAGCATGATCTAAGATAAAATAAATTAAGTGAAAAGTCAAATTTATTATACCGTTATTTAGCGAAGAAAAGCAAATTAGAAAATAAATCTACCTCGTAAGTCTTATTCCTCTTTGTTTTCTTTCCGTTCCTCTTATTCTCATTAAATCCACGAACCTCTTATTCATCCTGATTAAACGATATGACAAAAAGCAAATTGAAATCTAACTAAAAGTCAGTTACTTTATTTCGTTGCGCCTCATTTTCTTTCAATTCTTTCAAATCAATACTCTCACAGTTCATAAAGCTAGGTACATTAAATCTAATCTAGCCAAAAAATTCATAATTAAGGTTAATAAGACTAGCAAGTAAATATTTTTACAAGGAAATAATGGCGGTACGGAATAAAATAAAATTGAAAAAACGAGGGTCCTAAGATAATGACTTAAATGAGAATATTGTTTTTCTTGCTCATTGGAGGCATCTAGACTAGAATAAAAAAAAATCTGTATCTTTGCATGGAAAAGACACTTCGATTTAAGACTTTGACGTCATCAAAGTATACATAATTGTTTACACTCATTCTCCTGTAGTACTGTTGGCTAGCAAATGGAGTATAAAATAAAGATGCAATCTTTCAAACCTCTAAATAACTACTAAAAAGTAAAAAGGTAAAAAATATGGTTTTTGTTGGGTTGTTGTACGCAGCGGATATTGAAATTTTTTATTTTAAACCCAACAAATATAGAACTGTTTGACTATAGGGTAATTTAAAACCGTAAACATAAGACTTGAATAATACTTATATGTTTACAATATCTGAAATCTTGATCAACTGTGGGTGCACACGCGAATGCCCTTTCGATTGCAAGCTCTAAGCTTCAATGTATTCATCCTTTGGAAAGCTAGAAAATCCGGCAGAGGTTCGAGGGAGTGTTTTGATTCTGAGTCTCTAAGACTTAGAATAATGATATGAAAATCAAGTGTATTGAATAATGAAGTGTATGTCTGAATTTATAGGTGAAAAATTAGGTCAAACTGGATTAGGGTTTGACATTGGGCCTGACCCAAAATTCGAGACAGATTAGGTCATGGCGCCGCGGCGCAGAAGTGGCCCTACACTGTCTCATTTTATTTTCCGCACATTCTTAATTAAATCCAAAAGCCAATTTTGACTTAATTAAAACAATCATTATTTATTTAAATATCTCGATTCTAAATCGAATATTTAATACTCTCTCAATACATCCTTAGATCGAAAAGACAATCGACATAGTGTGATCCTACAAGCCTTCACATATCGACATTAATCAAATTAAGGTCTACGCGGGACTCCTAGACGGCGCCACAAGACGAACTCAATATGAGAAGTACGTTTACACGAATCCATTAAACTTAACCTCTATGTGGTAAGATAAAATCCTTTCATTCACGACACACCCGATCAAGCTTAGGATTTGTCAAGTGTCTATCCAAATGGCTTAATCACTGTATATCATCTATATTAGTTGACAACTAGACCATATTCTAAATATGTCTATTGCGTTGGCCAATGACTTAGTCAACCTAATATCACTGAGAAGCTGAGTGTTCTCTTGAATATACATTCGAGGAATGAATCATAGTCTTGGCTCAACTACCACCTTTAATCCACATCGTAATGTACCCAGTATAAATCATATCTCAACCTATAAGGCATTTGAGCTTAGAACAGGATCAAAGTATATTACTTTGTAGACAAGGTGCACATTGACCTCAAGTCTAAGGACTTCTATCTCCCACACGCTGATTATACTTTAGACAAGTATAACAAACAGTATATCAACAAGGTATACCAATACTTTTAAAGTATCCATGTTTCCATAACGAGTAGCCATTACTCGTAGCAGGTGATATATAGTACATCCTCAAAGGATGTGATGCAGACCACATGTCAACTTATCACATATCATCGATAACCCATTCTCGATGATCATTAGTCGATGCTATTTTAAGAATTACGTTATAATATTAATATCTCACATTATTAATAACAACGTAACATCTAGGGATGCATATTATAGAATATTATAAACAATCAACTAATAATTCAATAATTGCAAATGCCAAAATATTAATCTCCATTAATATAATACGAATGTGTATAAAGTACATTTATCCTAATACAGATTGTATCTAAGACATACATATATTTTCAAAATAAATGAACAAAAAAGATTTAAAAAGAACTCAATTTACATACTTCTCCAAAGGATTAAATGATTAATCAAGAAAAATCTGAAAACTTTACAAAAATGACAAAAAGGACAACTGTATGGTATCAATTTTTAGGGCCAGAGCCTGCAGGTGGCTGTTGAAATTGCTGGTACAATGCTGCCATCCTACTATATGCATCCAGGGTCATTGGCTGCAAATTCAGAATACAAATAATTTTTACAATCCATTCTTATAAGGAAATTAAACACTTTAATTTTGAACAGAGATATCATTTTCAGTCCCATTTTTTTCTTTGACCCCCCTACATCCCAAAATTTGAGGTCCATGGTTTTAACTTAACATGTTATAGATGGTTATTTGCATTATTTTGCAGATTACTAGCTCCACTTATTATTAGGTACTTGCAAACAGGTTGTTCACAATTTTAATTTGATGGGCTCAATTTTTAGATTCTTGCACGATATATATTACACATTCATACAAAATAATTACTTATATTGCCCATCCACCGTTGATAATTCAAATTGTTTTTTGGATAACCTGATAGGTGGAATTTCTTAAATCGTCTCTTTAATTACCTGTGATTGACAAGCGAGTAAGGCAGCTAAAGGATCAGGCATAACACCACCAGCAGCACTAGGGGCAGCAGTGGCACTGGAGGTATCCCAGGAGGTCATTGGCTGCATGAAGGCGGCGGTGGCAGCGGTAGGGTGGAGAAAGGGAGGAAGTCCAGCGATATTCGGGCGGTTGATATCCAAAACTCCGGCAACTCCCATTCCCATGCCCATACCCATTCCCATCATAGACATTTGTAACTGTTGTAGCATTGCCAAAGGTAACATCATGGCTGGTGACATGTTCATCCTACTCATCATATGTACTTGAGCTTGTAGTTGCTTCAAATATTCTATAACCTCATCTAGCATTGATGCTTTATCAGTCTACAACAAAAAAAAAACATTAATTTGAAATCAACTGGTTGATTAATTAATTTGAATTCACATCAGATTAACACACCAAGAGGATAATGTGTTCTCTGCAACAAAATAATTCATTCCTAATGCATGAATTCAAATTCTTTAATTAAGGATATCCTATAATTGTAGCATCCAATTTCCTACCAAATATTATGACAAGTATGAAAATGATTACTAACTTACAAAACCATAGAGAAATTACACAAATTGATGAGATACATAGATCGGTTATGGTTCAGTGTGCTTATATCCACCCCAAATAAAGTGCAAGGGCATATGTACATTTGAAGGAGGCACTAGAGAATGATCTATCAAGGTTTGATGTTGGTTGTTTTGCTTTTTCAAAATAATAATCGAATTAAATTCCTTTTGGTTTTATATAGTTGTTCTACTTTTTCAAAAAATAAATTCTATTTTTGAATTTAATAAATTTTGCACAGTTAGACAACAACAGTTTTTTTAAAACAAAATTATAAAAAAATTCAGAGGCCAAAGTTGGCCTTGTACACATAGTTCAAAAAGAAAACTACAAAAGGATTGTGCTAGGATAAATAGAATATGATCCTTTTGTTCTAGGCAAAGATCTCGAATTTAAGTTTTGAAAATAGAAAAATTCTGATTGAGAGTCTTACCTGCAAAAAATCTAATTTAGTCGAGGTTTAAAGCGAATATCAGACGCCAAAAAGGAAAGAAGAAAGAATTAAATGTAGAAAGGTCAGCAGAATAAGTGATTGAAGCAAGACAACCATAAAGAGGGTTGTTTATTGTTTAAGGTCCCTACCTTAGATCTATGTGGTCTAACAAGATTGTCTTCTCAACCAACAAACCTTTGTCGATTTGTCTCCACCACTACAGTCTATATGTGGACTTAGATCCTTAGAATTTAGTTCCCTCCCAGATATTCACTTTCATATTTAATGCTCTTTCAAAAAGTTTAAGACCACTTCCCGTTAAATTGTCTCCAAGTCCTTACTGTTGTACTTGTACCTTTTTGTTTTCTTTCTTAAAGCTGTTCTCTTATAGTCAGGTATAGTTTATCTTAACACTTTATTAAATTAGTTGATTTTTTTGGTTGCTTTGAATTCCTTTTTTTTTTCCCTTTGAGGGGTAATAAAATTAAGACATTTCTACCGTACCATTTGATACTTGCTGAAAAAGATTGTGGAGCATACTATATATGCAGATTCTTGTAAGAAATTGTCTCACTTTAATTACAGAAAAGGCTAAATATGGCTTATTTTTATTTAAGAACATAAATTTTACTAAGCACTTTTTTTAGGAACAGGAGGGATAGTACTAAATAACATATCAAAAAGGATGTGCCAAGGGCTCCAGAGCTTGTTAGGGATGCTTATAATAGGGACAATGAAGAACTACATACACAAAACTATATTCCCTTTTTTTTCTTCTCACCTAGTGTTTGATGTCCGTTCTGGGATTTCCACTAATTCGAAATTAAAGTGGAAAAACATCTTTTTTCATGATTTCTTTTTATTTTTGAAGCTCAAATTCAAAATTTCTAATTAAGGGTAGAAATTTTTTATTTATCCCACCACAACCTTAGACCGATGTGTTTTGTCATGCATGAGGCCATCGAGAATGAGTATGTTCAAAATTTAGAGTTCCAAAGACTCCAAACATTATAAATCATGTACTGTTAGAGAGAATGAACTTCTATCTACTAGAATATTCTATTTACACAAAAAGAGGTAATAACACACGTGAAAAGATGAATAGAGGCACTAAATTTCATTACCTTACTCGAATTTGGAACCAACTTCTGCAGTGCCTTCATCCTTTGATTAATCTTGTCTCTTCTTTTCTGGGTATTAAAAAAATTAATCAATTCAAAATATGACATTTTACTTGTTTTATAGCAAAACGGACAAAAGGGAGAAATTTCTAGTAGTGTACGAATTCAGAGAGATGTATGAATTGTTGGGAGTTTTTGCTATATGGTACTTTATAATGCAGTACGGGAAGTATATAACTATTACAAGTATTCGAAAGGATAAACAAAGATTCAATAATTCAACTAGAAATCTGAAAATTACAATAGTTACACAAGAAAACTGGAAATTCCAGTTTTGTAGAAGATGGAAAAATGGAAATTGTTTTTTCTGAGTCGAGTGTAGCACTCTGTCCTTAAGACAATATTGCCCCGTATGTATCATTTATACGTCCCGACAATTTGTCTCCCAAGATAAAACAAAGAATGGAACCCTTGAGCAAAGGAAACTCAAGAGCTACCGTGAAGAATATTGAGTAACGAAATGATGCTTGGAAGTTGTAGGAAGAAAACTGCTTTCGGTTGTGTATTTTCGTGCACTGTTTTTGGTGTTCTCCTTGGTCATTCTTAGTGCTCAACAATGGTGTAAGGGGGTGTTTATATAGGTTGGGAGGGGCTGAAAAACTGCCTCCATAATAGCCAAATAATGGCCATTATGGAGGTAGTAAAGCCACCAACATAAATGGTGAAAAGACCAACGGATTTGGCCATTATAGGAGGAGTAATTCACCAAAATAAATGGCCGAATTGAGTGCTTGGCAACTGCTTTGACTATCCAGTTACGGAAACTTGAGGGACCAAACTCGTACATCTTGAAACTTCGGGGACCAAACTGTACATCCGAAAGAATTCTCGTTCGAACTCGTACATCCGGAAACTTCGGGATCAAACGTACTTCGGCAAAGTTCTCGGCCCAAAAAGATAATATCGAAGACCCACACCCACGACCCCACGACCGTGAACCCGTGAACCCGTGAACCCCGTGAACCCGAGAACCGAGAACCGGAACCGAACTCGGACCGAACCGACCGGACGGGCGGGCGGCGGCGGCGCGCGCGTGTGGTCTTTCCTCGAACCGAAGCACATCTAGGTCCTCCCTCCTTTAAACACACGGGATACCCCTTGGGGTCCCAAACCCCAAACCAATTTCGAGTCTTATATACACAACAATTCTTTCTTCCTCTACCGATGAGGGAGAATTGAACACAATACCACACTTTCCATGCTTCAAACACCTTACTTCGTGGACCAATATCTCTTTCATTTCTCAATGAAATTTGACGATTCTTGGCCCTACGGTTATCTACGTACTTAGTAGATCATGCATGTGTGAAGAACCGGATTCTCCAACATACGTAACACTAGTGTTTAAGCCGTTAAAGTTGGTCGGTCGCAACTCCCGCCAAAGGCTAATTTCCAACATGAATTTGAGAAGAAGAGAATTGAGAATTTTCTGTTCTGTATTCATTCAACTGAAGAAGATGAAATGTGTACAAGATATATATACAGTAATAACCACTAATCGACTAATTGACCCTATAACAAATTAACCACCTAATTAATTAATGTGGGGTCCACCTAATTACACTCTAACTAACATTTAAACTATCACATGCACAACACATGATCACTTAATACTCCCACTCAAGTTGGAGGGTGCAAAACATCTAGCATTCCTAACTTGTTCATCAAATGCAAGTGCCGCTGCCTACTTAATCCCTTTGTTATCAGGTCTGCCTGTTGATCACTTGTGCCCACAAACTCTGTCTTGATCGTACCATCTTTGATCCTATCTCGTATGAAGTGACATACAATTTCTATGTGTTTAGTACGTTCATGATAAACTGAATTTGCTGCTAGTATGATGGCTACTTTGCTATCACTCTAAACTGTCATTGGTTGATGTATCTATACCCCTAACTCCTTAAACAATCCCAATAACCAAGTGACTTCTCCTACCACTACTGACATACTCCTATACTCAGGCTCAATTGAGCTTTTAGACACTATCTGTTGCTTCTTTGATTTTCAGGAGATCAATGAATTCCCAAATTTCACTGCATAACCTGTAATGGACCTTCTTGTATTTGGGAATGCTGCCCAGTATGAGTCACACCAATAAGTCAATTCTTGTGTAGGTTGTGATATGAATATGAGACCCTGCCCTGGTGCATTCTTGAGGTACTTGACCACTCTAATAGCTGCTTCCCAATGTGATACTTTAGGTTCTTGCATAAACTGACTTAGTGTCTGAACTGCAAAACTAACATCTGGCCTTATGATAGTAACATACAAAAGCTTGCCTACCAGACTCTGATACATTGAAGCATCTTCTAAAACTTCATCACCCTTGACCTCAACAATCCTATCATACTCCACAGTAGTCAATTTCTGGCCAATTTCTAGTGGTGTAACAGCTGGTCTTGTACAAGTTGATCCCATTTCTGATATGAGTTCTAAAATGTACTTCATTTGATTAACAACAATACCAGACTTTGACCTCAACACTTTTATTCCAAGAAAATATTTAAGCTCACCCAAGTCATTGGCTCTGAATTCACGATGCAAAATCTGCTTGGACTCTTCTATAAGAACATTGCTATTCCCATTGATAAGCAAGTCATCCACACACACCAAAATTATCACAATGTTGCCACCAGACTTTTTTGTAAATAGTGAGTAATCATGTGGACTCTGTGTGAACCCTGCAACTACCAATGCATCAATCAATTTTATATTCCACTGCCTTGATGTCTGCTTTAAACTATATAAGGATTTAAGTAACTGGCACACCTTAGTCTCCCCCTATCTCTTGAATTCCTCTGGCAACTCCATGTATACTTCTTCATACAAATCTCCTGGCAAGAGTGCATTATATACATCTATCCAGTGAAGATTTCATCCTTTAGATGCTGCTAGTGCTATCACTGATCTCATATTAATCATCTTGGCTACTAGAAAAAATGTCCAATGACAGTCAAACCCCTCCTTTTGACTATATCCCTTTGCTATCAATCTTGCTTTGAATCTTTCTACATCACCATTAGCCTTGTACTTGATTTTATATACCCACTTGAAACCTACTTCATCCTTCCCATTTGGGAGATCAATAATTTTCCATGTATGATTATCCTCTAGTGCCTTGATTTTCTGTTTCATGGCTTCTATCCATCTTTCATCTTTTGAAGCTTCTTTGAATTTTTTTGGCTTAGTCAGGTTAGAAAACTTAGCCAAGTAGGTTCTATACTTCTCTGATGTTGCATCATATGACACATATTTGCTCATTGGATAGACACTGGCTCCATCATGACTATTATTAGTGATATAGTTATTCAACCATCCAAGCTTCCTAATTGTTCTAACTGGTCTTTCTTTCGCATCAACAAGAGGAGGAACAACCTCATGCAATGTCATTAGTTTCAGCAACTCTGGTACTTCATGATTAAGGACCACTTCAGGTGATCCAACCACTTCTTGGGCAACTACTGCAGGTATTACTTCTTGAAGTTCTGTTGCAGGTACATGAACCACAATAGGCTCCTCATTCTCTAGTCTATTTCCATTTGCAGGTAGGTGTGGCTCCCCTACTCCTGCTGTTGGTGACTGAGAAATTTGTATAAACTCTTGAGAAATATAATAATCTAATGCTGGTGAGAGTTGAAGAAAAGTGTCATCACTTGAATTTGAGGTGTGACTGAAAGGAAATTCTCTCTCTCTAAACACCACATCCATGCCCACAAAAAAATGATTAGTAGATATATCAAGTACAATGTACCATTTTGTGTTTTTGATAATTCCATGAATATAACTGCTTTGGCTCTAGCAGCAAATTTGTCAGTCCTAGACATGGTGGTGACAAAACACAAGCACCCAAGCACCCTCTAGTGATATAGGGACACCTTCTTGTGAAACAATAACTCATAAGGAGCCTTGCCCTTTAGAACAGTTGATGGAAGCCTATCATGAGATAGACTACTGGCTTCACACAAAAATCCCAATATTTAGTAGGAATGTTAGCTTGAAACTTGACTGCTTTAGTCATTTCCAAAATTTATCTATGCTTTCTTTCAATCACCCCCATTTTGTTGGGGTATGTAAGGACAACTACTCTTATGTATTATGCCTAACTTGTGTAACAACTCATTGCACTGTGAATTAAAGAATTCATTTTCATTGTCAGATCTGAAAGTTCTAATCTTGCAATTAAACTGAGTGCTAACATAGGCAACAAATTGTTTAAGAACTACAATCACTTATGTCTTTAACTGCAACAAATACACCAAAGTATACCTTGTGTGATCATCAACAATGGTAAGAAAATATTTTTTTTATCAAATGTAGGAGTCCTATAGGGACCCCATAAATCTAGATGAACCAAATCAAAAGGTTTATAAGCTCTAGAAGTGCTAAAAGGAAATTGCATTCTAGTCTGTTTTGCTAGTGGACAAATCTTACAATTATTATGAACATTGTTATCAATCTTATTTTTGAATTCTACCATATTCTTCATAGTGGAGAGGGAAGGATATCCCATCATTCTATGCCATAAACTGCATTTTTCATCAGCATTTGCTAAGTAAACTTATTTTGATTCTCCTCTTTGCTCAGCACAATCTTCATCCGCTCTTTGAAAAATATATAATCCTCCTTGCAATCTATCAATTCCCTTCACCCTGTCACTGTATAGATCCTAAAATATACAGTGATCAGGGAAAAAATTGATTGAACAACATAGGTTCTTGGTCAATTTTGACACAGACAACAAATTATACTTAAAGTCAGGTACAAATAACACAATTGTTATTTTCTCCTTTCCAAACAAATCAGTACTTCCTGTATGTGTGATTGGCACTGCACTTCCATTTGGCAAATGCATTTTTAACCCCTTACTAGCAGAGATACTATGTAAGTTCTTTAACAATTTCTCATTAAAAATCACATTGTGTGATGCACCAGAATCAACTATCCACTCACACTTTTCTAATTGAGACGTCAAACAAGTCATAATACTTGTCATGTGAGCCTGATATTCCTCAAAGTCCTTTCCATACTTATTGGTGGGCTGCTTGTATTGATCATCTGAAGCATAATGACCATTTCTGATGTTACATATCCTTTCATTATAAGTATATTGGCTTCTAGTGTCACCTCACTAGCATATTTCCTTGCTTCAACCTATGCACTATTGACCATAGCATCATGTGACTCTCTTATCCATCATTCATTGGTGTCTCTCCCGTATCTATCATTTCTCCATCATTCACGTTAGTTGTCCTTCCTCCATTCTTCATAGTTATCTTCTCCTTTTCTATTAGGCTTGTTATCCCTTTCTGATGGATACCCTATAATCCTATAACACTCATCTTTTGTATGATTTCTCATGTGACACTTTTCATAATCTATGTAACTTCCTCCCTTGTGATTAGTGTTCATCTTTACCTACATTGTCACTGGATTTTGTTTCTCTGCATTATTCTATCGACTCTCATCTTGCACAATCAAAGCATAAGCCTGGTTTAGTGTCGGTGCATTAGATTTTATCAAAATTTACCTCTTGGCTTGATCATATGATTTATTTAACTGCATCAGTCTCTATTGCTGTAAATACTTAATATAATCCTTCGATTTCGCACAATCACAATTTGATGATAGTGCTAACACATCAGAGTCACTCCATAATTCCTTCAATTTTGAGAAATACATTGGCGCTGGGCCAGTTCCTTATTTTAGACTTGCAATTGTTGTATACACTTGAAACATTCTCACACGATTCACCTTGTCAAAACTCTCCTTCAAGTCTTCCCAAACCAAATGTGCATCTGATGCATAAACTATGTCACTTAATAGATTTTTTGATACTGTGTTCATGATTCATGAGAGAACAATCGCATTAACTGTCTCCCATTGTTCATGAAGCGATTCATCAAATGACTCCCTTGTGTATGTTCCCGTCACAAACCCTAATTTCTTCTTAGCTAAGAGAGATTCTTATAGCTCGACTCCATATTCCATAGTTTTCCGAACCGGTGAGTTTCACCGGTGCCAACGCACATCCCGATCTGTCCGATGGATGCACATATAAAGGATGGCTATGATCTATAGTCACTACTCCACTCGATGATTGCGATTGCAAATTCTCAGTGGTCTGATTTTGATTATTATTCACTTTTCGTCAATTGTTCTTCAAGAGTCTTTGATTTCAAAACTCTGATAACCGTCAATCGTAGGGATTTGTAACCCGCTCTGATACCATGTACGAATTCAGAGAGAGATGTATGAATTTGAGAGGAAGAGAATTGGGAATTTTCTGTTCTGTATTCATTCAACTGAAGAAGATGAAATGTGTACAGGATCCACCTATCTACCCTCTAACTAACATTTAATCTATCACATGCACATCACATGATCACTTAATAAGTAGGCGTTTGAGTATAAATGGAGCGATACTTGAAAAAAGAAATAGTATTTGAAGTTGAAAAATAAGAAATGATATATTTAAGAATTTAAGTTGTGCTTAGACACATATTTCACTTGAAAAGAAATTAAAGTTGACTGGGAAAAAAGATTTACTTGAAAACTAGTTAAACTCTTCTTCAAAAACTAACTAAAAAAGATTTTAATGTATAACCAAATAATATTTCAAAAAAGGAGAAAAGCTAATGTCAAACGGGTCCTTACTCGTTCAGACTGGTTGTGGATGGCAGCTGCCCTCTTCCTCTTTGTGGAAGGTGAAGAGTTTTTAGATCTTTTTTTGTCATTGTCAATATCCTCCTCATCACCTGCCTCCCTCTGTCGGTAAATAAATAATCATAAAGATTTAATGTTATACCACTCAACTAAAAATAATATGTGCATTTAATTTTATATGACCCTATTAAACAGTTTTAGTTTTTACTATATTGTCTTAAATATTTCCTAAGCACTCTTAATGATGAAACCCATGAGTTGAAGTCAGTGTTAAGAATTATTAGCACTCACGTCATTCAAAGAATATTTGAGTAAGTTTTTTCTAAAATATGAAAATTGTAATCTTGAAAATAAAACATGTTTGATATTATCTGTCAATACAATAGATAAAAATAACCTGATACTAGTATAAAAATGTACATGATCTAAACTAAAAAAAGTATACTACGGAGTACTATGACTTTTTTCTTCAAATCGTACCCTCTTCTTTTCCTACGGATATTATAAGGAGAAACGAATACGAATTAAAAAGATACTAGTACGACTATCATAATAAAATTAATAAAATAGACTCATGTTGAATTGAATGGAAAAAAAAAATAGATTCATAAAAAGCATCACACAATGAAAATATGCACAAATTAAAAAGAGCTTATATGTTTTACCTGAGCTCTACTGTGACAAACGGAATCATGGTCGTCCCCCGTCCTATTGGTGCACTGCTTGTCGGAACTAGTATTTTCCGGCGACCCCATCGACGTAGAAGTGAACATTGTTGTACCCAATTCTCTATCGAACGTGTCAACCGTCAATTGGCGGCTATCTCCCCCGCATGTTGCACTTCCACTTACACTCATATCCGCGCGGCTGCTCCACTCATGTTGTTGCGTGGGCCCCACTCTCATGCGTGGCGCCATCATCCAGTCTCTGCTGTTAGTGGTGCCACTACACGACCCGATGTGCGCGGAACCGTCGAGGCCCGGCAAGTGTACGGATCGGTGGTGGTCGGAATTTGAGGTGTTTCTCGAACACGGTACTAAGGCATCCTTTGTGATGGTGACTAAGCCGGGGATTGGAGGAGCGTAGGCGACCGCGTGGTGGTTGTTGAACCAAGGGACAACCTCATCACCATCGTGTTTGTTTCCGTCCACAACGGATTTCCCGTGGTGATGAGGAGGGATGCATTGGGTCGCTTGGTTCACTATGGATTCAAGGGTGCCTCCGTAGCTCGATATGGGCTTATTACGGACCCTTGGAGGACCTAATCCATGCATTGCTAATTGACCATTTTTCCACGTTAGCTCCGCCACTTCATAATCCAACCTGCGAAATTCAGAATTTTAAGTTAGTAAATACAATCGTATAGTCAAAAATTGATAAAAGAAATTTTAAAAAATAATATATTGTGAAAGAATAATAAAGAGTACGTACGAGGGAACATTATGGGCTAATGAATTGGATTGAGTTTGAAGAGGAATTTTCGGAGGATTGGGAGAGTCGTCGAGGTCCCAACTCGGTACACACTGATTCATATTGAAGTCGATAAAAGGAAGGTGTTTTTGCTTGTAAAATAATGGAACAATAGTATATTTTTCTTTAAGTCTTGAAGAACTTCAATTATAATTTTGGTCTTGGAGAGAAGATAATGGCTGGAATAAGGGTAGATATAAGAAAATTAAATGGGGTTGACAGTTGGCTATAGCTTTAGGTCATATTCAACATATATTATGTGGGTGAGGACGTAGGAAACTTTTCAGACATGAAATACAAGAAGAAAGAGAGAGTTGGTATGTAATTTAATGCATATTTTTATAGAGATAAGAAGATAGTGAATTTGAGAGAGTGAAAGAGAGTTTGTGATTGGAAGATATGTATAGAGGAGGATCTTTTAAAGTCATTTTTGTGGGCGGAGAGCATTTTTGCTAGATTAAAAGTGTAAAGTACTACACATAAAAAAAGAAGAAGTTATATTGCACAATCATTAGATGCCTTAACTAATTATCATCAACTTTATCTTATCTGCGGTTCACGTTCTCTCTTTCATACACAAGTGGACGTACGTAAGTATGCCATGTATGTCAAAACCATATATTCATTCCTCAATGGATTTAAGTTAAACAATAAATAAATTGACGGGTCATTATAGGTTCCGAATAACTTTATTCACCAAAATTTTATTTCAGTTTGAAAATCAGCCCGAGGCCATATGGTTCTAAAGCACTTCATTGATCACTAGATTACATCTTTGAGTGCTACTGATATAAATATATTTTAAATAATTATACTCTTACTAATTATTTATTCCATTTTCAAGAATATTAAGAAGACATGTTACAACTTACAAGTAGATACTTGCTACATGTCAATTTAGTCTTTAATCTTATAGAATATTTGTACATTATCAGAAAGAAAATAGAAAAGAATATGAAAATCTGGGATATCTGATCTTCTAACTCTTACAAGTACGTAGCATTTGTTTAAGGAAATCGTCGCTTAGAATTCGGGACTACATTCTCTTTTCCGAAAGATTGACGAAATTTTGACATTTAAGATCAAGTAGCATGTGTTAATTCTCCTTAGCTTGACTTTATTTTGACTTTTGTAGGTCTAATTATCTATTCAAATAACAACATGAAATTTTATAGTCTGTATCCAAATTGGTAATTAGATTTTAAATTTCTTCTTAAATTAACATATTCACAACTAATATCGATAAAAAATCAAGCTTGCTAAAGAATCAACCATATCATGTAAGTTAGGATTGAAAATTTGTTAATGAAGCAATGCAAGTATCTTTTTTTGACTCCTTATTCTACCTAGAGAAACTACTTTAAGGATTAATTGACCTGAAATAAGTAGTTTATTACAGTAAAACCTTACATAGTTAAAATACAGTAAAATTGTCTACATAAAATTACAAGTAGATCCATCGTCTGATTATAAGACTATGGTCTAAGGTATATTGGTTAATCGTCCCAATTACAAGTGTTATTTTAAAATTTAGGCATTCGCTAGAGTTCGTTTTGTCTAACTAAGATTTTAAATAGTATATTAGAAAAATATCTTATCATGAAAAGTTAGATTATGAGCATCTAAATACATAAAATACTGGAAGTTCTATATATTTTAAATTTAATTACTAATTTACGCTTTTAAATATTTTCTAAGACTAACTTAATTATATGTACGTACTTATGAATTTATAAACTGTACGTGTCAATGCTGACATACATTATTTTCATACATAGAAGTATTAATTTGAATCCTCTAATTGCCTTCTGATAATACAATTGGAAACATACAATTCCTTTTGGATTAGAAAGGCTACCTTCTAATCGGATTAGAAAAATGACCACAAATAGCTCAAAAGCAGAAGCCGATCTAGAAGGGATTTTATTGTTCAACTGAATTCATAATTAGGTTCGGCTCGAATTATGTATACTTATATAAAAATAATTAGAAAAAATATATACTTATAAGATCACACTTATTCTAATTAAACTCAATGACTCTAATTACTAAGCTTGTCTTTTGCAAATCAACATTTCATGGAGCTACATATCCCAAAAGGATAAACCTCATGAAGTGTCAATTTGTAGACCAAGTCCACAGTTCTATCGTTATTGGGGATAAATTGACAGACTAGTTCATCTCAATTCCTTATTACACCAAGCACAATATAATATTTCAGAAGGGGGGAAAATTGGACCGTTTCACATAGTTTTAAGGATTTTTTTTTATTACTTTTCATTATAGAGAAGTTCATGTGTTAGAAAGTTTCTCATTAGTGAATACTCCATTTACTTTTACTTGTTTAATATGGACTTTGCACTCATAATAAATGAAGTGTATAATTTATCATGATATTCATATAATTAATAGATACACAATTGTAATGGATTTATGATTTGATATGAATAATTAACGTTTTGGGTAAAACATAAAAAATAAATATTTTTTTCATGCTAAAGTAAACAAGTAAAAGTGAAAATTTATTTTTTAAGTTGAAAAGAGAGTAGACGCATATTTGATGAATTTTGTAATAATAAGAGTATATTTGACCCAACTTTTAACATAGAGTAACTTTGGCCCACTTTACAAAGTTTAGGACACATTTAGACTTTTTCCGTTATAAAAAGCTTTAATAGTTGAATAAAGAAAAAGAAGAAACAAAGAAAGGATCGGGTTTATACGGCTACACATTATATATATCCTACACATTTCATCATATACTCCTCCCGTTTTAAATTATTTGTCATTTTTTTATTTTATATGCCCCTTAAGAAATATTAATTAGGAAGGGTATTTGATCACTTTTATCCTTATTTATGTCTAAGTTATAATCGTTCTCCATTAATTCTTTGCTCTATTTATGTGTCATCTCAATTAATGATAAATTTCTACTAAAGGTAAAATGGAAAAGAAGTAAGTAATTGTGCCTTGAACTTCTAAAATGATAAATAATTTGAGACAACTATTTTTATTAACCACAATAAATAATTTGAGACAGAGTGAGTAAATTTGGATTTTATAAATATATATATATATGTGTGTGTGTGTGTGTGAGAGAGAGAGAGATCATCACATTGTCTTGGAAATCTATATATATTGTGAAAGGGCTAAAGTGGTTAAAACACTCCTAATCTTGACTCATTTTGTAAGTTTGATCCTCAAACAATTGTTAGTCTTGAAGACATCCCTAATCTTGCCTAAATGAATTTTAATACACCCCGAGCTGGCAGACCTTAGCAATGTGAATGCACGCGCTATCCATATGAAATTTTAGTCCGATGTGTCATCCATGTAGATAAAATTAACTCCAACTATTAATTTAAAACACAACCCATTTAATACCCCACCCATTTAATACACATACCCATTTAATAACCCGACCCACTAACCCAACGATCAAATAAATCAACCACTTTTCTACCAAAAGACCCAGAACCTTCTATCTCAATCAAACCCTCTCAAAAATTGTGATAAGCTCTCCGACTGAAATCTTAGGATTTCGGTGGCGTTTATCGTTGAAATCTTAGGGTTTCAATCACATATGGTTAGTTCTTGTGTTTATTAAAGTTGGGTAGGTTCGATTTCGTCGATTAGGGTTCCTTGGTTGCTGTCTAGGGTTCCGATGATCTTTCAGTAGTTTGTGCTTAGATCGATCGTCGTTGTTGCTTTCTTCTTCAAAGGTTAGTGGTTTCAACTTCTTTTTTTCGATTAGGGTTTTTAGGCCTATAACTTCGTGATTTTAAGAATATGAGCTTATGGCTACTGAAATTCAACGATAAATACTTGATTTTGTGCATGCATGTGTTTGGTTATTTCTGTAACAAATATTTTAGATTTTTTTTGTTAGGGTTGTATTGAAGCATGTGTTTCGTGGTATTTTTGTTATATTAAAGTTAGTTGAAGGATTATTTTGACATTTCATTTGTTACTTAATTATTTAGGATTGTATTAGGGTGTCAATGTTATTACCTTTATCTGTTTTCAAGCATAACTTTTTGCTATTGTTTGTGTCACTTTTTGTGTTGTTTTTTTGTTACTTCTATTTCTGTTGCTATTGTACATGTGTTTGATTGTTTTGCTAAAACGAAAGTGTTAATGAATATGTAGGTTGTCCAATGGCTGTTAAGTACTTTCATTTTAGATGAAAAATTGGTGGTATCATGGTGAGTGAAGTAGGGCCTACTTTTGTTAGGGGTAGGACTGAAAATTCATTCAACATTGACTTTGATCATTTATCTATTCCTGAATTGATAGATTTTGCTAAAGAATTTGGAGTGAAAAAGTTAGGGACAATTTATATTAGTCCTAAGGATGGTAATTTGATTAAATTAATCAAAGATAACAATTTATTAGACCTAGGAGTACTGTTGAGATGGGGAAATAATAGAAATTTATGTTTGCAATGACTCAGATTTTGAGAAGGTGGGGCCATCTGGACAACATGTGACTGATGGGGTAAGGAAATTTATCTCTGCCAAATGAACATAGGAAATCTGCCAATTTATTTATTTTCTATCCACCACTACTTAATACAACACCAACTACAGATCTAGATCTATAAAATCCTTCTTCTTCAAATTCTTTTGAAGAGGGTGAGAAAATATAGGAGATGAGCAGGAGGAAGATGTTGCTAGTGGTGAAGTTGTAGTAGAAAATTTCACTAGTGATGTAAAACATTCTAGCTCTGAAGAAGATGTAGTGAATGGGTATGATTCTGAACTTTCTGATGATTATGGTAGTGATGTACATGAAGAATTTATAATTGTGAGAAAAGATCTAAGGGAATACAACAAAAACAAAGTTGTTAATGTTGTTGCTAAGGAGAAAGTAGATGAATTTTTAGGTGAGGATGGTGTAGATAAGATTATGAAAACATTGATAAATCTAGAACAAATTTTAGGGATAAATTGGGAGGTGATGATGATAAGCCATATTATGTCTCATCAGATGTAGATAATTTTGCTACTGAATCTGAAGGTGAAGTTGTTAGTGATGATGATGAAGTTGATAAAGAGTAATAGGGTGGTGTATGATCCAGATTGTGAGAAAGTTATTGGGCAAGTTGGTCTTGTCTTTAAATATTTGAAAGAATTTAGAGATGCTTTGATCAAATATGCATTGAAGAAGGGTGTCCAACTGGACAAGAAGAAGAATTACCTAAAGAGGGTTAGGGTAAAATGCAAAGTTGGTTGTCCTAGAATGATATATAATAGCAAGGAAGGTAGGAGTACAAACTTCACAGTCAAAACATACAATTTTAGACACAAATGTTATAGGGCCAACATCAACTTCTTATGTAATTTCAAATTTCTGTTCAAGCACTATAAAGAGAGGATCACTTCTCAACCTACAATTAAAGGGTGAAAAATACAAAAATTGGTGAGAATTTTTTTTGGTATTTATGTGAGAAAATCTGTTTGTTTGAGATAAGAAAAATTGTTTTGAAATAAGTCATGGGAGATCATATTACTGAGTTTGGTAGGCTGTTTGACTATAGGGATGTGTTGCTACAAGTTAATCCTGACAGCACATGTGTTGTGAATGTAAAAAAGAAGGATGATAGCAAGAAGTTCAAAAATTTCTATATCTGTTTTGCTGCTATAAAGTTGGGGTCTATGAATGATTATAGAAAATGTATAGGTTTGGATGATCGTTTTCTCAAAGGAATAACCAAAGGGCAGTTACTAGTAGCAGTTGCTAAAGATGGAAACAATCAAATGTTTTCAATAGCATAGGCTGTTATTGGTGCAGAGACAAAAAATACATGGAGATGATTTATGAAGATCCTCCAAGATGACCTACAATTTGCAGATGAGACTGAGATTACTATAACCAGTGACATGCAAAAGATTCTGATCTTACTATTCAAAGTTTCTGATTTTAACTTGTATTTATATTTAATATTTCTATTTTTTTTACTTGTATTTATATTCAAAATTTCTATTTTAACTTGTATTTATATTCAAAGTTTTTGTTTTTTTACATGTTTCTATATTCAAAGTTTATGTTTTTTACTTATATTTATATTCAAAGTTTCTGTCTTTAACTTGTATTTATATTCAAAGTTTCTATACTTTTACTTGTATTTCTATTCACATGGACTGTGTTTTTGGAAGGGTTTGGTTAGTGCATATGAAGAGGTGTTTTTTGCTTGTGGGCACATAATGTGTGCTAGACATATTCTGTCAAACTGGTTAAAAGAGTGGAGGGATATTGAGAGGAGGAAGAAATTTTGAAAGTGTGTGAGGGCAACATTTGAGTCTGAACTGAAAATGAGACTTAATGAGTTAGGTCAATTAGGTAGAAATATTGTTGAAGACCTTATTTCATACAACAAAGAAATGTGGAGCAAAGTGTATTTCAAAGAGTTTTCAAAATGTGATAGTATTGACAATAATATGTCAGAAAATTATAATGATTGGATATTGACAGCTAGGCACAAGACAATTGTGTCAATGCTTAAAAAGATTAGGCTCAAGGTGATGAATATAATAGCTAAAATGAGGGCTTTTGCTCAAAGTTGGGTAGATGGGATATCCCCAATGTCATTAAAGGTGTTTAATGTCAAAGTTGAGAGGTCAATGAATTGTTCATTACATTGGAATGGAGACTTTGAATTTAAAATCAAAGATGGACTATGCACTCACATTATTGTTCACTTGATAATGGAATATTGTAGTTGTAGGTCATAGCAACTAAAGGGTATCCCATGTGCACATGCCATAGCAACTATGCACTATAGGAGACTTGATCCATGTGAGACTTCATCCTTACTTTTCAACAAGTAAAGGTAACAATACCTTGTGCCAGCATCTTGTGCGTTGTACTTCTTTTGCAACTTTTCCCATAACTCTTTGGTTGTGCCTACGGCGTAATACACCGTGTAGAGTGGGTCTGACAGACAGTTCAAAATATAGTTCTTACACATGAAGTCACTATGACTCCAAGCATCAAGAACCATCTTCATGCCATTTACGACATGTATACCTTGACCCCCTCCAGCCGTTTCATTAAGCTGAGGGTCCACTTCATTTCCAGCTTGTGGAGGATCTTCTGTTAGGAAACGAGTCATTCCCATAACAGTCAGATAAAATAACATCTTCTGTTGTCATCTCTTGAAGTTGGAGCCCATAAACTTCTCCAGGCGTTCATTGTGGAAATCGGAGGGTGGAGGAACATTGACGTTACCTTGACCAACCGGAAAGGCGTTGGATGAGCCTTGAGCAGCAGTGAAGGCATTAGGTGTGTCTTGAGTAGTGGGGAAGGCAGATGGGTTGCCTTGAGTAGTAGTAGCAGCAGCAGAATCAGAAGCGAGTTGTTCTCTTCCAGCCATCTTTCTAAGCACTTACAAAGCAATTCTTGTCTTAAACTTGTGGGTTACAACAATTGCAGGAAACGGAAAGTAAGTAAATATTACAAATTGCTAGAAAGGATAAACTAAAGATTACAATAAACTGGAATCAAGAACGATTACAAAATCCTTGTGATTTGCTGAGTCGAGTGATGGCACTCTGTATTTAAGACAAGATTTCCCCGTATATATCATTTTACGTAGTCGGGCAATAGTCTCCCAAGATACAACAACAACTTAACAAATGAGCAAATAAAACTCAAGTGTTACTCTTGAAGAACTTTGAGTATAGTAAACTTGCTAGAGAGGAAGAAGAAGATATCAGAAAATTCTGTAAGTATTTCTTAGTGTGTTGAACAATTGAGCGAAATGCCTCAATTTATAGTGTAATAAAATTACCCTTCAACTAGCCAACTAATGACCTTCAATAGCCATGTAATGGCACTTGATTGAGGGGTTACATTCAGCCCAATAATGGCTGAATTCATGTGACAAGTAATGGAGATTCAATGCTCCAAAACCAGCCCAAAAATCAGAACTTTTCATCTTCCCGTCGCAGCATTCTGCCTCCGAAGCTCCGCGGCTCCAGTGACTGACCACCCAATTAGCGCCGCGGCGCTCCGGTGCCTCGACTCCGACGGGGCTGCGCCGCGGCCCTTCGCGGCTCTGCGGCGTCTTCCGACTCGTTTCATTTTACACTTCCTCCTTCGTTTATCAACGTGGAATACTTTGTCATTTGGCTAATAATCGTCCATCATTTTATGTTTCAAACGTATTACTTACGTACCAATATCTCTTTCACTAATGAAATTTGCGATCCTTGGCACTAAGTGTGCACGTGTGTGGAAACAATGTTTCCGACGTGCGGGGCCCCAATTGTTCGAGTCATAAATAATGGGATAAACTTAATTTCACATTAGTAAATTTCCAACAGATCTCGGATTTTAATTTTATGATTTTAAATTTTAAAATAATAATTTTAAATATTAATAATTGAATTTTAAATTTAATATTTATATATATATATAATAATTCTCTTCAACAAAAAACACGCATTTTGAGTAAAAATGCACAGTTTGAGCAAAATATTATTAAGTTCAGCAGAACCCGCTCCCGAGCTTCTACCTCTGCCACTGGATCCATTGTAGGATTGTTATTTTTAGAAATTAATTGACTGTAGTTGGATTAATTTGTTTCAGAAAACTTTTATATTGTGTCTGGATTTGGTAATACATTTTTTAAATATTACTAATCAGAGGCGGAAGTAGCTTTCGGAAAACAAGTTCATCCTAATTTAATATTTTAATACGGAATATAAATTAGTTTATATATAAAAAATTACTAAAATTTTGATAACCTTATACCTAAAAGCACATAAGTTTGCATTTTACGACTTTGAATGCAAACCAAATCGAAGGCTGGAGGACCTATGGTGAAGTTAATTTTGTTAAAGCGGCACGGGATCTATTGCCTCCACATCTCAAACATTAGATTTAAATTCGTGATTTTAACAATATAATAAACTTAATGTTAAGAATTTTAAACGTGACGTCAAATCGATCAAGTTTGGAAATTAAACAAGTAAAAAGAAGTAAAAAGAAAAGAGTATCAATTAAATGTCTTTACTTGCTACTAAATTTATTTTTGAAGTCAAAAGTAAAGATAGAACAGAATATGAAAGCTCTCTAGTTATAAGATTCAAACAACCAGCACTACTATAAATTAACTAAAAATAATTCTCGTTGATGTTCAGTAGAAAATTTATACTATAAAATATGATTTTTTCATTACATTTTCATCGAATCAGATCACTGAAAAAACACATGGTGCAAAATAGATTCCCATTGTAACGCTGAGAATTTTTTTATTTTTTCCGTATGAAAACATTATTATTTAATTTTTTCAGCACTAAAACGATTCCCTAACCAAAATCAAAATTCAAACAAAATTTCAAAAATCATAACCAATCCTGAATTTGGAATTTAGGCTGACTTACTCCAGACACCACAAACTTTTTGACTACTAAAAAATCAAAGAATCTTTGATTTGATTGTAAAAACACAGACCACTATTAATTTTTGGACGAGTTTTTATAAGCACATATAACCATAGGAAACAAAAGGCTGTCGACGGAAAAATACTTTGTATGTGTTTATTCTTTACGCCAAATCATGTTAGATAATTGTGATTAATAATCAAATAAAGATGGCTATATTATGTATTTAGCGGTGTTGCAGGTGGGGCCGGATAACTTGAGAAAAGACACGTGCGGACACGCCAGAAGTTGGCAATCCTCTACTCCCGCATAGAAGGATGGTCAATTCAAAATATTTCGTCAAAAAGTATAACAAAAATGGTACTACGGTCTCGTTTGATGATAGATTTTGAAGCTTAAATTTGAAATTTGAAAATTTAAGTTTTTGAAATTGTGAGTTTTATAATTTAAAATTGTGTTTTAAAATATATTTTACTTTGAAAAAAGTTTAAAGTTTTGTAAGTGAAAGACATAAAATTGATTTGAGTCCGTTTTTAAAATTTGAAAATATTTTTTAAGATAAATTTTCAAATTTGAACAAAAATTTATAGTCAAACAGATATTTAAAAATAATTTTTTGATCTAAAATCTATGAACAAATGCCACATATATAAGTCAACATATATTTTTTTGTTAATTATATCAGAATTTTGAATACTTTTTAATAAAATTTCTACTTCGCCAATAAAGCCCGACAGAGGTATAGATTTAGATGAAAACAATGGAAGTGAAGTGTTATCTTCTACAAGTGAGAGAAATATTATTAGCGCTAATTTTATATAAGAGTTAAGGTAAAATACCTAGATTGTAATTTGAACTATATCTGAAAAGTCGAGTTTATAATTTAACTAATCAAGTGACATATTTGTTAAATATACCAAATATACATGAGATATATTTGGTATATTGGCTGGTCACGATTTTAGGTAACATTAGTGTAACGGTTTTGTATAGTTGTAGTGTACCTTAATTAGTCTTGTATTCATACCATAATTGTATAGCTACTATAATTGTATAGTTCATCTCCAAATATAATAAAGTTTTAGGAGTAGAATAGGAATAAGATTCACCTATTATGTAATTTGTATAAATAATCTTTCAATTAATGAAAATAATTAAGAGATTATTTCTATCAATATTATTATTTAAAGTGGAACACGTATAAAATAAGTCACATGGTGCAACGTGATTTTCACGCGCCTGGCACGTCCTTGCAAATCTACAGGTGTATTTTTCTATTTTTTTTCATAATTTTTACTTTTAATAGCTCTTCCCTTGAAACACACATTTCTTATTCCAAAAAGGAACCAATCTTTTTCTTCTCCATTGTTGATATAAAAATAAATATTCAAATTCTTCATCTTCTTCAGTACATGTCTCTGCAACTTTGCCGAAAAATTAGCAGAGAAGACTCATCAGACCACCATTAATTTCTCTACATCAATGAAGAAGAACCATCTCACCGCTATTAATTTCACTATCACCACAAAAAATCACAGCATTATAACTCGATTTCACCATCACCACCATCAATTTCACTATCCTCACGTGACCCATCACCGTCAATATTAATTTCTCAATCAACTTTTGTTGATTAGGAAGTAATGCAAAAAAACAATTTGATTATCAATATTTATTGTGAGCAATAAACCATGACCAATTCTAACTTGCCAGAAAATTCTCCAAGCCGAACTTTATATTTCCGTGACACCTTTGCCGGGAAGATTCCGACCCTCAAGCTTGTTTTCTCTCTCTCTCTTCCTTCACTATAAAATAAAACCCCTCGTTTCGCCGGAAAATCAATGAAGAAGAAGAAAAGATGGGTTGAGGAAAATACATATTTTTATTTTATTTTATTTTTTGGCTGTAATTTAAATTCCAACGCGCCTATATTTCTACTTTTGGGCAGTATTAGTTCCACTTTATAGATTGTCGGATTAGTTAGTGTGAACTCAATTTTTCAGATATAGTTCAGGGTGAGTTGGAGTGTGAACTCGATTACAGGTGCAATCTATGTATTTTGTCAAGAGTAAATAGCATTTTTGATGAATTTTGAATTTAATCCCTCTATATTTGACTAAATACATTATGTCTTTATGTGATTGAATTGTGCACTTTTAATCTTATTGATTGTGAATATTTATAAATTTACTATAATTATTAATCATAACACTATTTAATTACCCATGTGACGTGTTTTAATCAATTGACAGTTAAATATAATGAGTGATATATAAAGCTGGCTAGTGGGTCGGGTTTGGCGGGGTCGGGGCGGGACGGGTGAAGGGGGCGGGATAGGGGCTGTCGGGTCAGCCGGGATCGGGTTTGGCGGGATTTTGCCGAAGTTCCGTCCCGTCGGAATCGGGTCGGGGCAGGATCGGGATCGGGATCCGGGCGGTTTTTTATTTTATTTTTTATTTTTTATTTAATAACATATGTATAAAAAAGAACTCAATAATTAAACAAGACAAAATAGTGTAATAAAAACATGTCAATGCTGTTTTTGTGCCTCTTATATTATTTAATAGACATGATTTTTTTGTAATACAAATATAATTGTCGAAATTGCAACTTTGTGGTGTTGTCCAAAAGTTGCAAATTACATAATAAAATTGCAATTAAAAAAACTACATTATGAAAAAAAACCTGTTCTAGTTTCTTGATAATTTCTTGTGGTTCTTCGGTTGAAATTGATATTTGTTAGTCAAATTGATCCACGTCGCTTCCACCACCTTCGGATAAGATTTCGTTGTAGTTTTCATCTTCTTCTTCGTTGATCTCCGGTTGACCGCATCTTCTCCGCTCCGCTCGTATCCAATCTCTGAATAATACTGCAATTTCCAAGCTGTCTCCGGCTAATGAGTGTCTGTGGTCTCCTATTTGATATCTGCCGGCAGAAAAAACGCTTTCAGACGCAGTTGATGACGCTTGAATGTTCAAAATATCTCAGGCCATCATTGAAAGTGTCGGAAAGGTCTTTTCATTCCCCCTCCAGTATTTCAGCAAGTCTTCACGTTCTTCTTCATTGAGAACTCGCTTGGTACAAAGATACGAAACCCCGCAAAAATAAAAATATCAAACTCGCTAATTTGGTTAGTAGCGGTACGACTGCACATTCTATTTCTGATGCTTTCAATACTAGCCGCAGAAACAACATGTCTTTTGTGAGGTTGTGTTGAAGATGAAGAAGATGATATGAAAGTAGGTATGTTACTATCACTTTCTTGTTGGTAAAATCTATATACTTTTTTGCATTGGTCTTCTACGCTAGACAACACTTCTTCTTTAGTTTGTTCAATAGGTGGTGGGTGATTTGGATTTTTGGGACTTAGAGGTGGTAGTACTTCTATACAATCGTAAATAGTTTCAATAAGTGATTTAGTACCGTCTATTTTAATAGTCTGATTTAATACAACACCAATAATATAAATAGTGGGAATAGGAATAAAATATTTTTTTATTTTGATAAACATTTTTTTAATAGCTGCCATATAAGCTCGTTTTTCCGTATATTCACTAAGTAATAAAAATATTAGAGCTATATAAAACAACATAGTTGAAATAGTAGGATAATATATACCGGAAAATTCTTTTGTTGTTTGAAAAAATTTCTCTAAAAATACAATAAGTTCGGAAATTTTTACCCAATCGCTATCTTCAACCATATCAGCTGAATTTTGATTATGAGAGTTAAAAAATAAAGTTATAGATTTTCTATAGTCATAAGCAACAAGTAGTTGCTCATATAAAGAATTCCACCTAGTTGCTACTTCTTCGAAAATTTTTCTATAAGGTAGTTGGCAATCGTGACAAGTTTTTTTATATTCTTTTCTTCGTTGTATTTTATTACATTTAAAAATAAAGTTTATAGCAAATTGTATTTTACTAAGAATGTCTTCAAAAAGTGATAGATCATCCTTTACAATTAAGTTATATATATGGCACACACATTTTATATGAAAATGATCTGGAAAAGATGGAGTTAAACTATTTTTTAAAATTGTAATAGCGTAATTGTTAGAAGAAGCGTTATCTAATGTAATAGTCATAATTTTATCGGTTATTTCATAATAATGGCACACTTGATAAATATTTTCTGCAATAAAAGTACCAGTGTGTCTATCATCTATATATCTATACGCTAAGATACGTTTTTGCACAGACCAATTATAATCTATCCAATGACAAGTTACCGTTAAATAATCATGGTCGTTAGTACTACGGCCTATATCAGAAGTGATAGCCACTTTGCCATTAAAATGATATAATGAATAACGTAAATACTGTTGATATTCATATGCGAATTTAAATACATCTCTCTTAACAGTTGATCTAGAAAAACCGTTAAAAGCATGATTATATATATCTCTAATGTAATGAATAAAACCGGGAGATGAATGAAATGAAAAGGGCAAACCCTCCACAGCAACTAATTTTGATATTATTTCCCTATCTCTATGTTTATTGTATTTAGGGCCTACAATTCCCCTCGTCATAGGGTTAATTTGACCTTGTACTTGGTCCCGGACAGTATCAGTATGTGAACCTTGTCCCGATGGAGCGGGCGTTTGCGAACCCGATTTTGAAGCCTGGTATTGGGCATACCTAGCTGGATGAGCCCTTACTACGTGTCTCATTAAACCCCCGGCCCACCGTGACCTTTTCCAGTTTTAAATTTTAAAACATCTTTACAAATTTTACATCTAGCTACTTGATTCTCTACGTCCCTATAAAAAAATATCCATGCATCTGATTTTAACGATCGTTTTTCTGGACCTCGTCTCATACTAGGGGGAATAGGATGCATTTCAGTTGAAGGTGCACTAGTGGGTGTGTTGTCATCAACATTAGTGGGTGTATCATCTAGATCATCGTCTAAATTAAAGTCTTCTTGAGTTCCAGAAAATAGCTCCTCGTCTAAATCTAATGGTATTGTAGGAAAATGTTCAGTATCAACAAAATCATAATGTGTAGGAATAGGATGACTAGAAGAAGTACCATTGCCCTTGTTGCCCCTATTAGAAAAAGTCTGACCCCTAATCGTAAGCATACGTTTAAATCCTTCAATTATAAATTTATAATTATACTAATAAATAATTAAAGTAAATGAAATTAAGTGTGCTAAATAAAATAAACAGACAATAATAATTTAATGAAGGAACGAATGTACCAAACGCCGACGTAACGTCGACGTGTAATCGAGAAGTTGAAAATTGAAACTTTGCTCGATGGAAGATCCTCAAGCTAGTTGCCAACTTCACTCCCAATTCCCAAATGAATAAATAAAATTGAATATTCAGTAAACAATGTAGACTTGTAGAGAGATAGATTGAGAGATTGTAGGAAGATTTGTGAGAAAGATGAAGAGAAAATGAGTTATTTATAGTTGAAAATTGGGTTAAAGTGTAAATATAATAACTTATGGGTTAAAAATAAATATTAAGGGGGTAGGGGGTTGGGGGAGGGGGGAGGCCAAAAATGGCCGTTGCACAACGGCCAAAATGTAGAATGGTCGTTGGTGCAACGGTTATTTTTGCAAAAGGGGTTTACGGGCGGGATCGGGATCGGGACGGGATTCGCGGGACTGGGGCGGGCCGGGACGGGAAGAGACATTGTCCCGTCCCGGTTCGAGTCCTGATACCGCAATTTTTTTTAAAAAAAAAACTCGGGTTCGGGGCGGGACATCCCGGTCCCAGCCCGCTGGCCAGCTATAATATCACCAGGCCTAAACAGAAAAAATTACCAATAACTTAATGACCAAAAGTGTTATTATTCCTACATATAATTAGGAGGATTAGTTTTGTGCATATGGACGCATTTTCCAAATCAAACAGCCAGCTAAAGAAGGAAAGTCAAAGAGTGGGTAGTTGAAGCGCATACAGACGAATATCATTTTAGATTTATGGCAGAAAATTGTTGACATCCAATCTTTAGAAGAATGCAAACATTTTGTCTGAATCCGAAGGCAATAAATGGGTAGATAAGAACATTATATTATACATTTCTTAAGAAATCATTACACAGTTGAAGAGAGATGCATGACATATTTCAAAGACTATCTTGGCTCAAGCACTTGTAACCTGATTTTTAGATTTTACTCGTGAATTTGAACTTTCTTTTTGTGTGGTTCTTTTATTCGTTTTGTTTCAAGGAAATAAAGAGTGGTTTGATGAGCTAAAGAAGGGGGTTGAAGAGAAGACTTGAAAGACAGAGTAGATTGAACAGATTAAGGAACAAATTTAACAGCTCCATGTCGAACAGAAATATAGAAGGCCACGGTGATTGGACAGGCTGAGTTGAATAGAGAAAATAGGATATGAGCATGAATACCCACACTATATAGGAGTTAAAGAGTATAGCGAAACATTTTTCGTGGAAAGCATTTTCCTTTTTCCATTATGCCGAACACTCTCCTAGTCTCCTAAAGGGTTCCCAAGAGTAAATGCAACAATTATAGATGTACATAAGTTGCTCGGGCAGTATTTTACTTGTGAAAATAGCACAACCAACAAGCACATGTAAGAAAAAAAATAGTTCACACCCTTAACAATTGCTTCCAGCCTTCAATAGTAGCCTACCAAATCCGGTCACCAAATTCTCTTTACCTTGGGAAATTTACCTTGGGAAATCTACTTCTACTTCAGATGCAAGAACGGTTTCCAATTTACATCTACTTCAGTGGATCCAGTAGATACTAGAAATACACTATAAGACATCCAGTAGATAGTAGAAATACACTATAAGACGCAAAACTAGCTGCAAGATGATACTCAGATCCATCTTCTTACCTCTGCATTAGTTTCATTCAGCGCTTTTCTTCTTACCTTAAAAGGTAAATTCTATGTTATGGCCTGAAGAGGATATATCGAGTTGTATAAACGTTGAAACCATTTATTAAAAAGCAAAAGCTCATCAGCTTCCACAGCTAGAAGCCAGCTTGGTGGGACCTCAGGGTACTCAAAGCAAGACACTCGAACTACCAGCAAGATCGTCACAAACATTTCTTAGTGGCTTGAATTCAAGAACCAGCTAATAACTTCAGTTAAAGCTGGATAACTTGTTAGCTTTCATGTCCCTGCAGCTAAATAAGAAGAAAGCAGCTTCAATAACTCAAGAATAAACACAAAATATAACTAGGACTCATGTTACGCAAAGTTCTATAGTGCTACAAGCCTACAACACAGCTTACTATCACTTTGACCAACATCTGTAACACCCTAGAACGGGTTTATTGATATCTATAACAACAAACTTTAATATTCTCCATCTAATATGTTACAAGCCGTGGAAACAGCCACTTGCAGAAATGTGAGGTAAGGCTGCGTACAACAAACTTTTAGTCAATGATCATGTATTTGCTTAAGTTCGCATGACCACCACTTAATTATAATTGGAACCACCATACCACCTAAATGCAGACAGAGTCCGTTGTGGACAACAACAACTACGCCTCAGTCCCATACAAGTTGGGATCGACTAAAACCTTTGTGGATTTCTAAAACCCTTCATGAAGTCATCCAAACCTAGGGAAACAAAGGAAGCAAATCACTGGAAATGAAATGGACTGCTCTTCAGTTTGGCCAGGTACCAGTTAATTATAGGGGTGAGGCATAAAATGTACTGATTCTTACTTCTTCTTGGAGATCCTCTTATAGGTGACAACAGAAATTTTATTGCTTGATTGTAGAAAAAAATCGGAAAGGAGGAGAAGAAGAGTCCTGGCAAGACTAAAAGATCACCATTGTTCATTGCATATGATATTGCAAATTCATGCTTGTTGGAACTTGGAAGAGATAGCAGACTTGCAGCACCAAGATGTTACAACAGAGTGATAAGGCAAACAGCTCCTCAGTGAACAACTACTATTAGAAGGCATGGAGTAATTCCACGTAGAAGCAGAAAATTCTGTCAAAAGAACAACTTATCTTGAGGATTTAATGCAGTATTGGGAGAGAGAATTTAAAAAATAAATACATAAATGGCCTTCAGATGTACTTCTAATAACTTCTTCTTTCAAGGAAGGAATAGGGGTGGCAAAATAAGCCCATGAAGACATGACCAGCCCACGTTTGGGCTGATTGCTGACCCGTTCGTTTATTAGCAAAGCCCATAAAAAATCAGGTTACTATGCATCCCAAATTGACCCATGAGACATCTTCTCAAAATATTTTCAAAAAGAAATTTTTTCGAAATGTTATATATTGCTAAAATAATGAAAAAAATAGTTTTATTAGGTACTAAAAATTATAAAAGAACAAACAAAAAGATTAGAACTTCGTAAGAATTGGGCGGATTGGGTTATGACCCGCTTTTCAGCCCATTTCAGCCCAAGTAACTTTTGGGCGGGTTACTTCAGCCCATTTTGACCCGTCCATTTGACACACCTAGGTAAGAGCAAGTAGCTCTTTAGCTGCCTCCCTGTATGGAACTTACCACTGCAGTGGTATTTCTTGCAGGATTCTCGCGGCTAATTTTCTCTTTCTTTCTGTTATTCATAGTATTATAGTGTCGGGAATCATCATAGTTGGAGCGAAGAAAAAAATAGACGGATGGCAAGAAAAACAATGAAACCTGCTGCATTTGCCAGAAGATCATAGAGAGACATGGCCTTAACATACCTACTCAGAGTGATACCACTCATGTCCCACCTCCACAGCTTCATCACGAGGTTCAGATCACCATAGGCTGAGATTGGCAGAGTCAAGTACAATGTAGAAACATTCTGGCTCTCCTCCTTTTGTAGCATAATCTTGAACTTGAGAAGGCCCAATATCATTACTGTATTTCATATACTGGGAAATTTTCAGAAGTAAGAAGAAAACTTGCAAAGGTCAATTTTCAAAATTTTCTCAGTAGTTCCAGAAGATATTAGCAAATTACATGAGCAATACTATATGCCTTCATCAGAAGGTTGACAAACACAAACATTCATAGTGAGATCATTCATGTCTGATGCAAAGTTTAGAAAGTAAAGGTAACTTAACTAAAGAGGGACTACCCAAACCAGCACCTGCATGTAGAGATAATAAATTAGAGTGCGGACTCAAGCCAGCACCTAGACGGAAAGAGTTCCTACTTCCATTAACCAAAGGAAAAGACAACGCACAGCAGAAGTTCAAAGAAGTAGCAATGCCGCATTAAACGTGAAGGGGAACAGTCTAAAAAGAATGTGTATTGACTCCCTTCTTTATTCCTAGAAATTCAGTACATTTGTCAAATTCTAAAATCTCGTAGACATTATCCTCCAGTTGTTCAAGAAGTAACTGAATATCTAAAACACATAGCTAGAGCTAACACTGTATTTGGTACAAAAAAGGCTAACCCATGTACAAAACTGAGAAAAATTTAGTGTTCTAAACCTAAAGAGAAATGGTTGATTGGCAATAAACCAGCAAAAGATCTACCAAAGCATCTTCAGAGTGCACATGCCAAAACCATTTAAATGTTATTACTTGCGTTTTCAGATATATTTGCACGGCTAAACCTCTCAGAGTGTACAAAGGAATCAATTTCTCGGCATCAGTTTGTCCATACTCTACTTCCTCCGCAACGATCTACCACCTTTCTGCCCAATTCCAGTCCCTTCAAGATCTGATGATAGAAAAGACCGAGAATCTGGCCTCCACTTTAGCTCTTTCAGAACAGAAAATAAAGTTGCTAGTTCTGGTGTTATTTCACTATCCATTATATTGTTACATGAGACTACCTTAAGCCTTTCAAGCTCTTTCCATGACTGAACTACCAAATCTAATCCTTCGGTCGTGAGCAACGAGCATCCTTCCAAAGAGAGAAATTTCAAGCTCCTAGAAAAGAAAAAAGTTTCATTAATCTTGGAAGTGTCAGCACATTTATTATGTTATCGTTCTACTTATAGAGTTCATGGACAAGCTAGATGCAATCTTCTGTTTAAAAAAGAAATGCTCCGCATCAAATTAGCTGTAAAAGCCAAACTTGACTGCAGTTTTTTTTTTTCTTTATATAGAAAGAAATGTTAGGTCTCAAACTGATTATAGAACACTTTATGCACTTAATGATGATACTTTGTCTCATCTCAACATTGATTACTGACCTCCTTTTCTAAGCACGACGTGCGGCGACATAGGCTGACGACCTATGCCAACGTGCAGCGACATAGGCCGTAGTCCTAGCACGGCGTGCAACGACATAGGCCGACGTCCTAGCCCGGCATGCAGCGACACAGGCCGACGTGCAGCAACATAGGCCGACGACCAGCGACATAGGCCAATATCCTAGGCACAAACGGGCAGCAACATAGGCGGACGTCCAACGACATGGACGAGTAGTTGACTAGTAAGATGAATGGCAAACGACTTTCGTAGCAGTTCGAGAGTCTACCATGGTGACACGTTTGTTGTGTGCCAAAGGAGGACGGACTTCCCGCATTTAGCGACATAGGCCAAAGGAGGACGGACTTCCTGCGTCTAGCGACAAATATGTACTCCATTATGTATTGCAAGGTTATTTCATATGTTGGGAATTTATTCCTAACCTTTTTATATATATTTGTTTTTACATTTTTTCGTTTTTTTAATTAATTTTTTATTATTTTAATAAAAAAATTATTATTTTTATAAAAAAATGTCATTTTCAATGGTTGCAAGTCATTTATGAATGCACTAGCTCGGTCGTGCACGAAAACGTGCACTTTGGCGCACTGCACGTGCACGTTGGCGCACAACACGTGTGTTATGATTCTATGGCATAAGCATGTCTACTCCTGTCACTTGGTGTTTTTTTTTTTTTGGTGTAACGGTAAAAAGTGTATAAAGTAACCAACACCAACCGAAGGCGAACCCACGGACAAAAGAAATGGATGACGCTAGGAATATCATGCATATCCCACAAGTCGGGTAGTCACAACATCCATTAGTGTCAAGCAAATAACTCAAGCTGAACCCACAAGCCGGGTAGTCAAGAGAACCTATGTAGGCGAAATGATGCTAAGAATCAAAAGCACAACTCACGAGTCGGGAGGTCATTTGATTCTTTTGCATCATAACCAAAACTCAAGCAAGTCCCACAATCCGAGAAGTCAAGAGGGCCTATACAGGTCGACCCTCGTCAATCCCTTATGTCAAAGAAACCGACATAAGGTTGCAGCAGCAGCCTCCGTAAACCCTTATCATGGTAAACCCAATGGGACAAACCCATGATAAGGGAAGAGCGCCTAGCGTTAATGCTACTAGAGTGTGTTATTGCCGAGGGCCAGGTGTTCAAAACAAGAAGTAAATTGCGGAAATAAAGAAAACAAAATAGAATATACATTAGTTTTGATTTTGAAGACGAGAGCCTCCTTATCAAGTCTCGCCCCATAAAAAACAACCTTGTTGCGCGCAATCCAGATGTGATAGACCGTAGTTGCAAAGGCCACCCTTTTGGCATGCCAACCTGTGCCGTGCCCTCATTTCTTATATACTTCAATGCACTATCGATAGTGCTCATGGCCCTAGTAATACCGAGCCAATGCCTGATACGCTGCCAGATGTAGGATGAAGAGGCACAGGTGAAGAAAATATGAGCATGAGACTCATCTTCCGTCGAAAAAAGACCACACACCAGAGGGGTGTCAAAGTATGGGGTTCTATCCTTGGTACGTAGTTTCTTAATGGTGCACATCCAAAGGATAAAGGAATGCTTCGGCAGTATACAAGAATTCCAAACATCACTAGACCATGTGACTGCATTTCCTTTAGAAGTTATATGCAGCCTGAATACCGCCTGAACCCGACGCTACCCTGTGCCAAGAAGAGATTGTGTGAATGGCACAGGCTTGAGAAGAGTCCCCTTTTTTTGCTTCCCAAGACCAAAAGTCACAATTAAACAGGTATCTGTGATGGATCCAGCGTACCCAGAGGGTGTCCTTTTTCTGCTCAATATCCCAAAGACATTTGGTAAGTAGACAAAGGTTCCAGGCACGTATATCCCTAAAGCCAAACCCTCCTTCTGATTTAGGCATGCAGCAAGTTTTCCATGAGATAGGGGGGGTCCGACCGCTAGAGGAAAGTCCTACATAGGTGAGTAATTTTATTACTAACAGTAGCCGGTATGGGCATGATTGAAAACCAAAAACATTCCACGCCCTGAATGACCGACTTAATAAGTTCCATTCTGCCCGCATAAGAGAGTTACGTTGTTCCATGCGTTGATGTAAGAAGCTACTTTATCAATAAACGGCTCATAGTGGATGACCCTTAAGTTTTTAGCATCTAAAGGGATGCCCAAGTAACGAAAAGGCATTGAACCAATCTGGAAGTTTGTAATGCGCTTTATATGATCCAACTCATCCTCGGGAATACCAGCAGCATAAAGGTTCGACTTTAGAGCATTCGAATTAAGCCCCGAACAGTGACCGAACGCATGAAGGCACTCCATAATAATCCTAATAGAGTGTGAGTCGCCCCTAGAAAGGAGTGATAAGTCATCCGCGAAGGCCAAATGGGTAATCCGAAGACTTCCACATTTCGGATGATAATTAAACTCCGCCTCATGTGTATGCTTCTTTATCAACCTAGATAAGTACTCCAGGCAAATGACAAAGAGAGACGGCGAGATAGGATCACCTTGGTGAAGACCCTTCTGTCCTTTGAAATGGCCATAGATGCTGCCATTGACGGAGACAGAATAGGACGCGGAAGAGATGCATTCCATAATAAGATTGACAAACCGTTCAGGGAAATTAAGATCAATCAAAACAGCCCGTAAGAAATTCCAATCAACAGAGTCAAAAGCCTTGGTAAGGTCTACTTTGAGCATACAACGTGGCGAGACCCTCTTACGGCTGTAACTGCGTAAAAGCTCTTGGGCAAGGTGAATATTCTCAACCATGCTCCTTCCATGGACGAAGGTTGATTGTGCTTGATCGATAATACAACAAAGAACCGTTTCCACCCTCGATGCTATGATCTTGGTGATAACCTTGTAGATAATATTACAACAAGAAATCGGTCTATAATCACCAACCGTTGAGCAATGCGAAGTCTTTGGCACGAGAGCAATAACAGTGTTATTAACCTGTTTTAGTAGGTATCCCGTCGCAAAGAATTCCTTAACAGCATCACAAAATTGCTTACCTACAATGCCTCATGATTTCTTGTAAAAACAGGACGTATAACCATCCGGACCTGGGGCCTTATCGTCCCCCATCCCGAACAATGCCCCTTTAATTTCAGCATCAGTGATCGGCCTGATCAGGTCCTTCCCTTGGGCGTTGGGAGATACACGGGCCAGACAGTATTATAGTAGGGTCAACAAGGATACAGTTACCCTTGGTGCCAAGGATTCCCTTATAGTAATTTACGAACTCAGCAGCAACCTGGTTGACGGAGTTAGTGACGGAGCCATCACCCTTATTAATAGAGGCGATGAAGTTTCTAGCTTTGTTCCGTTTAACCATGGAGTGGAAAAATTTAGTACATCTATCGGCATTCTTAAGGTGATCGCATTTGGCGAGTTGTCTCATGAAGCTCCTCTCGGCATCAGTGAGATGAATAGCTTTATGCCTTAGAGAAACAATCAGCTCCTAGTTGTTAGAGTCGCTAGGGTTGGCCAGGCCAAAAGCTTGAGCCTCAGCCAATTCCTCCTTCGCCCTCTTTGCTCTAGAGGAGATATGAGAGAAGTTCTTATCATTGAGGCGCTTGAGGGGCCATTTAAGGCATGACTGTTTGCGACATAAAATGTATTGGGCCGTACCCCAGCAATTACTCGACCAGGCATCAGTGACAATATTCCCAAAGTCATGGTGGGTAGTCCACATGTTGAAAATCTGAATGGTCTCAGTTATCAAAAACGCCCCTCCTTCTCTCTAGAACCAAACCTTCCTGCTTCTCTCTCTAGAATCCTTAGGCAGAAACAAAGTCCCAAGAGAGAAGCTCTTGGCTCGGACTCCAATCCGAGTGCTTGATTCTTTGCCTACTGATTCCATTGCACGGGGAGCTTGGCATTTTCGATTTTAGTGGAAATTTTCTCAGTTTTCTTGGTTTGTCCACAGATTTCTTAGTTCGTCCACTGCTTTCTTTCGTCAACTGCCCTCGGACTCCTTGAGTTTGTACAAGACTGCCTCATCTTATTCATCGTTTCCAAGCTCTCGGGGGCAAGTTTTTCTGGTCCTCGAGTTGTGCAAGACACCTGTGTTCAAGGTGGTCCAGTTTCTTGTCCATTGCTCATGATGTTCACGAACTTGTTCAAGGCGCCCATATCCTTGTTCAAGGTGTTTCTGCTTTCGGGTCCAACATTTTCTTGGCCTTAGAGCTTCAGATTTGGTTTATTCTTATAGCACTTGGCTTCACGTGTTCTTGGTGTTTTTGCTCCTGCTCATCTTGGAGCAACGGGCTTAAATTTCTTGCTGGAAAATTTTGTTTTTCGGGAAGTTTGATCCTAAAATCCTTGCTTCTCAGTTTCCAATGTGTTTCTCTTAAGTTTTGGCATTTGAAATTTGAATTCAAGATTCAAAATTTGAATTTCAAGCTTGCTTTGCCGCCTGAAATTGGAAGCAGACAAGCCCCCCAGGATTTCCGGCCTGTAGACTGCCTCCCAGGATTTTTGGGTCAGACTGCAGCAATTGCTCCCTCGATAAGATTTTGCTTAAAGCCGTAGGGTTCCAAAGTTCAAGAGGAAGAGATGGGAGTCTCACCCAAAGGGGGACAACACAGATTTCCTGTGAGTCGAAAGTGAAACACTTGGGGATGTCTTTGAGTAAAAGGGCAGTCCTGTAAACAAAGTGAGGCCCCTTACTGATAACCTTAATTTTATCTTCAGCCGAATCAAATCTGAAAATGATCCAACCACTACTGTGAACGCTAAATCGGTATTTAACCCCCCAAGATCGACATAATTTTTGCAAGGCAGGACCTCCCGGGTATTTACCAGCAAAGTAGCCAACCAATAGGTGTCCCCAGGTGGAATGAAGGTCATCAAAATCCTCGTCATCAAAGACAACGGTATCCTCATATTGCGGTACATCCACAAGATGAAGTTTAGAACCGTTATTGGCGTCCCTGTTACCCTTAACCATTTTTTCCCATGTCTACTCCTGTCACTTGGATTTTTTTTTAAAGCATATATAAAGGGTAGAGGTGTTGAAGGCACTTCAAGGTAACTGTCGCCGGTTAAGGCCAACGCCCAGTGGGGCATGTCGGCGTGTAGTAGGGGGCACTTGTGGCATGCATGGCTCATCCGTGCTACGCTACCGGCGTCCTTCGAAAATCGCCGACGACGACTCACTATGCGCTGGCAGTAGGCCGGTGTGCGGCATCGCTCGGGGCAGGCTGTCGGCTGTTGACGGGACAAGGCGGTGCTTTCGTGTCGTGCGGTGAGTTCTAGAGCTGCTCCTCATGGCAAGCTCTAGGCGCCGGACGGACGGGGCTAAGCCGTCGAGCGCCTAACGTCCGCTGCGGGTGACGTCGCCGTGCGGTCAGCTTGGCGTGCCTTCTTGACCTCGCACCCCCACCGGGCGGGCTACGGGTTATCATGTCTAGCGGGACTTGCAACGTCGGCATTGGCAGCGGCGCTTGGCATCTGATGCCGGGAGTCGGGGCCGGTGTTCGGCGCGCGACGATAGAGCATTTAGACGTACATCACGTGAGTGGTGTTCGACGTGTGTGGTTAGGTTGGATCCCTGCTCGAGCAGCGACCTCCTGCCCCACGTGCTAATCTCAATCGTGAGGCGAGCGTCGTTTGGGCTCGCTCGAAGTGGGTTTCCTGTGCTGCATACCTAATGCTTGGGCATTATGACGTACGAACGGTTGTCTTTCGACCTTCGCGCCCCGTGCGCGGGCTGAACCAGAAGCTGCCCTCGCGTCACACATCTTCCTCGCTTCGCCGTGCGACGGCGTGGTCCGCTTATGGCGGTTCAGACTCTCGGATTCGGTAAATGCAGCGGGTACGGGGTCTTCACGGCCTCCTATCTGCCCAGATGACGCTCCTTGAGAATGGCGGTCGCGCATCGCGTCGGACCCTTCCGTGCCCGTCTGGGCCGGTCGGGGTCGTGCGGCGCCGACGAGGGATGCTACCTGGTTGATCCTGCTAGTAGTCATATGTTTGTCTCAAAGATTAAGTCATGCATGTGTAAGTATGAACAAATTCAGACGGTAAAACTGCGAATGTTGCTTTTAGGACTTCGCCGGCACCTTATGAGAAATCAAAGTTTTTGGGTTTCGAGGGGAGTATGGTCGCAAGGCTGAAACTTAAAGGAATTGACGGAAGGACACCACCAGGAGTGGAGCCTGCAGCTTAATTTGACTCAACACGGGGAAACTTACCAAGTCCAGACATAGTAAGGATTGACAGACTGAGAGCTCTTTTTTTTTATGAACGGTAAATGTGTATTAATAATCATCAAAATGTACAAGTGGAGTAGGCGAAAACGCTTACCCACGGCAAAAGATCATGACGATATATACATCCTATGTGAATTCACTAGGTGGAACCTCACAAGATTTACCCTCGTCAGTAGCGATAGCTTAAGCTAATCCCACAAGTTGGGTAGTCAAGAGTCCGATAAAGCACAAAGTAGAAAAACCAGATAAGCTAGCCAGTGGCAAGTCCCTTATGTATAAAACACAAGGTTGCAGCCGCGGGCCTCCTTAAACCCTTACCATGGTAAACTCAATGGGACAAACCCATGATAAAGGAAGAGTACCTGAGCGTTAAGCTGCTAAGAGGTGATTGCCAGTGGCATGTAGACCAAGAAAGACAGCAGAACTCAAAACCAGAAGTAAAGGACGCTATATAGGTCGCTCTTTTCCCAAATAAGGGTAGACACGATATATAGTTGCGTCCTTGGAGTAACTCAAGCGTAACCCACAGGTCGGGCTTTCAAGAGTCGAGAAACAGAATCTCCCGCTAATCCCACAAGTCGGGTAGTCAGGATTCTACAGCTAATCCCACAGGACGGGTAGTCAGGAGCTAAAACCTAGTCATTTCCCAAAGACACAAACTTATCAACAAAATGTGGAAAAGAGTGCATACAAAACTTTAAAGATGATGGTCTTGATTTTAAAGATGGCCGCATCTTTATCAAATCTAGTGCCTTCAAAAATCTTCTTATTACGCTCATTCCAGATGATGTAAATCGTGCTGGCTAGTGCCACGAATTTAGCCTTGGACTGCCAGCCAGTACCGCGACATTCTTTACAAATGAATTTCAGTGCACTGTCCACGGTAGTCATGGCTCTTGTTATACCGATCCATTTCCTGATGTTGGACCAATTGTATGGACTGTGGCAGCAAGAAAAGAAAAGGTGTGCGACGGATTCTTCCATCTGCTGGCACAACACACAAGTTCTGTCAATGTCCGCATGGAGAACCTTGTCCTTGGTTCTCAACCTCGTCTTAATACTTAGCTAAAGGATGAATGCATGTTTCGGGATGATACAAACATTCCAAACGTCACGATACCAATGCACTTTAGTGCCGCGTAGCCTGAAGAAGTCATACGAAATGCGGCTTCCTGAAGTGGACGATGTTGGATCATTCCAACTAGTAAGAAAGATTTCCGCCTGAGCTATAGACCCCGCGGAAGTCAAAATCTGGTCCCTAATATTAAGCATTCGTTTGATTAGGGGAGAGTCCTGACTCTTACCCTTCCAAGTCCAGATGCTGTCTCGACTTAGATACTTTTGTGAAATCCATTTGATCCATAGAGTATCTTTCTTTTGATGGATGTTCCAAAGCCATTTAGCAAGGAGGGACCAATTTCATGCCTTCATATCTCTAAAGCCAAGGCCACCTTCATGTTTCGGCAAACAACATTCAGCCCAAGACACAAGAGGATGGTTAGAGTGCCATAAGAACTTGCGGCATAGGCTAACAATCTTGTCGCAAACAGTGGCAGGAACTGGTAGGATGGATAACCAAAAACACTCAGCACCTTGAAGAACTGATTTGATGAATTCCCTCCTACCCGCGTTAAGAGAGAGTGATACTAGACCATGTGTTGGTGTATAAAGCAATCTTGGTAATGAAAGGCTCGTAATGAACCAGCCTAAGCTTATCGGCTGCCAACGGGATACCAAGGTACCAGAACGGCATAGAGCCGGTGTCAAAACTGGTGATCTCCTGAATATCATCAAGTTCGTGGTCCGATATCCCAGCTGTGTAAAGGCTTGATTTGGTGGCATTGGCGCTCAAACCGGAACAGTTCCGAAAGTTATCTAGACAATCCATAAGGATCTGGACAGAAGTGGTGTCGCCTCTCGACATAAGCATTAAATCATCAGCAAAGGCTAAGTGGGTAATCCTAAGGTTACCACACTTCGGGTGGTAGTTAAAAGCAGCCACTCTCGTTCAGCTATTTAGAAGCCTGGACAGATATTCAAGGCAGATGACAAAGAGATAAGGGGAAAGAGGATCTCCCTGTCGAAGCCCTTTTTGCCCTTGAAGTGGCCATGGATACTACCATTGATAGCAACAGAATATGAAGCCGTGGAAACACATTCCATAATCTGGGACACAAACGGTTCGGGAAAGTTAAGCCCGATGAGGATGGCTGTAAGGAATTCCTAGTTAACCGAATCAAAAGCTTTACGAAGGTCAACTTTCAACATACATCTATTCGAAACCCTTTTATGGTTATAACCCCTCAAGATTGCAGAAATTCTTGCCTACAATATCCCACGATTTCTTGTAAAAACTAGTCGAGAACCCGTCTGGACCAGGGGCTTTATCATCCCCAATATCAAACACGACTGCTTTAACGTCTCTGTCAGTGACTTTCCTGATAATATCAACACGCTGTTCTGAAGATAACTTGTTGCCCGAGTGTATGACCCCCATGTCAATAGGCTGACAAGGGTCTTTGGTACCTAGGAGCCCCTTATAGTAATCTAGGAATTCCAATACTACTTGGTCATTGGAAGTCGTGAGAGAACCATCCTGCTTAGTAATAGCAGCAATATAGTTCCGCTTAGTACTTCTTTTGACCATACCGTGGAAGAAGTTGGTGCACCTATCACCGGACTAGGACGTCGCCTATGTTGCTGCCCGTCGGCCTGTGTCGCTGCACGCCGGGCTAGGACGTCGCCTATGTTGCTGCACGTCGGCCTGTGTCGGTGCACGTCGTGCTAGGACGTCGCCTATGTTGCTGCCCGTCGGCCTGTGTCAGTGCACGTCGAGCTAGGACGTAGCCTATGTTGCTGCACGTCGGCCTGTGTCGGTGCACGTCAGGCTAGGACGTCGCCTATGTTGCTGCCCGTCGGCCTGTGTCGGTGCACGTCGGGCTAGGACGTCGCCTATGTTGTTGCCCGTCGGCCTGTGTCGCTGCACATCGGGCTAGGTCGCTGCACGTCGGCCCAGGACGTTGGCCTATAGAAGTCTCTTCTGAAGCCTGGATACATATCCTTTTAAAACATATGCACATATCTTATGTGTTTGCAAAGAGGAGCAATTCTCGCTTATGTTGTTCATTCAATTGTTAAAGAGGAAAATTTATCCATTCAGTAACTTTTCCATTTCTACATGTACTCATTAACAATATATAACAACAATATAATACATCAATTTTAAATTCATCAGGTTACCCATTTGTTAAAGTTAGAAATGTGGTACTGCTATATAAGATGCATCAACAGAATAAAAATGTGTTCATACCGACAAACACTTGCAGCAGCAAATATAGTGTTGTCTAATCCCCAACAATCCCCAAAGACAAGCTCTCGGACAGTCTTACAAACCAGAAACAAAGCTCTCACGCCTTGTGTATCCCGTAATTGACACTGCTGTAAATGTAGCTCCTCGAGAGTAGAACAAGAACCAAAGTGCTCATCAGGGCCAGGACTTGAATCTAAAACCTTACAACACTGAAGCTTCAAAGTTTTCAAGTTGCTACAATATGACAAAGCTGACAACCACCCACCATCCATCCTATGATCATAAAGTATCAATTCCTCTAGCATCTGACAGCATTGTCCAATTGCTTTGATCCCATCATAACTTCCCTCACATCCGACCAGCTCAAGCTTAAGTAAACGCTTACACCCTTGAGCCAAAATGGTCAACCCAATATCCGAAATCATGGAATTATATAATCCATCAATGCAACCAACCAATTTCAATATCTGCAAATTCCTACAACTAGACAACCCCTTCAATGCAAAGTCATCACAGAAATGCAATTCCATCTCCTGCAAAGTTTCACACTTTTCGCCTAAATAACTCAACCCCTCTTCACTTGCATTCATCAATACTATTCTCCTTAAATTAGCACAACCCTCAACTAAAACCTTAATCCCTCCATCAACCACCTCTTTCCCTAAAAACCCATATTTCCTAACAAACCCTCCATTGATAAATCCTGAATCCAAATGCACCGAAACGAGCTTATGACTCATCACAATTCCCAAATTCCTCCGGGATTTCACACAAGCTCGAACAAGGTCAATGTCAATTAAACCCGGAAACCTATAACTAAGCCTCCCAGATTCCAAAAATTCCCAATCTAACAGCTTAATAGACCTAACCAACTTCCCACTAAGCTTACACCAACGCTTACAAACCAATAAATTCGAAAAATGCTGCTTTTCTGGAACCTTCGTAAGCACACTCAACAACAACTTATCAGAAAGCATGTTAATACAATCCGGTGCAGAACTGAAACGGGTCGGTTCCGGGTCGTCTAGGGTTAGGGTTTGAATATCAGATAATTCGGACTCAGAAGGGGGAGTAGTGGAATTGGAAACCGATTGAGCTCGCATTTGAAGCACTAATTGCTTCAATGCCTGAGTATCCTTGTTATACCATATGTCCGATAAGCTCAACCGCCGTTTCCTCGCCGGCGCGGACGATTTCACCTTATTAGGGTTAGGGTTTTCTTCAGGTGACGTAGGCATTTGTATCCGGGTCCGGGTTCGTGTTAGAGTTACCAAAACAGGAATCTTTACCTCGATTTTCGCACCACCTCTCCAACATCACTTTCTCTCTCTACAACTTCACCATTTGTAGGTTATAATAAAGTTTCTGTAGTTGTGCTCACGATTTATATCTATTGGAGTATTATATATATATATATATAGAAAGCTGTATGTATAGTCCGCAGAAAAAATTAGAAGTTGAAGAAACGAATACAATTCTCTCAGCAGATAAGATTTGTGGGGTGTATAATTTTTTTGTTTTCTTGCTTAGAGGTGGTTTAACCAATGAGATAGTGCCACGTATAGAGATAGCTGGGCTTAGGAGGCTATAGGAAAATTATTTTTGGAATCTTTGCTGAGGGATCCCTTATATTTTCCTATTATTATTAGCAAAGTTCTTTCGTTAAAGAAGAAAAAGGGAAATGAGTCCCATGAACTAAAAGTGTAATGATCATGCTAATCATGTGGATAATCAAGTTTACTTTTATCATTTCTATTGCACTTTTGCACCAAAGAAAACTTGCATATCATCATTCGCATAATCAAATTTAATTTTATGATTAATAAATATTGCGATTTCACACCTTAGAAAGTTTGTATATATATATTATTAAATATAAATATCTTCACTTGTTTAGAAAGTTGTGTTTATAAAGTCTAGTCATAACATACAATAAAGTAATTTTCGAAACTTATTTACTAATAGAAATTACATTTTGCTACTTAAAAGTTTGCACCAAAGTTTGCTTTGTTGATATTGTTGGAAATTTGCCTTTGGCGGGAGTTGCGACCGACCAACTTTAACGGCTTAAACACTAGTGTTACGTATGTTGGAGAATTCGGTTCTTCACACATGCATGATCTACTAAGTACGTAGATAACCGTAGGGCCAAGAATCGTCAAATTTCATTAAGAAATGAAAGAGATATTGGTCCACGAAGTGAGGTGTTTGAAGCATGGAAAGTGTGGTATTGAGTTCAATTCTCCCACATCGGTAGAGGAAGAAAGAATTGTTGTGTATATAATACTCGAAATTGGTTTGGGGTTTGGGACCCCAAGGGGTATCCCATGTGTTTAAAGGAGGGAGGACCTAGATGTGCTTCGGTTCAAGGAAAGACCACACGCGCGCCGCCGCCGCCCTCCTGTCCGGTCCGGTCCGGTCCGGTCCGGTTCCGAGTTTCGGGTTCACGGGTTCACGGGTCGTGGGCTGTGGGCTGTGGGCCTTCTGATATTATCTTTTTGGGCCAGAGAACTTTGCCGTGTGCGGTTTGATCCCGAAGTTTCGGATGTACGCTTTGGACCGAGAATTCTTCCGGATGTACAGTTTGGTCCCGAAGTTTCAAGATGTACGCTTTAGTCCCCGAAGTTTCAAGATGTACGTTTGGTCCCCGAAGTTTTTCGAAAAATCAAAAGTTCGACGGTCAAAACAAACGCCAAAGCACTCAATTCGACCATTTATTTTGGCCGAATTACTCCTCTATAATGGCCAATTCCGTTGGCCTTTTCACCATTTAATTTGGTGGCTTTACTACCTCCATAATGGCCATTATTTGGCCAATAATGGCTGTTATGGAGGCAGCTAAACAGTCCTCCCTCACCTATATAAACACCCCTACACCATTGTTGAGAAACACATAAAATATACTAGCTATATACACGAAAATACACAAGCAAAACAGTTTCTTCCTACACCTTCCTTGCATCATTTCTTGCTCAATATTCTTCAAGGTAGCATTTGAGTTTCCTTTGCTCAAGTGTTCCATTGCTGTTTTATCTTGGGAGACAAATTGTCCAGACGTATAAAGGATACATACGGGGCAATATTGTCTTAAGGACAGAGTGCCACACTCGACTCAGCAAAAATAGAAAAACAGTTTTTCATTTTCATCTTTGTAATTTCCAGTTTTCTAGTTGAATTGTAATTTCAATTCTTACATTAGCAGTTGTTTGTAATTTCCGTTTTCTGCAACTTTTGTAACAAACCAACAACTTAAGACAATATCTCTTTACGAAACCGCTATAACATGGCCGGAAATATGTCCGATGTTGCTGCTATCGCTCGCTTGCTCTCGAGGCAATGTTCTTGCCTTTCCCTACCAATCTTCCATCTTGCAAGGCGTAACACCGCCGCATTTGCTCGCTTCTGCTGCTGCCGCCATCGCTCAAGGCAAGAACACCGCTGCCTTCCCGGCCATCGGAGCTCCACCCTCTTCTTCACACCACCATGATCGCCCTGAAAAATTCATGGGATCGAATTCAAAAGATGGCAACAAAAGATGCTTGTTTTACTTAACATTATGGGCATGACCCGGTTCCTTACGGAAGATCCTCCACAAGCCGGAGATGAAATGGACTCTTCGCCCAATGAAACGGGTGAAGGGGGCCTTGGTATCCATGTCATTAATGGCATGAAGATGGTTCGTGACGCATGGAATCATAGCGATTTCATGTGCAAGAACTATATATCGAATCGCTTAGCGACCCTCTCTACACGGTCTATTGCACCGTTGGCACCGCCAAAGAGAGCGGGAAAATCGCAAAAGAAGTACAACGCACAAGATGCGGGTACTAAGAAGTTCATCGTTGGGAAATTTCTAAAATTCCAAATGGTGGACAAGAAGACAGTGATGTCCCAAGTCCAGGAATTTCGGATGATTCTACATCACTGGATTTGGAAGGACCGAAACCAAACGAGCGATTTTTGGTTGCATCGTCGATTGAGAAGTTACCTCCTTCATGGAATGAGTTTATGAGTTACTTGAAACTCAAGACAAAGGAGATGACCTTTGAAGAGCTTGTTATCAAACCGCAAATCCGGGAAGATAATAAGAAGACCTTGCCAAAGGGTAGACAACCTGCCGAGGCGAAGAAGGCGAATGGGCGAGGCCAAAGGGAACTCAAGCAAGAAGCGGAAGTTCCGAAAACGACGCAAAGCCCCCGCAGCAGAGATGTTCGGAGGTAATTGTCATCACCGTGGGAAACCCGGTCATAGGATCAAGGAATGCCGCAAGCTCAAGACGAGCAACAACGAAAAGCCAAGTCAAAAGGCAAGGCTCAAGCAAACGTCGTCAAGGACACGCTCTGGATGACATGATCGAGGAATTCTCTGCAGGTGGTGCTAGAAGCCAACTTGGTGGAGAATCCGATGCGGTGGTGGGTGGACACGGGTGCAACAAGACACATCTGTTCCAACAAAGATGCCTTCTCCACGTACACTCCGGTCTCCGACAAGAAGCATTCATGGGCAACAACGCTTCCTCGGACGTGCTAGAGGTTGGAAAGGTGGTCCCGAAGATGACTTCCGGCAAGGAACTCACTCGAAGGAAGTGATGCACGTCCCGATATTAGAAGAAATCTAGTTTCGGACCTTTATTGGTTAATGCTTTGGTTTTAGGCTAGTGTTTGAATCAAATAAATTTGTACTCACTAAAAATGGCACATTTGTGGGGAGGGGCTTCGTCTGTGAAGGCCTCTTCAAAGTGAATGCCATGTCTGTATTGCGTCAAGGAAATAAAGTTGAGTCTTCTTCTTATTTGCTCGAGTCTTCTAATTTATGGCATCATAGATTAGGACACGTAAACTACAAGTCTATTCAAAGGCTGGTAAAGATGGAGTTGTTGCCTTCTATCGACATAAACCCTCAACATAAGTGTGAGGTGTGCGTAGAGGCAAAACTCACCAAGCTTCCTTTTCGATCCGTCGAAAGGAATACGAGCCTCTAGAACTTATTCACACAGATATATGTGATTTGAAGTTTGCACAAACTAGAGGGGGGAACAAGTACTTTGTGACATTTATAGATGATAGCACAAGGTATTGTTACCTTTACTTGTTGAAAAGTAAGGATGAAGCCTTTGAAGCGTTCCGACGTTACAAAGCGAAGTTGAGAATCAACTTAGCCTACGGATTAAATCCATTCGTAGCGATAGAGGGGAGAATATGTAGCGCCTTTTGAGGAATATTGTGCCCAAGAAGGCATTATTCATCAAACGACGGCTCCATACTCACCTCAATCAAACGGTGTGGCGGAACGTAAGAACCGCACATTAAAGGAAATGATGAATGCCTTGCTTATCAATTCCGGACTTCCCCAAAACATGTGGGGAGAAGCCGTCCTTACCGCTAATACGATTCGAACGAGTCCCACATAAGGGTAAGGACAAAACTCCATATGAATCATGGAAAGGAAAGAAACCCACCTACAAGTATTTTAAGGTGTGGGGTTGTCCGGCAAAGGTTGAAGTACCTAAGCCAAAGCAGTCAAGATTGGCCCTAAGATGTAGATTGCATATTCATCGTATATGCAAATAACGATAGTGCTTATCGCTTCTTAGTGCATAAGTCGATATTCCGTATATCCACCAGGGTACAATAATGGAATCAAGGAATGCTCTATTCTTTGAAAGTACCTTTCCTAGAAAGGAGAAAGACATAACCTCTCGCAAGCGAAGTTATGCACAAAGCTCTCAAGAACCGGAGTCCTTGACCGCCCGGATCTAAATGGTTCGGATCTAGCGAATCTCGAGGTGGTGAACATCCGGAATCTAGTGTTCCGTTCTCGAACTTGGAGACTCCGAGAGATGGATCTAAGGCGAAGTAAAAGGGCCGGGAAGGATAAATCCTTCGGTCCCGACTTTGTAGGTTATATGGTTAATGATGAACCTAGGACAATTGCTCGGGCGTTGTCAACTCCGAAGCACCGCTCGGAAAGAAGCTATTGAGAGTGAAATAGGCTCAATTCTCGCATAACCATACGTGGGAGTTGGTTGATCTTCCTCCGGAAATAAACCGTTGGGGTGTAAGTGGATACTCAAACGAAAATACAAAGCGAGATGGGTCTATAGACAAGTACAAAGCCAGGTTGGTAGTCAAGGGCTATCGGCAAACAGAAGGCTTTGACTACTTTGATACCTACTCCCCGTATCCCGATGACATCCATACGGGTATTCATTGCGATCGCAGACTTTGCGTGACCTTGAAATACACCAAATGGACGTCAAGACAAACCTTCCTAAATGGTGATTTGGAAGAAGAAATATATATGGACCAACCCGAGGGGTACGTGGTTCAAGGACAAGAGAAGAAAGTCCGTCGACTTGTCAAATCTCTGTACGGCCGAAACAAGCCCCGAAGCAATGGCACGAAAAATTTGATAGTACTCTACTATCGAAGGGTTTCGCCATTAATGAGTGTGATAAATGTGTCTACATGAAAGGTAACTCGACTCGTTTGTTATGATATGCCCGTATGTAGACGACATGTTAATCACGAAGCGATCATAGGGTCATCCTAGAGACTAAGAACATGTTGAAACAATGCTTCGACATGAAGGATATGGGTATCGCAGATGTCATCTTAGGGATTAAAATCTCTAAGACGTCGACGGCTAGTCTTATCTCGGTCTCACTACATCGAGGATGTTTTGAGAAAGTTCGAGATGTTAGACAGTTCACCGATAAAGTCACCAATGGATTCAAATCAAAAGCTTGATAAAAATCTTGGTGCACCCGTATACCAGGAGCGATATGCACGGGTGATCGGTAGTTTGATGTATATAACAAACCGCACCCGACACGATATTGCTTACGCAATCAATAAGTTGGCTAGGTTCACCCGTAATCCAAGTGATAATCACCGGAAGGCGTTGAATCGGGTATTACAATACTTGAAATACACGTTAAATTACGGATTACACTATTCGAGATATCCAAAATTGTACTAGAGGGGTACAGGTGATGCAAACGGATATCGATATAGAGAACACCAAGTCCACCGGTGGGTATGTATTTACAATTGGTGGTGGGGGCCGTGTCTTGGAAATCCTCTAAGCAAACTTGCATCGCCCGATCCACAATGGAATCGGAGTTTATCGCTTTAGACAAAGCGGGAGAAGAAGGCCGAGTGGCTTCATGACTTCTTAGAGGATGTTCCGTGTTGGAACAAACCCGTACCTTCGGTAATGATCCACTTGCGACGATCGGTCGGCTCTAGGAAGGGCACGGAATGCTATGTACAACGGCAAGTCTCGTCATATTCGACGGAGGCATAAGACCGTTAGGCAACCGATCACCACGGGTATAATATCCATTGATTACATTAAATCAAAGGATAATATAGCGACCCATTGACAAAGGGCTTACCCAAAGATCGATGACTTGCACATGTCAGGGAATGGGCTTAAAACCCAAAATATAAGGATCGATACGGCGGTAACTAACCTTACTAACCGGAGATCCCGGTAATTTGGTTCAATGGGAAAACTAAGTTGTAAAGGTTCGATTGATCGCTTCGGTGGAAGTATGAGCACTTCGGATAGTGATTTCGAAAAGAAACACCAAATCCAAAGCCGTTCCCGCGATAGACTTTAAGTGCTATCTGCGGTGTGGGTAAAGGTTAAGTTTTCAAAACTCCGTAATGCTCCTCAACGAGTTGAGGTTAGGTCCGGGAAACTTTTAATGGTTCCTAACACTTGTGAAGTGGGGTATAGCAGGATACCTTGTAGGAGACCACCTATTTAAGTGCGAGGACGGCCGCCTCAAAATGAACGCACTTAAGAATCCAAGACGTTGTCCATGGCCAAAACGGACAAAACATTACGAAGAAGAGAGTAAGGGAATTTGTTGTGTTGGTACCATTGACTTGGCTTACACTAAACACTGACGGTTCAAGACATCACGTTCACCGCGCAGTAAGTAAGTCCGATGGTATTCAACTATGGAAGGTTCAAAGTGAAGCTACCTCTCCTTATGCAACATCGGTCCGTTTGAAATATTGCTTTGAAATGGAAAAGGCACCATGTGAGTGCGCCAAAATCTCTTTCAAGAGGGGATTGTTGGAAATTTGCCTTTGGCGGGAGTTGCGACCGACCAACTTTAACGGCTTAAACACTAGTTTTACGTATGTTGGAGAATTCGGTTCTTCACACATACGCATGATCTACTAAGTACGTAGATAACCGTAGGGCCAAGAATCGTCAAATTTCATTAAGAAATGAAAGAGATATTGGTCCACAAAGTGAGGTGTTTGAAGCATGGAAAGTGTGGTATTGAGTTCAATTCTCCCACATCGGTAGAGGAAGAAAGAATTGTTGTGTATATAATACTCGAAATTGGTTTGGGGTTTGGGACCCCGCGGGTATCCCATGTGTTTAAAGGAGGGAGGACCTAGATGTGCTTCGGTTCAAGGAAAGACCACACGCGCGCCGCCGCCGCCCGCCCGTCCGGTCCGGTTCCGGCTCCGAGTTCCGGTTCACGGGTCGTGGGGCGTGGGTCCGTGGCCGCCTTCGATATTATCTTTTTGGGCCGCAGAACTTTGCCGAAGTGCGGTTTGATCCCGAAGTTTCGGATGTACGCTTGGACCGAGAATTCTTCCGGATGTACGCTTTGGTCCCGAAGTTTCAAGATGTACAGTTTAGTCCCCGAAGTTTCAAGATGTACGCTTTGGTCCCCGAAGTTTTTCGAAAATCAAAAGTTCGACGGTCAAAACAAACGCCAAAGCACTCAATTCGGCCATTTATTTTGGTGAATTACTCCTCCTATAATGGCCAATTCCGTTGGCCTTTTCACCATTTAATTTGGTGGCTTTACTACCTCCATAATGGCCATTATTTGGCCAATAATGGTCATGTTATGGAGGGCTAAACATGTACCCTCCCTCACCTATATAAACACCCCTACACCATTGTTGAGAAACACATAAAATATACTAGCTATATACACGAAAATACACAAGCAAAACAGCTTTCTTCCTACACCTTCCTTGCATCATTTCTTGCTCAATATTCTTCAAGGTAGCATTTGAGTTTCCTTTGCTCAAGTGTTCCATTCTTTTTTTATCTTGGGAGACAAATTGTCCAGGGACGTATAAAGGATACATACGGGGCAATATTGTCTTAAGGACAGAGTGCCACACTCGACTCAAAGAAAAATAGAAAAACAGCTTTTTCATTTTCATCTTTGTAATTTCCAGTTTTCTAGTTGAATTGTAATTTCAATTCTTACATTAGCAGTTGTTTGTAATTTCCGTTTCCCGCAACTTTTGTAACAAACCAACAGATATGTCCGTCCTATTCTAGTTTTTATTAACACATTTATATTTAACTTTACTTATACATGTTGAGTTTTCATCAGCTGTTATAAAAACTAAAAAGCAACAAATATATAAACTTAAGGCTCGGTATTAAAAAGGAATCTGAACTGCGAGTCAAAGGTTGGGACTGTCCCATTCAAGCTCTTGAGGGCCGAAATCATTCCGGCCCAACTATGAAATAAGTGGGCCTGGTTCAGTAACTGGACCCATATCCTATTAAATTTGGATGATTTATAGGAATAACTACGACGCGGGCAATCTTGAACTTTTTGACTTTGTTTACCCGTTGAGAAAATTTTCAAAGTTTAATAAATTTATCCTTTGGTAAAGCTTTTAACATTTGACCTTCAACAAATTTTCATGAAGCAAATGGGGGTCAAAAGTTCAAGATCACATATATAGCGTCTAATAGGATGTTCACGTAAAGTCAAAAAATCGAACCAAACCGAAAACTAAACTGAAGAAAAATTTGACACTTTTTTATTTGGTTTGGTTTTGGTTTTTACTTTTAAAAACTGACAGAATTTGATTTAGTTTTGGTTTTAAATAAAAAATAACTGAAAAAACTGAACCAAAACGACTATATAAATATCTTTTTAAAATTTATAATTGCACATATATCCATGTATATTTTTATGTAAAATATTAAATTTTATGGTACATATTAATCATTTGCACTCTTGATTAATAATCTAGGTATTTGCCTTTATGGTAATCCAACTTTTTACCTTGACTTTCTAGTTTGATTTGTAGTCTTTATTTTGATAATTTCAAGAATCTATTTCATGTCGAAAATACCTTGTGTTTGGGTCATTTAAATATTTATAATTATTTAATTTAATTATCATCAAGATATCTTGGTAAATCACAACTCTTTAATTTTTGCACAAAAGAATTAATTGTAAGGAGTTTTATTAAGTTCTTTGAAAATGGCTAAATTTTTGGACAATGCATACTTTTTTACGAGACTTAATCACATATATAGTTCCTTCTTTTTAAATTAATTTAATAGTGTTATGATGCAATATAGTTAATCTAATATGTGTTTGGTGTTGGATTTCTCTATTTTCGGGTTTGCCTCTTTCGACATAACACTTGAAAGTCTATTGTCATATTTTTTTTAAAAAAACGGATAAAAAATTGAATTAACCGACAAAACCGATAAAAATCGAAACGATGAAAAACCGACTTAATTGATTTAATTTGATTTCAATATTTGAAAAATTGACTTAATTGGTTTGATTTTTTCTCTAAAGAAAACCAACCTATAAATTCCCCTAGTGTCCAACACCTCATTCATAAAATGTAACAAAAACTATGTTGGGCTAGCCTCATGGACCAAACCCATTTTGATGATTCTACTAGTGGATTGATATTTTAAATTAGCCTAATGGGAAATTATTCATTAGTTTTGCATATATAAATAAATTTTTAAGCCTTGTGATTTTACTTAAGTATATTTAACTTTTGATTAACTGAAATATGTGGACTTTTGTTGCGTTTGTTAATCTTCACAAATTTAATGAATTAGTAATTGTTATACTAGTAGTACTATTTATTACTCCATATTTGAGGATAATATAATTTTAGAAATACTTTAAATATAATACTATATTTTTAATATAAAGGGATTAATTAGCTGCGGCCCAAATTTATGGACATCTGAGGATCCCTACTGAAATTCTTCTGCAACATTACAGAATTTTTACAGCGTATTTGAATTTTATATTGCGATTGTTTAGATTTTGTTTTGCTTTAAGTGGCTGTTCTTTCTCTATACTGTGAATAGAATGCTCTTCCCATACTTATTGGCTGTAGAGTTATTTCAGTTTCTATTACATGCCACAAATTAAACATTCATAGTGTGTATCTGCGCGTATATGTGTCTAAGTACTAAGTAACTATTTGTACACACATGGAACATTATCTACGTTTTAAGGGATCAAAAATTGCTTTTGATGCTAATCGATATTGATCCAAATCATATACAAGTATGACATTGCATTACTATTGATCCAAATTAAATATAAACATGTTAAAATCTACACAAAACTTTGCCACTTAGGTGATGAGTCGATGACATTGATAGGTCTTGTTTCCCTATTTTGCTACATTAGCAATATCTTATTGTAATTATTTTCTTAATTGATCCGATCAACTCAAATACAAAATCACCATGGTGCTTCTTTATGTTCTTTCTTTACTTTATTCAATCTAGTTTCATATTGTGTTTCACCATTGTATCAGTTTATTCTGTTAGAATTGTTTTTCTAAGTTTTAAGAATTTTTTGTTCCTTTTAAAATAATCTCGCAACCTCAAATCCACTACCTAAACCTAATAGGAAGCCATCTTGCACGATGTACAGGGTGTTAGATATTATGAAAAAAATACTGAAAGCTTGACCTTTTGGAGGTATATGTAAGACAAACATTTTACCTTAAGTTCTTGTAAGAATGAATACTTTTAATAGCATGATCTTTGAATGTCAAATTTTTTAATGTGCATGTACAAGAATTAATGATGATACACACACATGAAGGAAGGCTTCTATTATGATACTTCTTATCTCCGTCCTCACCCCGTCCCCAATATCAGTTTTCTTGGCATTTTTTCCGGTAAGTTAAGTGCATGTCTCCAATAATGGTTTTGTTGTCTTAATGCTGCATTTTAGGTAATGTGCTGCCGTCAAAAATTGGTGACTAAAGTTGCATTCAATTTTAAATGTGGAGGTTCAAATAATGAGCTAAAAAGTTATCAGTTATTATTCTGATGGTCAACTATTGTCGGCTGAAAAAGCTGCGAGAGCCTATGCCATATTGTTACTGCTAAAATTAAGAGATTGAGAAGCCATTATTATCATTTCTCCATTACAGTCCCTAGCAATGCCTCCAATGGCAGCTTTGCCAGTATCCTTAAAAAACTACCATTAGTGTTGATTTTTATGGTTCCAACTTCCACCTTGTGGTTTAGCCCACATAACAACTTCCTTCCAGTTTTGCTACCACAGAGATTCGCTGAAACTGTTAAACAGAGCAATATACCAGTGATATACACTCAATATACAGCAGTGTATATCACAAGTATATTGCTCTATTTCGGCAGTGAGCTTTTGCAGCCATTTCTCCTTCCTTGTGGCATGCTCGCCTTGGTCATCCGGGATCTTCTATTTTATTAGTTTTAGATAAAAATAGCTTTATTTCTTGTAAGGGTACGAGTCGTACTCAAATTTGTCAATCTTGTTCATTAGGAAAAATTATTAAGTTGCCATTTGTGGACTCAAATTCTCATACTTCAAAGCCATTTGATATTATTCATAGCGACCTATGGACGTCTCATGTTCTAAGTTCGTTAGGTCATCGATATTATGTTCTTTTTTTGGATGATTATTCTAAATTTTTGTGGACGTTTCCAATTGCCAATAAATCTCAAGTGTTTTCTGTCTTCATAAAATTTAGAGCATTCATTAGAACACAATTCGAAAGAGAAATAAAGAATATTCAATGTGATAATGGGAAAGAGTAAGAAAATAGGGTGTTTCGGGAGTTCTGTGATAATAATGGGATCAATTTTCGCTTTTCGTGCCCTCATACATCGTCTCAAAATAGGAAAGCCGAACGCAAAATACGTTCCATAAATAACATATTTTTCTGCAAATGGCAACATATCTCCTTAACATAATTTAGTCCAAAGGTCTGACATATTCTCCCCCCTCCAAATCCTATATAATAAGAACCCTTCTTATTTTCATCTTCGGGTTTTGGGTGCTTGTGTTATCCGTTATTCCCATCCACCACAATTAACAAACTTCAGGCCCGGTCTACTCCGTGTGTGCTTTTGAGTTATCCGTCCAATCATCGGGGTTACAAATGCTTTGATTTATCCTCCAAAAAAATCATAATTAATCGCCATGTGATTTTCGATGAAACTCAATTCCATTTACGAAAGTTTAGACTCCCGAGCCTAGTTCGTATAATTTTTTGGATGATGGTATATCCCCGTATATTACTCACCATTTTTCGGACATATCCTACACCCAATATTCTCCAAATGGCGGCCCATCGCCCGCCGCCCCACCGTCCCGAGTCCGGTTTCGGCCCGCCGGAACAGCTTCCGATACTGGGCCGGTCCCAGCCCAATTCTAGAACCGGTCCAGTTCCCGCACAAATTCCCGATTTGGGCCAAGCGCGAGCCCATCGTCTTTGGCCCCGTCCCGAGCCGAAAGAAATTCCCAAAATTCACTCCATTCTTCCTCGAGTCATAGATCGGTCACTCGTAGTCAGCGGGGTATTTTTACACCTAAAAGACATTTTAATTTACATTCTGATGTCTCTAAATCCCCCTTGCCCCGTAATCCTGTGTCCGCCTTAAATGACCCTAATTGGAAGATTGCTATGACTGATGAATATAATGCTCTTATTAATAATAAGACGTGGGAGTTGGTGCCCCGTCCTTCTGGTATTAAAGTTATCAGGTCTATGTGGATTTTTGCTCATAAGGAGAATTCGGATGGGTCATTTGCTCGACATAAGACGCGACTGGTGGGCGATGGTAAGACTCAGCAGGTTGGGATAGATTGTGGGGAGACGTTTAGCCCGGTAGTCAAGCCGGCTACTATTCGTACTGTGCTTAGCTTGGCTCTTTCAAAGACTTGGCCTATTCATCAGTTGGATGTCAAGAATGCTTTCCTACATGGTGATCTCAAGGAAACATCTATATGCATCAGCCGTTGGGTTTCAGGGATCCCAGCCATCCTCATCATGTCTTGTTTGTTGAAGAAGTCCTTATATGGGCTTAAGCAGTCTCCACGGGCCTGGTATACGAGGTTTTCTGACTTTGTTTCGACTATTGGGTTCACTCACAACAGGTCAGATAATTCCTTGTTCATCTACCATCGTGGTTCATCCTTGGCCTACATTTTGTTGTATGTGGATGATATCATTTTGACTGTCTCTTCCGATGCCTTGCGCCGGTCTATCATGGTCATGCTCAGTTCTGAGTTTGCTATGAAAGACTTAGGGCTCTTGAGTTACTTTTTGGGGATTGCCGTCAAGCGTCATTCAGGTGGTTTGTTTTTGTCCCAAAGAAAGTATGCGGCTAAGATCATCGAGAGGGCTGGGATGTCATCCTGTAAGTCCACATCCACTCCAGTTGATGCAAAACCCAAGCTTAGTGCCGCAGCAGGTGCACCATACGAGGACTCGACCCGCTATCGCAGTCTTGCAGGGGCCCTCCAGTATCTTACCTTTACCAGACCGGATATTACGTATGATGTTCAGCAGGTGTGTTTATTCATGCATGATCCCAGAGTTGAGCACATGAATGCAATCAAACGCATCATTCGGTATATTCAGGGGACACTGGACTATGGTTTGCACTTGTATCCTTCATCTACATCCACACTTGTCTCTTACACGGATGCTGATTGAGGTGGTTGTCCCGACACCAGACGGTCGACGTCTGACTACTGTATGTTTCTTGGCAATTACTTGGTTTCCTGGTCGGCGAAGCGTCAGGCAACTCTATCACGCTCAAGTGCAGAGGCAGAATATCGAGGGGTAGCGAATGTGGTCTCCGAATCATGTTGGCTACATAATTTTCTTTTAAAGTTTCATTGTCCCATTCAGAAGGCAACCTTGGTATATTGCAATAACATTAGTGCCATCTACCTTTCAGGTAACCCGGTTCAACACCAACGCACCAAGCATATCGAAATGGACATTCACTTTGTCCGTGAAAAGGTTGCAAAGGGTCACGTTCGCGTCTGCCATGTCCCGTCTCGTTATCAAATTGCAGACATCTTTACAAAGGGTCTACCAACGGTTCTTTTTGAAGATTTTAGGGACAGTCTCAGCGTTCGAAGACCGCCCGCTATGACTGCGGGGGTGTGTTAAACAGAGCAATATACCAGTGATATACACCCAATAAACACCAGTGTATATCACAAGTATATTGCTCTATTTCGGCAGTGGGCTTTTCAGCAGCTAGTGGCAGTGGGCTAGCCCATCACAGTCAGATTTCAAACAATCCACAAGATTGTAATCTTGTATATATATTTGGTGTATATTGTAGTGTATTTGTTACCTAAATTAGGATTATACACTTACCATAATTGTAGAGTTAGAATTATGGTAGAATAAGATTTTAGGAATAGAATAGGAATATGATTCTCCTATTTTGTAACTTGTATATATACCTTCTCAATTAATGAAAATAATCAAGGGAATTATTTCTTTCAGAAACATTTTTCACATAAAAGAAAGCACAATGCAAAGAACAGTTTGTGGTGATTGTGCTTGCTGTCTCCCAGGCTTTAATTTGCTTTTTGTTCTTTCCTTTGTTTGTGAGATCGTGTCGTATAGAAAAATTTATGATATAGTCTCCAAAAATTCCGTCCAGCTATATATACGAATTTTCTTTACATCAAAATCTTTTCTCCAGATTTTCCATCTAGCTACATAAGCAAGCATTTATAACATGACTTCACAGAAAGAACATTGACTGATGTTGAGTAACCTAGGAATTTATTTGATGGTGTTAACCATTTCTATGTGCTAATCTATTACTATGAAGATATCCAATTGATGTTGACTAACCTAGGGGTTCACGTATGAGATAGATGCAATATACTGATGTTGCAATTTTTTCTCTTAAGTCTCTGTTCTTTCACAGAATGGAATGCACTCCTTACACTTCACCTTTTCTTTGTAGATGAGTTGGAGTAAGGAGTGAATTAGTAAATTCCATTCTACTCGATCTTTTAGGAGAACAAGGTGCTATATATTATAAATGTCGTGAACAAGATGAAGATTAAGTAGTCAATAGTCATGTATCCTGTTTGCTTTTTGTTATCCAGTGCCTTGACTTGCTCAATTGTATTCTTAAAAATTTCTTTCCTCCACACAAACATAAACTTTCTTTTTTTATTGTTTTGTAAGTTTTATGTTGCAGTCAAGTAAATTATCCACTTTATCTTGCAGGAATTGATCCAAAGTATTAACCGTGTACATCATTACCATAATTAGAATATATATCATATATTATGTAATATTTAGTGATGTATAATTATGGTATATATATGATCCTTATTGTATTAGGATTCCCATTGTACACTATATATATATGTACGAATGTATTAATCTCCCATGCAGACTTGCTGCTGAAGAATCACGGACTTTAATTCAGTATGTCTAGAGATGGCAGTGGATCCTAGACCCGATCCGGATCCGGTGGATCTAGATCCGTTTTATAGAATATGGATCTTCAAAATTTGGACCCGACGGATCCGGATCGGACCCGGATCCATTTCTGACTGATCGGATCTGGATTTGGATCTTTGAAATCCGTATCCGGTCCAGATCCGACCCGTGGATCCGTTTTTTATTAAATATATCCAAATGATGTAACATCCCGTAATTTTGAGCGATGGTTTGAGCACCTAAACGTAGGAAAGTAGATCCGGGCCTCGGGAATTTATGTTATATTTACGTATGCTAATAAAGAGCTGAATATATAAAAGGATAAAACCACGAAATAATTTTGGACGTAACAAGTGTGACGACGGGGATCGGAAATAAATTTGGTGGCTCATAAAGAGGCGATATACTGGTATTATATCGCATGATTATAACATTGAGTATATGAATGTCTTATAAGTCATTAAGATTTAAGTGAATTGAGATCATAAAATTAATTATGTGTGTGATTGATTTATAAATGTCAGTGGGGGAACAAGCCTAATGGAACATTACGTGTAACATTTCAATGAGTACCAGGTGACTAAGGTAATAACCAAATCATGGCGGCAGCTTGTGAAATTTACAAGTCTCCAACCATCTACCCTTTATCCATACAAGATAAGCATTTGTCAATACATACCATCAAAATGACTTCATCTCCTAAGCTCATGTAGAAGTTTTTTTTCCTTTGAAGAAATATTTGTTACATTTCTATCGAAGGGAGTAAATCTCGATTTGTAGCCCTCTGGAAATTATCGGCCAAAGTTCTTATTTTGTTAAGATAATTCGAGATTTTAACAAAAATATTCAAGAACTCTAAAATGCAAATTAAGGTTTTCTCCACTTATTGAGGTATGTTAAGGCAAATTATTTCCTTCTTTTGGCATGTTCCATGTAACGAAACGTAATCGTAATATTGTTTCATAAATTATTCTACTTTTAGTAGTTAAGAATGTTCATGTTATTGATTTCTATGTTAAAGCATGTCTAAATATGTTCCTAAATCCTTATTGAAGTATATGAGAAAGATGTTGATATTCCCAATGTTAGCAGAAGGTACAAATGTATTATGTCATCCGATGAGTTCGGAATGTTGTATTATCATTCATGCATTTGCATTATATTCATGTATTTCTCTGGACCCACATGTGTTATATGCACTACTATATGGTATGAATTATAATTATGTACGGGATGTGGAAAAGGCAAAGGCGTTATATCCCCGTCACCATCTGCAGCTGGTACAGATATCACGAAAAGGAAGATGCCCAATGAGACCAATATGATATGATTATGCCTAGAGAGGCCAAAATGAAATGATGCCCACAGAGGTTGTTATGGAAAGGAGGATGCCCTTGTGTGGCCAATAGTTATATGTATACCGCATTTGCATTGTGCAGAACATTTAGGCATATGTATTATGACCCTCAGAGGCATTCACTACTGGTCGGCTGTTTCTGTCAGCCGTTACTGTCGGCTATTTCTGTCAGCCGTTACTGTCGGTTATTTCTGTTTCTGTTTCTGTTCCAGTTTATTGGTATATCCCTGTTATGCTATTGTTCATGCCTGACATACTCGTTACATAAGTTATACTGACGTCCCTTTTGTCGGGGACGCTGCGTTTCATGCCCGCATGTTCACGTAGACAGGGCGACGATCCACGTTCGTAGGTTGCTGACTCAGCAGATTTTGGAGCACTCCCCTTGTTTCGGAGTGTCCGGGTGCCCGTCATGACCCTCCGGTTTGGGTCGTGACAGATGCAGCTGTAAAGTTCGACTTTATGATAGAGGCAAAGTTGCTGCATCGGCCAATATTGATAAAATTCTTGTTGGCGTGACTATCAGTTGCTAGTGTTAACTTTTAGCTTCTAAGGTGTGCACATAGACTTACTGCCAGTATTTTTCTTGGATTTTGAACTTTCAGTATTTGATATATTGATGGCCTTGTTGATTTATTAATCATCCTTCCATGTCCTTTTTTTCTCGAGATTGATCTGTATGCTTCATTTTTTATTTTCATTTCTGTCAGAGAATTTATCGTCAAGGGAATTGCTTATGCATCATATTTGACATTTCATGCGAAAGCTGCTAAGCCTGCGCCGTTGCCTTAGAAGCTGAAAAACTGATTTGCATAATAAATAGTCCTCTCCTGAATGAGTCTGATTGTCTTGTTTGTATCATCTGCAATATGCTGACCTATTGCTTAGCAAAACGAGTTGAACAAACAGAACCTACTTGTGTAAAAGCTGCTTTCAGGAGGACCTCTGTTGTTTGGGTTACAGATGTTCACAGATCACTGCCTTATGAAAGAACAAAGTGGTTTCAGCCAAAGTTACAGTGCCACATTTCAGAGTGACGTTAACTTTGATAAAGCAATTGGACTTTGGTCTCATGAACAAGGTTTTGCCATTGGAGGACAAGGGTGGTTAAACTGAATAAACTGGTTATCCTTCAAACTTAGCCGCAGCAGTTTTTATTTGCAGAGTGAGTTTGCACTGTCCCATTGGAGTGATTCTTCCAAGATGTTCTTGAAGTTGTAGTGACATGTTCTTGATCTAGAATTGCTTTATCTTTAATCAAGCATGTGCATTTTGATAACCTAGTGGAGAAAATTTCTTATTATTTTGTTAACTTGATCCACTGTTGCAATTTTTGCTTAGACATTTCTCTCAATGATTTTACTAAGCTCATGCATTGTAGGTATGCCAATCACGATTTTAAACTGTTTGCAGCTAATAGTTAAATATGTTCTATCACTGTAGTCTATTATCTAACTAAATAACATAAAAAGCTTAACCAGTATGTTCGGATAGGAGACGAGTTACTAGGTGTGGTAACTTCACTCTCCAATTAGTGTCCCAAAATTAAGATGTGATACATACCAGAGTTTGGATGGCGTTCTAGTAATCGTCTATTATCCTTACTGAAGTTGCCTGGAAAAGAAAAACATACTGAACTTTAAACTCTTCGGCCTAGAGCCTGTATGAAACTTGTTGTCAGCAAGAGATAGTAGTTGGTAAAAGTTAGGCCCTAAAGTGTTCGATTATCTTGTTTGATCGTGTATACATGTAAATCAGTTCTCCCCTTTTTTTCCCCTCTTCCTGAGTTTGACTAAGAGAGGGCTTCTTTTCAATGTTTTATCATTTCATTTCCAAAGGTTTTGTGCCTTCTGAATGAAGTACAAAATTCTTGTTTTTTCAGATACATGTCAAACTGGAATTTTCTGATTTATGTACTGCTGGATACTCGGGAATGTGTGTGGAAGTAAAAACTTCTAGTACAATCTTGGATAGCTACGCTGGCAATTCGGACACCTATTGAGTATCTTTTAGCCTTATTCTTAGCATAAAGGTTTTTTTTTTCTAATTGTCTTAGCTTATAGTTACAAATGATTTTCGACATTTAGTACAATTCGGAAATTGACACTTCCTAATATAGAGAGTTCAAAGATTTTGGGAAATTTCTCAATAACAAATCTAAATGCATTTATCTTATCCTTTAAGCTATATATTATGCCTTGAAATGTTTATCTAACTATTCTGTTGCAGACTCTTTGCCAAACGAAGAAAGGTGTATAAATTAGCCCCTATTATGACATATATTATATATACACATATCTTGGCCTCCTCTTCTCTATGATCACATTGTATGTAGCTCACAGTCCCCATGATGCAAGAAGAGAATGTGTAATATATGGGCTGGAGCCTTTTAAGCTAGGAATTGAGCTCAAGTACATTTGTTAAAATAGGTTTGTTTGATTATGGAATGTTGCTTCCTCTGTCCCATTTGCATTTACGGTAGGCATTGATCATTTTTATTGCTTAGAAGGAGCTACATAATCGACTTCTTCACTGAGTTATGATACTCCAAAAGATTAAAAACATTATTTAGTAATCAAATGCTTGTTAAGAATCCTTAAATTTGCAACAATTGCAAAGAACAATGTTAACCATTATTAGAAGATGATTTGCTGATTTAACATTTGTGTATTTGTTCTCTCCTTGCCAGGTTTGTGAAGCGAGGATTCTCCGAATTATTACATAAAGAAGCTGCACTTGATATGATATGATATGAGCAGTATCCGTGGTCAGGGGTGGACCGGTTTTGACCTTTATCCATAGCTTGGAGATGCTACATAAAAAAAGCTTGTGGGCTTTGGTGACCATAAATACTTTGCATAATGTGGGTGACACACGGTGAATCTGTTGTCGGGCCTGTGTTCAAACAATCAGGAAAAAACAGAAACCAAACGGAAAAAACCAAAACCAGAAAGAAAAAAAAAAACAGAAACTAAAAAAAATAATAATGCAGAAGTAAGAAAATATCCGAGACCACAGAATTCACTGTGTGTCCTTAAGGAATGTAATCCCCTCACTGCACCCGAGGTTATGGATTACTTCCTCCCAGGATAAAACGGATATACCTGTCGCAGGAGTAGCGGTACGTCAAACGCCTTCGACTTCGACGAACTCAAAGTTGGCAACGAAACACACTAAGACTCGATAGTTTTATTTGTGAAAAAATGCAGAATTTCAGATGCAGATTTTTTTTTCAGTGTCTTAAAAATGAGGCACTGCCTCAGTTTATATAGCCTCGAAGGTGCCTCTTCAGAATAGGTTGGTGACTGTTCGGAAAGGCCTTTGCCTTTTTTCCAGAAACAGAGAAAAAAGAAAAAAAATAAGAACGTTGGGAAATTTTATTTTATTCCGCGAAATTTAATTAATTACTAATTAATGTTTTTTTCGGCGGAAAAAATAATTTCAGATCATGAAAGATCATTTGACCAAATCCGAGCCGAGCGACGACGACGGCGCGAGGGGAGTTCCTCTCTTCAACCCTTTAAGAGCTAGAGGAAGTGCTTTCTAATATAAGCACATAACTTTCCCTTTCTACCACCAATGTGGTACAAAGTTTCTTTTTCAAAGGAACTTTGCTTTGAACTTTATTTTTCTTTCATTTCATTTTCCCTCCATTTCTCATTCACACCAACTTAGCTAGCTTTATTCATTAACTAGCTTTAACAATCCCCCACATGAATGGGGAATGGCTATATGATGAAAAACATGCATGACAAAAAACTGTGTGATTCGTAAGCAAGGATTAATCGCATCTGGATAAGTAGATTTCTCTTTGAACTTTCCGTAGTGAACATATGTCGGATATACTCGGTCAATCGGTAGATTTGATATCCTTGAACTGTCGAGCTTTGGTGTATACCTAGACAACCACATGTCACACAATTAACCCTTTAACCATCTTTGGTTCTCATTGTTTTGTTTGTTTCAGCCATGAACACTGCCTGGTTCATAAGTGCGTAGAGAATTGGCCTTACAGAATTCTCCTTGAAGCGGCTTACATTTCACACTTACATAGGTGATTCCTAAATGTGTCATCCCGTAGATACACTATTTGATATACCCCGTACCAAACTTAGGAACCATTAAAAAGCCGTAACGCTTTATCCTGGTACTGAACATTGTCTCATCACGAGAATGGACCAAAGAGTTAATGTGAAAATGTTGAACCGTCATTAATGACTTTGTTTGATCTCTTTGAACCTAGATCTTGGGATCTCCAGTCTTCTAGGTAGAGTTACCGTCACGATGACTTGTCCTCGGCCATAGTCCCATTTCCCTTGATGATCTTTCAACTACCTCTCTAGTTAGGCCTTTAGTTAGTGGATCCGACACATTATCTCTTGACTTAACATAGTCAATTGTGATAATTCCACTAGAGAGTAGTTGTCTAACGGTATTATGTCTTCGTCGTATGTGACGAGACTTTCCGTTGTACATAAGGCTCCCGACTCGTCCTATTGCCGCTTGGCTATCGCAATGTATGCATATAGGAGCCAACGGTTTGGGCCAAAATGGAATATCTTCTAAGAAATTCCGGAGCCATTCAGCTTCTCTACCGGCTTTGTCTAAAGCTATGAACTCAGATTTCATTGTAGAGCGGGCGATACATGTCTGTTTGGATGACTTCCAAGACACTGCTCCTCCACCTATGGTAAAAACATATCCACTTGTGGATTTAGTTTCAGTTGAACCGGTGATCCAATTTGCATCACTGTATCCTTCAATAACTGCAGGATACCTGTTATAATGCAAAGCAAAGTTTTGAGTATGTTTTAAATACCCCAAAACTCGTTTCATTGCCAGCCAATGTTTTTGGTCGGGATTACTAGTGTAGCGACTTAGTTTACTTATAGCACACGCAATATCGTCGCGTACTGATTCATGATATACATCAAACTTCCCAACACTCTGGCATAATCCAATTGAGAATGACTTTCACCTTTATTCTTTGCAAGAGCAAGGTTCATATCAATTGGCGTCTTTGCAATTTTAAAGTCCAACTACTTGAACTTTTCAAGTACTTTTTCAATATAATGAGTTTGAGACAATGCTAGACCTTGAGGAGTCTTATGGATTTTAATTCCCAGAATTAAATCGGCAACTCCTAAGTCTTTCATATCAAACTTACTAGCAAGCATGCGCTTAGTAGCATTTATGTTAGCAATGTCGTTACTCATTATCAACATATCATCCACGTACAAAACAATGACTACGTGGTTCGGAGTGTTCTTAATGTAGACACATTTATCACACTCATTTATCTTGAATCCATTTGACAGCATTGTGTGGTCAAATTTTGCATGCCACTGTTTGGGTGCTTGTTTTAGTCCGTAAAGAGACTTAACAAGTCGACACACCTTCTTCTCTTTCCCTAGAACTACAAACCCCTCAGGTTGTTCCATGTAAATTTCTTCCTCTAATTCTCCATTTAAGAAGGTTGTTTTCACATCCATTTGATGGATTTCAAGACCGTACACGGCGGCTAACGCTACTAACACCCGAATGGATGTAATCCTCATTACTGGTGAGTATGTATCAAAGTAATCAAGACCTTCTCGTTGTCTAAACCCTTTAACAACTAGTCTTGCCTTATATTTATCAATAGTACTATCAACTTTCATTTTCCGCTTGAAAATCCATTTGGAACCTAAAGGTTTATTCCCTGGAGGAAGGTCAACCAATTCCCAAGTATGGTTGTTTAATATGGATTCTATCTCACTATTGATTGCCTCTTTCCAAAATTGAGCTTCCGATGAAGACATAGCTTCGTTGAAGGTTCGAGACTCATTTTCCAACAAAAATGTTAGAAATTCTGGTCCAAAGGAAGTAGACGTCGTTTGACGTTTGCTGCGTCTTGGATTTTCCGCATCAGGAATATTTTCCTTTGTTTCTTCCCGAGGTCGTTTAGATTCTTTGCTAGACGACTCACATTCCTTTTTATACGGATATATGGTTTCAAAGAATTCAGCATTATCTGATTCAATTACCGTATTCACCTGAATGTCGGGATTTTCTGATTTGTGAACCAGAAATCGATATGCCTTACTATTTGTGGCATATCCTATGAAAACACAATCAATGGTTTTAGGTCCTATTTTTACCCTTTTGGGTTTAGGAACTTGCACCTTGGCCAAACACCCCCACACTTTGAAGTATCCCAAATTGGGCTTCATTCCTTTCCATTTTTCGTATGGAATAGATTTTGTTTTGCTATGGGGCACTCGATTGAGTATTCGGCTAGCTGTTAGAATGGCTTCCCCCCACAAGTTCTGGGGTAAACCAGAACTTATTAACAAGGCATTCATCATTTCTTTCAGGGTTCTATTTTTCCTTTCCGCAATTCCGTTTGATTGTGGCGAGTAAGGGGCAGTTGCTTGATGAATAATGTCATATTCCAAATATATTTGTTCAAAAGGAGATTCATATTCACCGCCCTATCACTCATTATCATTTTAATCTTTTTGTTAAGTTGAGTCCCAACTTCAGTTTTGTATTGCCTGAATGTTTCAATTGCTTCATATTTACTATTAAGTAAATAAACGTAGCAATACCGCGTACTATCGTCAATAAAAGTTATGAAATACTTCTTTCCACCGCGAGATGGGATTGACTTCATGTCACAAATATCTGTATGGATTAAGTCTAAAGGACTTGAATTCCTTTCAACTGACTTATAAGGATGTTTAACATACTTAGACTCAACACATATTTGACATTTTGATTGATTGCATTCAAACTTAGGCAATACTTCCAAACTAATCATTTTTCGCAAGGTTCTATAATTGACATGTCCTAAACGTGAATGCCATAAATTATTTGACTCAAGTAAGTAAGACGAAGCAGAAACTTTATTATTATTGGCAACGACCATTACATTCAGTTTGAAAAGGCCCTCTGTGAGGTAACCTTTTCCTATGTACATCTCGTTCTTACTTATTACAACCTTATCAGAAACAAAAACACACTTAAAACCATTCTTTACTAGAAGTCCCGTAGATACTAGATTTTTCCTAATTTCAGGAACATGACATACGTTGTTGAGAGTCACCACCTTGCCAGATGTAATCTTCAGCAGTATCTTTCCATAACATTCAATTTTGGCCGTTGCAGAATTTCCCATATATATGGTCTCGTCGGGCCCGGCGGGAACATAAGAAGCAAATGCTTCTCTAACAGCACAAATGCTTCTCTAACAGCACAAATGTGGCGAGTGGCGCCAGAGTCAATCCACCACTCTTTCGGATTTCCCACTAGGTTGCATTCAGACAACATAGCGCACAAGTCATCAACCTCCTCGTTTGTTTCAACCATATTAGCTTTGACCCTTCTTCTTTTCCTTTTTCGGAGCACGACAGTCTGCAACTTTTTGTCCGATTTTTTCACAATTGTGGCAGTTTCCCTTGAATTTCTTCTTGTTGGGATAGCTCCTTGGTCCCGATGCATTTTTCCTCTTTTTTCAGATTAGTTGGGGCAGTTTCAACAATATGTGCTCCCCCTATGGTTGATCTCCCATTTGCCTTCTTCTCCGCTGCCTTGTTATCTTCCTCGATTTTCAACCGGACGATGAGATCTTCCAGTGTCATCTCCTTTCGCTTGTGTTTCAAGTAATTTTTGAAGTCCTTCCATGAAGGATGCAACTTCTCTATTACTGCCGCAACTTGAAACGCCCCACTAATCACCAAACCTTCAGCGAGTAGATCGTGGATGATAACCTGCAATTCTTGAACTTGAGTAACAACAGACTTGCCATCTACCATTTTGTAGTCCAGGAACTTGGCAGCGATAAACTTCTTTAATCCAGCATCTTCTGTTTTATATTTCTTTTCCAACGCATCCCATAGTTCTTTTAATCTTTCCACATTACTATAGACGTTGTAAAGATCATCCTCCAGTCCGCTAAGAATATAATTCTTGCACAAAAAATCTGAGTGCTTCCACGCCTCAGTTACAACAAAACGTTCATTCTCATGTGTTGATTCCGGCAAAACCGGAACGACCTCCTTAATAAACTTTTAGAGGTTTAAAGTAGTTAAATAGAAGAACATCTTTTGTTGCCATCGTTTGAAATCAATTTCGGTGAATTTTGCAGGCTTCTCTGCCGGAGCCGGTGCTGGTGCAGTACGACTGGAGGACGCAGCATTGTTCGTAGAACCAACCATGGGGGTTGGTGTGACAGTAGCAGTAGCATTCAAATTTTGAGTCATGTCTCCCATTTCTGTCGCAGGAAATAACAGAAAAATTTAATAAACGGTGAAGACTTCGAACCGAATTAGTTTTGACAGCAACAAATATAATACACAACGGTGAAGATTTTATTTCTTCAAACCGAATCAAAGTTACCCAACCAGATTTAAAATACTTGAAGCGAAATGCAGTAAATTGTATGTTGTATACTTGATGAAGTTTTTATATCTTCAAATCAAGTACCCAAATGAGTAGAAAGTTATGAAAACTTTAATCTCAACCGGAGTAGAAAATCCGAAGATTTTAGTCTCCAAACAACATACAAGTTCGTTACATCGAAACATCAAACATACATAATTTTTTTTCCCGACAATGTTCTGTAATTGTTAAACAAGAACAAATGAACACAAAAATAATGATTAAATTCCTTAAGCTTGTTGTCGGGCATGTGTTCAAACAATCAGAAAAAAACAGAAACCAAACGGAAAAAACCAAAACCAGAAAAAAAAAAAAAAACGAAAACCCGAAAAAAAAATGCGAAGTAAGAAAATATCCGAGACCACGAATTCACTTTGTGTGTCCTTAAGGAATGTAATCCCCTCACTGTACCCGAAGTTATGGATTACTTCCTCCCAGAATAAAACGGATATACCTGTCGCAGGAGTAGCGGTACGTCAAACGCCTTCGACTTCGACGAACTCAAAGTTGGCAATGAAACACACTAAGACTCGATAGTTTTATTTGTGAAAAAATGCAGAATTTCAGATGCAGATTTTTTTTCAGTGTCTTAAAAATGAGGCATTGCCTTAGTTTATATAGCCTCGAAGGTGCCTCTTCAGAATAGGTTGGTGACTGTTCGGAAAGGCCTTTGCCTTTTTTCCAGAAACAGAGAAAAAAGAAAAAAAAATAAGAACGTTGGGAAATTTATTTTATTCAGCGAAATTTAATTAAATACTAATTAATGTTTTTTTCGGCGGAAAAAATAATTTCAGATGATGAAAGATCATTTGACCAAATCCAAATCCAAAGTCGAGCGACGACGACGGCGCGAGGGGAGTTCCTCTCTTCAACCCTTTAAGAGCTAGAGGAAGTGCTTTCTAATATAAGCACATAACTTTCCCTTTCTACCACCAATGTGGTACAAAGTTCCTTTGAAAAAGGAACTTTGCTTTGAACTTTATTTTTCTTTCATTTCATTTTCCCTCCATTTCTCATTCACACCAACTTAGCTAGCTTTATTCATTAACTAGCTTTAACAGAATCTCCATACATGAATCTTGGTGATTGGCATGTGGAACTTAATTCAAGAGGGAGATTGTAGGGTGTGCGAATAAAGTTCAAAGCTGAAAAAAAAAAGCTACATATAAGGTGTAGTGATACTCTTAAAGATCTGGGATATTTTGGGGAAACCGAGTGAGTTTGGCTCAAAGCGAAGCAATATCACACCATGTTAGAAGAATCTTTGGGCTGGCTTAGCCCAAGAAGTTGCTCAATCCAATTCCATGAGTCGGCAACAATAGGGGTTGTTTGATGAATATGCAACTAGCTAGTGAATTTAAGGTGATGCAATTGTGATTCTGTTACAGCTAAGGTGAAAAATAACGAAGAAAGATGAGCGGCTTAAAAAAAGAAGTGCATCACAGATAATTACTAGGGAGGATATACGGTACACTAAATTTGATCAGTGTCTAGTTTAGCTGGAAACATCAGATCTACAACTACAAGATACCCAGTGTAATCCACAAGTAGGGTCTGGAAATGGTAGAATGTACGTGAACCTAAACATTAGATCTGAATAAATATAATTTCTTTGTTTTATGTTTGTTCCATAACTAAAATGCACCTGCACGTAATATTTTCTGCTAGATTCGGTGGAGAGTTGTCTGCATGAATTGGGAGGATATTGTAAACGCAATGGATCCATCACATAGTTGCTTATTATTGGATTGCCATTACCGGCAAAATGCTGACACCCAATTTTGTCAAGTCTTTTTCCAATTTATTCACAATTTTAAATATTTTTACACCTCAAAAATAATTTTAATATATATATATATATATATATATATATATATATATATATTATTTTCAGTATTATTGTTTATTATTATTATTATTATTCACATGTTTTACTATCATTTATCTTTTTTAAAATCATAATGATAATTTTACCCTAATATTCTATGTTATTCTATTTTTCTCAAAACGGCATCACATTTTCCATTTTTAAGCATTAAACATTTCGCAAATATTATGTTTTATTATTATCACATCGTTATATCTTATTTTAAATAATTTACATTTCTTCAAAATATTTTTAACATTAAACCCCTTTTTTATATTTTAAACCAATAACCCATTTTTTCCCAACCCAAAAACAATTTCTACCCAAAACAAGCAAACACCCAAAAAGGGGCAGCCCAATCAACCACCCCAAACCCGCAACCCACTAGGCCCAATCCCCCTTCCAAGCCCCATTCGACCAAACACATCCCCTTTATTCCCGAATCCGCTGATGACCCTACACCCCTACCCCCACGTCGCCGCACCCCACACCACTACGCCACGTTGCCGCACCCTACACCCTGACACCACCAAGCACCGACCCATCACCTCATCAACCCATAACCCCAAAAATAAGATTTTTTGCCCCTCATTTTTAAAATTCAAATTTGATTTTTGTAAGGGGTATGGGGTGGGGGGTGAACGTGGGGGGATACCATCTATAAAACCCCCTTTTGTTCACAGTTTTGAGGAGGATTTTTTGGTCGATTTTTTAGGTCCGAATCCATCTATAAAACTCCCTTTTGTTCTTCATTTTTGTAACATCCCGTACTTTGGGGTAACAGTTGAATGCATAAACATAGGCAAGTAGACCGGACCCCGGGAAGATTATGTTATACTTACGTATACTAATAAGAAAATTAGTATATAAAAGGACGTGGTCCCGAAATAATTTTGGATTTAATAAGTGCGTCGACGGGGAGTAATAATAATAATTGTGTATCCCCGAAGAGGTTATGGACTAGTGTCATATTACTGGAATTATGACACTAGGTATGAGAAGATTTTATAAGTCACCAGGATTTAAGTGGATTGAGATCGGGGATTTAATTGTGTGTATAATTAATTAATTAAATAGGGGACAATATATAGTGGGAATTTATACGTGTGCTCTTATAACCGATTTGAGGGTGACTAAGCCCAAATCAGTCGACCGATGGCAACTTCACAAGTCTCATCTTTCTCCATTAATCCATCTCTTCAAGCTTCTTCATCTTTTCAACTATCTTCATCAAGCTTCTGTAGAAATTGTTCCCCGGAGGGGAGATTGGCGCACTTCCATCTGAAAGAGGGAGTCTCGGTTGGTGGGTTCTCTGGAAATTCTCGGTCGAATTTGGGGGATTTCCGTAAGCTTTCGCATAGACAAAATCATGGTGTCCTGGACCGTGATTCGCAGTGAATTGAAACCGTGAAGCAAGGTTGAAAGTTCAGAAACCAAGCCAAGACTTTGAGTCTCGACAAGGCTCAAACAAAACGATCCTAGTGCTTCTGGTTCTGTCGGTCAGAATCTGGTACGGGCAAAAGTTTTTTCGGCATTTCTCATCGCTATGATTAACAAAGGTAATCTTTCTTGTTCCTAAAATTTATACAAGTTCTGAACTTGATTCTTGCCACTAGTTCTAAAACGATTATCGAAAATGATGGGTTAATGGGGGTGTTATCAGGACTGTTTGCATGAAATTGGAGGTTGCATATGAAATTATTGTACTGTTTTGGAGATTGTAGCAGTAAAAAGAATGATTAAGAGGATTGGGTGTTTCGCCACATGTGTAGATTTCGATATAGAAGGAATATAGGTTCTACGCGTTCAAGGTATTCGCTAGAATGTCTCAATAAATCTGTTTCTAGTATGTTGATTCGATTATAATTTAAATCACCCGTATGATGTAGATAATCATTCATAGAGCTTAAAAGGACCCGCAGAACTTAGATAATTTCAACAACAAGGTATGCAAGGCTCTTTTGTTCTTTTGGCATAATTCTGTGTGCGAAACATAACCATCGTGTTGCTACATAAATTACTCTACTCTTAGTAGTTAGGAATGATCAAGTTATTGACTCATATGTTGAAAGAATGTCCAAATATGTTTCTAAGACCTTATTAAGGCACACCGAAAAAGACGTTGATGTTCCCAATGTTAACCAAAGGTGGAAAAGATATTATGTCGCTCCGAATGTTTATTATTATTCATGTATTTCATTGGCATTGCATTCATATGTAACCCTGGACCACTTGTGCTATGCACATTACTATATGATAAACATTATATATATATATATATATATATATATATATATATATATATATATATATGTATGGGAATTTGGGAAAGGGAAAAAGGCGTTATATACGCACACCACCTGCAGCTGGTACAGACTATCACAAAAAGAGCCCGAAGAGGCCAATATGATGTGATGCCCTTGTGTGGCGATATAACCTGATGCCCACATAGGCGGTTATGGGAGGATTCCTGTGTGGACATTAGCATACCGCATTTGCATTGTGCATACATTCATTAATCATTATATGGTATGATGCCCACAGAGGCTGTTATGGTAAGGAATATGCCCGAAGAGGCTGATATATATGTATACTGCATTGTGCATAACATTTAGGCATGTGTATTAGGGCCCTTAGAGGAATTTACTAATGTTCAACTGTTTCTGTTTCAGACTGTGATATATCTCTGCTATGTTATTTCTTATGCCTAACATACTTAGTATATCAGTCTTACTGACGTCCCTTTTATCGCGGACGCTGAATTTTATGCCCGCAGGTTCATATTGAGGGGGTGACGGTTCACTAGTAGGTTGCTGGTTCAGCTGGTATTCGGAGCACTCTATTTGTTTCGGAGTCGCAATTTGTCCGTGGTATGTTCTACTCTTTAGAGGCTTGTAGATAAGTGTCATGTGGTTAGTTATCGTGTAAGGCCTTGTCGGCCTTGGTATAAATAGATAAGTTGGGGTTGTTGGGTTGAACTCCATATTGTCTATCACGGCTCAGTCCGTGTTTAGATATGATTAAGGGTAGAATGTATCTGTGGTGCCCGGCGGGTAGGATCCGGGTGCCCATCGCGGCCCTCCGGTTTGTGTCGTGACAATTTTGAGAGAGGAATTTGGATTTCGGGTTCTAAAAGGGGTAAAAAAATCAGAGAAATGAAATTGAAATAAGTCCGAAAATAAGTCCAAAATCAGAAGGAAAAGGGGTGAGTTTCGTTCTTGAACTTTGGTTTTAAATACTTCTATTTTGCTTCGTAAACCCCAATCCGAAAAATCTGCTTTTTGTTGTTGGTCTTCATTGTTTTCGGGTTTTCTGATTTGGGTCACTATTCGGGTTAGGTCAGCCCGGGTCGAGTAGATTTCCAGATTTTTGTGTTCGATATTTTGTTGTTGGTTATTTGAAATTTGGGAAAAAATTGATTCGGGTCCGGTCGGGTCAGCCCGATTTGGGTAAAATTTCCAGATTTATATGCTTCATATTTTGTTGTTGGTTATCTGAAATTTACAATGGAACAAATTTGTTTCTCAGATTCAACACTGTTTTCCGGTCGGGTCGGGCCAGAATCTGGGTCGGGTAAAATTTCCAGAAATTGGCTTTGATATTTTTTGTTGTTAGTTCCAAAAAAAATTATTCTGGGTCGGGTCACTGCTTCGGGTTGCATTTCTCGGGTCGGGTCGACCCGAACTCCGGATCATCTACCCGAGTCTTTTTTATAGAACTGGGTCAAAATACCTAACATTTTACTTCATTGTTTCGTCACCATTTTCCGGGTCGGGTCACTGATTTGTCTCGGGTCGGACTTTCAGAAGCATATTCGAATTCTGTTTCGGTTCAAAAATTCAAAATTCGTGTCAGATGTTTTGATTGCGGACTGTTGTTTATTTTGATATTTGAATATCCATTACGCGGCTATTTTGTTATTTTACTGATTTGAACAAATGCTACACTTAGGCCGATTAAATTGAATTTGAGGTCGGGTCCCTTCGGAAAATGGTTATCGGTTCGATTTTTTATTGTTTTGGGTATATTTTGCTGATTTGAACATGATACTACACTCTGGCCGATGAAAAATATCCGTCGATTTTTGAGGCCTCCACAGTTGGAAAGATGGAAATAAAACTTCTGGGCAAGGATGAAACTTAAATATTTTTTCATCCGAGAGACCAACATGTTCGGTAGGCAAGGCAACTAAAATGACCAATGGGTCATATGTTCGCAGCCACGACGTGATTGGAATGATCTTTTCAAAATTTAAGTCTGAGCCCTCCGTAATAAAAACATTTACTGTTTTGGATACGAATCCGAAGTTATTTATATTCAACTGTTTTCTAACCGTTTGTTCTTGACAGCTTGGAAGACATATTTATGAAAGTCAAAGAAGACAAGTTACCCCTCGGAGATGATTTATTGTTGTTTTATGTTTCTTTAATTCAGTTTTTGTTTTATTTTGTATTGTAATATTCATTGTACTTGTGTAAATTATTGAAATGTTTAGAATAGGTAGACTTAGAATTAATAATCTAGAAAGAATAGATTTAAAATTAAAAATCCGTTGCTACTTTATTTATTTTTAGGCGTTGTTAGTTCAAAAATAGAAATCCTCCACTAGTTATTTATTTTCTCGTCATGCATATTCAAAATTTTCAAAACAACTTTGGTCATCTTTTATTCGCTTTATTAATCATACAAATAAGTTTGTCTTTTTCCGATTCGCAACTCAAAATGATTTCCAAAAAAATTAATTACTTCTTTGGCATTATAAATAATTGGATTTTCTCCTTACTATCCATTGTAAAAAATGCATGTTTTTATCCAAAATTAAACTTTACATGTATTTTATAATTAATGCAATACAAATGCATGTTTTATCCAAAAATCATTTTGCATGTACTTTGTAAACAATGCAAATGCATACTTTATCTAAAAAAAAATCACTTTAGATGTATTTTATAAGTAATGTAATACAAATGCATGTTTTATCTAAAATTAACTTTGCATGTATTTTTTGCAAACAATTCTACACAAATGCATGCTTTTTATCCGAAAATCTACTTTGCATACATTTTTATAAAACAATGTCTTACAACGCATGCTTTTATCTAAAAGGCCAATTTTATATGTATTTTCATAAACAATGGCAGCATACTTTTCGAATCCTATTTCCCAAAATCACAATCACTTTTGCAAAACTCATCAAAAAGGAAAAATCATTACTTTATCAAAGATGCTTCTTTTATTAACTACTTGCAACATTCTTTTAATTTTATACTTGTAAAAACATGCATTTTCCTTAGCATAATAATTAACCCGAGTTTGACCAGATAACTGCAAGTTAGCGGATCTTAAAGGATGTCTAACCTCTTCCCTTTAGGATAATAAAGAACCCTTATCTAGAATCTCATTAGTTTCACAGACCATAAAACCGGAGTTATTTTGCAGCATTTAGTTAACATTTAGGTGCCCTAATTCACCTTAGAATAATTAGGTGGGGACTCCTCAACAAAGCATTTTTTTTAATCAATCCAGAGAAAATCGACATATTACATCGCGAGCCGCGGGTTAAAAACGGGCGCGACAGAATATATGCATTACATATGTTGTAAAATGGATTTTCCCATGATATTGCCATCCCACTTTTAACAAAATAATGCTTTTTCCATATCTAGTAAGAACCATATATATGCGTCAATATGTTCTGATTATGTTCCCAACAATGCTGTAAGGTGTGTTCACTTAGTCTGTCTTTTTAAAGAGTGTTATTCTTGTTTTCTTTTGGTAATTTATCTAATATAACATACTAGGAGTATTATATTCTTGGGCAATCTGATTAGCTTTCTCACAGGGTCAGAGTCTTTGTTTGTTTTGTTTCTATTGGGCTTTAATTTCATATATTTAAAGACAAGTCTACACATGATGCAGATAAAAACATTACATTTATTTAGTGAAACTAGGCTCTTTACGGTTGAGGTTTAGAGCTTAAACTGAGTGGTCATAGATTCGAGGAGGTACACAGAATTCATATATGTGTAATGGTTAATGAAGTAGAATGAGAATTATGAGGTGTCAGGTTCAAATATTCGGTAAAAATATTAGGTGATTTCTTCTTATATATTCGATTTTTGATGGAGAGTTACCTTGTACCTGTATTAGTGGGAGTGTAGGGAATTGTTGGGTACAAATCACATAAGTAAGGCACAACGGAAGTTTAAAATTTTGTTTCTTACTTACCCCAACAATAATTCTGGTATGACTATACAAGAATAGGAACTTGTAACATAAAAACATTTACTTACAAGTCTAGATTATCTGGAGTCTTTATCTACTGTGAGGTGCACACGCGGTTGCCCTTCCGATTGCAAGCTCCAAGCTTCAATGTATTTCTCCTTCGGAAAGCTAGGAAATCCGGCAGAAGTTCGAGAGTATTTGATTCTAAGTCTCTAAGGCTTAGAATGTTTTCAGAAAATTAGTCTCTTAATAATGAAAGGGAATGCCTCTATTTATAGTTGGAAATTAGGTCAAAACCGAATTAGGGTTTGACCTTGGGCCTGACCCAAAAATCGATGCAGAGGCGATGCGACCCTAGGGTATGGGCGTCGCGGCACTCAACGTGCAGTTGCACTGCCTCGATTTAATTTCTGTGCATTCTTAATTAAATCCAAAATCTAATTTTAACTTAATTAATATAATCATTATTCATTTAAATGTCTCGATTCAAAATCGAACATTTTAATTACTCTGTCAATACATTCTTTGATTGAAACGGACAATCGACATAGTGTGACCCTACATGCCTTCCCATATTGACGTTAATCAAATTAAGGTCTACGCGGAACTCCTAGACGGCACCGGAAGACGAACTCAATATGTGAAGTACGTTTACGCGAATCCAGTAAACTCAACCTTTATGTGGTAAGATAAAATCATTTCATCCACGACACACCCGATCAAGCTTAGGATTTGTCAAGTGTCAATCCAAATGGTTTAATCATTGTATCTCATCTATATCAGTTGACAACTAGACCATATTCTAAATATGTCTATTGCGTTGGCCAACGACTTAGTCAACCTAATATCACTAAGAATCCGAGTGTTCTCTCGAATATACATTCGAGGAATGAATCCTAATCTTGGCTCAACTACCACCTTCAATCCACATCGTAATGTACCCAATGCAAGCAGTATCTCAACCTACAAGGCATTTGAGCTTAGGACGGGATCAAAGTACATTACTTTGTAGATAAGGCGCGTATTGACCTCAAGTCTAAGAACTTCTATCTCCCACACGCTGATCATACGTTAGAAAAGTATAACAAACAATATATCAATAAGGTATACCAATACTTCCAAAGTATCCATGTGTCCATCAAGAGTAAACATTACTCGTAGCAGTTGAGACATACTACATCCTCTAAGGATGTGATGCAGACCACATGTCGACTTATCACATATCATCGATATCCCATTCTCGAGGATCATTAGTCGAGGCTTTTTAAGAGTTACGCTCTATCATAAAATATCTCACTCTATTAATGACAACGTAAGCTCAAGGGATGCACTAATTGAATAATTACAAACAATCAAATAATAATTCAATAATTGCAAATGCCAAATTATTAATCTCCATTAATAATAATATGAATGTGTATAAAGTACATTTGTCCTAATACAGATTGTCTCTAGGACATAAATATACTTTCAGGAAGATGACACGTATCCCGTGAAATTAGACGATTGCGCACAAACCGATCCTAACGCAACGGTGGTAGGAAAAATGATTGATGTTTGTGTAGTTTTGTATAGGGGTGAGCGGGTCCGGGTACCCTAACTTTTTTGAACTACCCGGACCCTACCCAGTAAACGACCGGTTCCTAAATCTACTACCCGAAACCTACCCATAACAATCATTATCTGGAACCTACCCGGACCCTGCAATTTCGGGTAGGTTCCCGGGTACCCTATAAACCATTTATGTCATAAATACTACTCTGCATAATCCAAAAGGTTTACATAATTTGGAATTTTGAATTTGCTTTTGAGCTTAAAATGGAGGAAATCAGTGACGGAAAATCTGAAATTTGTGTATTTGTGTTTTAGTTTAGAAAGAGAAGTGGGCTTAGGGGTTGGTCGGACCCTATCAACCAGACTGGGCCAAAAAATTAAACGCCCCAAAGCCCAAAACTAAATAATTTAAATGGGGGTGGGTTCATAAGGTCCGGATATCGGTTCCGGGTCCGGGTACCCGGTCTCTATTTACCGGAACCGGAACCGGACCCGACATTGATCGGTTCCTAATTTTACTACCCGGAACCTACCCGTTGTTATAATATATCTACCCGGAACCTACCCGTTAATGTCGGTTCCGGTCGGGTATCCGGTACCATGTACCCGTGCTCACCTCCTAGTTTTGTATTGGCTTATTTTCCATGTTGTGAATAGTTTGCTAATGTTAAAGACTAATTGGTAAAGACAACAAGTAAATAAATAAAATATTTTTTTTATTGCTTGTAGAGGCAGAGCTTACTCTAAATTTTGAATCTGATTTTTAATTACATGACCTCTGTAAGAAACTTAAATGTTTCTTATACTCAGAAATGAATATGGATTGTGTTTTTATTATGAAAGATTTGTTCACGAGACATATCAAGAGGTCTTATGATTAACATGCCAACTGATCCCAAAATATCATATACCTTAATTATTTGTAATGTAAACCTTTATCCTACTACAATCTTTTTTGGATATTACAATTAGTTATTAGTAGTAATTTTACTCTGAGATCCCAATCTTCCAATTTTTCAGGATGTGTGATAATAAAGATCACTATGGTCACCCAGATGGCCAGATCAAATCAAATACTAATAGTTCTTAATAATGGCATTTTTATTGCTAAAATAATTGCATAAATCCTAATAATGGCATTTTTATTGCTAAAATAATTGCATTTATCCTAGTAATCTTTTGTATTGCTCGGAGATGATCTTATTCCATGTTAAGTAGTATAACAATAACATTATAGGACCTGATTATGTCTGCTTAAGTGTGCTGAAGAGGGGGGTTATGGTGGATTTATTCGATTCTTTAACATTAGAACATGTGAAAAGCTCTCCCAAATCCTATGTTTCATGTGTTCAAGATTATTGAACATATATTAAAATATTCACACGTGGATTACAAGTTTTATTTACAAAAGATGTCTTATATATTTCAACTTTCTTTTTTAGATACATGATTAGCGCCACTAATTGGCGCAGTTCATCACTTTCTAGTTTGTAACACATATTGATATTGATAGAAGAAAAAAGGTAAAAGTTCACTCGCGCCTGATGTATATATCAAATTAAATCTATTGAGTTTTATCATTTAATTATAATTAATTAATAAATATTTTTACCTCATTAAATCACTTAATCTTAGTAAGTTGATCCAATTAGTGTAATTTACCAATAGTAAAAACAGTACTAGTTTTTAAAAAAATCAAACCCTCAATTCGTCCATCTAATTTGCTTTTGTTTTTTAAGTCCTTCGTGTTGGCAAATATATCACGTTGAATAACTTTATCAAGTTTTTGTCAAGAGTATCATAACTGATTATTAACTCTAACTGATTGTGCGAAATTTTCTAAATCAGTAATTTAATTACTTATAATAACTTATATGATCTCAATTATGACTTAAACATCTTTAACTTCTATAAGATCAATAGTACAAATCAGTTATAGCAAACTTAAAACTAGTAAAATATATGAAGACTTTTAATATATAAACTAGCTAAATATACGTACAAACTATCAATTTTTCTCTTATTACCAACAATTAAATAAGAGATAACAAGAGTTTCATATATTTTTTCATATTTCTCTTCTCCTAGTACAAAAATAAACTTTTATATAAAATTATGTCAGGTAAAATGATGATAATAACATTATAACATGTTTTTCCTGGACAATTTTAAAAAATATATTTTAAAATAGAACGAAGAGAGTACTTCTCTTTTTAGACCTATTTGATATATTAAAAATTTCACAGGAAAACATATAATGTGGAAAGGGATTTGTCAATACTGAAAACGACCAAACAAATAGAAAAATTCACCAGTAAGATTATTTGCAGATTTTAAAATTACCCAATCCACACAGGGACAAGTGACAACCAATTGTCGAAATGTCAAGTCTAATCATAGAATCATAATATCAAAAATACGCGTACAGTGACTTTTTTTTCTTTTATAAACTCGCTGGAATTTCTGTTTCCTCTTTAACTCATTGAATAAAAAAACATTTAAACTGCCAAAGGAAAACGACAATGAAAAGTTGCCCGTTCACTGAATCCTATGCAAATTTGTGATAAATAGTAGCAAATTTTTGCATGGATTTCCATTTAAACGAAGTAGTCTTTAATTTTTTGCCCTCACATTTTTTTTTTTTATCTTTACTGCTTTTTAATGAAAATATATAGATATGCTTCCCTCGGTATAAGTTCCGTAACATTTTTATCTTCGAAAATTGAACTTTTACCTCGCTCGACACAAGTTTTGTAGGAATTAAGATATGCGACATAAGTTGTGTTGTATTTTTTCAGATTATGTTGAGTGTTGAAAGTTGTATTTTTTTGACATAACTTGTGTGGATGTGATGATATATATGCGAAAGTTAAACACTAACTATGTCGAGCGGAATCTAGACTTATGCGTTTTTTCAGATTATGTTGATTGTTGAAAGTTTTGCGTTGTCCGACATAACTTGTATGATGTTAAGATACATGTGCCGAAGCTAAACGTTACCTATGTCGGCCGAAATTTAGTTATGTCGCGCCAAGAAAACTGAAGGAATAAAATTAAAGACCACAAATTTAAGGTGAAAAAATTAAATACCACAAACTTAAAGGACAGATTGAAGACCACTCTCTAATAGGGGCGTTTGTGCGAATAGGCCAAATAGAAACACAAAAATTAATAGGATAAAAAAAAAAAAAAAAGAACCGTACGCATTCATGACCATTTGACCAATAATTGACAGTATGTTCTAAAGTTGGCCATTTTGCATTTTGCGACAATGATTTCATAATTTTCATTGAAGTAACCTTTTGACTGAATATAGGGATGTAGGTCATTATAATTGGGTTAGGCCCAAAGTATTTAATTATAGTATAGGCCATAGCCAGCCTGTATGAGCAAAAATCGTGGGGTAATGCAGTGGGCCCAAAGCCCTTTAACCTTCAACGTTTTGGTACTCATGATATTGTACAAAATCGTAGTTTTCAATCTTTTTGATTTGATTAGAAAATCTTATTCTATAGCTTTATTTTTGTGTGTGTTCATGATCTATCGAGTGGATCTCCTTTGGTTTCTACTTTTCATTGGACATGGATAGTACTCTCATGTCATCACTTGTATTAATCAATGTGGTAAATGAGTTTTACACAAGCACATTACTATCTTTTTTTGTTGTTAATTTGGGGTGAGAGAAAAGATAGAAACACTTAGCAATAGGATTAAGGACAAAATTTATTTTTGAACTATGCGAAATAAAATTATTTTAATCTCTATTAAAATTGGGGTCAAATGAGCTCTTAGCGAAAGAGCTCGTCTATGCCCTTATTTGCTAACAGACATTTGTTTATTTATATTTTATACTCATCATCAAGAATAAATAAATAAATTAAAGCTTAATGAAGCTCTCAATATGGACTCTGTCCTATGATTAAGTAACAAACACGTGACTCCCTCCGTCTCAAATTATTTATCGTGATTCTCTTTTATACGCGCTTTAAAACCTCTCATGTTATATAATAATATGATACTCCCTATGTTCTAATTTATGTGTGGTATTTTCCTTCTTAGATGTTATTTTTTATATTTAATAATTTTTTTAATTTCAATATCTCACATAATATGCTAAAAATCACAATAATTACGAACACGTTTATATGTTATACATATATTTATTTTAATTTAAGATCACAAGATTAAAAAGTTATCTTTACTTTTTTCGTGCCCAATCACACTCAATGTTGATGCATCATGCTGGCACCGGGTTCATCTGAACCCATTATTTTTAACGCGAAACATAAATTACTATATAAAGATTCACTAAAATTCAGAAAATAGTAAGTCTGAACCCATAGTTTTAAAATCTTAAAAATTGAACACATAAAATTTAAATTTTAGATCCGCTTCTAATTACATGTACGTGTAAAATAAAACTGAGGGAGTAATACATACAATACATTACTACTACTAGTACTATTATAGAGAGCCAGGTTTGAAATTTGAAATATATACTCACAGACTCACAGTGAGAACAGAAGCATTTTGTCACGATGCAGAATCTAAACCGTAATAAGTGAAGAAGAAGAAAGTCACATGAAAGCTTCCTATTAGCGAATATTCTCAGAATATTCTCCGTATATTTTGTAATAATGGTAGATGTATAATTAAGGTAACTTAGGATTCTAACTGTATTAGGAATCAACCGTTGTAAGGTAAGTTAGGATTCGTACCATATTAGGAATCAACCTCAGTACAAATGCCTATATATATATTGTGAATAATGAAAGGAATCCCTAAGGGAAATTATTCCATCTTTCACTTCCAACAAATCTCTTTGTACGCATTCGAATATTAAAGATGCAAGTTGCAAAACCAGAAAGATTGTTGAAGTTAATGTCTGAAGCTACTGCACGTGTGACTTGTACCAGTCTTAGTCACAAATTTTCACTATTTTGTTTGTATTTTTATTTGATTGATCTCAGGCATATTGCTGGTGGGACACAAATCTCAAAGAAACAAAGACCCCCTTCTTTAAATGCCCAACCTTTAAAAGACCTAACATATTTAGATACCTCCTTTCCCACTCCTACCCCTTCATCATACTGTCGGTCACTCTCCTTAACATACATTTCATATTTTCATTCACCCCTCTTTTGGATTTATTCATAGGGTAACTAAATCTCTTGTGGGGCTATACATTTATTTCTATGCTAAAATGATGTATGTTTTTAATAACCATAATGTTCCAACTTGTTTATACTTGGATTGTTTTACTAATGGTATCTCAAGTAACTCTGCGAGGCTTAGACAAATGAAATAATTTACCTAACGTTATTTATCGATAGTTGGATTTAAACCTTAATCTCCCATAATGTTCACTTATTTCATCAACTCATTATGAGAGTGCAGTTTCAATGTTAAAACTGTATTGTGGTTATTAAACTTAATTTATGAATAATTCATCTCACTAATGATATTGTCTGTTTGGAGTTTAGGTTTACACGACTTTAAAATGTGTTAGTAGTGTCTAATGCATATTTCCTTATCTACCCATTATCTCATCCGTATTCTGCAGATGTTAGATTCGTTTAAGATGTCACATACACCTCCTTTTAGGAACTCCGGTTTCTTGTTGAGATTTCCCCACCATCATCTCAAAGATGTGAGATTTGTCTAAATCCAGGTTTATTCCATCATCACCCAATATTGTATGCGAAGTAGCTCTAATAACATCTGTAACAGTCAACCCACTAGTGGTATTGCCCTTTTTGAAACTAAGTCCGTATGACTTTAAACACGTCATTAGAGTCTAAGATTTATTTTCTAATATACCTAACATCTCTTCCGTATTTTATAGATGTAAAATGTGTTTAGGGGGTTAGAATTCATCATAAAACCTAAACATAGATTGACTTCAAGACATGAATACACTTCAGTGAGGTCAATAACCTTGTCTACACACATTAAAAGGTACAGTATTATAATATTGGTGTGTGGATTAACAGTTTGACTTGTAGCATTGAAAGATTCAAGAACATACAGCTTGCAGTGATAGTTCTAGCTAGACGGCAAAATAGAGGAGCATGTAATATTAGAAATATGCATATGACAATATAATATGTGATCTAACAATAAATTAAAGCAGAAAACTAGCTGGTGTGTCTGGACTTTGCCTTTACAATGAGGAGGCAAATATCTTGTAATTTGATATTCTCCCTCCTTTCCTACTCACCTTCCAAGTGCCCACTCAAAAGCTTCTTTAACTTTATAAAATTCTCTCTTTATTATTTTCTATGTTCCAAAATACTTAATGCATTTTTCATTTACATCCTTTTAAAAAAGTATTTATAAAGATAGAATTTTGATTATTTTACTCTCTTAACATATTTTATCAAGTAATTTCTCCTCAATAAATATTTACTACATTAATTATGAGAATCTCTTAAATGTTGCTAATTAATACAAGGATAAAATGAGAAAAAATTACTTAATTTTATCTTGGTAAAAAATTACAAATATTTTAAGATAAATATTTTTAGTAAGAACGAAAAATATTTTGGGACGGTACTACTACAACACTGCTAAAAATTCCACCAAACTCTCAAATTTCCCTCCCTATATATATATATATATATATACACAATTCCTTTCCCTTCTCCGTAACCATTCATTCATTTCCCAAGACAAAAAAAATAAAAAATAAATACAAAACCAAAAACCCCTCTTTTAAATTCCTCTGTTTTTTCAAACGCATAATCAAGAAATGGCCAACATATCACCAAGAAAACTAAGGGATGATCTTTATTTCTACTCATATCAACAAGACTCAAACATCCCACTAGTGATCTCAGTTCTTGCTTCTCTAATTGAGAGAAATTTGGCAAGGAATGAAAGAATAGCCAAAAATTGTACATGGCCATTGTCCAAGAATGTAAGAACAAGAGTATTTGATTGTCATGAAACACCAGACATGACAATACAATCATATTTGGAGAGAATTTTTAGGTACACAAGAGCTGGACCATCAGTATATGTGGTTGCTTATGTGTATATTGATAGATTTTGTCAACTCTATCCCGAGTTCAGAATTAGTCCAAGAAATGTACATAGGCTACTTATTACAACTATTATGGTTGCTTCCAAGTATGTTGAAGACATGTAAGTGTCCTTTAATTTCTTTAATTTTTCATCCCACTTTTTGGTTTTTGCTTCAATTTCAAGACTTTATATTATATAAATGGAATGAAAAAATAGACTAGTCAAGTTTACAAACTGAAGTAAATAACTTTTGTTGGTGACTTTTGTTTTCCCCCCCTCAAATTTCTATGGAGTACTTCTTACTTTATTTTCCATTTTCTTTAAAGTTGTTTCTTGCTTTTCAAAACAAATTCAAGAAAAAGTCCCCAACTTTCTTGGTGATTTTCCTTGTAATATATGTAAACATAGTCTGAAAATAATGCAATTTAGCTAATATATTTTTTGTTATTTTCCACAGGAATTATAGGAATTCATATTTTGCAAGAGTTGGAGGATTGACAACAAATGAAATGAACAAATTGGAGATGGAGTTTGTGTTCTTGATGGGGTTCAAGTTTCATGTGAATGTGAGTGTTTTTGAGAGTTATTGTTGCCATTTGGAAAGGGAAGTGAGCATTGGAGGAGGCTATGAAATTGAGAGGACTTTAAGGTGTGCTGAGGAAATCAAATCAAAACAAACAGAAGAAAGAAGCTGCAGCCAAATTACTAGAGTTTTGTTGTAATTTAATTTTCACAATGGAAGTTTTTTCAATTACAAAGTGTAAATACTATGTAAACTTGAAGCTTTTGTTACGTAATGTAACAAAGCATAGTAGAAGTTCTCAGATGTGACATGTTTTATTGTTGTTTTCTGCACTGGAATATAGTGGCTATAGTATTTGAATTTGAAAATCACTTTAATATTGACTATTATAATTATTTGTTTGGTTTAAATCAATACACATTTATCCTTGTTGGTAAGTGAGTCAAGTGGTACAATACTAAAAGAAGACCACGGCAAATTTTATATGCAAATTGTACCTTTGTTGGAGATTAAAAGATAAAAAGTTCAACAAATTTGTTGGAGATTGATGGAATTGCCTATAATAACCAGAAAATTATACTTAGAACACCACTTAAAAGGAGAAGAGCGTCAAGCAACCCCAACTCTAGTTCTAACTTTAGCTCCAGGGGATTTTTGTAGAGCAGGACTCAACGATAAGGAAACTGTTGGAAATTTGCCTTTGGCGGGGAGATGCGTCCGCCCATCTTTGATGAATTAAACACTAGTGTTCCGCATGTTGGAGGCTTTGTCTCTTCACACATGCATAATCTACTAAGTGAGTAGATGACACACTATATACACAGAGACAAAAGAGAAGAGTAAAGAGAAACTCTTCCTTCCTATTCCATATCTTCAGCAAGTCGATTCATATTTGTTTTCTTCGTTAGGCTCAACCTATTGGCTTTGTAGCGTTGAGATTAAAGTGTTGTTTTATCTTGGGAGACTATTGCCCGCTAACGTAAAAGCATATATACGGGGCAATCTTGTCTTAAGGACAAGAGGGCAATCACTCGACTCAACACACAACGTTGTAACCATTCGATTTACTTGTTTCTTGATTTCAGGTTATCAAGATTCAAGACACAACAAGCTTGCGGCAGTTTTGAAGATTGGCCTATTTGTTCAACAAGATTCAATTTATGAATATTGAATATTTGTTTATCCTTTCGAATACTTGTAATAGTTATTTACTTCCCGTACTGCTTTATAAAGTACAATAAAGTACCAACAGAAACAAGGAGTGTCAAGTTGAATTAGTTTATCATGTTTCTTAAATTGATTTGGTCGGTTAGTTGCTCCTTAACTTGGGTATTAGCTACCGTTTCCAGTTGATCCCCTCTTAAACATGGGTTCAGTTTACCGAGTCCAAGCTCAAATCAAGATACTGACCCACATCCGATTTGATTAACTCACGGTCATGGATCCAATTTCTAAGAAAAGATCAATCTACTTACTAGGGTAAAAATAATTTACCCAGGCATGACATAAAGGGCAAGAGGAGCCAACATCATAAAGCATTTTGTAAGTTGTCTTTACCATCTCTGTCAAATTACAAACTTAAGCACTTTCTAAGACATTTCTATTTACTTCTCATGTTTATAAAAAAATAATTGTCATTTTAAAAGATCAAGGAATAGAGGCGAAACTAGAATTTGCGGTTTATGAGTTCTGATTTATTATCAACTCGTAACTAATTTTAATTATTGAGTTCACTATTAAATATTTATACATAATTAATTAATTTTTTAATACAAAGGCTCTAAGCAAAAGCTTTTGGATTCGTCCTAACATGTGCATGATATTTTAGCTTCACTCCTTTCCAAGAAAAAAGTAATGATTTTTTAAACCCAGCACTACTAGAGTGAGCATTTACTGAAAAAAGATAGTTGTGGTACAGTATCTTTTTTTTATATAATGGTAACATATAGTTGTGGTACAATATCAAAGATTAAATATGGGTAAATTAGTCAAATAACTCTTATTATTAATGTTTTCTTAGAAAATATGTAAAAGGCTAATGTATAACAATTAACAGGTGAATAAGAACAGAGGAAGTATAAATTGTCTAATCACCTTGAAGATGTACATAAGAGAATAAAACCAAACAAGAAACGAGATCTCTCTAGTTTAGTATGTACAAAATTATGTTGGAAATTATAATTAGATTTGCCCGAAATATCAGACAAGAGAGAGTAATTTACATTTTTAATTGGTAACAAACTTGTAGCTTAAGTGAAATTAACAAGATAACTGATCAAGTCTAAAAAACAGTGAGTCAAATAGGAGCTTAATTAGTTCTAGACAGCTATAGTTTACAAAAGCAAGGGCTAAAGTCATCACTTAATCAGTACAAATAGTTGCAAATGATTGCAATTCCTTTGCCTTTTGATTTGCAATTAGTTTTATATCAAATTCATGATGGTATAGGAATAAAGATGATTAAAATAGTCATTTGAGAACATTAGAACATAAAATACAAAAAAAAAAGGACCTAAAGTATAAGAGCATCTAATTATGGGAGATCTGATCACGAATCATAATGTCATGCCGACAGAAAACAAATTGTAAGTCAATGGATGAGAATTGGGACAATGCAAATTATTGCTAAATATGTTTGTTTATTTTAAGTAAAAGAAAGCTCTGATTTTAGTAACGATTCAGCTAATCAAGAGAGTACAATATATCTCATATATGGATTTTGTTCTTTTTCCTAATCAAAATTCAATGTTTCTTTCTACTTTCCATTTTTTTTTATATTAGCTTCCCGGCTTATGTCAGACTATTGCTGGAGATAGTAGTCTCGGTCCCTCAGCACTACTATCAGTAAATCGCGGGATGTGCCTGAATGACCAGGATTTGAAAACAGAGCAATTAATATCACTTACAAGGTTCTACCCCATAAGAGATCAAATTGCTCCCACTAGGGTTCGAACCCACGCTGAAGCCTCCAGCTGGATTTTAAGTTTCCCTCCTTTGTCATCCAGCTATGCCCGGGAGACTTACTTTCCATTATTAGGATTGCTCCGAGTGGCCGGATGTTTCCTCTTTTTTGTTTGATTATAGGTAGCCTTCAACTCAACAGTATTAATGTCTGTTTAGTGTAGCATTATTATATGAGTTTAAACTTTATATACCATTAATATAAATAATTATTTTATACTATCGGGTCATCAAAATGATATTTACGTGTATGTCTCTTTGAAATGTGAAATTTAAAATTTTAAAAATAAGATATATTATCTTATCAAAATGACCTGATTATATGTGAATTATTTACACTAACCATGTATATTACTTAGACTCTTATTATATTATCATTTTCCTCGTATTTTAGAGTGTAGAGGGTCATACTAATCGTATTATTATTATTATATTATTCAAAATAGGTGATAAATGATAAGTATTCTTCCCTCCAACTTTGTGCAGAAGATCAAACCCCTCCTCTAAATTTACGTTATAGAGATCCTCTCTTAATATCTCAAAATCTGACTGTTGACTTCTTTTTTCTTTTTCAAAGAAGTACTTCATTTGTTTGATTTTACATGCCACATTTTATATCAAACTCTTTAATCTCAAATATTTCTTCTATTTAATCTTTAATAATATATTCTTATAAGTATATAAATATTAAGATAAATTTAAGGCCACACAAATTTTAAGGGTACAAGTATATGTCTAAAATCTTTTTTTCTCTTGCCTTTTTGAATTCCATATAAAATGAAAGGGAGAAAGTAATTGATTTTGCACCTAACTGATATAGTGTGTGGACAAAGAATCTAATATCATCTCACTGTCACACTCATTCAGAAAAGCTATGAATAGACAGGACCTTTCTTTTCATCATGAAGATCATTGCAGGATTAATTTATTTTCGATGTTAATTTAACTATACTTATTACGTTCTGCACGGATGATAGTAGCAGTTAGTTATAAGCATATACCAAAATGTTACTACTTCCGATAAAAAATAATGTCCACATAGCTATTTACACACTCTAAAGAAAATATTAACTTTTAGGTAAAAATAGATAATTTAATCAAAATGTCTCTAATTAAATAGACATTGAGATTTGATCACCTAACACTTAATAGGGCAAATCTAGAAAAGTAAAGTTAATTCTTTCTTAATTTGATAAGTAGACACTCTTTTTTATTGAAAAAATAAAGGTTAAGTAGACACTCTTTTTGATCCGGAGGGAGTAATCAGAATGACACGTTGCTGTAGGGGTGTGCATTCGGTTTTTCGGTTCGATTTTACATTATTCGGTTTTGTTTTGTTGATGTTCGGTTTCTAAGAAGCACAATCCAATCCGAACCAAAATTAATTTGATTTGATTCGGGTTTTCTCTTTTCAGTTTGTTTTTTTTGGTTTGATTATTCGGTTCCATCATATAAGATAATTAATATAATCAAATAGATATATTTGAATGACGAAAAAGAACAAATATTATAGAGAATGAGAAGTAATCATGTCAGATCTCTTAAATATATTTCTAATATAAGTCACGGATAAAACTTTAAAAACACAATATTTAAAAGTATATAAATACATGACCATAACCTAACTATTGAGAATGAGTTATTTTGATACTAAGATCACTAAGTAAGAAAAGTTGAAAGTGGTAAAACACTCAAACTCAAACTCCAATGGTCTTGTTCTTGTTTTTCTCGTAGAGTCTTGATCTTTACTTTTATTTGTTTTATCTTTCTTTGGAGTTCTCTATATATATATATATATAGTCTTTATTTTTCTAAATTCGAAACCGAACAAAAAAACCAAAAAATTAAATTTCTCAATCCGAAACTAAACCAAAAACCCGAAAAACCAATCCAATTTAAAATTGAATTTGGTTTGATTTGTTTTTTTGATTTAATCTGAATAATACACATCCCTACGTTGCTGCAAGGTTAGGTCTTCAGATATTGATCTCAGATCTTCCTATGACAAAGACCTAAGCATTTTCAGACCAGACAATACATGTAATAAGTATTACACTCACTTTAACTACTATAGATTTGCCGATTAGCGAAGACGGATATAGTATTTAAACTCAATAAATTTAATCTTTAAAAATTTTAATACTGAACTCATTGTATTGTTAAAATTATAAATTCAATGTAATATTTGATGATATTTTGGTGTGTAAAGGCTATATCCAACTCTGTGGATAATTAGGATTCATATAGCTTGGAAGAAACATCAGAAATGTATTGTTTCCACACAGGTTTTGTCTTCGGTATTTAATTGGATTAGATTTATTCACATTATAATAGGTTTTACTTTATAAATATATTTGGATATATTAAAGCTAAATTATCCCCGTTTTTAGAATGATGTCAAACGATTGAGTCTTTACCAATATATAGGTAAGCATGAGTTTTACAAGTTAATTGTGCCCCCTTTTTTTTTTTTGGTTCTGGTAAATATTTAGTGTAATGTCGTAACTCATTATTTTTTATGGATTCGGCTATAAAAGACACTAGCAGTTGACATCTTTTATTTAATGGATATCTAATATATTGACAAATATAAAAGTTGAGGCCCCTCTACCAGGGGTTGGAGTTAGAGGACGCTAAAAATTGAGGCCCCTTTGTTGGGTAAGATTTAGGAGTGAGCCCTCTTCGCATAAACATTACCTTACATAATAAATATTGAATGTTTTTTAACTCCTTTGAGATGCATTTGTTTTGTGGCAATACGTGTGTATTTATTCTTTAATATTTTGAATTCTTTCGATGAAACTCTTTATCTTCGTTACTGCTCTGCAGCAAAGTTTTCTCTTTTTGGAACAGCCGAACAACCAACAAGCTTACATAACCTGTAGATTAGACCCTTGATTGGGATTTGCATAATTAGAATCTTTCAAGAATTAGAGTGGATATATGGGAATTGACTAGGCCTAAAGGTGCATTACCAACCCAAGTTTGGCTAAACATGTCGGTGAGAATTATATAAGCATATATAATATAGGAAAATTAATTCAGGATCGAGAGTTAGTGGGTCAATATATATATATATATTCGAGTATGTCTTAATGAAATCAGATGCAGATTTAGTAGGCATTTCGCTTTGAAAATCAAATGATTTTCACTTTATTTGAAAATTTGAAGTTGAAGCGAGTTAAGTTTGGTTATAATTTTTGCAAAGAATATTTGATTGTTTGAATGTACTGAAACTGAAAAACAATGTTTTAGGTATTTTCTAAACTACAAATACGACTTGAAGTGGTATTTGAAAATTTCATGGGCAAACACTATTTTTCAAATAAAGTGAAAAATATTTCAAAAATAAAAGTGAAAAAGTCTCAAGTAAATAACTTATATGGCCACTCAACTATAGAAAATTATCTATCAAAGTCACTAATGTTTATTTTGTGTCAACAAAGTCACTCAAATTAGATCAAGTGAGGTGCATCAAGGACGAGGACGACAAAGTACTGGTGGAGGAAGCGCATATTAGGCGGAGGTGAATGTCTTACTTCCACAAACTCTTGAACGAATAAGAAGATGGAGACATTGTGCTGGGAGATCTGCAGCATTCTGGTAGGCACGAGGATTTTGAGTATCGTATAAGCATTAAGGTTGAGGAGGTTACGGGTGTTATTCGCAGAATGTGCAGGGGACGAGTGATCGAGCTTGATGAGCGCAGGCAGGACTGGTTTGGAGTGACTGACTTAGTTGTTTAACGTCATTTTTATGATGACAAGAATGCCCGAAGAATGGAGGTGAAGTACAATGATTCCCTTGTACAAAAATAAAGGTGATATCTAGAGTTGTAATAACTATAGGGGTATCAAGCTGCTGAGCTACTCTATGAAAGCTTGGGAAAGAGTCGTGGAGGCGAGGGTGAGGAGAAGCATGTCTATTTTCGAGAACCAGTTTGGATTCATGCCGGGATATTCGACTACCGAAGTCATTCATCTTATTAGGAGGTTGGTGGAGCAGTATAGAGAGAGGAAGACAGACTTACATATGGTTTTCATCGAGCTCGAGAAGGTATACGACAAAGTCCCTAGGGAGGTTCTATGGAGATGTTTGGAGGTTAGAGGTGTACATGTGGCGTACACTAGGGCGATCAATGATATGTATGTTGGAGCTATGACTAGAGTATGGACAGTAGGAGGAGACACGGAGCACTTCCTAGTGATGATGGGGCTGCACTAGGGATCAACTCTTAGCCCATTCCTATTTGCCTTGGTGATGGACGGTCTGACGCGACAAATCCAAGAGGAGGTACCATGGTGTATGTTATTCGCAGATGAAATAGTCATGATTGATGAGACTCACAGCGGAGTGAATGCCAAACTGGAGGTTTGAAGACAGACTTTGGAGTCAGGTTGAGTAGGACCAAGACATAATATTTAGAGTGCAAGTTCAGCAAGAGGAGTGACCTTGAGACAGGCGTGGAGGTAAGTCTTAATACTCAGGTCATTTCAAATAAAGAAAGCTTCAAGTACCTAGGGTATATTATCCAAGGGAATGAAGAGATTGATGACGATGTCACACATCGTATTGAGGCAGGATGGATGAAATAGAGGCTCGCATTTGGAGTCTTGTGCGACAAAAAGGTGCCACCAAAACTTAAAGGCAAGTTCTATAGGTTGGTGGTTAGACTGACTATGTTGTATGGGGCGGAGTGTTGGCCAGTCAAGACTTCACACATACAAAAGATGAAAGTTACAAAGATGAGGATGCTGAGATGGATGTGTGGGCATATGAGATATAGGATTAGAAATGATGATATCTGAGAGAAAGTATGAGTGGCCTCGGTGGATGATAAGATGCGGGAAGCGAGATTGAGATGGTTCGGGCATGTGCAGATGAGAGATACAGATGCCTAATACGGAGGTGTAAGAGGTACGCTATGAACGGGTTCATGAGGGGTAGAGGTAGGCCGAAGAAGTATTGGGGAGAAGTGATTAGACGGAATATGGCGCAGGTGCAACTTACTGAGGACATGACCTTAGATAGAGGGTTATGGAGGACACAGATTAGGGTAGAAGCGTAGTAGGTACTTGAGCGTAGTCCTACTTATGCTTACAAATTAATAGTTGTAGTGCTATTACTGTAGGCCCCATTAGCCTATCACACTTATATACACATTATTGCTTTATAATCCACTGTAGTTTGATTTCTGCTGATATGGGTTCTTTAGTGTATTTTGTTTAGCTTATTTAGTTGTGTTAGCTACTCCCTTTTGTTCGAATGCACTTTATACTGCTTTAACTGACCGTTTCTCGTGCTTGACTATTTACTATTGCTTTACTCGTTCTTTGTTTTGATTGCCTCACTTGTGATTATGCTTTGTCTTGAGTCGAGGGTCTCACGAAAACTGTAACGTCCCGTATTTTCGGGTAACAGTTGAACACGTAACGTAGGTGAGTAGACCCGGACCCGGGAAAATTTACGTTGTACTTGTGTATATTAATAAGATTATTAGTATATAGGAGGACGTGACCCCGAAATATTTTTTTTGGATTTAATAATGTGACGGCGGTGTGTAATAATAATAATTGTGTATCCCCGAAGAGATTATAGACTAGTATTTTATTACATGAATTATGATATTGGTATAAGAGGGTTTTATTAATCGTCGGAATTTAAATAATTGGAGACCGGGAATTTAATTGTGTGTATAATTAATTAATTGTGGAATTAATTAATTATAGGGGGGACAATATATAGTGGAATTGATATGTGTGATCTTATAAACGATTTGGGGCTGGCTAAGCCCCCAAACCGATCGACCGACAACAACCATAAGCCCTTCTATTCTCCATTAATTCATTTCTTCAATTCCATTTCTTCAACCTTCATCTTCATCAAGAATATGTGAGGAATTAATGGTCACATTTCTAGCGGATAGAGGAAGTGTCGGTTGATGAGTTTTCTGGAAAGTTTCGGTCAAAATTGGAGATTTTCGTGAGCTTTCATATAACCAAAAAGAAGGAGAAATTCAAGGTGTTCGCTAGAATGTCCCATTGAATCTGTTTTTAGTATGTTGAGTCGATTATGATTTAAATCATCCGTATGATGTAGATAAGCATTCATAGGGGCTTACAAGGACCCGCGGAATTTAGATAAATTCGGCAACAAGGTATGCAAGGCTCTTTCATTCTTTTGGCATAATTCTACGTGTGAAACGTAACCATCATGTTGCTACATAAACTACTCTACTCTTTGTAGTTGAGGATGATCATGTTATCGATTCTTGTGTTAAAAGCCTATTTAAAAATGTTCAAAGTCCTTGTTAAGGCATACGGAAAAGAGATTAATATTCACAATGTTAGTCTAAGATTCAAGGATATTGGGTCAGGATGTGTTGTTGTCATTCGTGCATTATCATTTGCATTGCATTCATATATTACCCTGGACCACTGGTGTTATGCACCCTACTATATGGTAAATATTATATATATATATATATATATATATATATATATATGTAAGGGATATGAGAAAAGAGGGAAAGGCATTATATACGCATACCACCTGCAGTTGATACAGACTATCACCAAAGAGCCCTAAGAGGCCAACATGATGTGATGTGATGTGATGCCTACATGGCTTATTGGAACGGGTTGCACGATCCACAACACTAACATTGGGATGGGTTGCACGATATGCAACACTAACATATGTGATATATATACACTGCATGTGCATCATGCATAGATTCATTTGTCATCATATACTACGAGGCCCACAACGGCTGATACGGTAAGAAAGATGCCCGAAGAGGCGGATATATATGTGTATACTGCATAAAGCATAACATTTAGGCATGTGTATTAGGGCCCTCAGAGGCATCTACTGATGTCCAGTTGTTTCTGTTTCAGACTACGATAAATCTCTGCTATGTTATTTCTTATGCCTGACATACTCAGTACATCAGTCGTACTGACGTCCCTTTTGTCGGGGGACGCTTCATTTTATGCCCGCAGGTTCATATTTAGAAGGTGACAGTTCACACTAGTAGGTTGATGGTTCAGCTGGTGTCCAGAGCACTCTATTTGTTTCAGAGTCGCGATTTGGTCATGGTATGTTCTTCTATGTAGAGGCTTGTAAATAGGTGTCCTGTGGTTAGTTTTCGTGTATGGCCTTGTCGGCCCTGATATATAAAAGTGTAAATCGGGGCTTTTGGGTTCAAACTTTAGTTAAATCTATCACGGCCCAGTCCGTGTTAGATATGTTTAAGGGTGGAGTGTAAATGTGGTGCCCGGCGGGTAGGGTCCGGGTGCCCCTCGCGGCCCTCCGGTTTGGGTCGTGACAAAAACAACCTCTCTACCTACCAATGTGGAGGTAAGGTCTGTGTACACTCTATCCTCCCCATACCCCCACGGTGTGGGATTTCACTGGGTATGTTGTTGTTGTTTCTTGTAAAGTCACTCAAATTAGACTTGTCTTTCCACAAAGTCACTCAAATTAGGCTAGTCTTTCCACAAAGTAATTATAGACCAAGAAACTAAAGGAATAACTAAGGCTGGCCAGTGGGCCGGGACGACCCGACCCCGGCCCGACCCCGTCCCGACCCCGCCCCGGTCCCGACCCGACCCCGCTCTAAAAAAAATAAAATTTAACGGGGGCGGGACTCGAACTCGGGACGGGACGATGTCTCGTCCCGCCAGACCCGAGCCCGCCCCAGGGCCGCCGGACCCGAGCCCGCCCCGAGCCCGTCCCGACCCCGACCCCGACCCCGACAATTACACCCCCTTTGCAAAAATAGCCGTTGCACCAACGGCCATTTTAGATTATGGTCGTTGGCCAACGGCCATTTTAGGCCCCCCCCCCCCCCCCACCCCCCCCTACCCCTTAATATTTATTTTTAACCCATAAGTTCTTATATTTACACTTTAACCCAATTTTTCAACTATAAATAACTCATTTTCTCTTCATCTTTCTCACAAATCTTCCTACAATCTCTCTAATTTCTCAATATATCTCTCTACATTGTTTGCTAAATATTCAATTTTATTAATTCATTTGGGAATTGGGAGTGAAGTTGGCAACTAGCTTGAGGATCTTCCATCGAGCAAAGTTTCAATTTTCAACCTCTCGATTACACGTCGACGTTACGTCGGCGTTTGGTACATTCGTTCCTTCATTAAATTATTATTGTCTGTTTATTTTATTTAGCGCACTTAATTTTATTTACTTTAATTATTTGTTAGCATATAATTAAAATGGAAGGAATTAGAGGTATGTTTAAGGGTAAGGGTAAGGGTGCTTCTTCCGATAGAGGCAACCAGGGCAAGGGTACTTCTTCTAGTCATCTTATTCCTACACAGATGATTTTGTTGATACTCAACATTTTCCTACAATACCATTAGATTTAGACGAGGAGTTATTTTCTTCGGAACTCAAGAAGACTTTAATTTAGACGATGATCTAGACGATACACCCACTAATATTGATGACAACACGCCCACTAGTGCACCTTCAACCGAAATACCTCATATTCCCCCTAGTATGAGACGAGGTCCAAAAAACGACCATTAAAATCGATGCATGGACATTTTTTGATAGGGACGTAGAGAATCAAGTAGCCATATGTAAAATTTGTAAAAATGTTTTAAAATTTAAAACTCGGAAAAGGTCACGGTGGGACGGGGGGTTTAATTAGACACGTAGTAAGTGCTCATCCAAATTAGGTATGCCCAATACCGGGCTTCAAAACCGGTGCGCAAACGGCCGCTCCATCGGGACAAGGTTCACATACCGATATCGTCCCGACCAAGTACGGGGTCAAATTAACCCTATGACGGGGGGAATTGTAGGCTCTAAATACAACAAACATAGAGATAGGGAAGCAATATCAAAATTAGTTGTGTGGAGGGTTTGCCTTTTTCATTTCCTTCATCTCGCGGTTTTATTCATTACATTAGAGATATATATAATCCTGCTTTTAACGGTTTTCCTAGGTCAACTGTTAAGAGAGATGTATTTAAATTTGCGCATGAATATCAACAATATTTACGTTTTTCATTATATCATTTTAATGGCAAAGTATCTATCACGTCGATATAGGTCGTAGTACTAACGGCCATGATTATTTAACTCGTAACTTGTCATTGGATAGATTATAAATGGTCTATGCAAAAACGTATTTTAGCGTATAGATATATAGATGATAGGCACACCGGTACTTTTATTGCGTAAAAATATTTATCAAGTGTGCGATTATTACGGAATTACCGATAAAATTATGACTATTACATTAGATAACGCTTCTAATAACAATTACGCAATTACAATGTTAAAAAATAGTTTAGCTCCATCTTTTCCGGACCATTTTCATATAAAATGCGCGTGCCATATATATAACTTAATTGTAAAGGATGGTCTATCACTTTTTGAAGACATTCTTAGTAAAATACAATTTGCTATAAACTTTATTTTTAAAAGTAATAAAGTACAACGTAGAAAAGAATATAAAAAAATTTGTCATGATTGTGGACTACCTTTTAGAAGAATTCCACAAGAAGTATCCACTAGGTGGAATTCTTTATACGAGCAACTACTTGTTGCTTATGACTATAAATTACCTATAACTTTATTTTTTAACTCTCATAATAAAAAGCCAAATGATATGATTTTAGATAGTGATTGGGAAAAAATTTCCGAACTTATTGTATTTTTAGAGAAATTTTTTCAAGCAACAAAAGAATTTTCCGGTATATATTATCCTACTATTTCAACTATGTTATTTTATATAACTCTAATATTTTTATTACTTAGTGAATATATGGAAAAACCACTTATAAGGCAAATTATTAAAAAAATGTTTGTCAAAATAAAAAAATATTTTATTCCTATTCCTTCTATTTATATTATTGGTTCTGTATTAAATCCTACTATTAAAATAGACGGTACTAAATCACTAATTGAAACTATTTACGATTGTATAGAAGTACTACCACCTCCAAGTCCCAAAAATCTAAATCACCCACCACCTATTGAACAAACTAAAGAAGAAGTGTTGAATAGCGTAGAACACCACCGCAAAAATATATATAGATTTTATCAACAAGAAAATGCTAGTAACGTACGGCTACCCATACCATCTTCTTCATCTTCAACACAACCTCACAAAAGACATGCTTGTTTCTGCGGCTAGTATTGAAAGCCTCGAAATAGAATGTGCGGCCGTACCTCTACTAACCAAATTAGCGAGTTGGATATTTTTGTTTTGCGGGGTTCGTACGTATCAAGAAGTTATCAATGAAGATGGACAAGAAGACTTGTCGAAATACTTGGAGGGGGAATGAGAAGACCTTTCCGACACTTTCAATGATGGCTCGAGATGTTTTGAACATTCAAGCGTCGTCAATCGCGTCGGAAAGCGCTTTTTCTCGCAGCGAGATATCAAATAGGAGACCACGACACTCATTGGCGGAGACGACTTGGAAATTGCGGTATTATTCGAGAGATTGGATACGAGCGGAGCGGAGAAGGTGCGGTCAACCGGAGATCAACGAAGAAGATGATGAAAACTACAACGAAATCTTAACCGAAGGTAGTGGAAGCGACGTGGATCAATTTGACCAACAAATACCTATTCCAACCGAAGAACCACATGAAATCATCAAGCAATTAGAACAGATTTTTTTGAAAATGTAATTTTTTTAATTGCAATTTTATTATGTAATTTGCAACTTTGGACAACACCATAAAGTTGCAATTTAGATTTTAGACAATTGTATTTGTATTACAAAAAAATCATATGTCTATTAAATAATATAAGAGGCACAAAAAAAAAATTTTGGGATGTTTTTATTACACTATCTTGTTTTATTTATTGAGTTTTTTTTTATACATATGTTATTTTAAAAAAATAAAAAAAGGAAAACCCGAGCCCGCCCCGCCCCGAGCCCGCCCCGAGCCCGCCCCCCCGCCCGATACCGACGGGATCGGGATCGGACGGGGACCGGAGCAGTCCCGCCCGACCCGACCCCGCTAGGCCCGCTTGTCCCGATCCCGACCCCCCGGATCGTCCCGCCCCGACCCCGACCCCGCCAGACCCGGCCCGCCAGACCCGAGCCCGGCCCACTGGCCACCCATAGGAATAACTACATAAGTTTGGTTTCTTAATATTTACTTCATTCATGGTATATGATATTATGCTTACTATATTTATTTTTATTCTTTCTAATAATTCTTTAAACCTAATTATTATTAATGTTAAGAATTAACTAATTTCTCATTTATATTTTCGACTTAATTAATTTCTTAAACATTGTTTTCAAGAAAAAATCATTTCCGTCTCTTCTGTGCCAATATTATGGCGGAGAAGTTACTTATACTCAATTCCGGCTCATCCCCATTTCATTGTCTCCATTTCTCCAAGTTCATACTTGGAGGGAGGATACATGTTTTATATTAAAATGAGTGTTCTAGATTTAATTAACTAAAGTGAGGTCTTATAAATCATGATTAAGATAATCAATATTTCATAATTTCTTAAAAAAGGCAATTCTAATTGCCCTTTATCTCATCCATAAATATATTTAAAAATCCAAACTCGCTTCTCGATTTTCTATCTTCATTTTTCAAAACCTCCAAGTTCTATCCCTTTTGTTACCTACGTAGCGTTAGGAATTTTTTATATATAAATAATGCAAGGCTTCGAATTTGTTAAAAATCAGATTATATGATTGATCAATATTCAAACACACACTTATATATTGGAAAATTCGAGAAGGCGAGGCGAAGATCAAGCTAAACATTTTGTCCAAGATCTGCTTGATGTATTTGCTTCCTTTTATTATTATTTTTAATAATATTTTGTTTCATTTGATTTTTAATATAAATTTGTGTGCATATTTTAATTCAAAGTAGAATTGAAAAAAGTTGTACTCAAATTTCATAAGCAATACCACTTCTTCGATCATCAAGCATCACTGATTTGATAATGAAAAGGGCGAAACACAATACAGAACTAATCAATTAAGGAGATGAATTTTATAGCGAAAAAACTAAGGGATCGGAAAAAAGCATTATTAATTACGTAAAAAGGATTTTTTTCTTGAAAAAGAATGCTTAATTAACTAAATTAAATAAAGTATTATAAAGGACCAATTAGTTAGTTATAATTTTTTATATTAAGAATAATTAGGTTAAAAAATTAAAATAAAAAAGGTAAAGCACATAATATCATAAATCACAAAGGAATTAAGTGTTAAAAGCTAAATTTGAGGGGCCATATGTAATTATCCCTTTTATCTTTTTGACTGTAATGACTTTGTGGCAAAACTAGCTTATCTTGGGTGACTTTGTGGAAAAACAAGTCTATCTTGAGTGACTTTGTTGATATAAAATAAATATCAGTGTCTTTTTTGAGAGATAATTTTCATAATTGAGTGAGCATATAAGTTATTCACTCAAAATTCTCATAGCTAAACGGGTCCTTAAAGTTTATATTTGATGAATTTGACCTCTATGGATCTTAATATTAGACTCGTTATACTTTTGAAAAATTATGTACATATATCATAATCAAAATACTATGTTCGGATGAATCTAAAAAGCTACATATGCCACATTGCCACTATAAGGAGCTCTCCCAGATCCGACTTTGAATACAAATCTTCTTATTATATATGTTTAGCATACAACAATATTTTAAAGCAATATCGACATCCAAGTAAACACATGAATACATTACTATAGTGACAAGTTGTGTCTTTCTTTTTTTTATTGATCCGCAATATTTTTATTTTGTTTATTACCTATAATACATATTTAATATCTGGACGAAGCGATGTTCCGTAATACCGCTGGGGCAAGGTATATCCGCCCTAATAACGTATGAATGGATAAGTATAATTACTAGAAACTCAAACCACCACCACCTAACATAGGTGGATCTTTGTCTATGCAGCTGTACTAATGACCTGATCAGCAAAATTTTAAACCTATTAATATATGGATCAACGTTACACTTGTCAATTGTCATCAAATGAAATGAGGTTATTGCCATATACTAAAAAAAAAAGATTTTAAGTATACTAAATTAATGTTCATCTTCACAAATGATTGGAATGAGTTCGGCGGTTGTTGTTTGATACATACAAATACAATATGGTATCCACCTCCCGACCACTAATTAGTTCATGTCTTATGTACACTTAAACAGTTTCAACTTAATATTTTATTCCTAAACCAACTCAGCTTGTCACCCTTCTCTTCTCACCTAATTACTATATTTTTTAGGTTAATAGTGATAAATAGTGCTTTCTTTTGGCAGTTAGCATGCAAAATATGCTCTTTAATTCTAAACTATAAATATTTAGGCTGGGAAACTTCTAAGTAGCTTCAAGATTTTGTCTTTTCTGCAATAAAAGGAGATTTCGACGTCTACGTCTTTTCTCCATGTTTTGTTATCCTGGTGGAACTAGGACTGGCATAATTTATTTAACTAATTAATTATATTCAATGCATTGGATCATGTTATAAAATGGCTACATAAAATTTGATCTTTTGGCTTCTTTTTTTTGTCTTTTTTTTTGTCCTGTGAAATTTCTCCTGTTTTTCGACATGGGCCTGCAACGAACTTCTAAATTGCTTTCTTTTGGACATGTTTATATAGTTTAGTGCGTCATGCCGTTGGTCCTTTTTAAGTGAACTCACCAAGTGAGTAGACAAAAAAATATATTAAAAGATTGCTCGAGTCATGGACTAATTATGCAGGGATAATTCACACAATGTGATACAAAAAAATATAATATTAGTTTTATCTTGGTGTTACTAATATATGTATTCTTATTTTATATTGTATATCACAGTAGTACGGAAATTCCACCACAAATTAGGTAGGTAACTACAACAACATACCCAGTGTAATCCCACAAAATGGAGTCTGAGGAGGATAAGATGTACGCAGAGCACAAATCATGCACATAACTGTTATGCAAAATTTAATTTATGATTGTATTAGCAATGCAGAACTTCTTATTAGAAACCACTTATTATTAAGAATGAAAATTTTATGGCAGTATTAAAAAATCTTGAATAGTAGTCATAAGAGCATTGACATCTTGCTGTATCTTTTCTTTCCTGTTCCCTCCACAAGAATATTTTACGGGCTTTATGGTTCACCCAAAGTGTTCCATACAAAAACTTTATGGTTGCGAAGTTGCTGTGGAAGCCTCTGGTCTCACGTCACTCCATATTGGCCCAAACACGTTTTTGTTTTCAAATAGATTCTTCCAAAATTAATATCCAAACGGATTTAAGTTAAATGTATTAACCGTGTGTAAAAAAAAATTCAACATTAGCTCAATTTTACTGGTTATAATACTCCGTCACTACTTTATTTTCCAGGTTATATCATAACAAGCTTGCAATAAATAGTAACATGTTTGTTTATGTAGGTCAACTCAACATGATGGTGTAAAAGTTTTATATCGTTAGTGCAAAAAAATTGAACACCAAAACGATTTAAATTTCTAAAATATTTGCAAACAACTATCCCGACGCCATAATAGTTGACCAACTCCTTGAACATCAATTAAACGATTTGGGTATATGTCTTCAGTCTATGATCAGAGATTTTTTTGGCCCACAACTGTGCAGCAATTTGGCCCAACTATTTGGGCTAGAAGAACACGAACATAGAGATCCCTTCTGTTACCTCTACTAGCTAGACACTATTTAGTTCTGCATTGTTACTTTCCTTTGTTTTTTACATACTAACTAAACTTCCTTTGAACTCGCAATCTCCTACAATAATTAACAAAGTTTAATTTAAGCCAGTTCAAGGAATGTGAAGGCCTCTCCTTCGAAAGGAGACCGGGGAAAGAAAGAGCTATGCTGTTGACCGGACCTTTTTTCAATCATTTTTCTTTGTTTGAAAGGAGAAAAAAAAAAGAGGTAATATCTATACCTAAATATTAATCCGAGTTGACATGAATCTCAATGACAATGACCAAGAATTGAAAATTGGTAACGTAAGTAAAAATTTCTTACATTTGAATCATCAAGGCATGTCATTTAACCACAATTTAGTTAACACGTTAATTTTCACAATGAGGCCACTTGCCATGTGGAGTGTTGTACCAAGAGGTTAACAAAGTTGGCTTAAAAACTGGAGTAACTGTTTATGTGGATTATAACTTATGCTTGTTATTTATATCCTTAATCAATCAATGAACTATGCTAGATCAGTTTTAAAATACTTGAATCGGCTATACAACCTTAATTCAACAAATATTTCATATCTATTTTACTATTTACCTTAGGCATAAGGTTGCAACTTTGAGCGGATTTCATGTTTAAAATTTGGAGAACTTAAAAGCAATTGAAAATATTTTTAAGATGCTTGACGTTAATTAACCTTCTCCTCCTTTTTCCTAATCCAAATGAAACTTCAGTAGAAGACATAATGCTAAATTAGAAGAGTAATGTGAAGAAAAAGTTAAAGAGACAAAAAGGATATTCTATTTAACCTATTCAACATTTTGGCTGAAATATGACAAATTGTTTTGTTTTCAGATCCCAAATCCAATGCGACTTGAACATATTTATGACGTCTAATAGTGACAACCACGTGCTTTCTTGCCCTTCTTAATCTATTTATTTAGACTTTAATCACTTCTTTTCCTTTCTTAAATTATTTAGCATTATGTTTAACATATTATCGAGCCAATCTTTGCACCAAAAGATTGATAAACTTACTTCATAATTCGATCATAACTATGTCATCCATAGGGGTGAGCACGGGTACAGGGTACCCAGATACCCGACCGGAACCGACACTAACGGGTAGGTTCCGGGTAGATATATTATAATAACGGGTAGGGTCCGGATAGTAAAATTAGGAACCGATCAATGTCGGGTCCGGTTCCGGTTCCGGAAAATAGAGACAGGGGTACCGGGACCCTAACCGATACTCCGGAACCTATAAAATATTAAATATTTTTACTTTTTTTAGAAACATTTGGACCACTTTTAACTTTCTCCAAAATTGTTTGTTGCACGCCTACACATTAATTTTCCCCATCCCAATACGTAAATATTTTAGTTTTTTCACCCCTTTATTCTAGAATGCTCTTTGTGCCCTAAGAGAAAACACACAAAACTCTCTCAATAACAATGGCGTTTTAGCTACACCACCGAGCTTCATCGTCGTCGTTGTTGAAGCTTTCTCTCAGGTACTTTCATCGTTGTCGTCATTGAAGCTTCACCTTTGCCTCTATCTCTCCCTTGGTTGTGTTCATGTCATTCCTAAAATGCATATGGGTTCATATCTAACTCTTTAATTTCTTTTTAATATCACATGCTTCTGTTCTATTTCAGGCGATACTCATCTTCAATTTGTATTACTTTTTTATTTGAAATGTAAATCTATTTTTAAAATTTGTGTATATTTTTGTAGTTGTGAAGATGAAATTTAGGGATTTACTAGCATAATAAAGCTTTTCTTTTGTATCGAAGAGCTTATGAACACGAAAATAAGTTTAATTCAGATATTTTTAAATTTATTTTGAAATCAACACGTTCAATTAATTGTCAAATTTGGCTTGCAATTTTAGGTTTTGGTTACAGAATTAGCTTTTCTACAATGAATAAGTTTTCTAAAACTTCTTATAAAGATACTAAAAATTCTGATTGCAGGCTAAAAAACTACTTGATGAAATTATTTTAGAACTCTTTTTTATTCTCATAGGCTTAAAAATTGTTGCTTAATTTGTGTTTTTTATTTACGTAGTGCCGGGAACCTACCCGGACCCTGCGGGTCCGGGTAGGTTCCGGGTAATGATTGCTACGGGTAGGTTCCGGGTAGTAAATTTAGGAACCGATCTTTTATCGGGTAGGGTCCGGGTAGTTAAAAAATGTTAGGGTACCCGGACCCGCTCACCCCTAGTCATCCATGTTCAAATACGAGATTCACAAGGAAACTTAAGAATGAACCTTACACTTGACATACAAGTGGATATTTGTTTAACATTTAACTTGTCGGAGTTGTTAAAACTATTACTCCACTTATACTTAATTTGTGTTTTTTTCACGAATTAAATCGAAGTTTATTGTGACGCATCAAGTGTTCTTCTTTTTCCTAAACAGTATGTATACCATTAGCTTATGAGATTTTGACGGTGTTAAACAGTGGGCTGAGCAGCAAGTCACAGCCCAGCCCATCACGGGAACAGTTCCGAAAATCAGTAGAACAAATCTTGTATATTAAGGAAAGTATATTGTGTGTATATTGTAGTTTATTTGTTACCTAGATTAGGATATACACTTACCATAATTAGATATACACTTACCATATTGTATAGTTAGAATTATGGTAGAAGAAGGTTTGTAACTTGTATATATATCTATTCAATCAATGAAAATAATCAAAGGGATTATTTCTTTCATGGTATCAAGAGACTAGGTCTAAACAAAAGTTTTTCTCTCAAACTTTTGCCTCCCTTTGGCCGAGACCCTCCCCCTTCCCCCCTCCTCGGGCTTTCTCTTCCAAAATTTCGTCTTCCGCTCTCAAAAACCTCTCTTAAAATTTCCCCTCCTTCTTTGTTCTTTCAATATGTCTAAGAACAATTTTCACCCTGCCCTCACGGTTTCCAATATCAAGCTAAGTATCCCTATTGTCCTTGAGATGGAAAACGTCCAATATGCAACGCGGGCGAAGTTGTTTAAAATTCACGCTATATCTTATCAAGTTCTTCATCACATCATTCCTCCCGCTAGACCCCTTCCTGCGGAGGATCCTGAGTTATGGATTACACTTGATGCTACCGTTCTTCGGTGGATATACGCCACTATTTCGGTGGACCTTCTACAGACGATTATTGAGCCGGATACCACGGTTATGGCTGCATGGAATAGATTGCGTGACATATTCCAAGACAACCAACATTCCCGTGTCGTCACACTCGAGCAGGAATTCTCTCTCGTTCGAATGGACGAATTTTCGAACGTTTCTGCATATTGCAAGAAACTAAAGGAGTTGGCGGATCAACTCCGTAATGTTGGCGCACCGGTAACAAATAATCGTCTAGTTCTACAGTTGGTTGCCGGTCTTTCAGAGGCCTATAATGGTGTTGGAACTCTCCTTCGCCAAAGCAGGCCTCTTCCCGACTTCCATCAAGCCCGCTCCATGCTGACGTTGGAAGAAGCCGGTTTGGCTAAAAAGGCGGCTACCGGAGCAAGCCCAGTGGTCATGGTGGCGTCCTCTCCTAGTCCTTCGGGTTTTGTTAATAATTCGGGCCAAAACCATAATAGTGGTGGAGGCAAGAATAATCGCAAAAATAATAACAAAAATCGCGGGGGCAAACGCGGCGGTTCTGGTGGCGGTTTCGGTGGTCAACAAGCAGGCGGTGGGTCCCAGCCAGGGTACAGTGGCCCACCACCACCGTGGGCCCAGCAGTGGGGCCCATGGCAGTGGAACCCGTACCACCCAAAGCCATTTCCGGCGGCCGGTGGATCGGCCAACGATCCGGGCCCAATACCCGGCGGTGGCGGCCCATCGGCCGGTGGCCCGGCCAGCGGTAGCAACAAAGCCTACGGACCAGGTGCACCACGGACAGGAGTTCTTGGGCCCGGACCACCGCAGGCCCATCATGCAGCAGGCCCCACTCAGACTGATATCGAGGCCGCAATGCACACGTTGGGATTGACTCAACCGGACCTAAATTGGTACATGGACACCGGGGCAACTACTCACATGACTTCCGAATCAGGTACTCTCTCCTCTTATTCCAATTTGAGCACCCCTCGGGGTATAATTGTTGGCAATGGCAACTCTATTCCAATTTAGGGTTATGGTCAGAAAACGTTGTCTCTCCCCAATCCACCCCTTCTCTTGAAAAATACTTTACATGCTCCTAAACTGATTAAAAATTTAGTGTCTGTCCTGAAGTTCACTACTGACAATTCCGTTTCCGTTGAATTTGATCCTTTTGGTTTTTCTGTGAAGGATTTCAAGACGGGGAGTCATCTCATGAGGTGTGATAATAGGGGGGATCTGTATGCTATCATGCCTGGTTTCAGTCCATCGAGTCAAACCTTGCCGTCAGCCTTTGCAGCCATCTCTCCTTCAATGTGGCATGCTCGTCTGGGTCATCCGGGATCTTCTATTTTATCAGTTTTAGATAAAAATAGCTTTATTTCCTGTAAGGGTACGAGTCGTACTCCACTTTGTCAGTCTTGTTCTTTAGGGAAAATCGTTAAGTTGCCATTTGTAGACTCCAATTCTCATACTTCAATGCCATCTGAGATTATTCATTGCGACTTATGGACGTCTACTGTTCTCAGTTCATTAGGTCATCGATATTATGTTCTCTTTTTAGATGATTATTCTTGATTTTTGTGGACGTTTCCAATTGCGAATAAATCGCAAGTGTTTTCCGTCTTCATCCAATTTAGAGCGTTCATTTGTACTCAATTCGAAAGAGAAATAAAAAATATTCAATGTGATAATGGGAAAGAGTATGACAATAGGGAGTTCCGAGAATTCTGTGCTAAAAATGGGATCAATTTTCGGTTTTCGTGTCCTCATACATCTTCACAAAATGGGAAGGCCGAACGCAAAATTCGTTCCATCAATAACATTGTCAGAACTCTCCTAATTCATGCCTCCATACCTCCATATTTGTGGCATCATGCTCTACAAATGGCCACATATCTTCTTAACATAATCCCTTCTAAAGGTCTGACATATTCTTCCCCCCTCAAAATCTTATATAATAAGAATCCTTCTTATTCTCATCTTCGGATTTTTGGGTGCTTGTGTTATCCGTTATTCCCATCCACCACAATTAACAAACTTCAGGCTCGGTCTACCCCGTGTGTGTTTTTGGGTTATCCGTCGAATCATCGTGGTTATAAGTGTTTTGATTTATCCTCCAAGAAAATCATAATCAATCGCCATGTCATTTTTGATGAAACTCAATTCCCATTTACGAAAGTTCATACTCCCGAACCTAAGTCGTATAATTTTTTGGATGACCAAATATCCCCGTATATTATTCGGAATTTTTCGGACATCTCCCGTACCCAAAATCCTCCAAATGGGCCCACCGCCCGCCCCCCACGCTGATACGCCACGCCCGGCTATTCCGACCCCGGGAACAGTTCCGGCTATTGGGCCGGTCCAATTGATCGAAGGCCCGGTCCCGTCCCAGGCGCAGTCTAGTTTTTACCGTTTTGGGCCGGCGGGCCCACCGCCCGCCGGCGCGGTCCGTCCCGAGCCCGAGAAAATTCCCAAAATTCCCTCAATTCTTCCTCGAGTCATAGACCGGTCACTCGTAGTCGGCGGGGTATTTTTACACCTAAAAGACATTTTAATTTACATTCGGATGTCTCTAAATCCCCCTTGCCCCGCAATCCTGTGTCCGCTTTAAATGACCCTAATTGGAAAATTGTTATGACTGATGAATATAATGCTCTTATTGATAATAAGACGTGGGAGTTGGTGCCCGTCCATATGGTATTAATGTTATCGGTCTATGTGGATTTTTGCTCATAAGGAGAATTCGGATGGGTCCTTTGCTCGACATAAGGCGCGGCGGTTGGTGATGGTAAGACTCAACAGGTTGGGATAGATTGTGGTGAGACGTTTAGTCCGGTGGTCAAACCGGCTACCATTCGCACTGTGCTTAGCTTGGCTCTCTCAAAGACTTGGCCAATTCATCAGTTGGATGTCAAGAATGTTTTTCTACATGGTGATCTCAAGGAAACAGTCTATATGCATCAGCCGTTGGGTTTCAGGGATCCCAACCGCCCTCATCATGTCTGTTTGTTGAAGAAATTATTATATGGGCTTAAGCAGTCTCCACGGGCCTGGTATACACGATATGCTGACTTTGTTTCGACTATTGGGTTCACTCACAGCAGGTCAGATAATTCCTTGTTCATCTACTGCCGTGGTTCGTCATTGGCCTATATTCTGTTGTATGTGGATGATATCATCTTGACTGCCTCTTCCGATGCCTTGCGCCAGTCTATCATGACCATGCTCAGTTCTGAGTTTGCTATAAAAGACTTAGGGCCTTTGAGTTATTTTTTTGGGATTGCTGTCAAGCGTCATTCAGGTGGGTTGTTTTTGTCTCAACGGAAGTATGCTGCTGAGATCATCGAGAGGGCTGGGATGTCACCCTGTAAGTCCACTTCCACGCCAGTTGATGCAAACCCAAAGCTAAGTGCCACTGCAGGTGCACCATATGAGGACTCGACCCGCTATCGCAATCTTGCAGGGGTCCTCCAGTATCTTACTTTTACCAGACCGGATATTACATATGCGGTTCAGCAGGTGTGTTTATTAATGCATGATCCCAGAGTGGAGCACATGAATGCAATCAAACGCATCATTCGGTATATTCAGGGGACACTAGACTATGGGTTGCACTTGTATCCATCATCTACATCCACACTTGTCTCCTACACGGATGCTGATTGGGGTGGTTGTCCCGACACCAGACGGTCGACTTCTGGCTACTGTATGTTCCTTGGCAACAACTTGGTCTCCGGTCGGCAAAACGTCGGCAACTCTATCACGCTCAAGTGCGAGGCGAGAATATCGAGGGGTAGCGAATGTGGTCTCCGAATCATGTTGGCTACGTAATTTGCTTTTGGAGCTTCATTGTCCCATTCGAAGGCAACCTTGGTATATTGCGATAACATTAGTGCCATCTACCTTTCGAGTAACCCCGTTCAACACCAACGCACCAAGCATATCGAAATGGACATTCACTTTGTCCGTGAAAAGGTTGCAAAGGGTCAAGTTCGCGTATGCCATGTCCCGTCTCGTTATCAAATTGCGACATCTTTACAAAGGGTCTACCAAATGTTCTCTTTGAAGATTTTAGGGACGATCTCGGCGTTCGAAAACCGCCCGCTATGATCGGGGGTGTGTTAAACGGTGGGGCTGAGCGACAAGTCACGGCCCGGCCCATCACGGGAACGATTCGAAAATCGGTGGAAGCGACGACACGTCACGGCCCGCCCGGCCCATCACGGGAACATTTCCGAAAATCAGTAGAACAAATCTTGTATATTAAGGAAAGTATATTGTGTGTATATTGTAGTTTATTTGTTACCTAGATTAGGATATACACTTACCATAATTAGGATATACACTTACCATATTGTATAGTTAGAATTATGGTAGAAGAAGGTTTGTAACTTGTATATATATTTATTCAATCAATGAAAATAATCAAGGGGATTATTTCTTTCAGACGGAAATTATAAATATACTCCTTCACTTTTTTGAAACTAAAACTAGATGAAACATTATACTAACTATATCCCTAATAGGGGATAGATATCAACTAACTTGATTTTTTCTTTGACTTGACATTCGTCGAGCTGGTCGCAAAACAAATCAGGTTAATTAGCCTAATTAATTGGATGATAATACTTTTTACATCATTCGAGTTAGAAAGCACCTCCGAAAAAAAAAAAGGTTAATACACTTTCGATATAAGGATTACTAGTATGGTTAGATTTTCAAAAGGTCAATATTTAAATAGTTAAATTGAATTAGTCAGGGATTGCGGGAGAACTAACGACATTTTGTCCTAATATATGACATTTTAGGAGTTGTCAATCTGAGTTTTATCCAAATGTTTCGCTGTTAACTAAAAAATGTTTGTCATATCCATTTATAACATCCTTTCTTTCTCGGCGTTAATATAAGACCTTCTTTTCCACATTTAAATTCTTCAGATTTTCAGACATAACACGTAGTATTTCTGTTGGAAATTTGCATTTGGTGGGAGTTGCGTCCAATCATCTTTAATGACTTAAACACTAGGGTTTCGCATGTTGGAGACTTTGATTCTTCACACGTGCATAATCTACTAAGTGAGTAGATGACCGTAGGGACAAGGATCGTCAAATTTCGTTGAGAAATGAAAGAGATATTGGTCCACGAAGTGAGGTGTTTGAAGCATGAAAATGTGGTAGAGACCAATTCTCCCTCATCGGTGGGGGAATGAAGATTTGTTTAGTTTATAAGTCTCAAAATTGGCTAAGGGCTTGAGATCCCAAGGGGTAACCCATGTGTTTGAAGGAGGGAGGACCTAGATGTGCTTTGGTTTGAGGCTAAGCCCACGCACCGCCGCCCGTCCCGTCCGGGCTCGGGTCATGGGGCTGATATTATCTTTTTGGACCCAAATTGCTTCATATTTACAGTTTGATCCCTGAAGTTTCAAGTAAGATAAAATTGGACTTGTATTTTTGCTGTTGGTTTTGGAACGTTAACCTCCATTAATATGTACATCAATTCAGTCATTACTTGACTAATGACTGAATAACTCTCACTAATGGTCTAATCCGTTGCACATTAATTCAGTCATTCATTTGGCTGAATTACTACTCACTAATTGCCATTACATGGCCGGTAACAACAATTATGTGGGCAGTTGATGAGTCCCCTCCATGCACTATATAATGAAGCCTTTGGCTCACTTGTTGAGACAGCACACACAAACGAAAAAAAACAGAATTCTTCCTACTACATTCCAGCATCATTTCATTACTCAAAGTTCTTCAAAGTAACACTTGAGTTTTCTTTGCTCATTTGTTGAGTTGCTATTTTATCTTGGGAGACTATTGTCCAGAACGTAGAAAAGATATATACGGGGCAATCTTGTCTTAAAGACAGAGTGTCATCACTCGACCCAACAAATCAAAGTGCTTGTAATCTCAGTTTCTTGTTTTCAGTTTACTGAAATTTCAGTTGTTGTAATTTTATTTTGTTGTAATACTTAACAATTACTCATTTATAGTTTCCTGCAACCATTGTAATCAACAATTTCAAATTATTCAAGTGCTTATACTGAATTAAAGTGCTTATTGATGATCAAAGAATATTTAATTTTTTCTTCTTATTTTTTACACGAATGTTAATTAGTAGAGGTCTTTTACGCTTCAATAAAACTAGTAAGTTTCGCTTTTATTGTATAAATAAAAGATACTAACCCTAGCCCCTGGCACCTTGCCTAGTGGATTTGTTTTTAAAAAAATTTCAAGTGCTTATACTAAATTTATAACCATTATGTCAATAATTTGCAATTACTTAAGTTATAAACAAGAATATGTATAGACAAAATATTCATTGCCGTAGTTAATAAAATAAGTGGACTGAGTTGTAAAATATTAGAAGGGAAATTATCAGATTGCAGCAACGTGAAACATGGATATGCAGGAAATTTGAAATCTTGACGAAGTATGGGGCAAAAAGGTGAATAGTTCCAAATCTTCTCCACGTATTCCGGTTATTGAGTGCGACAGTCACGTGGGTAGTTTGATGTAATTCCAAAATGCGTAACCGTCTGATTCAACGGCTAACGGCCAGTAACCACCATTAACGGCTCATTTAACGCCCTCTTTCCTTCTGTTATCTCTATCTTCCCTAATTTACAATTCTTCTTTCAAAAAACTTTGAACAAAGTTATATCCATCTCCTTGATCTATGGATCTTTGTAGTCCGATGGGTGAAGATTATTTGTCCTCCACGTCTCATTTGGGTTCATAGTAGGAGCGAAATCAAAAATTTCATTAAGAATATTCAAAATGTCATATAGATATTAATATATAAAAAATAATTTTAAATTTATATATTTAATTGATAGATATTTATATACATACTATGAATTTTCGATGAAATATCTTAAACTGGCCTTCATTGTACGTGGCAACGTCACTAGCAGAGGCAAACTCAGGATTTTAAGACGACGGGTGCACCATCAAAGGAAGATGCACGTTAGTCAAAGCATCGAATTCAAATTTCGGGTCGTCTCTAATGATAATTTCATGCAACACCATATTATTTAAAAAAATTATTAAACACCCATAGAATCAATGTAAAATAAATATAAATTAAATGGCATAATTGTTTAGAGCTTACTGGCTGGCTTGGTGGTTTGGTCTCAAGTTATACACGTTAAGTTCCATGTACGAGACCTACCAACAACATGTTTTGTTCCTTTTTTTAACTGTCAGTTTTAAAAAAATATTATAGTCCAAACTCGAACTTGGGTTCATGCGCTTACGCTTAAGGAGCTAAGGGACACACTAACACCAACTGACCAACTTCAATAAATATGTTTGAGGGGTCTCTTAAAATATATACTGGTTATTCTAAGTATATATATATATATACCCATCATGTAGGTCCGCCCCTGATCACTAACCCACTAAACATGAGGTCTCACAAAATACTCGCCTGCACATGACGTACTTTCACGTTGAAACTAATTAATTGAACCATAAAAATCACAAAATAAAATGAGAATAATAGGTGATATAAAATATGTTTACAAAACATATATCTTATGTCAATATTTACTTGTTACAAATTAATAGTCTATGCGGATAATTTTTTTCCCATTACACTAACTTATGCAAGTTAACCTAAGACTATATGCATGCACATGATGACTTTTGTATTCAAATAACATGAATATGCTAATTAAATAAATCAAGGTGAGTATAGAACTATAGATATAAGTAGTCAGCGTTAACTTATAAGTGGTAGAGTATATATAGGAAACAAATGTGATACATTTATTAGGTCTGATATAAACACTATCCACAAAAATTCTCATTTTCAAACTTCTTGTTTCCTTCCATCATTTCAGAAAGAATATAATTTCAGAACTAGCGCTCTGGCCGTGCCACAGATTAAGGCAGGTCATGACATCGAATTTTTGAAAGGGAAATTTATTTTAAAGTGGAAAAGATACCTATAAGATATATAGGTATGACTTTCTTGTATATAGCCTATATACCTCGTGCCAAACTTTATTTGGACTTCAATTAATGCAATATAGAGACTTTCATCTTCTCAATTAATTGAAATAAATAAATAAATAAATAAAGAGGTATTCACGGAGGGCATTTCTACAAGTTAATCCACGCCTCACGGGTACTTACACCAAACGATGTAAATATACTGTAGTTAAGTGATTTAGTAAAATAAAAATACATGTTAGTTAATCATAATTAAGTGCTAAAAGCTTATAAACACATGTCATACACATTTATTAATTACTTGGTGTAAATAGCAGGTTGAATAAATTTTTACCCTCAAATAGGGTGGCCTTCTAGTAATCTAAGCTCAAACATTCTGTTGCATTTAATTTGATTCCTGTGATTGCGATACACAAGATTCTAATAAAAAAAACCATTTTACTGTAGTAATTAAATAGCGTAAACGTTACATTTATGTATGTCAAATACACTCCTAGTTATCTCCTATATGAAATATCAAGTTGCAAAGTGAGGAAATATTATCAATCATGAGAAGACATTTCTTTTAGCTGATTTCTTCAACTTAACATAATCCTTCTCTTTATTTATCGAAGTGTGAGAACGGTTATATTTTCGAGGCTTACCTAGATTGAGTTACATTTTAAAAAAAAAAAATTAACTCCACCATCTGGGTGGGTATATTGAGTTACATAATTAATGAGAAAATATTTTCTAGGAAAATTAAGAAGTTAACAGTTATGTCAAGAAAAAAAAAAGTAATATGCTTCAATTAAAAAGTGAAAGTTTTTAAGTGAACTATTTGGATCAACACGTGTTTTAAAAGAATTATATTGAGCTTTTTGCATTTTTTGCATCATTATTTTTTTGTTTGTAGAACACCCTCTAATTACTTTAACTATTTCGCCCTAGTGTATTATTTCTTTCTTTCTTTTCATGAAAAATTATAAAAATAACCTATTTGAGAAGAGGCAAATTAGGAATAACATAAAATGATTACATTAGTTGATTTCTGTCACACACACTAGTAAATCGTGCTAAATGTTCTACTCCTATAAATAATATGTTAGGCAAGCAGCAGCATAATTATTGGTGTGAATTTCTTACTATGACAAAAACAAGCTCGCTCCCTCAAATGGAAATGATAGTTATAATTTGGACATAAAAGGACTAATTCTCAGTTTGTAGCCAATTTTATTTGATACAATTGTGTATGTCAATCATCTATCTAATAATTAAGATCATTTTCCATCAAATGCAAAGGGGTGTGTTTGTCAAAGATCAATTACGTAATCAAATCATAGTATTCCTGTTCTTTCCCTTAATGAATCAGTTGTTTTATAATCTGTTCAAAAAATGAATAAGTTTGGGGAAAATTGTAAACAAAAAAAAGAATAAGGTGAAAATTAGTTTGTATTATTTTTCCTTGATCATAAATCATAAGACCTAGGAATAATTACTAATCTTAATAATGTGTTTATTCTGATATATTCGAAATCACTTAGATAGTTATTTAAATTCACTAACTGTAATTAAGTGATAAAAGTTTTTTAAAAAGTGATAAATGTTTATACAAATAAATTACACGTGTTACTAGTTCATGTTGTATAAACTGAGTGTGATTTTTTTCCCATACAACACTACCGTACCGTTGCCAATTTAGCAACTTTTATTGTCACTAAAGGAGTGAAAATTTTGTAAAAAGATTCTGAAAATCATTAATAAGGGATCATTCATCTTCCTTAGACAACCATAATATACCCACTGAAATCCCATAAAATGGTGTCTGAGAAAGATAGATTGTACGCAGACTTTACCCATACATTGAAAAGTAGAGATGATGTTTTATGTAGATTCATCTTCCTTAGACAAATATTAGAATACCTGAAAATTTTCTCTAATTTCCATATATTCACACAGAATATTTTCAGGCAAATGCAACAGAATCTTCTTTAACATTCTGCTGAGAGCTAATTAAGGAAGATATTAAATAAAAATGCCACATGGCCTTTTACTTACAATGGTGAGAATTCAAAATAAATCTACTGTCAAATATATACCCTAACTAACACAATAATAATAAAATTATAATAAAAAAGACTGTAAGATTGAAGAGTACATACTTCCAAACTTTTATCTATAAATGTGGGCCTTTAGCACATTCAACTCATCAGTAAAGCTAATACAAGTTGTTTAATTGAGAAGACTTTGTTTTCCAATTCATTGATAATGACTACTCTTACTGTCTTCACATATTTCACCCTTTCTCTCTTCTGACTATTTCCTGTTCTTGCTTCAACCCGAAACGTCTCAACGTATCGAAAGTTCAATCAGATTCGGACTGGTCACCTGCCGGAGCTACTTGGTACGGGTAAGTTTGGAATAATCTCCCTTAGGGATTCCTTTCATTAATCACAATATATATAGTTGTATAGGGGTTGATTTCTAATACAATAAGAATCCTAACTTACCTTAAATAGTTGATTCCTAATACAATAAAAATCCAAAGTTACCTTAAATATACATATATCATAATTACAAAATATACTTTGAATATTCGGAGAATATTAGCTAATACTCCCCCTCAGTCGGAGCGGGAGGAGGCCGAACGCTAAGGCTGGATCGAAAGCGGTGAAGAGTTGTCTTGGTAATCCCTTTGTGAAATTATCTGCATACTGATAGGAGGAAGGCACGTGTAATATTTTGACCTGACTAAGGGCAACCTTCTCACGCACAAAGTGAATATCCATCTCGATATGCTTGGTCCGCTGATGTTGGACCGGATTATGAGACATATAAATGGCAGATATGTTGTCATAGTAGACTATAGACACCTTTCACAATGGACACTGGAGCTCCAAAAGAAGATTTCGGAGCCAACAGATCTCAGCAACGACATTAGCAACTCTGCGATACTCTGCTACAGCACTCGAACGGGATAGCGTGGGCTGTCGCTTGACGGACCATGAAATAAGATTATCCCCAAGAAATACACAGTAGCCCGAGGTGGAGTGACTGTGTCCGGACATCCTGCCCAATCTGCATCCGTGTAGGAGAGTAATTTGGTTGGGGCAGAGGAGTATAGATGTAGTCCAAAGTCAACTGTGCCCTTAATGTATATGATAATACGTTTGAGGGCCGCAAAATGAGACTCTCGAGGGGCATGCATAAACAGACACAGCTGCTGAACGACATATGTAATATTAGGCCTAGTGAATGTGAGATACTGAAGGGCACCTGCAAGACTCCGATATAGGGTGGGATCAGCAACTGGCGCACCCTCATTGACACTAAGCTTGAATTTCGAGTCAACCGGAGTTGGCATACTTTTACAATTTGCCATTTTAACCCTGTACACTATCTCTTCCGCATATTTGCACTGACACAGAAACATAGTAGCGGCCGATCTGGCCACGGATATACCCAAGAAATAACTCAACTTGCCCAAATCGGTCATAGCAAATTCAGTTTTGAGTAGAGCAATGATTTTATTCGTCAAACCATCAGAGGAGGCAGTAAGAACAATGTCATCCACATATAATAGCAAATAAGCAGTGCTGCTACCTCGATTGAAAGTGAAGAGAGAGTTATCACACCTACTATAAATAAATCTGATCTGCATAATAAACCTGGCAAAGCGATCATACCAAGCGCGGGGTGCATGTTTCAAGCCATACAATGATTTCCTGAGACGACATACATACTGCGGGGCAACTGGATGAACAAAGCCAGGAGGCTGATGCATGTACACAGTTTCTTTCAAATCCCCATGAAAAAATGCATTCTTGACATCAAGCTGATGAATCGGCCAATGCATATCCATAGCAATACTGAGAACAATCCGAATAGTGGCCGGTTTAACAACCGGACTGAATGTCTCACCACAATCAATATCCTGATGCTGATTAGTTCCATTAGCAACCAGTCTTGCCTTATACCGCTCTAAGTCTCCACTGTCTCTGAACTTGTGACGATATAGCCACATACACCGGATAACATTCACACCGTCCAGTCTAGGTACCAACTCCCAAGTGTTCTGCTTGGTTAAAATATTAAATTCCTCGCACATGGCCGCATTCCAATTAGGGTCCAGTTTGGCTAGTTTTGGATTTTTCGGAATGGGTGATAAGGTTTGTGTGGAGAGATTGAAGTGAACCTTGGGTTTGAAAATCCCGTGTTAGGCATGAGTCTCCATGCGGTGGGTAGGCAGCAGTATTTGGACTGGGGTTTGAGGTTGCTGACTTACGGGTTCTAGAGGCAGCAGTGGTTGATCTGCGATATGTGGTTGCTGACTTGCTGGTTCTGGGGGGTGTTGGCTGGTCTCGGGTCGATGGCTGGTCCAGAAACTGCTGGTGGGGTAGGTGACATAGGGGGGTCGAGCTGTGGAGAGTTCGACCGAGAGCTAGGGGCTGTGTGGTTGGAGACAACGCCGGACTTTATTCGTGACAGGGTTGCTAGTGCACTCTTCGTCAGAACCAAAAACTGCCGGTGACACATTGTCTGGATTATAGGAGACTCATCGAGAAATGTGTAATCTGTGGTTTGGAATTTTTGGAGATTTTAAAATGGATAGTTCACCTCGTCGAATGTGACGTGACGTGAGATAATGATCTTACGAGTGTCTATGTCATAGCACAGGTAACCCCGATAATTGGGTGAGAAACCGACGAAGACACATGGCGTGGTGTGTGGGGCTAGTTTGTGAGATGCAATGGAGGCTAGGTTGGGGTAGCATAGGCAACCGAAGATGCGGAGTTGGTCATAGGAAGGGAACCTACGGTATAAGATTTCGGTTGGGGTCTTGTTTTGGAGAGTGTTGGTTGGTAAAATATTAAGGAGGTACTCTGCCATTTTAACAGCGTAGACCCAGAATGGCGGTGGAAGACTGGCATGAAAAAGAAGGGTACGAACCATGTTATTGATGGTACGTATGATTCGTTCAACTTTGCCGTTTTGGGAGGAAGTGTAGGGACATAAAAAATGGAAAATCATGCCTTGTTTAGAGCAGAAATTGTGAAATGCCAAATTATTAAACTCACGTCCATTATCACATTGAAAAGATTTTATAGATTTTTCAAACTGTGTTTTAATGAATTTTTTTAAATTCAAGGAACTTGGCAAAAACTTCAGATTTGAACTTTAGCGGGTAGATCCATACAAAGCGTGAAAAATTATCTAATAATACTAGATAGAATTTGTGACCCAAGGAACTGACAACCGGAGATGTCCACAAATCAGCATGAACAATATCAAATGGAGAAAAAGTAACATTGTTGGATGACATAAATGGAATGCGAGTATGTTTGCCAAGCGGGCAAGAAAAAAAGTATTGGGCAAGTTTTCCATTATTACATTGAATACGCTTATTAGTCCTATGAATATTAAAAACAGGATCTCCTGGGTGTCCGAGTCTGTTATGCCAAATGGACAGAGAGATAGCAGCAAGGGAGACATGTGAATGAGTTCTGACAGCGGAAGATTAAGTGAAGGGGTAGAGGTCTCCCACACTGTTACATCGTGTAAGAATTTTCCCCGTATTGAGATCCTTCACAGAAAAACCAAAAGGGTCAAATTCGACAGACACAGAATTATTGCAAGTGAATTTTATAACAGAGATTAAATTTTTAATGATGTTGGGTGTGTAAAGGACATGATTTAGGGAGAAAGGTGGGTGGGGATGTTTGGTATGTGTGTTACCGTAACCTTCAATTGGAATGCGATGACCATTACCAACAGTAATAAATTGAGGACACCGTAACCGAAGCATTTGAGATAAGTTAACTGATGACCGGGTGAGGTGAGATGTGCCGTAGCACCTGTTTTCATGATAGTACACAACAAGTCTTTTGAGATGGTATCGTATATCCACTGTTTGACAATGGTGTCAAGGCGACGCCATGTCGAGTCGGCAATATCGGTGGGACGAGGAACATAGTCATCAATATAGTCTAGCACATTGTACGCATATGTATGAATATAGAACAGTTCTGTCCACATGGAATATTGACAGTCTTCTTGGTCAAGAATTATAGGGATAAAATTCTTGATGTTGGTAACGGCGAAAGCCGGATGAAAAGAAGACGATGAGCGTGGTGGGGGGTTGTCAAAAGTATCAGTGGAGGAACCGGAATTAGTGGGGGGAGACATGGTGGCCGTCGACCGAGAAGGAAGAAGAGAGAGGGTGGTGGTCGGCGGCTTTGGGAGTAGAATTTAGGGTTTGGCTTTGATACCATGTAAGTTTGGAATAATCTCCCTTAGGGATTACTTTCATTAATCACAATATATATAGTTATACAGATGTTGATTCCTAATACAATAAGAATCCTGACTTACCTTAAATGGTTGATTCCTAATACAATAAGAATCATAAGTTACCTTAAATATACATCTATAATAATTACAAAATATACTGTGAATATTCGGAGAATTTTCACTAATAGTATGGAAGCCCTAATGGTGCTGGAAGTGACGGTAAGCCCCCTAGAACAAAAAATACTCTTGTTAGCCTCTTAAGTACGAAAAAGGAAAAAAAACACAACAACAACGTACTCACTGTAGTCCACAAATGGGGTTTGGGGAAGGTAAGATGTACGCATACCTTATCCGCACCTTTGTGGGGTAGACAATTTGTTTCCAGTATAAAAAATGAAAAGAAAATATTGGTGCATTAAATGGCGCAGATCATTTTAGATATTGAATTTCATGATAAATTTACTTCTCTTTTTAATTGTATAAATATTGTGTGCCGAGTTTAACTTATGTGCATTATTGGTTGATAACTTTTTCATACCAACTTGTTAAGGTAATCTACAATGACATGAACTGTATGTATAATCGGTTAAAATATACTAATACAGCCACGAACTTTCAGTTCCAATCGAAGTATATAGATCTGTAAATAGATTTGTATGTATAACCACTTTAGTCGTGCTCGTCCTTTCTCAAAAGTATATTTTTTCTGGAGTAGGGGTTCGAATCTATCTCTTCGAAAGGGTTGAAGAACGTGAAGTCTACCCTTTTAGCCTAGAGGAAATTAGTTTCTGAATTTACTTTTGTTGCTACGGTGTCGTTCCATCATCCACCACTATTTGATGAGCAAGAGACAGAGGCGGTGCTTTGTCAGCTTTGGACTATCAATCTGGTTTCGGAAAGCAGTACTTCTCCCCGGAGTACCCATGATAAGGCGCGTGTAAGGCAGCTAAGTGAGCTTGGGTTGAGTCCTCAATGGATAATGGATATGGGGCGCGTCTTCTCAATACAATTTCTTTCAAATTCATTAAAATTTCATGTACCGATTCTTGAATGCCCGTTATGGTAGAATATTCATGTGGTACTTTCTCAGATTTTACACTTGTGATACATGTTCCTTCTATTTCTCCAAGTTACTATTCCTGCTATTGCTGTTGAAATAGCCCCTGCCACGAGATACCTAATCGAAGAACTGTCTACTCTCACCTCGACCGAAAAAGAGATCTAAGGCTTCTTTGAAGAAAGTCAAGCAGGAATAGACGGAGTCTAAGCCCGGCCTTTAGCAATTGGGAAGATTGTCCGCAGAGCGGTACTACCCGCCCTACCCTACCACCTATAGGCGACCGTCCTACAGCCTCCCGAAAAGGAACTGCAGTGATCTTGAATAGGCATCCTACAACGATAAATAGAATCCCCATAAAAATACCACTAGATCGAGCACCAGTGATTTCGTATCCGGTCAAAATCTTGGCTAATTGATCGAAGTGGGTAGCTCCAGTAGACCCATAGATCATGGAACAAATAGGGTGGGTAGGACTAAGCACCACATTACACGTATAGACGCGAACCCCCTTATTACCGTGCACCGCATACGGCTCGCACAAAGACTCATAAATCCACCCCGAGCCCTTTCTTCCACCTCTCCTATCCAATCCTTGATCAAACTTGCGTTAAAAAGGCTTATCTTTTTTCCTAAGATAATCAAAAGTTATTTTTAACTATTAAAGAGCTACTAGACACTATGTATCTACTGCACGTACTTATGCATATATACTTATGTTTATAATATATGAATAGAGCACCCACTCTGCATAGATTAGGCATACATGCATTCCAACTCATTTTAGTGGAAGACCACTTTTTTATTCTTTCTCTTTCCTCCATTATTCTAAAACTAAAAAGGGAAAAAAGAGAAAAGAGGGGGAGATGGATTCATCACCAATATTTGATTGGATCTCTAATAAGTGTTGATGAATCTTGTCTTTCCATAAGCAGAAGTATGAGTAGAGATGCTCTTCCCCTATTCTTAATTCCACTTCTTATGTCTGTCAACAAGAGCCCAGCCCCTGGTTCAATCGATAGATAGGCCAAAAATATATTTCGGGACAAATAAACAGAAGACTCCACCAAGCTAGCGCACTCCTCACCTCAATGCTACACTTCGGCAGCTACGAACTAAGACGCTTCAGAAGAAAAGCTACATCCACTACCTGTATTCACCCTAACAGGCTAACCCGAGCTTACCGAGGGCCTTACCGCCCGAACCAGCAAGACTAATGTCTACTTATACCTTTGAGAGGTAGTAAGTTCGGCTGGATCGAGAGAATATGGATAGGCATGATCGAAAGAGAGGGCAACTCTATCTCCGCCTCTTCTCGTGCACTCGTTAAAGTCATGGGTTTCATTAATGAAAAGAAAAGTGGAGGCCCGCCATCTGCTAGCATTGTGGTTTTCCATCGATTCTTTATCAATGGCCCACCATTTCTTTGAACCTTGTCAGTGACTCTTCTTATTAAAACATTTCCTTCTCCCAGCCTACCGCCCTCTACAATGCTCTCTTTGCTGGTTACTTCCCTGCGCCGGACATCTCAGCGGCGGGATTTGATACCCGCATCCGATCGAAGTTGCATTTTAGTGCTCCCCTAACATAAAGGGGAGCTTTTTCTATATAAAATTATTTTTTTATATAGTTAGTGCATATAACTTAAATCTTATTCTGTTGTGCAAAAGATGGAGCATGTGGGTATACTAATTGTCGCCCCCGTTTTTGACCCGACCCCCCGCGAGAGGTCGGAAGCGGAGCACGGACTTGTTCGGTGATTCCTGGGTAAAGAATTGAGGAGTCGCCACCTAATTATTTTTTACGGTGAATTAGGACACCTAAATATTAAACTAAATGCTGTAGTGTAAACTCCAATTTTAAGGTCTGCGAAACTAGCGAGATTCTAGGTAAGGGTTCTTTATTATCCTAAAGGGAAGGGGTTAGGCATCCTTTAAGATCCGCTAACTTGCGGTTATCCCACAAACTCGGTTAATTATTGCTAGGAAAAATGCATGTTTTTAAGATATAATAGATAAAAAGATGTTTGCGAATAATTAGTGAATGATACATTTTTAAAAGAAAGATACTTGTAGAGATTTAAAAATATGCATTTGTATGGTATTTAAAGAGAAATACATATAGAGTTGGAAAAGTATGTATTTGACAATTGATAGTAAAACAAATTATTTATAATGCCAAAGAAGTAAAATTTGGGGAATTAATGAATTGTAAATTGACAAAAAGATAAACTTATTCGATATGATTTAATAAAGCAAATAAAAGATGACAAAAGTTATTTTGAAAATCTTGGATACGCGTGACGAGCCTAAAATAAATAAACTAGCGAAGGATTTCTAAATTTGAATTTAACCGAGCCTACAAATAAATAAGCTAGCGGCGGGTTTCAAATCTTAAACTACCCTATGAATTAATCCTAAGTTTGCCTATTCTAAGCATTTCAATAGTTACATAAGTGCGATAAATAATATTACAATACAAAGCGGGATAAAAGCCGAATTAAAGAAAGAAATAAAATAAGATAAACTCCGAGGAATATCTCGCCTTCATTTACTTTAATCCTCGCAAGCCGTCAAGAACAAACGGTTAAAAACAATTAAATACAAATAACTTCATATCCGTATTCAAAACAGTGAATGTTTTGATCACGGAGGGCTCGACTTAAATTTTGAAAAGAACATTCCAATCACGTCGTGGTCGCAAACATATGACTAATGTGGTTTATTTTGATTGCCTCGCCTACTAAACGTGTTGGTCTCTCGGGTGAAATAGAAAAGATCACTATAATCACATCGTGGCTGCGAATATATAATTCACCTCGCCTACTAAACATGTTGATCTCGGATGAAATAAAAGGTTTAAGTCTTCATCATTGCCCAGAAGTTATATTTCCGTCTTTGCAACTGTGGAGGCCTCAAAATCGACGGATATTTTTCATTGGCCGTGTAGTATCGTGTTCAAATCAGCAAAATTTTAAAACAAGGCAGCAAACAGTAAGCAAGAGGCATTAATCAGAAAGCAGAAAAACAGAGACACAAATTCCGAAAAGACGCGGTGTTTAGTTTAAAACAGTAAAACATTAAATATCCGTTGCATGGATGTTTAAAGCGGTAAGCAATAAGCAGTCAGTAAGCAGTAAGCAGTCAGTAAGCAGTAGCAGTAGCAGTAGCGGTAGCGGTAGCGGTAGCAGTAGCAGTAGCAGTAGCAGTAAGCAGTAGCGGTAGCAGTAGCAGTAAGCAGTAGCAGTAAGCAGTAAGCAGTAGCGGTAGCAGTAAGCAGTAAGCAGTAGCGGTAGCGGTAAGCAGCAAGCAGTAAGCAGTAGCAGTAGCGGTAAGCAGCAAGCAAGAAAATAATTTCCGAAAAAGACGCGGTGTTTAGTTTAAAACAGTAAAAAACAGTAAAATATCCGTTGCCCGGATACTCAAAACAGTGCTGAAAAACAGAGAAATGAAACGAAAGAAAAGCGCGGCTCGAACTCAATTTCGTCGGCCTTAATGCAATATTAATAAAACAATAAAACAGTAAAAGCAACGAGCAGTGAGCAATTAAGGTATCCGACCCGAATCAGTGATCCAAACCCGAATCAAATTTTAACACCAAATTCAGATAACCAACATGCATGAATATGAAAATGCAAGAATTCTGAAATATCCAAATCGGGTCGACCCGACCCGGTTCAGTGACCCGACCCGAATCAGTGATCCAAACTCGAATCAGATTTCAACACTAAATTCAGATAGCCAATAACAACAACAGCAATAATGCAAGAAATTTAGAAATTCAAACCGGGTCGACCCGGGTCAGTAACCCGACCCGAATCAGGTAAAAGATCCGAAATCGAATAATTCCATCAAATTCCAGATAACCAACATACAGGAATATAAAAAATGCAAGAGTTTGAAATGTTACCCAAACCGGGTCGACCCGGGTCGGGTCGACCCGACCCGAAATCAGTGAAGAACAACAAGAAATGCAAAACAGATTTTCGGACTCGGTTTTTCAGAAACCGAATAGAGGCATTTAAAACCCAAGTTCAAGAACGAAACTCACCTCCTTTCTTTCGAATCTTGGGCCTATTTCGGACTTGTATCTTGAACAACAAAGACAGCAAATGATTTAAAATCTAGAACACAACAAATATTTTATGTATATATGGAATAGTCTTCCGAAAAATCCTTCGAAAATCTGTTTTTATCCACGAAAAATCTCCTCTTAAAATGAAGAACAACATGGGGTATTTATAGGTGGATTTCCCCCCCAAGAACGAGTTTGAAATTCGAATTAAAGGTAAAGATTTCTGAATTTTGGAAGCGGATTTTAGGGGTATGGGCGTGGGCGAAGTGACGGGAGGGGTGTGGTGGTGTCAGGGTTGGTGGCAGGGAGTGGGTGGTGGCAGTGGGCGAGGTGACCGGTCGGATGGGGGGTGCGGGGGCAGCGGCGATTTGTGAAGGGGGGGTTAGGGTTCGAATTTTTTTTTTGTTTTGTTTTGGGTTTTGGGGGATTAAAAGGGATGGGGGTTATGGGCTTGCGGGTTACGGGTCGGGTGAGTGGGCCTGGGCCGACGGATAGGGACGATGGGGAATAAAAAAAAAAGGGAGTTGGGCGTTGGGCTTTGGTTGTGGGTTGTGGGAATTGGGTGTTTATTTTGGGATTGGGCTTGGGCGAAAAAATGGGTTTTAATTTAGGTTGGGTAGAAATTGTATTGGGTTAGGAATTGAAAATATAAAAGGGGGTTTAATATTAAAACATATTTATATATATATATATATATATTGTAAAAGATGTGAATTATTTAAAATAGCGTAACGATGTGATAAAAATAATATTTGCGAAATGTTTAATGCTTAAAAAAAATGTAAATGCGATGCAATTTTGCGAGAATAAATAACATAGAATTTTCGGATAACTTATGATTATTATAAAAATGCAAATGATATAAAATATGCGAATAATAATAATAATACGAAGATGCACACATATATGCCTATATTTTAAAATTATTTTAAAAGTGTCAAAATATTAAAAATTACGAATAAAATCATAAAAGATGGGACAAAATTGGGTGTCAACAGATGCCCCTCTTTGGACGGAGACGATGAAAGAGTTTTCGGCCAAAGAAGTTGACTGAGTAGCCAATTTTGTCCCGATCATCGGGACTGCATGGTAAGAAATAGAATCCCCGGGGTATAGAAGTTGCAAAAGATGGTGCACATTCAAGAAACAATGCCCCAGTGTCGACTTAGGATGACACTGGTCGCAGATGCGAGAAACTATTGGAAAAGAGCGGATCGACGTTCGAAGTAGGTCGTTGACCAATTTGCCTCGGTTCGCCGTAAGAGATAGTTCCACGTTGTGATGAAGTTCCTGCAAATTAAAAACTCCTGCAAACTAAAGCTTAAGATATAATTAGTGTATAACTGCTGAGAAAAATTGTAGAGAATATAACTTGGAAATACCCGCATTAGGAGGTGGGCGCCTGACCGAAATTTAAATACCCGCATTATGAGGTGGGCGCCTGACTGAAATTTAAATACCCGAATTATGAGGTGGGCGCCTGACTGAAATTTAAATACCCGAATTATGAGGTGGGCGCCTGACTGAAATTTAAATACCCGCATTATGAGGTGGGCGCCTGAGTGAAATTTAAATACCCGAATTATGAGGTGGGCGCCTGACTGAAATTTAATTACCCGAATTATGAGGTGGGCGCCGACTGAAATTTAAATACCCGAATTATGAGGTGGGCGCCTGACTGAAATTTAATTACCCGAATTATGAGGTGGGCGCCTGACTGAAATTTAAATACCCGAATTATGAGGTGGGCGCCTGACTGAAATTTAAATACCCGAATTATGAGGTGGGCGCCTGACTGAAATTTAAATACCCGAATTATGAGGTGGGCGCCGATCGAAATTTAAATACCCGAATTATGAGGTGGGCGCCTGACTGAAATTAAAATACCCGCATTATAAGGTGGGTGCCTGATTTAAAACATTCCCGCATTATGAGGTGGGCGCCTGATTTAAAACATACCCGCATTAGAAGGTGGGCGCCTGATTTAAAACATACCCGCATTATGAGGTGGGCGCCTGATTTAAAACATACCCGCATTATGAGGTGGGTGCCTGACTGAAATTAAAATACCCGCATTATAAGGTGGGTGCCTGATTTAAAACATTCCCGCATTATGAGGTGGGCGCCTGACTTAAAACATACCCGCATTATGAGGTGGGCGCCTGACTGAAATTAAAATACCCGCATTATAAGGTGGGCGCCTGAAATGACGTCGTTGGATTGACGTGTTGTGTTGAAGACGTCGTTGTAATATTGTTGACGTCGTTGTAATGATGTAAAAGACAGTTGTTGTGTTGTATGTAACGTCTAGGACGTTGTTGTAATGCTGTTTTGCTTTGTAGAATGTAGATGTTGAGCTGAAGACGTCATTGTGATGATAATGCTGATGACATCGTTGTAACGCTGTTGATGCCATTGTAAATGTTGTAAAAGATAGCTGCTGCGCTAAAGACGTCATTGTAATACTGTTGACGTCGTTGAGATGCGGTAAAAGATAGTTGCTGTGTTGAAGACGTCATTGTAATATTGTTGACGTCGTTGAGATGTTGTAAAGATAGCTCCGCGTCGCATTGAATCTTTTGCCGATTCGAACTCCTGCGGACTATGAATTGAAATGTCGTCCTGGCACGGGCGAAAATGTGATGCGACGTCTTTGCCGTCGGGTTTGCTGTGTTGTCGTTTCCTGTGATTCAAAATAATATCTTTGTGCAGACATAATAGTCGGGACCCTGTAGGTCAAGATGATGTCATCGTATATATGCAAAACAGGGACGTAATCCTTGATCATAAGTGATATGGCTTCCCTGCTTCTTTCAACCTGAAGAACCTGTACTCAAAGAAAATTTGTGAGTTCGGGGGAGGGCGGTTGATTCGCGTTGACTTTGTTGCTTTGGCTCTTGATAGTTGCATATCCTGCTGATTCGGACCTGGTGCCCCTATCTAGTTCCCAGTCTTGGCTAACCGCTAATGAAAACTGTTGAAAACAATTTGTTTTACGAGAAAGTATGCATATCAGTAAAAGTTCTTGGCGAACTCAAATGAAAATTTTTGTTGAAAATAATTTGCTTATGAGAAAGTATGCATATCAGTAAAAGTTCTTGCCGAACTCTAACGAAAATATTTGTTGAAAATAATTTACTTATAAGAAAATATGCATATCAGTAAAAGTTCTTGTCGAACTTTAATGAAGATATTTGTTGGAAATAATCCGCTTATGAGAAAGTATGCATTTATGTAAAATGTCTGTCGAGCAGTGACATGCGGTGAAACAAAGCAAACGTCTTATCCAAAATTCTTCTGGCTGAAAACTTAATTTGCCGATGCTTTTCCATGTTTATAGGCGTCCTCTGGCAGTGATCCCAAAAAAAAAATGCCCAAGTTTCTAATATGTGAGGATGATGATCTTTCGAACGGACCACCGAGTCTTGTCTGGGTTGCTTGCATGTCCTATCAGGGTGATCAGATGGATGCATTTTGTCATATGTGAGATAAAAATATTTCCTAATGGTGGGACCGAAGCCGATGTGGCCGCCTACGTATCCCGCTGAGAGAATCAGGTCATAACGTAGTTCAGGTAAGCAAAGGGGATTGTAAGGGTTTTTCTAAAATATGGGACCGAAGCCGATGTGGCCGCCTACGTATCCCGCCGAGGGAATCAGGTCATAACGTAGTTCAGGTAGCAAACAAGAGATTTGTAAGGATTTTCTGAAAATGGGACCGAAGCCGATGTGGCCGCCTACGTATCCCACCAAGGGAATCAGGTCAGAACGTAGTTCATGTTACAAAAAAAAAGAAGATTGTAAGGGTTTTTCTAAAAAATGGGACCGAAGCCGATGTGGCCGCCTACGTATCCCGCCGAGGGAATCAGGTCATGACGTAGTTCGTTGTTACAAAAAATTGTGTTTTTGGGGAAATTTGCAATCTAGGAAACGGAACCCGACATGGGTTCTTTGCGTATCCCGCCAGGGAGCGCAACTTTTACAACATAGAAAAAGTATTATATAGAGAATAACTAATCTTAGATATGGTATCTCTTCACTGCATCGGCCATTCTATTCTGATAAGGTTGCCCGGGACGATTGCGTCCATCTGCTTTCATCAATCAGTCTCTTCGTACCTGATTTGGCTTCGAATGATAGGGAAATGCCCCAGTAGAAGTCCTGGTCGTAGCGTGGCAGCCCAAGAGTACAAATGGCAAACGTCCGTGCCGATGCTTGTAACTTATCAACCATCCTGATGTTTCATCCAAATCTGTCTTTGACTTATTCCAAAAAAAATGCCCCAGTTCTTCCGATTGCGAGTCCTTCTCATATTCTTCGAAGCCTTGCTTGTTGTTTTGGACCTTGTTTGCTTGTTTCATTATATGTCACATATTATCGACAGATTTATTAGTTTGCATGATGAAAAAGAAAAGAAGATTATTAAACAAAACAGATTTTAAAATAGCAAAAGCAATGCAGATCTATCTTTTTAAGCTTTCAAAAGGTGGAGGCAAATACACTAAAATGCATAAATGCGATTCAGGCCTCAATTTAAATAGCATTGTTTCAATAAATTAGTGTTAATACAATATGATCGGGGAATTAAAAAATGGGTTGCTCCGCCATTTTTTAGTCAACACGAATCAACCTTTGGGTGAAATAAATTAGGCAAAATAAACCTCCTGAAAAATGAAGCAAACTAAGTTAGTATAAGACGAGAAATTATTGCTTCAAATAACATGCATAGAGTGTAAGTAAATAGCAAACAAATTGTATGAAATTAAATACGCGTCCTAATATGCATGGGAGCTCTCTTAGGCCAGAGGTGGGCCTAAACGCCAGATATGCGAGATTACGACAGATTAATCCAAGCTGTTAAACTGTAATGCTTTTGTTGGAAATGAGACAAAATGAATGTACATTTTCCAATTTCGGCATGTCATGATTAGGCTTGGATTTGTCTATCATTATCATGCTACACGTAATATGCTGATTGGTCGTTGGGTTGCGAGACCCGTCGACAAATTCGGTAGATTTCTTAATTGTGGAGTCGATACCAAGGATCGACCCACCTAAGGTATATGCATGCATGACTTAAGATAAAGGGTGGTATAGCTCTATCCTAAATTTTCTAAGATTTGGCTGACTAGACTCAAGGTTCCCGAGCGGACTGCTCGAGTGAGAAGGCTACGCGGCCAACCGGATGGTCCGGACGCTCCGCGCATATACCAACTCTCCTAAAAATTTGGAAATTTGAAAGAAATTTGCGGGTGCGCAAAACACACCTCGCGTGTAGTGTGTGATAGTGTCAATTTTCCAGAGTGGAAGAAATATGAGCGGAATGCCAATTTAAGGAAAGCAGTAAAACAATATAGCAATTAAAGCAATTATGCAAAATTTTCACAAATAAAACATATCAAAGCATTAAAACAAATAATGAGCAAAAAGTAAAGCACAATAATAATTAACCTGATTTGGCTATGGTCAAGAACCTGAAATATCCCCAGTGGAGTCGCCATTCTGTCGCCCCCGTTTTTGACCCGACCCCCCGCGAGAGGTCGGAAGCGGAGCACGGACTTGTTCGGTGATTCCTGGGTAAAGAATTGAGGAGTCGCCACCTAATTATTTTTTACGGTGAATTAGGACACCTAAATATTAAACTAAATGCTGTAGTGTAAACTCCAATTTTAAGGTCTGCGAAACTAGCGAGATTCTAGGTAAGGGTTCTTTATTATCCTAAAGGGAAGGGGTTAGGCATCCTTTAAGATCCGCTAACTTGCGGTTATCCCACAAACTCAGGTTAATTATTGCTAGGAAAAATGCATGTTTTTAAGATATAATAGATAAAAAGATGTTTGCGAATAATTAGTGAATGATACATTTTTAAAAGAAAGATACTTGTAGAGATTTAAAAATATGCATTTGTATGGTATTTAAAGAGAAATACATATAGAGTTGGAAAAGTATGTATTTGACAATTGATAGTAAAACAAATTATTTATAATGCCAAAGAAGTAAAATTTGGGGAATTAATGAATTGTAAATTGACAAAAAGATAAACTTATTCGATATGATTTAATAAAGCAAATAAAAGATGACAAAAGTTATTTTGAAAATCTTGGATACGCGTGACGAGCCTAAAATAAATAAACTAGCGAAGGATTTCTAAATTTGAATTTAACCGAGCCTACAAATAAATAAGCTAGCGGCGGGTTTCAAATCTTAAACTACCCTATGAATTAATCCTAAGTTTGCCTATTCTAAGCATTTCAATAGTTACATAAGTGCGATAAATAATATTACAATACAAAGCGGGATAAAAGTTGAATTAAAGAAAGAAATAAAATAAGATAAACTCCGAGGAATATCTCGCCTTCATTTACTTTAATCCCTGCAAGCTGTCAAGAACAAACGGTTAAAAACAATTAAATACAAATAACTTCATATCCGTATTCAAAACAGTGAATGTTTTGATCACGGAGGGCTCAGACTTAAATTTTGAAAAGAACATTCCAATCACGTCGTGGCTGCAAACATATGACTAATGTGGTTTATTTTGATTGCCTCGCCTACTAAACGTGTTGGTCTCTCGGGTGAAATAGAAAAGATCACTATAATCACATCGTGGCTGCGAATATATAATTCACCTCGCCTACTAAACATGTTGATCTCGGATGAAATAAAAGGTTTAAGTCTTCATCATTGCCCAGAAGTTATATTTCCGTCTTTGCAACTGTGGAGGCCTCAAAATCGACGGATATTTTTCATTGGCCAGTGTAGTATCGTGTTCAAATCAGCAAAATTTTAAAACAAGGCAGCAAACAGTAAGCAAGAGGCATTAATCAGAAAGCAGAAAAACAGAGACACAAATTCCGAAAAGACGCGGTGTTTAGTTTAAAACAGTAAAACATTAAATATCCGTTGCATGGATGTTTAAAGCGGTAAGCAATAAGCAGTCAGTAAGCAGTAAGCAGTCAGTAAGCAGTAGCAGTAGCAGTAGCGGTAGCGGTAGCGGTAGCAGTAGCAGTAGCAGTAGCAGTAAGCAGTAGCGGTAGCAGTAGCAGTAAGCAGTAGCAGTAAGCAGTAAGCAGTAGCGGTAGCAGTAAGCAGTAAGCAGTAGCGGTAGCGGTAAGCAGCAAGCAGTAAGCAGTAGCAGTAGCGGTAAGCAGCAAGCAAGAAAATAATTTCCGAAAAAGACGCGGTGTTTAGTTTAAAACAGTAAAAAACAGTAAAATATCCGTTGCCCGGATACTCAAAACAGTGCTGAAAAACAGAGAAATGAAACGAAAGAAAAGCGCGGCTCGAACTCAATTTCGTCGGCCTTAATGCAATATTAATAAAACAATAAAACAGTAAAAGCAACGAGCAGTGAGCAATTAAGGTATCCGACCCGAATCAGTGATCCAAACCCGAATCAAATTTTAACACCAAATTCAGATAACCAACATGCATGAATATGAAAATGCAAGAATTCTGAAATATCCAAATCGGGTCGACCCGACCCGGTTCAGTGACCCGACCCGAATCAGTGATCCAAACTCGAATCAGATTTCAACACTAAATTCAGATAGCCAATAACAACAACAGCAATAATGCAAGAAATTTAGAAATTCAAACCGGGTCGACCCGGGTCAGTAACCCGACCCGAATCAGGTAAAAGATCCGAAATCGAATAATTCCATCAAATTCCAGATAACCAACATACAGGAATATAAAAAATGCAAGAGTTTGAAATGTTACCCAAACCGGGTCGACCCGGGTCGGGTCGACCCGACCCGAAATCAGTGAAGAACAACAAGAAATGCAAAACAGATTTTCGGACTCGGTTTTTCAGAAACCGAATAGAGGCATTTAAAACCCAAGTTCAAGAACGAAACTCACCTCCTTTCTTTCGAATCTTGGGCCTATTTCGGACTTGTATCTTGAACAACAAAGACAGCAAATGATTTAAAATCTAGAACACAACAAATATTTTATGTATATATGGAATAGTCTTCCGAAAAATCCTTCGAAAATCTGTTTTTATCCACGAAAAATCTCCTCTTAAAATGAAGAACAACATGGGGTATTTATAGGTGGATTTCCCCCCAAGAACGAGTTTGAAATTCGAATTAAAGGTAAAGATTTCTGAATTTTGGAAGCGGATTTTAGGGGTATGGGCGTGGGCGAAGTGACGGGAGGGGTGTGGTGGTGTCAGGGTTGGTGGCAGGGAGTGGGTGGTGGCAGTGGGCGAGGTGACCGGTCGGATGGGGGGTGCGGGGGCAGCGGCGATTTGTGAAGGGGGGGTTAGGGTTCGAATTTTTTTTTTGTTTTGTTTTGGGTTTTGGGGGATTAAAAGGGATGGGGGTTATGGGCTTGCGGGTTACGGGTCGGGTGAGTGGGCCTGGGCCGACGGATAGGGACGATGGGGAATAAAAAAAAAGGGAGTTGGGCGTTGGGCTTTGGTTGTGGGTTGTGGGAATTGGGTGTTTATTTTGGGATTGGGCTTGGGCGAAAAAATGGGTTTTAATTTAGGTTGGGTAGAAATTGTATTGGGTTAGGAATTGAAAATATAAAAGGGGGTTTAATATTAAAACATATTTATATATATATATATATATATTGTAAAAGATGTGAATTATTTAAAATAGCGTAACGATGTGATAAAAATAATATTTGCGAAATGTTTAATGCTTAAAAAAAATGTAAATGCGATGCAATTTTGCGAGAATAAATAACATAGAATTTTCGGATAACTTATGATTATTATAAAAATGCAAATGATATAAAATATGCGAATAATAATAATAATACGAAGATGCACACATATATGCCTATATTTTAAAATTATTTTAAAAGTGTCAAAATATTAAAAATTACGAATAAAATCATAAAAGATGGGACAAAATTGGGTGTCAACACTAATGTTGTGGACTAACCACCATTCTCCTCCCTAATAGATGTTGTTGGCCCTTCTCTATACAAATCAGGCAAGGGCTGTGGTGCTTGTTTCCATGTGCGACTGACAGAATATACCATTATATACACGACATCTACAGCAGTGTATATCACGGTATTTCATGAGTATTCCGGATTGTTTTGGCCGTGATATATACGGCTTATACAATAATGTATATCACGGTTTATGGAGCTTAATTTAGTAACTTTAGTTTGTATTTAATTAACATTGTACACTTACCATAATTGTAGAATTATTGTACAAGTAGAATAAGGTTTTAGGAGTAGAATAGAAATATGATTTTCCTATTATGAAAATTTTAAATTGTATATATACTCTTTCATTAATAAAAATTATCAAAGGATTATTTCTTTCGTGGTATCAGAAGTCTAGGGTTTTCATACCTCTCCTATTTTTTTTTCCGCCATACCTCGGTTTCCGAGCCTCCTTCTCAGTTATGGATTATACTTGACGTCAAAGAACCATTTTCATCTTGCCCTTAATGTTTCTAACATCAAGAATAACATTCATATAGTTCTTGAGATGCAAAACACCCAATACGCGACGTGGGCAAAGTTGTTTAAAATTCACGTCATCTCACATCAAGTCCTCCATCACATAATTCCTCCCGCTACCCCTACACTAGGGGAGGATCCTCAGTTATGGATTATACTTGATGCTACCGTCCTTCAGTGGATTTATTCCACTATTTCTACCGACCTTTTACAGACAATTATTGAGCCGGACACTATGGCTATGGCTACATGGAATAGATTGTGTGATATATTCCAAGATAACCAACATTCTCGCGTTGTCACCCTTGAGCAGGACTTTTCCCAAGTCCGCCTAGAAGATTTCCCGAATGTTTCAGCTTATTGTAAACGGCTCAAGGAATTAGCTCCGTAACGTTGGAGCGCCCGTTACTAATAATCGTCTTGTCCTACAAATGATTGCAGGTCTATCTCAGGCCTATAATGGCATAAGGACTCTCCTTCATCAAAGTAATCAACTTCGGCCTTTTTATCAATCCCGCTCGATGCTCACGTTAGAAAAAGTCGGTTTGGCCAAAAAAGCAGCTACCGATGCCAATCCCGTGGTCATGATGACGTCATCCGCTAATTCTCAAGTTTTTGTTGATCATTCGGGCCAAAACCGTGCTCACGGTGGAAGCAAGAAAAAATGGAAAAATAATGGCAAAAATTATGGTGGCAATCATGGTGGTTCCGGTGGTAGTGGGGGCGGCCAGAATAGTGGCAGTGGCCCCCGGTACGATGGTAGTGGGCCGCAAGCCAACTGGTCCCAGCCATAGGCCCCCCGGAAATGGGCTTGGGCTGGTGGCCAGTGGCCCACCAACCTCTATTTTCTAATTTCATCGGCCCCTGGACATTGGGCTACCCAGAATTCCTTTTGGCCCAATCCAACGTGATCTAGTGGCTTCCACAACAACACTGGACCGGGGTAGCAAGCAGGTGTGCTTGGGCCTCGGCCTCCACATGCCCATTATATTACGGGCCCCACTCCGACCGATATTGAAGCTGCAATGCACACACTTGGATTGAATCCTCCAAACGTAAATTGGTACATGGACACATGTGCCACTTCTCACATGACGTCCGACCAAGGTACTCTCTCATCTTATTCTAATTTGAACAACAATCGTGGCATAATTGTTGGTGATGGCAATCAATTCCAATTCGTGGTTACGGTCATAAAACTTTGTCTCCCCCACATCCACCTCTTATCTTAAAAAATGCCCTTCATGCCCCTAACTTAATTAAAAATTTGGTGTTTGTCCGTAAATTCACCACTGATAATTAGGTTTATGTTGATTTTGATCCATTTGGGTTTTCTGTGAAGGATTTCATGACGGGGATACCTCTCATGAGGTGTGATAGTATGGGAGATCTTTATCCTATCACGCCCGCATTCAGTCTCTCGAGTCAAGCCTTGCCATCTACTTTTGCAGATCTAGCTCCTTCCTTGTGGCATGCACGGTTGGGTCACCCTGGGTCATCCATTGTTTCTTCCTGGCATAAAAATAATTTTATTTCTTGTAAGGGTACGCATAGTACTCCAATTTGTCAATCATGTCCTTTAGGAAAACATGTTAGATTACCATTTGTAGCCTCTATTTCTCATACTTTTATGCCATTTGCTATTATTCATAGCGATTTATGGACATCTCCCGTTTTAAGTTCTGTGGGCCATCGTTATTATGTTCTATTTTTGGATGATTATTCTAATTTTTTATGGACCTTTCCGTTAGCGAAAAAATTATAAGTTTTTTCCACATTCTTAAAATTTACAGCATTCATTCGTACCCAATTCGATCGGGAAATAAAAAATATTCGACGTGATAATGGCAAAGAATATGATAATGGGGTGTTTTGGGATTTTTGTGATACTAATGGCATGGTTTTTCGTTTCTCTTGTCTTCATACGTCCTCACAAAATGGGAAAGCCGAACGAAAAATTCGTACCATTAAAAACATTGTCCGAACTATATTGGTCCATGCTTCCGTACCCCCTTCCTTTTGGCATCATGCTCTACAAATGTCTACCTATCTTCTTAACATACTTCCTACCAAAGGGTTGGCAAATGCGTCTCCTCTTAACGTCCTCTATAATAAAAATCCTTTGTATTCCCATCTTAGGGTCTTTGGGTGCTTATGTTATCCACTATTTTCGTCAACTACAATTAACAAACTTCAGGCCCGTTCTACCCCTTGCGTGTTTTTGGGTTTTCCGTCTAATCATCGTGGTTACAAATGTTTTGATTTATCATCTAATAAAATCATCATTAGTCGCCATGTTAGTTTTGATGAAACTCAATTTTCGTTTGCTAAAGTGAGTAGTCCCGTGCCTAGTTCGTATAATTTTTTGAATGACGACGTCTCCCCGTATATTATCCACCATTTATCGGACTTGTCCCGCACCCGAAATCCGCCAGTGGGCCCACTGCTCGCTGGACCTACAGTACCATCGCCTCTACCAGTCATCCAGTCACGGGTCCAGCAACTGGGCCGCATATCCAGCCCAGTTCTGCCCCTATTTCTGTTTTAGGCCCCAATACCGATTCCAATGTCGGGCCAGCGGACCCACTGCCTGCTGGCCAGTCCGTCACCCCTCTGATTTTGTCCCAAAATCCACCCAATTCTCCTCTGAATCATAGACCGGTTACTCGTAGTCAACGGGGTATTTTAAAACCAAAAAGACCTTTTAATCTCAATTCTAATGTTCTTAAATCCCCCTACCCAGTAACCTAGTGTCTGCATTAAATGACCCAAATTGGAAATTGTCTATGAATGGAGAATATGATGCTCTTATTGACAATAAGATGTGGTAGTTGGTACCCGGTCCTTCTAGTGTTAATATTGTTCGGTCTATGTAGATTTTTACTTAAAAGGATATTTCTGATGGCTCTTTTGCGAGGCATAAGGCTCGTCTTGTAGGTGATGGTAAAACTCAGCAGGTTGGCATAGATTGTGGTGAGACGTTTAGTTCGGTGGTCAAACCGGCTACCATTCGCACTTAGAGATGGCAGTGGATTCTGGATCCAGGTCCATTTTATAGGATATGAATCTTCAAAATTTGAACCCGATGGATCCGGATTGGACCCAGATCCATTTTTGACGGATCTGGATCTGGATCTTGTATTTGAGATATGTATCCGGTCCAGATCCGACCTGTAGATCCATTTTTTATTAAATATATACATAACCTAGAATGTAATTTTATAAGTATTTTTCTTAAATTTTTTCATAATTTCTGTAAAATCCGATAATTGATCCGTGCTTACTGTTTTTGGATAGTTGTTGTCCTAAAATTTTATTACATTTACCTAGTTATGTATTTGAGTTATCAATAGGTTAATATGAGTTGTTGGTCTCTTTTAAAGGTTCTGTCAGTGTTTTCCTTTGAGGTTCTAAGAAATGATCTTGGAAACTATTTTTTTTCTAAGTTGAGTATCTCATTCGATTTTGAAGTCCCCGTGTTGAGCTTACGGAAGGTTGCTTCGGCTAAATCTAATTTTGCATGGATCTTACCGAATTCAATATCCTTTTTGGTAAGTGCAACCTCAAATCGGGGTATCGTGCCTTTTAATATAAAATTCTCATGAGTTAAAGATTTTACCTTTTTTGTCAAGTTGCTTGGATTCTATAATTAAGGCTTTACAAATACTTTATAATTCATTAATCATATCATCTTTGCATTCAACTTGATCCATACAATCAACCTCACTAACAGAAATAGAACCACTAAAGCAATTAACATCAGAATAGTTAAAGAATTCATACCTTTCGGATGTCGCAGAGGATGTTGATGTCATTGCTGATGTTGGAGCAAATGTTGTGGCATATGAGACAACATTGTATACGACATCCTCATTATCCGATAGAGATTGTTCAAAAACAGTAGCCAGCATTGCTTGTGTTTCAATTTCACAATCTCATTCCTCTTCTCCTTCATCATCGCTAAGAGGAACCCATAGGTTCTTACCAATTTTTCTAAGAGTGTTTGAACATTCGTTAGCATAGTGACTCCAACCCGAGCATGCATGACACTGCACAGACTCAAGTTGTTTGGGATCAAATTTGGTACGATCTGAGTTGGTTCTTCTTAGTTGATTTCCATTTTGTACATTTGGAAAGAATCTAGTTGGCTTTTGATTGAATACTTGGTTTTGGTGCTCTTTAGATTTAGATTGATTTCTCTCATTGTTGAACTTCCTCACCATCGAATTGTATTTTCGAGTGAGTACGTCAACATTTGCACCATCACCAGTTTCTTCAAGATTCTCATCCTCTTCTTCGATTTGACTCTCCGAGGATTGAACTTGAAGTGCCACATTCTTGCTTTTCTACAATTCCTTTTGATTCTCAATGTTCATCTCATAAGTTTTGAGAATGCTCATCAAGGTATGAAGGTCCATTGTGGCAAGATTGTGAGTTTCTTCAATAACACAAAACTTTAAATTGACATTTTCAGGAAGAGAACGGGGAGTCTTTTCAACAAGTTGAGTGTTGGTTAATGGTTCACCAAGAACTTGACATTCATTTGAGACGTCAATCAATTTTTCAAAATAAGATTTAATATCATCCGCTTATTCCATTTTTAAACGTTCATATTTACTCATGAGCATGCGTAGCTTTGTTCGACGAACACTTGAGCTACCTTCATAATGAATTTATAAAGTATCTCATGCATCCTTAGTCGTGGGGCAGTTTTGAATGATTTTGAACATATACATATCAACCCATCCAAAAATTGCATTTGAGGATTTTTCGTTGAAGCTGACATTATTGGTTTCTTCTGTTGTCCATTTGGATTCAGGTTTAACAAGAATGTCACCTTACTCATCCGGTGGCAACATTGGAACAATATACCCATTGGTTATAGATCTTCATGCCTTAACATCAATTGATTTTATATGAGAACGTAGGCGAATCTTCCAATAGGCATAATTTGATCCATCTAAAATAGAAAGCCTACCAATAGTTGGATTTGCCGGATCCATAGCTTATGACAACATGACCAAGCAGTTATTGTATTAAGTGTCAACTCTGATACCACTTGAAGGGAGCTATGGAACAATAAAAATAAAATAAAATAAACTCGAATGCCAATTCTGTTTCCGAATGTCGGAAATTATGTCATCCGACACTAGTAACAACACTTTAGCAAAACAGAAAACTTTGAAGAGTAAATGCATCGGAAATTTAAAGAACACAAGGGTTTTAAATTTTCATAAGTTATATTATATATAATGTAACATCCCGTACTTTCGGGTCACGGTTTAAATCGCTAAGCGTTTATAAAATCGCTAGGCGTATGTACGTAGACCCGAACTTTGGAATTTATGTCGTTTACGTATGCTAATAAAGAGAATAGAATATAAAATGATTAAACCCCAAAATTATTTTGGACATAAGAAGTGTGACGACGGGAAGCGGAAATAAATTTGGTGCGTGCACAAAGAGGTTAGGGACTAGTGGCATATTAGAAAATTATGACATTGAGTATATGAAGGTTTTATAATCTTTAATTTTTAAGTGAATTGGGATCATGATTTAATTGGGTGTATAATTGATTAACTGTGGGATTGATTAATTATTAGTGGGGACAAAATTAGGTGGGATAACACGCATGGTCTTTAAATTAACCTCCTAATTGACTAAGCCTAGGAATTAAGTGGTGTCATGTGTAGGGTATAAGTGGGTTAGGGGTCCCTAATGAAACTACACGTTTTAGCTGATATAGGATATATAACATTTGATCTTTAAGCTTTTCATGTTGTGCGATTAAGGCACTGCCCTACCCTTCCCCATTCACACTACTCTTTCTTTAAAAAATAAATATAGCCTATAGGCCCAAAGAATAGGGATAAAGTTTCAGCTCATGGTAATAATGAGAAAATACCTACATAATACAATTAGAAAAAAAATGAGAATGAAGCTAATAAGAATGAAATCACCATTGATCAGTAGTTTAAAAAAATGAGGCAGAACGTTGTAAACATTTCTAGAATTGGCAAAGCTGCAACCAACGATTCTTATGCTCTTTTTAAAAATTGAGGTATGTTAAGATAAATTATTTCTTTCTTTTGGCATGTTCTAAGTAACGGAATATAACCGTGATATTACTCCATAATTTATTCTACTCTAGTAGTTAAGAATATTCATGTTATTGATTCCTATGTTAAAAGCATGTCTAAATATGTTCCTAAGTCCTTATTAAGGCATACAGAAAAGATGTTAATATTTACTGCGTTAATCGAAGGTACAAAGAAATTATGTCATTCAGGATATTTTATTGTGATTCATGTATTTTCATTTGCATTGCATTCATGTTTTACCCAAGACTGTATATTGGGAACGGGAAACGCAGACCACCTAATCAGTTGGGATATGATAAATGATAAAGATTGTGTGGCTAGTTTAGACTCTTTTCCCATTGCTTGGTAAAAGTTAAGTATCAATCATTTTTTTTCCTTTTAACTTTTAGTTTAATGTTATCATTCATCAGTATATATAGTAAATTACGAGAAGAATTTTAGGTTGTAAGTGTATATCATCTTAGGGGAAATGACAGAGTGCCTATTTTAATTGAATCATGAGGAAATTTTAAAGATTTAAAATGGACAATAACATGTAAATATAAATATATATAGTTATATATATACACTTTGAAGGGAAGGCTTGGAGTAATAGTAAAGTTGTCTTTCTATATCACACCGAACCCCTTGGGATGCGATTCTTCCCGAAATCTACTAACACGGAATGCTTTGTGCACTGAACTATCTTTTTTGTTATATAGTTTGGAATGCGGCTCTTCCCGGAACTTGCTAGCACATATGAAGTGTGTAACGAGCAGAAATGTGGATGTATATGCAAACTTCTTATCTTTAATAGTACATTAAAATTTAGTGGAGAAGGACATGATGCCGACAAATTGTTGACCTTGAAACTACTTTGATTAGCTCAAGCAAAGAAATAAATATAAACATGCCAATTTCCTCGCAAATGCCACATCTTTTCAACACGTAAATATGTTTCTTCGTTAACGTTTAAGTCGCTTAACAACTACTACTACTTGATTTGCTTTCTCAACTAAACTCAATGCTCTTAACTAGTTACTAGCCACTACATTTTAATTTGGATTCCAGAACCTTTTATCTACTTTAATATTATAGTTAATTTTATAAATGTAAATCATTTCATCTAATAATTTCAGACATTCTTTTGTTATTTATTTTAAATTTAAACCCGAATCAAAGCATATGGTAATCAACAAGATCAGCCAATGACGTGGGCTTTGGAGTTAACAAACTTGAGGTGTTACAATTTTGAATTTAATTTCCTAAAAATAACTGTAGAAATTTTTGCACGGATTTCCTTCAAGCGCACTTGTCTTTAATTTTTGCCCCACATATTGCTACTCATTTAATAAAATTATCCAGACTGGCTTCGCTCGGCATAAGTTATGTAACAGTTTCTTTTAAACTAACTTTCGATTCGCTCGGCACAAATTTAGTAGGAATTATGTTATACGGCATAAGTTGTGTAGTATTTTTCATATTGAGTGTTGAAAGTTTTATTGTTTCCGACATAACTTGTGTAATATTATGATACATATATATCGAGGAAAATCTAAACTTATGTGCACAATAAGTGAAGAACAAAATTGAAAGATCACAAATTTGAACAATAATTAAAGACCACCCGAAAATAGGGCATTTGTGCGAATGATCCTAAAAAGTATGATGACTTTACTTGTACACTTGCTAGCTAGCTTTCATGAATTTATATGAACTTGTTACTATTATCTTAAGCTTTTAGAATCATCACATGGTATTTGGTAATCGTCTTAAACTCTCAAATATTGAGAACTTGTAAGATCATTAAGTTAATTTTTCAAATGGTTACTCAACTTAATGAATTCACCAATCAAAATTACTTTTCTTTATCTTATAATAAATTAATTACTCATTTGTTTCGTCAAAAGTCATACACGAGTCACGACGGTAAGAAGAAAAAAGGAAGAAACATGAGATCTAGCAAATCATCCAGCCTAGCTAGATTAGGAGAAAAATCTCGTTAATTTTTTGCCTTGGATTAAAATAAGGTGGTAAAATTAGCTCATGAAAAATGTGAATACTTAATTCATTTAAATTTTGGGCTGGTCATTTATTAACTCATTTTATTTTGAACCGCTCAATTCAACCCACTTAAAAGTTGGGCTAATATATAGCTTAAATGGTTCATGAGAAATCTTGTTAAAATATTTTTAAATATGTTATATAAAGTCATAATAAAGGAAGTTAGGTACTTATAAAAATTATAAGAAAACAAATAAAGAAAATTAAAATTTAATAAGGAATGACCACCATGTTGGATTATGACTCATTGTTAGCCTATTTTTAACTCCCCTCAAGTAACGTTTGCTTGAATTAATGACAACCTATTTGATCCGTCCAAATTCAATCCAATCCATCGGATTTACCCTTATAGATAACCCATCTAATCTATGAACTATCTTAGTAGGCGTCTGGACATGCGATTTCATCTCATTAGATGAAATCTGCGTTTGGACATGCGATTTCATCTCATGTTCATCTCATGAGATGAAATCCCAAATCATCCAAAAAGGCATGATTTGAGATTCCAAATCATGATTTCAATTTTTTTTAAATGTAAAAGTTGACCCAATAAGTTTATATTTTATAAAAATTGATTCATAAATTGGTAGATGTATTTACGGATCATGTTTACCAACCATTTATGTCAAATATTATAAGATCTACAAGTTGGTAGTATATTTATAATAAATTTACTCTTACCAATCACGTGGGATGATTATATTAAAGAGTAGTTACATTACAACTAATGTTTAATTTTTCATTTTATTGAACTAAAATTTGATCAATTCATGTTGTATTTTTTTGGAAAGGCCTTCTAGTAGCATGTTAATTTTGTTGTGAACTATGACTTGCTCATTTGGTAAAATTGTATAAAAAATTTGATGGTTTTCACAACTTGTGACTTAAGAAATTCAAATTGCATGCCCAAACAAAACTTCAACTTCAAGTTGTTTGGGCATGCAATTTGAATTTCTTAAGTCACAAGTTGTGAAAACCATCAATTTTTTTAGGGTCTAGGGTTAATGTCAATCAATAAAAAAATTGGAACAACTTCGTAAATATATCTTCGGTATGAAAATTGAAATAATCCAATTCGAGCAAATTTCCAATTCAAAAATTTCTTGGAATTGATCAATTTTTTTCGATCCAAAGTGTTTCACGCGGAAATTTCATCGGAACAATTATTTATTTCAGTTTAGGATTCCTCGTCTTTTGTTTTTGATAAAAAAAAAAAAGGGGAAGGGTGCGAGGAAAAATGACAAGAAGATATTGGAACATAAATTTAGAAGAAATGATAGAGGCAGGAGTTCAGGGTTTTTTATATTTTCTTTTCTAAAACCCCTTTTGCTACTTTGAGGTATATAAAAGCAAAAATTTGGACTCCTTTTTATCTTCTTGTAGAATCTTCTTAATGCATTTATCTTCTTATAGAATCTTCTTAATGCATGCTTACTTCCAAGTGCTTCAGAATTCAGATCTTGTCCACTCAAATAAAAGAAAAGTTGAAGTATCAACATCTGATCAGTTTCACAGTCTCTGCTCCAATAAAAATTATAGTAATAAAAGATCTTCACAAGATATTAGTACTAGTACTTATTTTTTGTTTTTATAGACTCAGATGGAGATATTAAATTAATGGATTGAATTGAATTTGAGCAAATTAATATGAGTTGGCTAATAAATAAATAGAATTAGATCATATGTTTATGAATTAATTTGTTTTTCGACTAAAATATTCTACAACTCTAATAGTGTAATTCCAAACATTTTAAAAGGACAGCACTTTCTACGTACAATAACGATAATAGACAAAAGTGAATCACGACACTAAGACTTTACCAGCTTAATGCGAAGCTGAAGTGATGCCCAAGAAAAAAAATATGCTTTAATTTCTCCTTAATAATTGGAATTAGATTGTTGATTATACTGGAGTACTTTCCACAACTACTTTTTTACTTTATTTTATTTTATTGAAGTTACAAACTAATTTTATAAAATTAACTCAACTACACACATATCATTAAAAAATGTTAAATCCATATCTGTAAAATAAAGAAAGGGGAAATTCTTTTATGGTAAAAAATTATGTCATTTCAGTTATTTTTCAAGAAGAAATCTAGAAAACACAAGCAAAATTAGTTTTGTAACTTTAATAAAATAAATTAAAAGTTGTTTCATGTATAAAATTATCATGCAAGTATATAACCACATCAATAGCTCATAGCATCATATCCATGCGGTACCACTTAAAAAAATTTATTATTCAATCCAACCTAATACTCTGATGTCTTTTACCATATGGCACCTCATGAGCTTTATTTTGAGTATAAAGATAAAGTTTTTTTAAATTTTATAAGTGGTGCTATATATTACTGTATATAAAGTGAGTCTTTGAAGCAACAACTTTTCTTGTGTTTATGGGTCTAATTTAGCATTTTCAGCATTTTTTATTTTATTTTCTGTGATATATGGCATAGTTTAGTTTTTTTTTGTTACAAAAATGATATTTTTATTTTTCAAAAAAAAAATTGAAAGTTGAATAATCATGATGAAATATTGGGCTACCTTAAGCCTTAAATTGGTAATTATCAAATAACTCAAATCTAGCTAGTGGCAAGGTTAAGGCCTCAAAACCCAATACTGATCCATAATAGTTACCACCCAATGATATGGTCAATAAGTGAGGTTGCTGCTCCATTTATCAGAGGTCTCGTGGTCGAGCCATGAATATGGAGAAATCTTGGTAGGGAATGTTTTCTCAATGAACCCTTTGCGGCGTGAATCTGAATTAGTCGGACTCCAACCGGACATCAGATGAGAAACAAAAAAAAGATCCATAATAGTTTCGGATTCAATTCTCTTATTTTTATGCAAGTATTTCTTATTGTCGTTCATGATATGATTTTTCAAACTCAATTGTCAAGTGTCCTTCTCTCTTCTTTTTCTTCTTCTCTTTTATTGGTTTGCTTTTAAAGCAGATGTGGTTGCAACGTAGATCAAATATGGTTGGAGAAGTCATCTAATATTGTTCTTAGTGGATGGAGGCATTATAAAAGCTTTAATTAATTACATCAATTCTTTTGACTTAATTATTTTTCCTTAAAGTTGATGATGCATCCCATAACATCCTTATTCCAAAGAGTTGTTAGAACATCTATCCAGCGTGTCAAGGAACTGATTTTGATACTTTATTAATTTATCCCACCAGCTGTTTCTGTTGATAATTAAATATTTTCATCTTACTAGCAATGCAAGATTTTCATTAATTAATTAATTGGTCTGACGAATTCGTAGTTTTATCTCATCTACACGAACGACGAGTAAGCACCGAGGCAGCTCAATGATATTTGTGATCTAAAGCTAAATTTCGATGAGAATTTTTTTTCAAAAAACAATATATATATATATATATATATATATATAGTCTATTTTCCTAACTTTTTGAAATGCAAATATTATTAAAAAATATTTAGAATCAATTTTTCATAGATCTTTTTCAATTGATAAAATATCTAATCAATTTGATCTCTCTTGAGACATTGTTGATTTTAAGTAAGTCTTTATCAATTTTAATTATGTAAAATTTCTTTCCGCAAAGGCAATTTTTATAAGAATTGCTAACATTATTTTATAAGCAATATAGGTGTTTAGAAAAATATAATAAAGCCTTCGTAATTGCATGTGGGTTTAAAGCAAAGGCTTTAATTGCCCTATGCTTAGGCCGGCCCTGGTAAGCCCAAAATAATTTTCTGTTTCGGGCCCAATATAAACGCCGGGCATTGGTGGGAAGCCAAAAAATAGAAGAAAGAAAAGAAATGATATATCGTGGGTAAGTTTTGACTTATTGCATATACTATACACATTGTATCATCAATTTATCATGCTACGAGGAGTTTTACTAAATACAGAATCAGATTCAAAGTTTTAATTTGATGGATTCATAATCTAATATTTGTCTAAGTTTTACTATTTTCTACCTATTTATATTTCGCGTAAAAATTATTGAGTTCAGTTGAGCCCATAACCGTAAAGCTACATTTGCCACCGGCAAAAATGCGATAACCAAGTGGCAGGATTGAGTCACACACTAATGATGCGTGTAAGCATTTCTCCACTTATAGTGGCTATTTCTCTAATTACCATTATGTATCTGTACTATAAATTTACATACGCATATTGTTTCTTTTACGCTAATGACTTGTAAAGATATATTGATGATCTACTTAAAACTCAAAGGGAAATCTTGATACTTTAAGATGAAGATTAACCATATAACACCACATAAAAATCCTTTCTAAAAGTTTTTGCCATAACCTTTATTTTAAGGGAATTGATAAAGTCATGGGGTTCTATTCATTTTCAGCAAATAAACAGTAAACTTACCCAATAAATAAAACAGCGAATGTATAAGGAAAACTGTTTTACCAATATTTTAATTTCTCTGCTAATTACATTGCTCTCCTAGCCTTATTTTATGGTTAGTGCTTGATACTGAAAGTATACAATAAATACAATGTATACACAGAATATCCAATGCCTTGTGTATACCGTGTATATCACGGAAACTCATGACAAGTGGGAGACCGTGATATACACGGTATACACAGCCGTGTATATCTCTATTTTTTGTAATATATTATTTGTATTTAATTAGCATTGTACACTTACCATAATTATAGAATTCTTGTACAAATAGAATAGGGTTTTGGAAGTAGAATAGGAATAGGATTTTCCATATTATGGATATTGTAAATTGTATATATACTCATTCATTAATGAAAATAATCAAAGGATTATTTCTTTCATGGTATCAGAAGTCTAGGTCTAAACTTACTTCTCGATTTTCCTCTCTTCCACTGCCTCGGTTTCCGTGTCCCTTCTCAGAATGTGGGCCACCTTACCTCCTCTCTTCCCAAATTTTCTTTCAAATCCCTCATTCACCTATTGTTCTTTCGTTATGTCTACGTCAAAGAACATGTTTCATCATACCCTTACTTTTTCTAACATCAAGAACCACATCTCTATTGTTCTTGAGATGGAAAACGTCTAATATGCGACGTGGGAAGAATTGTTCAAAATTCACGCAATCTCACATCAAGTCCTCCATCACATAATTCCTCTCGCTGTCCCTACACCCGCGGAGGATCCTCAGTTATGGATCACTCTTGATGCTACCGTCCTTCAGTGGATTTACTCCACTATTTCTACCGACCTTTTACAGATGTCATTGAACCAGACACTACGGCTATGGCTACCTGGAATAGATTGCGTGATATATTCCAGGATAACCAACACTCCCGAGTTGTCACCCTTGAGCAAGAATTTTCATAAGTCAGCATGGAAGATTTCTCGAATGTTTCAGTTTATTGTAAACGACTCAAGGAATTGGCGGACCAACTCCGTAACGTTGGCGCGTCTGTTACCAATAATTGCCTTGTTATATAAATGGTTGCAGGCCTATCTGATGCCTGTAATGGCGTTGGGACTCTGCTCCGCCAAAGTAATCTACTTCCTCCCTTTTATCAAGCATGTTTGATGCTCACGTTAGAAGAAGCCGGCTTTGCCAAGAAGGCGGCTACCGGCGCAAGTTCCGTGGCCATGATGACTACGTCCGATAACTCACATGGTTTTATTGACAATTCTGGCCAAAACCGCAACAAGGGTGGCGGCAAGAAGTGTCAAAATCGTAAAAATAATGGCAAAAATCGCGGCGGCAAAAACAGCGGCGGACGGAACTGTAGCAACGCCGGCCGTGGGCCTCGAGGTAATGGGCCACATCCCGCCTAGTCTTAGCCCTGGGCCCCTTGGCAGTTGGACAAGACCAGTGGCCAGTGGCCCAGTCCAGTCTATTGCCCGCCTAGTTATTTCCAGGGAAATTGGGCCCCGATCTAGCCCAATCACAGGCCCAAATTTTCAGGTCCTTACGGTAACTTCCAGCAGCGATCTGGGCCGGGTCAGCAGGGCAGTCTGCTTGGGCCTCGGCCCCTGCAGCATTCACTGTTGTGGGCCCGAATCCGATCTCGACACCCACCGATATTGAGGCCGTCATGCATACACTTGGATTAAATCCTCCAGACGCAAATTGGTACATGGACACCGGTTCCACTTCTCACATGACATCCAACCAAGGTACTTTATTGTCTTATTTCAATTTGAGAAAAAATCATGACATTATTGTTGGTAATGACAACTCAATTCCAATTCGTGGTTATAGTAATACAATTTTGTCTCCCCCACATCCACCTCTTGTCTTGAAAAATACCCTTCATGCCCCTAACATAATTAAAAAATTGGTGTATGTTCGCAAATTGACCACTGATAATTGGGTTTCTGTTAATTTTGATCCATTTGAGTTTTCTTTGAAGGATTTCAAAACGGGGATACCTCTCATGAGATGCAACAGTAGGGGTGATCTTTATCCAATCACAACCACCACTTTCTTGAGTCAAGCCATGACGTCGACTTTTGTTGCTTTAGCTCCTTCCTTGTGGAATGCACGTTTGGGTAATCCTGTGTCGTCAATTATTTCTTCCTTGCATAATAATAATTTTATTTCTTGTAAGGGTATGCGTAGTGCTCCAATTTGTCATTCATGTCCGTTAGGAAAACATGTTAGATTATCATTTGTAGCATCTACGTCTCGTACTTTAATGTCTTTTGACATTATTCATAGCGTTTTATGGACTTCTCCAGTTCTAAGTTCTTTGGGCCATCGTTATTATGTTCTATTTTGTATGATCATTCTAACTTTTTATGGACTTTTCCGTTAGCAAAAAAATCTCAAGTTTTTCCACATTCTTAGAATTTAGGGATTCATCCGTACTCAATTCGAAAGGGAAATAAAAAATATTCAATGTGATAATGGCAAAGAATATGATAATGGGTTGTTTCGGGATTTTTGTGTTGCTAATGGCATAGTTTTTCATTTCTTTTGTCCTCATACGTCCTCACAAAATGGAAAAGCCGAACAAAAAATTCGTACCATTAATAATATTGTCCGAACGTTATTGGCCCATGCTTCCGTACCTCCTTCTTTTTGGCATCATGCTCTACAAATGGCTACTCACCTCCTTAGCATACTTCCTGCCAAAGGGTTAGCATATGATTCTCCCCTTAAAATTCTCTATAATAAAAATCCTTCGTATTCACATCTTAGGGTCTTTGGATGTTTACGCTATCCACTTTTTCCGTCACCTACAATTAACAAACTTCAGGCCCGTTCTACTGCTTGTGTGTTTTTGGGTTATCCCTCTAATCATCGTGGTTACAAATGTTTTGATTTATCGTCTAATAAAATCATCATTAGTCAACATGTGATTTTTTATGAAATCCAATTTCCGTTTGCCAAAGTCAGTAGTCTTGTGCCTGGTTCGTATAATTTTTTAGATGACGAAGTCTCTCCATACATTATGCACCACTTAATGGGGCAATTCGGTGACCACGACACGCCAGCTGGCCCACTGCCTGTTGGCCCACAAAATCCCATTGTCCATCCCTTCCCCGTCCCAGGTCCGGCCGTTAGTCCAGCCCACTACCACGACTGCTTCGCCCCCGCCATCGTTCTGTATCGAGCCCGGTTTCCGGTGTTGGGCCGTGCAAGCAAGCCTCTTGCCCGGCCGCCGTCCGTCACCCATCCGAATTTTCCCCAAATCCACCCAATTCTCCCTCAAGTCACATACATATACTCGTAGTCAACAGGGTATTTTTAAGCCAAAAAGATATTTTAATCTAAATTCTAATGTTCTTAAATCTCCACTACCCCGTAATCCAGTGTATACATTAAATGACCCGAATTCAAATTGGCTACGAACAACGAATATAATGCTCTTATTGAAAATAAGACGTGGGAATTGGTATCCTGTCCTTCTGGTATTAATATTATTCGGTCTATGTGGATTTTTACTCATAAGGATAATTCTGATGGTTCTTTTGCGCGAAATAAGGCTCGTCTTGTAGGAAATGGTAAAACTCAACAAGTTGGCGTGGATTGTGGTGAGACATTTAGTATGGTGGTCAAACCGGCTACTATTCGCACTATTCTCAGTCTGGCTCTTTCAAAAGCATGGATCATTCATCAGCTAGATGTGAAGAATGTTTTCTTACATGGTGATCTTAAGGAGACAATTTACATGCATCAACCCTTGGGATTTAGAGACCCCACATATCCTAATCATGTTTGTTTATTGAAGAAGTCCTTGTATGGGCTCAAGCATGCCCATCGGGATTGATACAAGAGATTTGCAGACTATGTATCTACTATTGGGTTTTCTCACAGAGGGTCTGATAATTCTTTGTTAATATATTATCGTGGTACTTCTCTGGTATATATTCTATTATATGTGGATGATATTATATTGACCGCTTCTTCTGATGATATACGCAAATCTATCATGACACTCCTCAGTTCTGAGTTTGCTATGAAAGACTTGGAGCCCTTGAGTTATTTCTTGGGGATTGCTGTCAATCGTCATGCATGTGGATTATTCTTATCACAAAGGAAGTATGTCACTGAGATAATTGAGCGAGCTGGTATGTCCTCATGTAAGTCTACTTCCACTCCAGTTGATATTAAACCCAAGCTGGGTGTTGTGGCTGGCTCACCTTACGAGGATCCCTCCCACTATCGCAGTCTTGCAGAGGCTCTTCAGTATCTTACTTTCACGAGATCGGATATTACGTATGCCGTACAACATGTGTGTTTGTTTATGCATGATCCTATGGTTGAGAACATGAATGCGTTCAAACGCAATATACGATACATCCAGGGAACAATTGACTATGGGTTGCATCTATATCCATCGTCGGCTTCTACACTTGTCTCGTATACAGATGTTGATTGGGGTGGATGTCCAGATACCAGACGATCCACGTCTGGTTATTGTATGTTTCTTGGTAATAACTTGGTCTTGTGGTCTGCAAAGCGACAGTCTACATTATCACGCTCCAGTGCAGAGGTCAATTATCGAGGGGTAGCCAATGTGGTGTCTGAATCATGTTGGTTACGTAATCTTCTCTTAGAGTTTCATTGTCCCATTCAGAAAGCTACCTTGGTTTATTGTGATAATATTAGTGCAGTTTATCTTTCTTGTAATCCGGTTCAACATCAATGCACTAAACACATCGAGATGATATCCACTTTGTTCGCGAAAAGGTAGCTCGTAGACAAGTACGCGTCTGTCATGTCCCTTCTAGGTACCAAATCACAGACATCTTCACTAAGGGTCTTCCTCGGTTCTCTTTGAAGATTTTAGGGACAGTCTCAGCCTACGACGACCGTCCGCTATGACTACGGGGTGTGAAAGTATACAATAATATACACGGTATACACAGAATATCCAATGCCTTGTGTATACTGTGTATATCATGGAAACCCTTGACAAGTGGGAGACCGTGATATACACGGTATACACAACCGTGTATATCTCTATTTTTGGTAACATATTATTTGTATTTAATTAGCACTGTACACTTACCATAATTGTAGAATTCTTGTACAAATAGAATAGGGTTTTGAGAGTAGAATAGGAATATGATTTTCCATATTATGGATATTGTAAATTGTATATATATTCATTCATTAATGAAAATAAACAAGAGATTATTTCTTTCCGATACGATAACCAAGTTGTATCAAACTATTACTACTTAAATACGTATGTATAAAAGTAAAGCTGTCTTATCTTACATTGAGCCAAAAGTTTTTAGCTTAATTTAACGTAGTAAGATCTACAAGCTTGAACTAAATACTCCACCACTTACAAAATTAGGTGAAAATTGCAGATACAAGAAGTTGGGATTTGTAATTAACAACTTTAAATATTGGTAAATTACCCTTTTACCCTTTATATTTGAGAAATTACCCCTTCATAATTTGAATAGGATTGGAGATTTAACCTCTCTTTACCTTAAATTAAACAGTCCTTGCTGGAATTTCACAAAGAAAATAATATTTGTTTTTTAACTATAAAATAAAAATATACAATTGTTACACAACTTGGACTCCACACATCATTCCTTTTTTCTTGGACATTTTCATGGATGGTCACTTACATTTTATTTTATTGCACCAAACTTTTACAAAATTAATTTTGTAACAAATAAATTATGCAACTTCGGTGTATCACAAAAAAATATCAGTGAATTGTTTTTTGCAACCAAAAAAATCAATGAACTTTTTATAAATATAAAAAAGTCACATTTTCTTTTCTAACCAAAACGTCATTCAATTTTGTCAAAGTGACAGATAAATTGTCTCTTTTGTTTCCTCCTAATGGCTTAATGTGATATTTAGGTAAAGTTGATTGACTTTTTGATTTCAAAATATAGTTTAGTGACTCCCGGAATACTTAGATAAAGTTGAGGGATTTTTCGTAACAAGAAATAGTTTAGTGACCGTAGTACAATAAAGTGAAAATTAAGTGACAACTATGAAATTAACTCCTTTTTTCTCCTTTTCCTTTCTTTTGAATTTACTTCAAGATATTTTAATTATCTTTTTAATCTTAGAACTCCAAAACTTTGTGTAATTCTTGATTCTTATATTAAACACTCATATTATTATTTTTTGGTCCAGTGACATGACTTGATATATAACAGAACAAAAGGACAGATATCATAATTTTGTTCGTACTCGAATTCGAGAAATCAGGCCAGCAAAAAGTACAAGCAGACTAATATTTTGCCCCAATCAGACGGTCCAATAAACATGCAAAACCACACATTTTACAACTTTAGCAGAGGCCACTGAATTCATCGTTTCGTTTTTTCCTTTACCGAGAGCTTTAATTTGCTCTCTTTTTTTACTTCAAGTGGAACATTTCTTGGCCTAAACTTTAGCACAAGATTAGTTTTTACTCGCTTTTACCTTTGGATTAGTGTATCCGTGTATAGCGTCCCTTACATTTCCACTCTAAAAGCCTTACACTTTCCTTTTCTTTTTTGGTTGATTAGGTTCACAAATAGTTCTTCCATTAGGGTAAATTTAGTTAGAATTCGTATAAATTAATGTGCCTGGGCTTGACAAGTAAGAACTGAAATCAAGACAGCGTTCGTATTTCAAGAAATTGCACGGTTTTCCCTTCAAATGGGTTGGTCTTAATTTTTGCCGTCAAATAGAACTTATACCTTCTGGACATAAGTTCTTTACGCGATCTGACACAATTTGTGTCGAATTCCTGAAAGATCATATGCCCCGAAAGACATAATTTTCATTTGAGGGCAAAAATTAAATACCAATACAAAATAGGGGGGAAGTGCAAATGACCCCTCATATTTTAAACGGAAAATAGTAAATATATTTTTAATATTTGTGACTGGTTTCATATTATTTGGGTTGGTCTTAATTTTTGCCATCAAATAGAACTTATACCTTCTTGACATAAGGTCTTTACGGGATCTTCATAATTTGTGTCGAATTCCGGAAAAAAATATATGCCCCGAAAGACATAATTTCCATTTGAGGGCAAAAATTAAATACCAATACAGAATAGGGGGAAGTGCAAATGACCCCTCATATTTTAAACGGAAAATAGTAAATATATTTTTAATATTTGTGATTGGTTTTCATATTATTTGTCATTCGTTAACCTAACTCTTAATGCCCCTAAAATTGTCTATTGTGCCAACTTTGCAAATATATCCCTGAAAATTTGAAAAGATCCAAATATGTTCCTACACTAAGGCCTCATTTGTTTTAATTAAGATTAAGACGTTTGAATCTGAATACACATCTAAATATTAAGACGTTGTCTTTAGATTTGAATAATGAATGATTAAGACTGTTTGTTTTTAATATCTGAATGTGTATATAGAATTAACCACTATATCTATAAAATATTATAAAAATCTCATTTCAACAAAACAAATCTATTTTTATTAGAAAATAATATTTTGAATATTTGTGTTTGATTAATATTAGAAAAGAATGGGAGTCTTGAAGTAACTGATAAAGTTGTTGCCATGTGACCAGGAGGTCATGAGTTCAAGCCGTGGAAACAACATCTGGCAGAAATGCAAGATAAGGCTGCGTACAATAGATTCTTGTGGTTCGGCCCTTCCTCGGACCCCGCACATAGCGGGAGCTTAGCGCACTGGGCTGCCCTTTTTATGTTTGATTAATTATTTGAACTATCTCCTTTTTTTTCTTTTATAAAGATAAAATTTGAACATTTGAAATGCAAATAAAAGTTATATATCAATATAAAAAGATATTGTAACAATTCGACATGAAACTTTTTAAGAATTTGTGCTTATTATTAAAATGGTAAACCTTGCTCTATCAAGTGAAGGTGATTTAAGTTATGGATGAAATCCACAAGATGTTTTCTAGTAAGAAATTTTATTAAAATAAGATTAAGAAAGAGAAAACTTTTCGATGCTTGACAGGATTTTTGAGTGTTCTCTATTATTTCTTAAAGCTCGGTACTATGTATTTAGTTCCAAATTTGATTAGAGGGTTATGTAGTATTCAAGTTTTCTTCAATTCGTTGTTATTGTCTCGAGAAACACTAATTTATAGAGTTATTGCTATCTTTCAAAGATTGAGAAGTGAAGGTAGAGATTTTATTGATAAGATGGGTTTCCCATGTTTAATATTTGTACAAAAATAGATCATGAATTGGGTTTATACATAGGATATCAAATTAAAAAATTGATAGATTCAAGAAAACAATTGTGTTGTTGTAACTAATCAATTAATATTTGCGGTAACAAGAGTTCTTGATAATATTTGATTGAGAAATGATAGCTAGAGGCATAGAAATTTTGATGAGAAGAGAAGTCGTGAAATGTTTTGTGAAATAAGACGTATTATTTTAAATGAATCTAAATGGTATTAAGACTCTGTTACAGATCTGATTCATTCAGACCCATTAAGAGGCTTCATAAGAAAACAAAACAAATGAATTTAATGAGCTAAATCTAAATGATTAAGATTCAGACCGGTAAAACAAATGTACTTAATGAACAGAATCTGAATGATTATGATTTAGACAATGAAGTGCAAATAAATGAAGTTTAACAATAGAAGCCTGGTCGTGGCATATTTGGACGTATTTAATTATTCAGGAGTATATTTGAATCTTTTTAATTATTCAATGGTATATTTGGACCTTTTTCATTTTTGAACGGATAAGTGAGTCAATTGTAATATTTGAAGCTATAAGAGACATAAGTGCAACAAAATTTAAACCTCAGGGAAATTTTGCAGTAATCCTTTGAAACAAAGACCCGCTAGGTTTATGTGGTGATAATTTCACCCCCTTAACAAAAAATTTCTGCCATTTATTGAAAAAAAAAAAGAATCTCTTTGGCTGAGTGGCCACTTCTCAAGCAAATTCTATAAAACCATCTAGTTTGAAGACATAAGTTTAAAGCTCATTCTTCATGAAAAGTACCAAACTAGAGTTTAAAAAGAAGGCAAAGAGAAAAGTGAATGACCAAAGAAAACATAATTACATTTATAGTAACTAATTGAAAATTAAGTGTGTTGAAATGGGGATCTAACAAGAAAAAACAAATATACAAGACTAGGTCCATTATTTTTTGCCCTAACAAAACGGCACTTACTTCCTTTAAAAACTCCTTTTCTTAATGGAAAGGGGACAACAAGTTAGTTCCTCACCATTTATTCTTCGTTAGACAATTCAACCCAAGATCCTTAATTAAAGGGCTTCAATTTTTTTCCCAAATAGCAACTCCTTATTAATCACAACATTAATTATTCCCCTTCCAACTAATGAAAAGAAGAAAAAAAAAATGAATGAAAAATGAGCTGCCACAATTTTGGTATGTCCAGCCGGTTCCATCCAATATCTTCCCTTTCTCCTAGTCCTTTTATTGGAATTTTTTCCTAATAATCTTGTACCTTAATTCAAATATATTTTTATTTTTATTGTCTACATAGTTGATATGGTCCCTTGGAATCTTGACAAATATTTTCTGAGATCGTCGATAATAATACACACTAATAGAAATAAAGATTTTTTTCATTGATATTCAGTAGAAATTCATTAGGAAAATAAATTCTTTTTAATAGTGACATGGATTAAGAAAATAGAGGGTATGAAATATGTCTTAAAACTCATTCTAGAAAAGAACAATTTCCGATGCATCAAATAAAAAATGGAGTTCACAGACAAGAATTCTTATTGGTCTATCAATTTTAATTTTGCTAATAGCTTGTTAAATTAATCCGTAAAGCTCTCTTTACAAATAGAAAGGGCCCTTTGGTCCACATAAATGTATTTTATTATTGAACCCGTCGTTACAACAACTCAATAGTTTTATTGGCTGATTTAAGTAAAGGTTAAACCTAATTTATTCTAATAACCTCCTATCTTGTTCCCATTTTGCCCTATCTTGTCCACTAATATGAAAAGCACATGACTTTAAATTTCATCAACTAATAGTAAAAGAAATTTATTTGTCTTGTGTAATTTAGCCAACTTTAGAAGGTTACAGGCCCTCTTTTCGGCATAAGTTTAAATTTTACACGCGGACAGTTTATATATTTTTTACACTTTAAATTAAGGAGGAAATGAGATTTCTTGACCTCTTACAATTTGAATATAATAAAATGACCTTTTCAGAACTCTTATGCGTTTTTTCAAGATTTCTTATGTGAAAAAAATGAAGATGTCTTGTAAAAGGGTCATAAAACTTTAATTTTTTTTTGTAAAGGGTCAAAAAACATTTTTCTCCCCTTTGTGTGACAATATAATTGTTTAGAGTGTCAAATAATTTTTTTATCGTATATTTTTCAAATATTTCTTTAATATAACAATTATTGTGAGTTATAATACTTTTTATGTAATTTCTAAATATTTTTTTTAAAAAAAGATGATATGTTCGAGATCCGCACCGAAAATTGGTCAGTTGACTCTCATAACACATTGAAAATTAATCAGTTTGACCTTCATACTGAAGGGTATCACATAAAATTAAACAGATGGAGTAAATAATTTTTGAACTCTAAACTTATGGGTTATTATTCTGTTAATAGGAGTAATAAAGTAATTGTCATAAATTTCCATTTGACCAAATAAGAAAAAACAAGGAAAAAGAATTTTGAAGGGCAATTTAGGAAATATAGAGATGGGATGGAAATAAATGCAAAAGTCGCATGTTACATGTCCTTCCCATTCACTCGCTGCCTTCATGCATACGCTTTAATTGAACCTTTTCTTTCTGTTTCCTCTCTATTAATAAGCTTTTGCCGTTTTAAGTAAACTTAGTACTCCTCCCAAAATGCATCCAAATCCAATTTAAACAAATATAAGAAATCAGATTTTTTATAGTCTGTCTTTAAATATATTTCCATTTGTATATATATCTGTTGGTGGTGGAATGCTTGTCACCTACTCCTTTTATAGCCCTCCACTCTCCACAAAGACACACACACACACACAGTGAAAAAAAGTTGAAAAATGGATAAACACGACATGTAAGTTGTGTTCAAGAAAGTTTGCTAATGGGAGAGCTTTAGGTGGGCATATGAGATCTCACATGATGAATTTACACATGCAACAACAACAACAGCAACAACAACAAAAACAGATTAATCAGCAACAAATCAGTGATGAAACAGAGTCAATTCCATCATCTTCATGGTCCTCTGAAGGTTTTGCTGATGACTCGGTTGTTGTTCTTCCAGATAAAGAAAGTGAGACCGAGTCATCGAAAAACCCGACCCGTTTTAGAAGATCCAAACGGGTCAGAAAATCAAGAAAGCCCAATTTTGTGAAGGTTAAAGAGTACTCATCATTGGTTGAAACAGAACCAGTTAGTTCAATCTCAGAGACTTCACCTGAAGAAGATGTTGCACATTGCTTGATGATGTTATCTAGAGATAAATGGACTACTTTTAAAGTTGTTGATGATGATGATCACTACTCTGAGGACGAAAAAGAAGAAGACTATAATAACGAGGAAAATTCAGATGATTCTCGAGTACAAGTTAAAGTAATTACGAAGATCACTAAGGGGAGAGGTAAGTATAGATGTGAAACATGTCACAAAGTTTTCCGGTCTTATCAAGCATTAGGTGGACATAGAGCAAGTCACAAGAAGATTAAATTAGTTTCAAGTTATAATGAAGTGGTGGAAAGTGGAAATAATAATGTGGTAGTTGAAGAGAAAATACATGAATGTCCTATTTGTTATAGAGTTTTTTCATCAGGGCAAGCTTTAGGTGGACATAAAAGATCACATGTTATTGGTGCTACTGCAACAGCAGCAAGTGTTAGTGTTAATGTTCCAGCAAAATTAAAATTTTCAAGAACCGGTGGAAGTTTAATAGATCTTAATTTTCCTCCTCCAATGGAAGATGATGATGAAATTATTAGTCAAGCTGAAGTTTCTGCAGTTTCTGATGCTGAATTTGTTAATCCCATCAAGAATGAAAGGTAAAGTTTTGGTCTTTTCTTTGGTTAATTTTTAGAGGCTCTATAGGGAGGGATTATGGATAAAAAGAGCACCTAGGTGCACTAAGCTCCCGCTATGCGCGGGGTTCAGGGAAGGACCGGACCACAAGGGTCTATCGGGGTTAACTTTTCCATTAGCCTTTACTCATTCAATAGTAGTTTTGAATGTAATTCATAGTATTTACTGTTGAGTGTTCTGTTAATGCTAAATGTAACAGCTAATTTTACACCATTTACTGAGATAGAGGAGACAATCAGATTATCACTTTCTTTAGTTTAGTTAATGACTTTAAATTCATATTCATATTCATTTTCACATTTATCGTTTCCCGCTCGGTGTCCGATACCCATATTGAAGCCCGACTACATTTAAATTGTATCGTGTAGGGCCCATTCGAAGGAAACGTTCCCTACCAAGAATTTTTTCATACTCGTTTTCACATTTTTAAGCTTACCAACAATGTGGGCTTTATTTTTAAATAAAAAAAAGCAGCTGCTGTAGTTAATGGTGCATGTTTGAATTGTTGCTAATGGCCTAAATAGTGTTTCACCTGATAGAATATTACAAGAATATTCTCGTATCATTGTATATATTTTATATTAGGTAAAATTATAATCCGATTGTAATTATGAAGATTAGTTACCTAGTTTGTAGTCATGTAAATAAATTATGTAATACTATATATATTGTACACAATAATCAATGAAAGACGGAGAACATATTCCTTTATGGTATCAGCAGCCAAACCCTAAATTTTCTTACCCTAGTCATCAGCCGCCACCCTCTCCGCCGCCCTCCCCCTCTATTTTCTCCCTCTCCGCGAACTTCCTCCCCTCTTCTTCCCTAATTTTCAATAGCTGAACAACCCAAATTCCATCCCGCTCTTGCTGTTAACAACATCAAGAACTTCATTCACATTACTCTTGAGATGGAAAAAGTCCAGTATTCCTCCTGGGCGGAACTCTTTAAAATCCATTGTCGTGTATACAAAGTCATCAATCACATCATCCCCCTAAATCAAAGCCCATTGTCGAGCCCCCGGAGACACGTGATGGCTTCGATGATCTTTGGTCATGCTTAGATGCGGTTATACTACTATGGATCTACGACACAATCTCGAACGATTTTTTACATACAATCATTGAAACAGACACCACTGCACGACAAACGTGGGAGCGATTGAAAAGCATTTTTCATGATAACAAAACACAACGTGCCTTGTATCTCGAAATCAATTTAAGGACATTTAACATAACGATTTTCTTAATGCGTCAGCCTATTGTCAAGAACCTAAGATGATTACCGATCAACTCTCCAATGTCGATGCACCGGTCACAAATCAATGGTTGATGATGCAACTCATTGCGGGTTTGAATGAAACTTATGACGACGTCGCTACCATCCTCCAACAAAGCACGCCATTGTCTCCATTCTATAAGGCCCGTTAAATATTTATTCTTGAAGAAACCCAGAAAATCAAGCGGGCAGCGGCCAATGCAAGCACCACCGACGCCGCCCTCATAACCGCCGGTAGCACAGTTGTCTAACCGAGGGGCTCAGTTTCTACCTCTTACAATCGACAAACCAACGATCCAAAATGTGGTTCACATTCCCGGAATAACAACAAAGGCAGGAATTCCGGCAAGGGTTGCGGTGGCCTAGTCGAAAACAATGGCAACGGTGGTAGAGGGCATCCCCCGCCGGCAGGCAGCCACTCGCAGCGGCAGCAATACTGGCAGCAACCTCTGTCATGGGATGCTAACCCGCCATGGGCAGCGTTGGGCCAGCACATGTGGGCTGCTCCACCTTGCCCCTACCCGACGTCCTCCTAGGCCCAGCCTCATGCCCGACATCCCCAGCCCGACATTCTTGGCACATGTCCACAACATGCATACAATTCACATGTCTCTCCTCCTTCAACCTACGCACCGACGAATATTAAGGCGGTTATGAACACGATGTCTCTCAACGTTCCAGACGACAGTTGGTACATGGATACTGGCGCCATACCTCACAGGCATCCCAAGGTACTCTCTCATCTTATCTCAATATGAGCAATTTAAATCGTAATATTTTTATTAGTAGTGGACATTGTATTCCCATTTGAGGTTATGGAAAATCATCACTATCCCCGCCACATCCCCCGTTAACATTAAAAATATCCTCCATGCCTCAAAACTTATCAAAAATCTAATCTTTATGCGTCATTTCACAACCGACAATAATGTTTCCCTTGAATTTGATCTTTTTAGTTTTTCTGTGAAGGACCTTATAACAGGGATGCGAATAATGAGATGTGACAGCACCAGAGACCTTTATCCCATCACCACCACCGTCGGACATCTAGCCTCCTCTCCATCAATCTTTGCAGCTATTTCGTCTATTTTATGGCATTATAGATTAGGACATCTGGAGATTATGTTTTACGCTCCCTTAGCAAAAATAAATTTATCAATTGCAAATATGTCTCTTATCTTCCTGTTTGTGAATCTTGCATTTTTGGAAAACATGTCAAATTGCTATTTTATTCTTCATCCACCTGTACTTTAATGCCATTTAATATCATACACATTGATTTATGGACTTCTCCTATTTTAAGTACGATCGGACATAGATATTATGTGTTATTTTTGGATGATTATTCGAACTTTCTATGGACTTTTCCCATTGGTAATAAGTCACAAGTTTATTCTATTTTTTCGTCCTTTAGTGTTTTAATTAAGACATCATTTGAAAAGAATATCAAATGTTTTCAATGTGACAATAGGAGGAAATTCGATAATCAACAATTCAAACTTTTTTGCGCCAAACACGGCCTTGTTCTTCATTTTTCCAGTCCACACAACTCTCCATAAAATGAAAAAGCTGAACGAAAAAATAGAACCATAAACAACTTAATTCGTGCCCTCTTTGCACACTCCTTTATCCCCCTATTTTTGGCATTATGCTCTCTCAATGACAACCTATCTCTTGAATATTCTCCCAAACAAGTCTCTCAAACACAAAACTCCCACTCAAGTTCTCTATATTCGGGATCCTTCCTATAAGCATTTACGAACTTTCGGATATCTATGCTACCCCTTCTATCCCTCCACTCAAATCAACAAGCTGCAACCTCGGTCATCCCCATGTGTCTTTCTTGGTTACCCACCCAATCATCGAGGTTACAACTATTACGACTTGTCCAGCCGAAAAAGAATCATTTCTAGACAAGTCATATTCGATGAGTCCCAATTTTCCTTTGCCAAACTCAATTCTCCACCTTCTAATTCCTATGACTTCTTAAATAATGGCCTAAATCTCCTTCTAATTCATCACTTACAAAATCAGTTGCTACCCTCACTGGAGCCCGACCCAATCCCCGTCGGGTAGCTCATCCAGCCCCTCAATGGGAGCCTCGGAACAACCCTTCTCGACCTTCCGATTTGACTGCCGCCCTTCGGCCAGCGCCCCCTCTTCCCGCCACCACTGCCTCATCTCAGCCCCACGTTATCACTCTCGATCCTATTCCCGATCCCGCTGTCATGTCTCGGCCACCCCTCCCGATCCAGTCCAACCACCCGCTGCATCCCAACGGACAATGGAAACCCATGCTATGCACGACATTTCCAAACCCAAATGGCTATTTAACTTATCCAATTTGGTTGTCCCTTCACCTCTTTCTCACAACTCGAAAAATGCCTTGTCCGATCCTAATTAGAAAAATGCAATAATTGACGAATATAATGCTTTTATTGAAAATAAGATATGGGATCTAGTACCCCATCCTCTTGATATTAATATTATTCGTTCTATGTGGATTTTTTGACATAAAAAGAAATCTGATGAATTTTTTTAGAGGCACAAGACCCGTTTTGTAGGTGATGGCAGGTTTCAACAGATGGGAGTGGATTGTGATGAAACTTTCAGCCCGGTGGTGAAATCGACTACTATTCAGACCGTTCTCAGTATTGCTTTGTCCAAAACTTGGCATATTCATCAGCTTGGCGTCAAAATGCTTTCTTGCATGAGGACCTTTATGAAACTATGTATATGCATCAACCTATGAGATTCAGAGATCTGATTCATCCAGATTATGTGTGTCATTTGAAGAAATCACTCTATGGACTGAAACATGCTCCTCGTGTATGGTACCAACAGTTTGCTGATTTTGTATCCTCTATCGGTTTTTTACATAGCAAATCTGATCATTCTCTGTTAATCAATAACAAGGGTAATGACATGGCATACATCCTATTATATGTTGATGATATCATCCTCACTACATCTTCTGATGCACTTCGCTGATGCATTATGTCACTCGTTGCCTCTGAGTTTGCTATGAAGGATTTGGGGGCCCTAAGCTATTTTTTGGGAATTGTTGTTACGAGACATGCAGGTGGCTTATTTCTTTGTCAAATGAAGTACGCCGAAGAGATCCTTGACCGAGCAGGCATGACGTCTTGCAAACCAGCGGACACTAATTCCAAACTCAGTACCTCTTCGGATTCTATGTATGCCGAGCCGACTCACTATCACAATTTAGCAGAAACATTGCAATATCTCACTTTCACGAGACCAGATATATTCTATGTCGTGCAACAAATATGCTTACATATGCACAACCCGACGGATGAGCATATGAATGCACTCAAACATATTTTGCGTTATGTATAAGGTACTCTTCACTTCGGCCTACACCTGTACAACTCCACACAATCTAGTCTCACCTCTTATTCTGACGCTGACTGGGTGGCTGTCTGGACACTCGTCGATCCACGTCAGGTTACTGTGTGTTCCTCGGAGACAACTTGTTGTCTTGATCTTCTAAAAGACAACCTACTCTGTCTCGATCCAGTACCAAAGCCGAGTACGGAGGAGTAGCGAATGTTATTTCTGAGTCTTGTTAGATACGCAACCTTCTGCTGGAACTTCACTGCCCAATACGCAAGGCTGCATTGGTCTACTGTGATAATTTCAGTGCGATATATCTCTCCGGCAATCCCGTTTAACATCGGCACACTAAACACATTGAAATAGATATTCACTTTGTACGTGAAAAAGTGGCTCGTGGACAAGTTTGTGTCCTTCATGTTCCTTCGTGGTATCAGATTGCTGATATATTTACTAAAGGACTTCCGCACATATTCTTTGATGATTTTTGAATCTGTGTCAGCGTACAAGAACCTCCCGCTTCGACTGCGGGGTGTGATAGAATATTATAAGAATATTTCTGTATCATTGTATATCTTATATTATGTAAAATTATATTTCGATTGTAATTAGAAAGATTAGTTACCTAGTTTGTAGTCATGCAAATAAATTATGTAATACTATGTTTAATGTACACAATAATCAATGTCAGACATATATCCGTTGAATTTAAGACAACCCCTTTTTCTCTCTCTTTTTATTTTACTTCTAATTGTTTTTTTCTATAAAAGCAATATTAAATTACTTGGAGTTATACTTTAAATTAAATTCACCCGTGTGTACTAATGGAAGCAGCAACTAATTTTATATTTTCTTTATTTTTTGTTCCACTTCTCTGTCTCTCTCTTATAAATCCATTTGTTCTTCTCTCTGTGTCACTATCTGACTTTCCAACACTTGTCTGATACTCAATAGTTAGAACCTTACAGACCTGAAATACTTTTTCTTTCTGAATACCCAATGGTTCACATTTGACTCAAAGGACCTCAAGTTTGTTTGTTTGACTATATTATTCCCAACCCATCATATAATTTGTCTTATATTCAATTTAATCAATTGCAGTTATCATCGGTAGTTATTTAATTGTGTAAATTCTTTTTACACTATCTACGTATAGTCTCAGGGACAATCTATATTTGTATCAAAAATCCTATAAAAATTAAATTTAGAAATCAATTTTGCTATCAAAGAATTTAGAATCTATAAAGTTCAAATCCTGGCTCTGCCTCCACATTATAGAACTTAAACTCTATTTTAGTGTCTCATTAAATTTTGGTTGAACTACCCTTTTCCTTAAGGGGAATATGATAATGATAGAGATAAAAGTTGGAAAAAACACCATTGTTTTACTGAAAGAATATTGATTGTTTGGTTTGGCATGACCCAAAGTATCTGGTTCGTGCAGGTTCTAGTGAGAGATAGTACAAGGATATTTTTGTGTTAAGAGAGTTTTGTTCTGTCACATTCATGAGAACATTATAAAAAGATGGACCACAGTTGCTTTTCTTTGTTGGACAAAAACCTTTTTAATTATATGGGTTCGCCATTTCAGCTTTTTCATAAACAAATAGTTCTAGTTTTATTGTACATCTTTTAATTATCTTACATTAAAGATCAAAAGATAAGAAAAAGTTGTATGAAGAATAAAGTTTTCTATTAAGTATAGTAGTTACTAAAAGAGTCTCATTAATGGACATTAAGGATCTTTTTATTTTGCAAGAAGTAACTGAATAGCTCTTGTAGAAACTGAATAACTTAAGATTTTAATAAATGTACCTGTGATTATTTGTACCTTATTCTGGGAACTAACATTAAAATTGTTCTTGCATTATTAAAATCTTAAGAATATTTAATTGTTGGAGTCTGGGAGATGAGGTCATAACGGATTGGCGGACAAACTAAAGCTCCGAATAAATACATGACAATTGTCTTTATATAAGCTTTTATCAGTTAATCATATCTAATTAGTTCATATATTACCTCCTTTTAATGAATAATCACCATATGTAAACAATGAATGTAAATAGAGAAGTTCATGATTTGACTGTCATTTGAGTGAGGTTTCAAAATTTCTATCACAAAGAATGTGGTTGTTTCAATTTTATAATTTATAGAAAGAAAAAAAAACAAGGCCATTTTGGGGAAGGTGCCTTTAGGGGAACGTTTAGGTCATGACTTGTCAATTTTTTCCATGCCCAATTGTAAAATTGTTATAGCAAGGTAACTAATACAAAATGATTAATCACGCTCAATATTTATATTAAATTAGTAATTTAATCATAAGTGTTAATGTTGGGTTTGATGTTATGACATTTAATCCAACATATCTTCTGAAGTACTGATTTGAATGCATAAAAATGTTGGGACAAATGTCCTAATATTCGGACCAACATCTTCGAAAAACAGTTATGCCTTACTTCACGGAATGAAGTAATAATTTTGTAAATATTACTATGAAGTAAAAATGACTTGGCAAGGTAAAAAGGAGCCAGTGAAAAACGTGGGAAGAACGAGTCAAGGTTGTTGCTTTGCATGAGGAACAAGTCAAAGATGTTAGAGGATTTTACTCCATGATCTTCTCCAACAAACACACCAACTGCCCACCTTTCCCTCAACCTTCTCAACGGATCGATGAGTTCTTCAAGGAAGACTCTCTACTATAAATAGAGAGGCTACTACAGTGAATCGAGATCCAGAATCAGATTGCAAAAATACCAAGAGAGCTCTCGGAATTTCATCTCAAAAATCTGGATCACAAGTGTTGCCTGAGTGTGTCGACAACATTCTGTCCAGCATTACAATTGCTATTTGGATTCTAGATTGGTTTTGTATGGAGCGATTGTAATGAGAGGTTGTCTATGTCTACTTAGTTAGATTTTTTAGGCAAAAGTCATCTGCGGCTTCAACTTTTAATTCCTTTCCATTTTATCTTGTAAATCTGTAAAGAAAGAAATTTGTAATTTTGTATATAATATATATACAATACATTTGGTCATTGACCATCATAAGTTATATAATATATATATTATATAACTTATGAAAATTTTAAACATTTGTGTTCTTTAAATTTCGCTGCATTTACTCTTTAAAGTTATTGTTTTCCTAAGTGTTGTTACTGGTGTCAGACGATATAATTGTCGACATTCGGAAACAGAATTGACATTCGATTTATTTCATTTTGGTTTTACTTTCCCATAGCGTTTGACACCCTTCAAGTGGTATCAGAGCCGACACTTAACACAATAAGTGTTTGGTCCTGTTGTCATAAGCTATGGATCCGGCAAATTCAACTATTAGTATACTTCCTATTTTAGATGGATCAAATTATGCCTATTGGAAGATTCGCCTACGTTCACATATCAAATCAATTGATATTCGTGCATGGAGATCTATAATCAATGGGTATGTTGTTCCAATGTTGCCACCGGATGAAGAAGGTGACATTATTGCTAAACCTGAATCCGAATAGACCACAGAAGAAACCAATTATGCTAGCTTTAACGAAAAGGCCTTAAATGCAATTTTTGGATGGGTTGATCTTTACATGTTCAAACTCATTCAAAACTGCCCCATGGCCAAGGACGCATGTGATACTTTACAAATTCATTGTGAAGGGAGCTCAAGTGTTCGTCGAACAAAGCTACGTATGCTCATGAGTAAATATGAATGTTTAATGATGAAAGAAGCGGATGATATTAAATCTTATTTTAAAAAGTTGATTGACATCTCAAATGAATGTCAAGTGCTTGGTGAACCATTAACCAACACTCAACTTGTTGAAAAGGCTCTCCGTTCTCTTCCTGAAAAATTCAATTTAAAGATTTGTGCTATTGAAGAAGCTCACAATCTTGCCACAATAGACCTTCATACCTTGATGAGCATTCTCAAAACTTATGAGATGAACATTGAGAATCAAAAGGAATTGTACAAAAGCAAGAATGTGGCACTTCAAGTTCAATCCTCGGAGAGTCAAATCGAAGAAGAGGATGAAAATCTTGAAGAAATTGATGAAGGTGCAAATGTTGGCTTACTCACTCGAAAATATAATTCGATGGTGAGGAAGTTCAACAATGAGAGAAATCAATCTAAATCTAAATAGCACCAAAACCAAGTCTTCAATCAAAAGCCCACTAGATTCCTTCCAAATGTACAAAAAGGAAATCAACTAAGAAGAACCAACTCAGATCGTACCAAATTTGATCCCAAACAACTTGAGTCAGTGCAATTTCATGCATGCTCATGTTGAGGTCATTATGCTAATGAATGTGCAAACACTCTTAGAAAATTTGGTAAGAACCTATGGGGTTCTCTTAGTGATGATGAAGAAGAAGAGGAAGGAGATCGTGAAATTGAAACACAAGCAATGCTGGCCACTGTTTTCGAACAGTCTCTATCGGATAATGAAGATGTCGTATATATTGATGTCTCAGATGTCACGACATTTGCTCCAACATCAGCAACGACATCAACATCCTCAGCGACATTCGAAAGGTATGAATTCTTTAACTATTCTAATGTTAATTGCTTTAGTGGTTCTATTTCAGTTAGTGAGACTGATTGTATCGATTAAGTTGAATGCAAAGATGATATGATTAATGAAATACAAAGTATTTATATTAATCATAGAATCCAAGCAACTTGACAAAAAGGTAAAATCTTTAACTCATGAGAATTTAGAATTAACAGGCATGATAACCCGACTTGAGGTTGCACTTACCAAAAAGGATATTGAATTTGGTAACATTCGTGCAAAATTGGATTTAGCCGAAGCAACCTTCCGCAAGCTCAACACAGGGACTTTTAAATTGAATGAGATACTTAACTTTTGTAAACCTTTACATGCAGGCATTAGGTACGAAACTCTCTTAAAACCATATGCTCTAATCTTTTTGATAAAAATGAGAAAATACGCTTTGTAAAAGAAAAATGGATGAATAATAGGTTCTCAAATATGTTAAAGAATATGAAGTTTGTATGTCATCACTGTAACTCCCCTGGACACTTAAAATCATACTGTATCAAACTTCTAAATTCTGTGAGTAAAATGTTGCCTAAATTGTTGTCCAACACTCCGGATAAACATCAAAGCAACATTTCTAAGCCAAAAGGTAAAAATTATTTTAAGGGAGTTTGGGTTCCTAAAAAGGATGAACTTGTAATGTTTCCATAACTGCATTAAGAAATAACATTTCATGTTCTTGGTACTTTGATAGTGGGTGTTCTCACCACATGACATGTACAAAAGATTTTCTAAAGAACAATGAGTCATTCAATGGAGGAAACGTGACTTATGGAGGTGGCAGTAAAAGCAAAATAATTGGAAAAGGGATCTTGAATGTTCCTAGATTTCCAGCCTTAAGAAATGTCTTACACGTTGAGGGCTTAATGACTAATTTGATTAGTATTAGTCAACTGTGTGATGATGATCTTGAGGTAAAATTTAATAAGAATGCATGTAAAGTTACGAATGAAGCAAATATACGTGTTATGATAGGTACAAGAACATGTGACAATTGATATCTTGTTGTAAGACAAGAAACATGCAATAATGCTAAGGTCGATGACACAACACTATGGCATCAAAATTTGGGGCATGTTAACTAACACAATTTAGAAAAATTGGTCTCATATGAAGCGGTTAGAGACATACCCAAACTTAGCCATAAAGGTAAAATTGCCATAAAGGTAAAACTGTCTGTGAAGATTGTTTGAAAGGTAAGCAAACCCGTGTCTCTCATAATGTTGTCCAACATGATGGACAACATTCGGGTACGTCTCACTGTTTTCAATTGCTACATATGGATTTAATGGGTCCAATTGAAGTAGACAGTCTAGGAGGCATGAGGTATTCCTTTGTGATAGTAGATGATTTTTTTTAGATATTTTTGGATATATTTTTTGAAAGAAAAATCACAAACGTTTGACATGTTTAAAATCTTGCACTCTAGAATTAAAAATTTATTCTATTCTCCTATTTTTCGGATTAAATTCGACCATGAAAAAGAATTTGAAAATAGTTCATTCACAATTTTTTTTTGAGAAAAAAGGATTTTTTCATGAGTTTTTTACCCCAAAACTCCTCAACATAATGGGGAAGAATAGGACATTGCAAGAAATTGTTAGAGTTATGCTTAGTTCTAAACACTTGTCAAAACGTTTATGGGAAGAAGCATTGAATACTACTAATCACATCGCTAATAGAGTCTATCTAAGGCCAGGAACAAAGATGACACCCTATGAGATTATAATTGGAAATAAATCAAACTTGAGTTACTTTCATATTTTTGAGTGTATTTGTTATATTTTAAATGACATGGATCATTTGGCAAAATTTGACTCTAATAGTGATAAAAGAATTTTTGTTGGCTATTCACAAAATAGTCATGCTTATCGAGTATACAATCTGAGATCCAGAACTATACAAGAGTCAGTAAATGTTATCTTTGATGATCTTTCTGATGTTTCAGGAAAAACTATTGAAAATAACATTGTAATTACAGTGGAAAGTCCACATATTGTAGAAGAATCGGATGTTACCACAAATGTTGTCACACCTGGAGCAACATCCGAAATAACAATAGAGACCACAGAGGCCACATATGAGGATTCGAGTGCTGAATTGTTAGACCAAGTTCGTAGGGACCCCTCATCAAGAATTAAGAAGAATCATCCAATGGGCCAAGTGATAGGGGAGTTTTTTAAGGAAGTAGAACAAGAGGCAAAGAACTACTCAACTATAGAGAAATGGTAAGGTATGTGTGTATGTCAACCAAATACCAAGAGGTTAGTCTTTCTTGTTTTATATCTACATTAGAACCAAAGAATGTTGTAGAAGCACTTAAAGATAATTTCTGGATACAAGCAATGCAAGAAGAGCTTGAACAATTTTCTCGAAATGAAGTATGGGACTTGGTTCCACGTCCAAATAATACAAATGTAATTAGAACTACGTGGATTTTTAAAAATAAATCAGACGAATCATGAACAGTTGTTAGAAACAAAGCACGTCTATTTGCACAAGGTTATACTCAGGTTGAAGGAATTGCTTTTGATGAAACCTTCACACCTGTAGCTAGAATTGAATCAATTAGACTTTTACTTGCTATTGCTTGTTATCTGCAAATTACTTTACACCAAATGGATGTAAAAGGTGCCTTCTTAAATGGTTATCTAGACAAGGAGGTATATGTTGAACAACCAAAAGGATTTGAAGATCCTTACCATTCACACTATGCGTACAAGCTCAAAAAGGCTTTGTGGGTTGAAACAAGTCCCTCGTGCATGGTATGGTCGTTTAACTTACTTTCTTCTTGAATTTAGTTTTAATCGTGGCGAAGCTGATCGTACTTTATTTATTAAATGACACGGTGTAGATATTGTTATTGGTCAAATCTATATGGATGACATAGTTTTTGGATCGACTTCTCAGTCGTATCTAAATTCATTTGTTGAAGCTATGTCATCAATATTTGAAATGAGCATGATTGGGGAATTAACTTTTTTCTTAGGCTTACAGATAAAGTAATGTAAATATGGAATTTTCATCTCCCAGAGTAAATATGCAAAGAATCTAGTTAAAAGATTTTATTTGGTGAATGCTAAACAGATGAAAACGCCAATGGGTTCATCGCAGAAGGTATGTAATGATAATATTGGTGAAAATGTCGACCCAACATTATATCAATCTATGATAGGTAGCCTTATTATCTTACTGGTAGTCGTCCATATATTATGTTTAGTGTTTGTGTTTGTGCACGTTTTCAAGCCTGTCCCAAAATGTCCCACTTAAATGCCGTGAAACGTATTATTCGATATGTTGCTGGCACATGTGAGTTGGAAATATGGTATTCCAAAGACACTAATCCTAATTTAATAGGATTTAGTGACTCAGATTGGGCTGGAGATGTGGATGATAGAAAAGTACAAGTGTAGGATGTTTTTATCTTGAAAATAACCTTGTTTCATGGTATAGTCATAAACAAAACTGTGTCTCACTTTCAACTGTTGAATCTGAATATGTAGCAGTTGAAAGTTGTTGCTCTCAATTAATATGGCTACGACACATGTTAGACGACTATGCATTTACTAGCAACATTTTGATTTTGTACTGTAATAATTTGAGTGCTATAAATATTTCCAAAAATCTAGTTCAGCACTCACGTACAAAACATATTGATATTAGACATCACTTTTTAAGAGATTTAGTTGAAAAACAGCTAGTTAAAATTGAACATGTTGACACTCTTTATCAACTAGCTGATATTTTTACAAAAGCTTTGGACCATGAAAGATTTTCTAGTTTGAAGAAATCTCTTGGTCTTTTTAATCTCTAAAAAGAATGCATTTTTGGTGAATGTCGGCTGAAACGTTGTCTAACATTTCGGGTGACATTTACATATGTTATATCACTAACTGATTATTGTTGTTGTATAGTGCATAACTTTTGGTCACATAAGCATGATCCTGCAATAAGAATATGTTTTCAATGTGATAATGTTCCCTGCGATGATATATATATATTCATAAAAAGGGAGTATCAAAATAAGGCAAAGCCTTTACATATATTTGGCAACTGTGAAAAATGGTTAAATGTCGTAAAAAGATACCGTTCCTATTCTATAGGAGTATTGAGTGCTTCAAAAGAGATTTGAGAATACCATAAAAGTATTCTTATTTTTTACATAAAAAATTATTTTATATGTGTCATATGATTAGACCAAGGACACGATGGAAAAATGTTATATTGGTCCAGTGGTCAAACTCATAAAGTGCATATAAAATGTGTCTTGGTTAGTTGCCAAATCTAAAAATTCTTATGTGATCAAAATACTTATGTCGTCCAAAATGTTGCTAACATTACTGTTGATATTTTAAAATTGTGATATGTGTTGGGATGTTGTGTTTATCTGATCGTTGAAATATCAGATCCTACTCCCTATTATATGCCTTGTTTACAGGAATTTCTAAATTTAAAATGATAAAATTATAGTTTATTCCTATCGTGATGTTTATCCCAATATTTTCCATGATGTTTATCCCAATATTTTAGGTGTAAGTTATTGTGTAAAAATGAAACACCTAAAACTAAGGGATTTTTGTTGCTATGAAAGGTTAGCCATGTATATAAATATTCCTCTCATTTGCTATCATTTTATCATTTTTCCATAAATAAAAAAAATGGAGAAAATCACATCGGGTATACATTCTCTTACCCGATGGACTCACCAAATCAAACTCCAATCTCAATCTCAAAACCCTCTCCTCAAGCTTCACCTATGGAAATCTCTCCAATGTCAGAACACATATCAACCAACATTCCACCCAACACTTCCATGAGCATTAGCCCTTCATCAGAATCAGAAAAACTCAAGCATAATACCCCTAAACAACCGGGCCTATCTTCTTCCTCAAATCTACCTGAAAACCGGTGTACTGCAATAGTTCTTAGAGGCGATGATGAACTTCTAGATATTAGTTACCCGATAGATAATAACAATCCTATAGATGTTGATCAAACTTTTGATTTTTCATCTTTGGGTAAAAGACCAAGGTCCTCTACCTTTCCTACTCGTCGATCGTGTAGGATGTTTGAGAAAACAGTCCATGAAGGTTCAAGCAGCAAAAGATCTAAACCCTCTTACTCGAGCAGTGCCAGTGGTGATTCGGACTATGTGGTCTTAACTGAGGAAGAGGAAAGTGAAGAAGTACCATCTGCTTCTGAACAAACCAGCATGCCTCAAGCAGACAAGGAATCCCTGATGAAACTCTCCTAAAACAATTCTTACCTAAGGGTGTTCCAGGAGTACTAGAACAAGGGCTGATCCAAATATTGCCACTGATGCTACAACATCTCACACAACATTTCATCCAACATCTGCAGAGGCATTTACAACAACATTCTCCAGTAGTACCAAATCCGAGAGTTCAGCCATGTCTGATTCAGATATTGAGGTATGTGTTTGCTCAGAAAAATTCTATTCTAAAGCTAAATACGATAAATGGGACTGGTACAAGAATGGAGTAATTAGACCTGAGAAAGTGTTAGATATCACTTCATGTACTGAGTATGGCTTGATAGAATTCCTCAAGGATAGACAGCTTCTCAAAACTGTCACAGAAAAAGAACCCTATGTTGATGAAGTGATTAGGTTGTTTTATGCTAATCTGAGTCCTGCTATAGAGGATGTCTCCTCAAAAAAATTTGGAAAGGTATATCTCTATAACAAGATTTATCAGTTTACACCCTCTATTATAAATCAATGTATGGGACTTGATGCTGAAGAAAGAGTTAGTGATGCAGAACAAGTGACAGAAAATAGGGATAAAAGAATTGAATACCTCACTGGAGATATAATGAAAAAGTGGATCCCTAGATGCCCAGCTTCAAAACTAACAGCTTTATTTTCCACCCTCCACAAAATTGCTATTCACAATTGACTTCCTTCCTTTAATGAGTCAGTTGTGACATCTGAACAACCTTCCTTATTGTTTAAAATTGGGAAAGGCTTAAAAGTTGATTTAGAAAAGATGATCTTTTATCAAGTTGCCAACTTGGCTGAAAAAGAATCAATTTTAATCATTCCATTTTCCTCTCTAATCTACCAAATCTTGACTACCCAAGGCTTTGAACCTAAGAGAGAGGATATTGGAGGAAAGGCTTCCGACCTTTACACAATAAACAAGGCAATTTTAAAAAGCAAAGAAAGAGTTATTGACTTGCCTTGGAAGAAGGAAGCAGAATGTGAGAATGTTGCCAGGAATGTCACCAACATTCAGGGCAACACTAGTTCAATACAACCAACCATGTCAATAGACTGGCTAGTAGGTCAAATAACAAAAATCAACCAATAAATGTCAGAGGTTGATGCTGCCAGAGATGCCTTGGTTCAAGCCAGAGACCATTTCTTGCTATTACTTTCTTCACAAAAAGGGGGAGATGCTTCTGTGCAGAGGGAAGAGGCTGAAAGTGCACATGGTGTTGCTGCTGAAGAAGTTGTTGATACTGTTGTGCAAAAAGAAGAAGCCATTGAGAGGAAGGTGTTGATGAACAGGCTAAGGTTGAGGGATAAAACTGTAGCTATTATGCAGAAGTAGAAAGATGTTGCTGCTGCAGCTGCATAATGAGCCAGGAAGAAGTAGGCTGATGTGTAGGGAAATCGTTAATCCCATTGGCCTATGTCATGTGTATCTTTCATATGATTCCCCAAATGTCTTGTAGATTGCTAAACGTTACCATCATATTATACTTCGATTGCACAATGGGCCTCACACGTGTAGGCCAGGTAACCCTTGCTTGCTACACCGAGCCCAAGTCATGCTCACAAGTAGAACATGAGGCTTTTAAAAGTGGTGTCTTTAGTGCTTATCAGCACAGGGATCTTTATCTTTCTCGAAGATTTCCCGCAGGACATATTCAATTCACATGGCTAGCCTCCGACACTTTTGGACTTCCAACACTAGCATTTAAGTTGTGTGTCATCTGCAGAGTTCCCTGACTCGTATTGGGACCTTGGATTCTCTTTAAGTGGCCTAGGTTGAATTTTTATAATGTCCCTAAAAGTTGTTCATTTGGTGCAGCTTGCTGACAACATGCAAGGGGAAGGTTGGTTGAGTAGTCACCATTTACATACACATGCTTTAAAAGAAAAGTCCAAGTAAAGGAGATGTTTTGACTTCTAATCATGTAAAACATAAATCTTTGCTCTGAACTCTTAAATAATGTATTGTTTAGTCCTAATTAATGGCCCGTCTTGACTTCCTTCATGCCTCCATGAAGTGTCATCTCATAATCATATTCGTGGAAAGGGATGACGCCCTTTGAAGCTTCAAATGAGTACACAATATTGTCATTGCTCCTTGATCGACTTAATCAAACCCATCGGTGAACGATCTCAAAATACACAAAACTTGATAAACATATTCCTCAACATCTTAGCAACAAGTCTTTAAACCCAAAATCCCAAAGATTTCACTTATAACTCAAGAACATATAGTATTATACTCGTGGCACAAATATGGACCCCACCTACGCTAAACCTTTAGACCTACCTCAAGATCTTTCCAAATTGCTTTGGCACTCTTAGAACATGCAATATAACATCTCCCTAATGATCATTTCCTTTCACATTGCCCACTTGTTTGATGCTCCTTAAAAGCCCAACGCTAGTATGCGCTACTTGCATAATCGAAACGTGCAACTTATGATGACAAATGTCAATGAGGGTGGCTCGTAACTTTAATAATGAATTGGGTTATATAAAATATGAAGAAGAAAAAATCTTTCTTGCTAAAGTTCTTTTTACTTTTCCGGAATCTAGCATATTAGGCTTATAGAAAATATTGAGGGGTGCTTAAAAGTGCAACGTTAAGGGGTCGAATACTTTTTCGAAACAATGCTTTTATAAAGTTTTTCTTTAGGTCAATTTATTTAATCATGTGTTGAATAATATTCAATAATCCATAAGATTCATTCATAGTATAGAGTAATTATGAGAAAAATATGATGAATATGTTTTTTGTTATAAAAAAAGTACCTATTTTTTGAAGAAAAAAACTCTATTATATTGACCTATGGCTTAGTTTTTTTTTTTGTCCTTTCTTTTGCTCATTATCTACAACCCAATGAATAAAAACTTGTGAAGTTGCTTCTTCTTCCATCTCAAAGTAAAGCGACGACTCCGTCTCTTGAGAAATATGGTTTTTTTATCTTGTAGGTCGCGGCTCGTAGCTGAGGCAAGACCCACATAGATAGGAGTATTTATTTGAGCACCTATGAACATGAAATTCTGGATCATCTATTTAATATCGTGCATATGGAACATTAGAAATTTAAAAAATACAGACAATATCACAACATTACAACTTCAACATTGTTTTTGTGGAACCAATATGATCGCAAATTCACTGGCTACATATGTATAGAACGTACATTCTGCCTTCTCCTTCTCTATCCATTAGAACACTTAATCTATTCTACCTGGATTATCCTTCAATTGCGGAAAGGTTTCAAGTTTCCCTTTTCTATCTTTTCCCGTTTTCCTTCTCTCTTTCTTCACCTTTAATATTCATGAGGACACTCGTGCTAAAAACAGAGAAAAAATAAAGTAGTCTCAATTCGATAATTCCTAATTGGTACCTGGAATCATAGTAGCAATAAAATTTATAACTATGATATTGATAAAATTTCATCATAATTAACTTCCTTATAACATACATCACTTATTTCCCCCTAATTTCTCTAATAAATTAGCACAAGAAAGCGGTATATTCATAAGTGTTGATATATACATAATTCTTATATTTCTTGAAGTAGATAAAAAAAAGAAAATGTACACCACACACTATCAGATATTAGTTAAAGTGTGTTTTAATAAATAATTGATAATAATTTAAATAGAAAACATAAACACCTGATAATTTAAATAAAAAACTCAAAAGAAAATAATATTAAAAATGTGTTTTTGAGAAGGCTGGCTAGTGGGCCGGGTCGGCCCGGTCCTGCCCCGACACCGCCCCGAACCCGAGTATTTTTAAAAAAATTGCAGTATCAGGACTCGAACCGGGACGGGACAAGGTCTCGTCCCGACCCGAAACCTCTCTTTTACAAAAATAACCGTTGCACCAACGACCATTTTACATTTTGACCGTTGTGCAACGGCCATTTTTGGCCTCCCCCCTCCCCCTACCCCCTTAATATTTATTTTTAACTCATAAGTTATTATATTTATACTTTAACCTAATTTCCAACTATAAATATCTCATTTTCCCTTCATCTTTCTCACAAATCTTCCTACAATCTCTCTAATCTCTCAATCTATCTCTCTACAAGTCTACATTGTCTACTAAATATTCAATTTTATTTATTCATTTGGGAATTGGGAGTGAAGTTGGCAACTAGCTTAAGGATCTTCCATCGAGCAAAGTTTCAATTTTCAACCTCTCGATTACACGTCGACGTTTGGTACATTCGTTCCTTCATTAAATTATTATTGTCTGTTTATTTTATTTAGCGCACTTAATTTCATTTACTTTAATTATTTATTAGTATAATTATAAATTTATAATGGAATGATTTAAACGTATGCTTACGGGTAGGGGTCATGCTTCTTCTAGTAGAGGCAACAAGGGCAAGGGTCCTATTTCTAGACAGAATCTTATTCCTACCCATGATGATTTTGTTGATACTGAACATTTTCCTACAATACCATTAGATTTAGACAAGGAACTATTTTATAGAACTCAAGAAGACTTTAATTTAGACGATGATCTAGATGATACATGCAATAACTAAAATACCTCTTATTCCCCCTAGTATGAGACGAGGTCTAGCAAAACGATCATTAAAATCATATGCATGGATATTTTTTGATAGGGACGTAGAGAATCAAGTAGCTAGATGTAAAATTTGTAAAGATGTTTTAAAATTTAAAACTGGAAAAGGTCACGGTGGGATGGGGGGTTTAATGAGACACGTGGTAAGGGCTCATCCAGCTAGGTATGCCCAATACGAGGCTTCAAAACCGGGTGCGCAAATGGCCGCTTCATCGGGACAAGGTGACGGGGGGAATTGCAGGCCCTAAATACAATAAACATAGAGATAGGGAAGCAATAGCAAAATTAGTTGTTGTGGAGGATTTGCCTTTTTCATTTCCTTCATCTCCCGATTTTATTCATTACATTAGAGATTTGTATAATCCTGCTTTTAACGGTTTTTCTAGATCAACCGTTAAGAGAGATGTATTTAAATTTGCACATGAATATCAACAGTATTTACGTTATTCATTATATCATTTTAATGGCAAAGTGGCTATCACTTCTGATATAGGCAGTAGTACTAACGACCATGATTATTTAATGGTAACTTGTCATTGGATAGATTATAAATAATCTATGCAAAAATGTATCTTAGCGTATAGATATATAGATGATAGGCACACTGATACTTTTATTGCATAAAATATTTATCAAGTGTGCGATTATTACAGAATAACTGATAAAATTATGACTATTACATTAGATAACGCTTCTTCTAACAATTACGCTATTACAATTTTAAAAAATAGTTTAACTCCATCTTTTCCAGATCATTTTCATATAAAATGCGTCGTGACATATATATAACTTAATTGTAAAGGATGTTCTATCACTTTTTGAAGACATTCTTAATAAAATACAATTTGCTATAAACTTTATTTTAAAAAATAATAGAATACAACTAAGAAAATAATATAAAAAAAACTTGTCACGATTGTCAACTACCTTATAGAAAAATTCCAGAAGAAATACCCACTAGGTGGAATTCTTTATACGAGCAACTACTTGTTGCTTATGACTATAGAAAACCTATAACTTTATTTTTTAACTCTCATTATCAAAATCCAGCTGATATGGTTGTAGATAGCGATTGGGTAAAAATTTTCGAACTTATTGTATTTTTATAGAAATTTTTTCAAGCAACAAAAGAATTTTCCGGTATATATTATCATACTATTTCAACTATATTGTTTTATATAGCTATAATATTTTTATTACTTAGTGAATATATGAAAAAACCAGCTTATATGGCAGCTATTAAAAAAATGTTTATCAAAATAAAAAAATATTTTATTCCCACTATTTATATTATTGGTGTTGTATTAAATCCGACTATTAAAATAGACGGTACTAAATCACTTATTGAAACTATTTACGATTGTATAGAAGTACTACCACATCCAAGTCCCAAAAATCCAAATCACTCACCACCAATTGAACAAACGAAAGAAGAATTGTTGTTTAGCGTAGAAGACCAATGCAAAAAAGTATATAGGTTTTTACCAACAAGAAAGTGCTAGTAACCTACCGGCTTCCATACTGTCTTTATGCGGCTAGTATTTAAAGCCTCAGAAATAGAATGTGCGGTCATACCGCTACTAACCAAATTAGCGAGTTTGATATTTTTGTTTTGCAGGGTTATGTAATGTACCAAGTAGTTCTCAATGAAGAAGGACGTGAAGACTTGCTGAAATACTGGAGGGGGAATGAGAAGACCTTTCCGGCACTTTCAATGATGGCCCGAGATGTTTTGAACATTCAAGCGTCATCAACTGCGTCTGAAAGCGCTTTTTCTGCCGGCTGATATCAAATAGGAGAGCACAGGCACTCATTAGCCGGAGACAGCTTGGAGATTGTAGTATTATTCAGAGATCGGATACGAGCGGAGCAGAGAAGGTGCGGTCAACCGGAGATCAACGAAGAAGAAGACGAAAACTACAACGAAATCTTATCCGAAGGTGGTGGAAGCGACGTAGATCAATTTGACCAACAAATACCAATTCCAATCGAAGAACCACATGAAATTATCAAGAAACTAGAACATATTTTTTTCAGAATGTAATTTTCTTAATTGCAATTTTACCATGTAATTTGCAACTTTTGAACAACAACACAAAGTTGCAATTTTGACAATTGTATTTGTATTACAAAAAAATCATATGTTTGTTAAATAATATAAGAGGCACAAAAACAGCTTTGAAATGTTTTTATTACACTATCTTGTTTAATTATTGATTTTTTATATATATGTTATTTTTTAAATTAAGTGAAAAAAAAATATGCCCGGGAGCCCGATCCCGATCCCGACCCAATCCCGTTACTTAGGCAAATCCCACCCCGCCCTGATCACGTCTGACCCGCCCCGCCCCGATCCATCACTTTCCTTGTCCTGACCCGACCCGATACCACCAAACCCGGCCTGCCGGTCCCGAGCCCGGGCCACGGGCCACGGGCCACCCTTATCTTCTTAATTTTTTGTTAGAAAAAGAGAAATGGCACAAAGGGATCCAATTGGCTGAAACCCCTATATACATAATCTGCAAGGGAAGAAGTGAAACCTTAAAATTGAAGAAAGAAAGAAATCCATGGATCAATACCAGCACCCACAACAGACTGCTCCTCAAATCCAAGCATATGATCCATCAACATACGCTCAATACCCGCAACAATCTCAATCTACCGACCCATCTCAGATCCAAACATACGACCCATCAACACTCGCTCAATACCCGCAACAATCTCAATCCCAAACCCTAGCGTATGATCAATCTTACTATGCATATCAATACAACAATCAACAATACCATTACTCGTACTATCCTCAAGATTATTATTCAAATGCCTATCAACAGCAACAGCAATACCAGCCTGAACCCAGTTCGATTCACCCACCTGGGGTTCCAATTCCGCCGGCGTCAGATCCTTATGCCACACAGCAGCAACCCCAACCCCAACCCCAACCCCAACCCCAGTATTCCTATTATTCTAAACAACAGCAACAACAACAAGGGATTAACTATGGCGAGGTTGCTACTGTGACAATGCCGCCCAATGTGGCACACATTCCTGCGGTATAAATTTCTTTTTCTTTTTGATCTTTGAACTGTGCTAGTGTAAATATTCTTAGAATGCAATCTGGGTGTATTTGATTGGGATGATTTAGAATTTTAAGTGGGTAGTGTTCTAGGTGACTGGGAATTTCTGTTGTTTGGAATTCTGTAATGGCAACAACAACAACAACAACAACATACCCAGTGTAATACCACAAAGTGGAGTCTGTGAGGGTAGGTTGTACGTAGACGTTACCTCTACCTTTGTGGATTGAGAGGCTGTTTTGGATAGACCCTCGGCTCAAAAGGAAAGTAATCGATGCAGGTTTGAAAGAGAAATAAGACAACACAATATCAAGATAAAAAACAAATGAGGCAAATACACACATAAAGAGTGGAATTCTGTAATGGCCTTTAAAATAATATTAGAAACTTATTAATTAAACTCTAAAAGGAGCACTAGTCACAAATTTATGTATTAGTCAATTATTGTTAAGAATCACATTTTAGATAGATGACACGTGCCATGATTGAATGGTTTGGTGCAAACAACTGGTGCCGGTAGTTTTAGGTTTTTCTTGTTCTACTTTAGAAGGTAAAACATGCAATTTTAAGAATAGCAAAAGTAGCAGAAAGATTGTGCTTGATATGTAGATAAGCTGATTATTTTTTAGGCCTATAGGTAGTCAATGGTACTTAAAAGCTCTAGCATTTTATAAACTTCCTCACAAGAATCAAATGATACCAAAATGATGGTTAATATTCCGGGGTTGCTTATAGTTGTGCTACTTTAATGGATATTTGACATTTTTAGGTAAAAAACCAATTAATTAAGCTAGAATAAAAGGTTGTTAGTTGGAAAAGTTGTTCCTTTTGTTTGGTAAGTGCAAAGAGCCTTGGTTAGTTGTATGTATTATCATTTTGATAGCATGAATTCACGTTTTAAAAAGGCTACATTTTCTGTACTCAAGCACAATATTTTTTTTGGTTCCGAGTGTTCAAATTAGGGGGTTATATCTTACTGCTAGTTATGTACTCCATCTGTTCCAATTTATGCGTCTTACTCTTCTTTTTTGTCTCTTTAAAAAATAATGTCACTTTCTATATTTAGTAACTCTTTAATTCCAACATTTCACATGACATGTTTAAGACCACGAGATTGAAAGGGCATTACGTTACATTATATGCATTTAGTTTAAGATCACAAAAATTCAAAAACTCCGTGCCCAACCAAACTAGGACACATAGAATGAAACTGATGGAGTAAAACTTTTGGTTTTTGTTTCATTTGAGTCATTTCAAAGTCATCATAGGGTAATTCTCTTTTTCCCTATTTAGCATTTTATGTTATAGAGAAAAATAGAAGTTATTTGGACAAGATAAGGTTAAAGAAAATTTTGCACTACATTCAGAAACCCTGCAGTCAGTTGATTGATGTTACACTGATCAATGAGTAATTTCTTCATTGCCAAATTTCCGAATGAAATTGTTGCTAATTGAACAAAAAGAATTTGGTCCCTTTTGGAATTATCACTTGTGAGAAAGGGAACCTAAAGATTTTATTGCAAAATACATAAATTTCCACACACCACATATGACTCTTAAAATAACTTTTGAACTATTCTTAGCGAGTTTGAGGACTATCTCTATTAAAACCATTGGAAATCTCATTAAATGGGAAAATTCTTCTCTCAGTTGGTATCCTTGGTCATCTTTTGATTTCTTTCTCTCCATTAATACCAAACCCATTAAAGATCTGTAGTAAAGTGTCCGGTGCAAGTATTTCGTGGCCATCATTGTTTATGCACTTAGAACTTCATTTTGTTGACTAAGAGTCCATCAAGGTGTAATATTGAAGGACTAGAGGGTGTAAATGCTTTATAAGAGGCTGTTGCCTTTATCTCATCATTTAAAGTTGAGTCAATAAAGTCAGCTGATACCTTAAATGCTGGTGTAAATGATGTTGTTGTTGATACCTTAAACGCCATGCAAATTTAAAATTGTTTCACATGAATTAGTACGGTGGGAGCACTTTTACACTGTCTTGAATTTATGTGACATTTTTGTGCAATTTCCACATTTTCAAACTCTGATGCAATAGCTCATTCAAACCTTTTCTCTTTCAATTATGCGAAAAGTCAACTGGGTTGATCAATTTGGGATGACCGGAGTATTTTACTTGTTGAAAGTATGCCAAAAGAAAAGGAACCGAAGGACAGGAATCTATATGTGTATTTTCGTCTGTATCTTTGTGAAGTTCGTTATGTTATTACTTTTTTGTAAAACATAGGCATCTAATATAAACTATACTATGATTCTTTGAGCATTTTTGCCTGCAGTTTTTATTTAAACCTTCATAGCACTAGCTATATCTTTACAAATTAAAACACACTGATTACTTAACTGAACTGCTTGAGCTTGGTACATTTGAAATTGATAACAAGGCTAAGCTTCCTGCCAGAGAAGCGGAGTGTGAGCAAGTCTGCTGTGTCTGTTCTGCTCAGCTAATTATACAAGATCTCTACTGTATGTCGCCTGCTTTATACGAGCTTTGTTTAGGAAATGGGTAAGATTATCTTTTTATTGAGAAACAACAGTTTCCTCTCAAAGACTCTATAAATCAGCATCTATAAAGGATATAATTAGCTGAGCAAACAGCCTGTCACACTAGGCAAGCTGATAAGGTTAGCTTGAGCTTCAACTACATATCATGAAATTGGCTCAAGTTTGCACTTGAGCTAATACCAGCTTGCGGATTGTTACAGTGTCAATCAGACCAAGCTCAAACAGCCTGTTGTGATGGCTCAATTTAGCATGGATAACTATCTTTCCACTTAAATTTGCTTTTCTCCTTTGCAGAAATGTTTAGTCACAAGAGTTGGGATTCCCTGAAGATTTTACTGGTGTTTGATATGGTACAAGATCTCTCTAATTCGAGAGAAGTACACCCTTTTTCTTTTTTCTTTATTCCTTTGGTATTTCCTCCTTCCCAACTCACCATTCTAGTGGGTGCTTCATGTATTGATGTGTGATTTTCACCTATGTTGCTCAGACTCTTCAGAAATGCCGCGGGGTGCGTGTCATATCCTCGAAAAGTAGTTCATTTTTGGAGGACCTTACACCGGTATGCCAACCTTTTTGGAGAGTCCGAGCAACATAGATTTTCA